>CM067086.1:12583077-13217720 GCA_034008185.1 Gorsachius magnificus
ATCGGCTGAACTGGAGCACATGTGGATTTGGAATCTTATGAAGTGCTTTGAAAGATGTATTCATGTGTATGTATGTTGATGCTTTTGTCTCTTTTCTAATTTTTAAATAATTATATCCTAGGGATGGAAGAAGAATAATTTTACTAGTCACCATTTACTAGACCACATTTATCTACAGTTACCAAATGGTAGTGTTGGAGATGCCACAGTTATTTTCGATTTTGAGTTACTGACGTATTTCAGATACCACTTGGTGACAAAATATTTGAAGGGAATGGTAAATTAAAAACAATTGTAGTTGCAAATGACAGAATTAGCACTTATCAAGTGGCTCACTTCAGCCTTTGTAAACCCAGAGAAGTATAGGAGTAGGTAGTGCACTTTTGGGAGAAGTGTTGGTAGCATGCAAATATTTTTTTACTTTCCTTGTAAGATAACACTGCACAGCTAAACCCAGCTTCTGTTCTCTGATGAACGCCCACTGCCTCGTCTGGAGAGTATAGTATAGCGCAGTAGGATCTGTCCCAGTAAGTATATTTGAAAGAACATTTAGGAACAAAGTCATTAGTTTACCTTTGATAAGTGTGTTGGATGTCTTCAGATGGGGATCACATTCAGTTTCATAAGGGCACGAGTATCTACGAATTCTACTGTCGTTAAAACTCTGTTACAAAAAACACTGTTGAAATCGGAAGAGTTTGGGAACTGCCCTTTTCATGGAAGTACTGAGCAGTATGAAACTTGCCAAAAACTAATGGATCGTTTGCAGGAAATTGGAAGTTAAAGTGCATGAGTCAGTCTGCTTCAAGGCTGAACAGTTTCCACTGAACTTCAATAATGAATGCCAAGGCCTAGAGACAGTACAATCAGCTGCAGCAGTTTTCTTCATTTTTTTTTCATCCAGGCACTGTAGAGGATTCTGTGTTAGTGGAGTTGTCCTTGTTTAGTTCCCTAGGCTTTAAAAGTGTTAGCATACATTGTTGTTACTGTCATTGAAACCTTTGCAGAAGAAGCAGCAACACAAGCTTTTTTATTTTTGCTTCAAAGCAGTTACTAAGAGTATGGGCTAGAATGTCCAGTTTCAGGGATTTCATCTGCAGAAAACAACCACCCACTTTTGTAATGTCAGTCTCCAGAAAAGGAGAGGATCGTTTCTTTATTCAGAAATTATATATGTTAGCTTCACACTTTTCTTCTCAAAGGACACAGGCCATTTACTTCCTGGTATATACAATACTTACTGAAATATATCAAACATCAGATAAGAGAAAAGACAAAATAATTCTTAATAGTTTTGATTTGTTACAGATCCTGAGCCCAGAGCATATTTGTGTGATAATGCTCTTTAGCAGGGTACTAAATGAATCTAACTCTTTGTAGGAATTCAATAAAAGAATGAGGTATTCCTGTATATGCACATGGCTTAGATTTCCTTAATGTAAGTTACTTACTTGATGTCTGTGTGTGGAAAGAGGAGTTGAGGGCATGCATGGCCTGGTGGATTCTTTGCTCAATTCTTTGCTCTTGCGGTGAGAGCCTTGTTCTCCTATTTGTATCGATAGTTGAACCTTCTGAGCATTTCTGAGTTGGAGAATCACTGTGTGTACCAGAGCCTTGGGATTTTGGGTTCATACAGGCAGGGAGATGGGGGGTAGATGATGTGTCTCCATCCATTCACAGTTGCTCATGAAGTGTCACTGTTGAGCTACAAAGATGACTGCGTGCCTGGAGTCACAGAATTACAGAATGATTGAGGTTGGAAGGGACTTCTGGAGGTCATATGGTCTAACCCCCTCAGCCCAAGTAGGGTCACCTAGAGTCAGCATGTCCAGATGGCTTTTGAATATCTCCAAGAATGGAGACTGCCTCTCTGGGCAACCTATACCAGTGCTCGGTCACCCTCACAGTAAAAATGTTTTTCCTGATGTTCAGATGGAACCTCTTGTATTGTGTTTTGTGCCCATTGCCTCTGGTCCTGCCACTGGGCACCACTCAAAAGAGTCTAGCTCTGTCTTTTTACAGCTTCCCTTCAGATATTCGTGCACACTGATGAAATTCCTGAGCCTTCTCTTCTCTAGGCTAAACAGTCCCAGCTCTCTCAGCCTTTCCTCATGAGAGATGCTCCAGGCCATTAATCATCTTTGTGGCCTTTCACTGGACTCTCTCCAGTAGCTCCATACGTCTCTTGCACAGGAGAGCCCAGAACTGGGCACAGTGCCCCAGGTGTGAAAGTGCATGTGCAAAGCTCTCCACTGCTTTTCCACCACACACAGCATCCAGGCAGCTCCTCAACTGTGGCTTGGCCAAGAGTATGGGCATGAGGTTTTAAGAAAATTTGAGTATGGTGCCATATGAAATTCATATGAAGTTGGGTCAGATGTTTCTTTGTGAGATGTAGTCTGAGTATGCTTCACATTATTTAGAAGAGCAATTAGCCACTTTTTCAAATAGAGAATAGTCCTGGATCAGGAGGAAATAATTTATATTTTGAGGTTTTTTTCCCTCCTTCTTTCTTTTTTCTTCAGTTAGATGGAAACATGACTGAGGTTTTCAAAGCCAACTAGAGAATTTTGCTGTGTTGACTCAATATAGCATTCTGTTGCCACGTCTACTATTTGGCTCTGAAAATCCCAACCTGAGATGTGCCCACCTAGAGCATGCCTCCTAAATAATGGCTACAGACGCAGCTGTATTGATTTACATGCATGGACCAGACTGCAATTCCTATTCCCTTTGCCCCCAAGAGGTATGTATTTCCTTGGGATGTTTCATTGGAGAAGACAGTCTTAAAGGCACTAGGGAACTGGAGAGAGAGGCTACCGTTTCAGATCTTGAAAGAAAAGTTGAGTTACACCAGTGGGCATAATTATCTGGCACTTTTCTAATGTTTATAATCTAAATAGGAATGTTAGATTTTTATTTGTTTTGTTAATTTAATATTTCACTTATGAAACTTTTTTTTTTAAATAGCAACTTTCTCTTTTATATCTGCTAGTTAACATAAAAACAGGCAAGCGAAGGCTTGACCACTTCAGCACTTACTGGCCACAGATGTACAGCTGTAGATGAGTATGAAATGCTTATGATGGCTTTTCAGAATACTCTGCCAGCCTCCGCAACAATTTGTCATTGGCAACTCTTTTTAAGTAAGTTTACTAAACCTCTCTCCAAATATATTCTTGGGTGAATTTTCCCATTTGGCCTCTGACCATGTGAATTTTTGGTACCTTCATTGTGCTACCTGAGGAGTTTCTCACTTTTACTGTAAGCTTTCTGCAGATCCATCCCTTAATGTTGGTTGTATTTTCTGGAATATTGCTTTTTGAGTGCGCATTCCTTCTTCAACTCTGCTGAACGATCACGTGGTCCTGAGTGTGCATGATTTCATGTGCACAGCAGGATATTAGAAAGTTCCATCACTGATGCTGTAGTTTCATCAGTCTTACAAGCTGACTGAAAGATGGCGTCTCATTCTGATCATAACCCCTGGGGTGTTGCCTCCCTTGATCCAATTCAAGTGTTCATGTGGCTGTGGAATGAATGGGATTGGGAACTGACAGAAGTTGAAACTAACCTTTTTTGTTTACTGGTTGGTTAGTTTGAGTCTGAAGCTCTTTCCTGATGTAATTTATCATAAGGCCATGTGATTACTTGTGCAAGAGATGATGACCATGCAAGAGTGAGAATGAGCAACAAGCCTGGGAACAAGATGGAATCACCCCTTTCAAAAGCGGTGGCCATGGCACAGGTTCCTGCATTAAGTTTGGATATTTAATTATTGTGTGCCTCAGTTTCCAGATATGTGAAATGGAGCAGTGACGAGGATTCAATCTGAAAGACCACTTGGGCTTTCTAGATGAAAAATGTTAAGGGTTATTAAGTGTGAATGTAGTGAAAGGCTTATGTACAGGTGTGGCTTAAAGAAATGGTTTGAAATCCAGTAATTTAGTTCTAAGTTTAATTGAAAGTTGTAATCCCAGCAATTGATGCCAATGTCTTCTAGGATTTAAATCTAACGCACTGAAGCGTGTAATTTAAGGCCTTACAGAACAGTGTTAGTGCATATACGCTTATCACTCAGCACACGTTAGTATTATTCCTGTGGAATGCTTTTAATTAAAATCCAGTAGTTTCTTACAGTGCATTTGATGCTTACTATCATGAGTGCTCGGTCAAGTTAGCAGAAAAATAAATTTAAAATAAGAATAATTTTTCTCAGAGGTACAGTATAATTGACAGACACTTCTGTAACTGATGTTATCATTAACATACAGGAGGTTTCCACAAGAGACTCCTTGTTGATGAAATTATTTCTGTTTTCCAAATCCCAATATCAGCTTTAGGATGAGGAAAGGGACTTAAGTTGGTACACCAGAAAACAGGACACTTTTGCAGCAAAATAGCCACTAGAGCATGTCTAGTTTACACATTATACTCTTAACATCTCGTACTTAAAAGCTAGATTTGTTTTGGAAAAGTTACACCCAGAAAATCTCATGATAAATTGGAGAAATTTTTTGATATTTTTTTTTTGAAGGGGACGAACACACACCAAAACAAGTGTTTTGTGATATAATACTGCTTCTTTCTGAAATTTTGTGTTGGTTTTTTTTGGCTGGTTGGTGTTCAGTAGATAGGGTTAATTGTTTCAGTGTGAGCAACTGAAGTTTTAAATATGAATTCTAACTTTTTGACCCCATTAATCATAAAACTGCCTGACCTATCTTGCTTACTGTAACACTGCTTTTTTTTTAATTGATGAGTCATTGAGCATATATTAAACATAATTTCTTTAAAAATCAAAAAAAGCCCTGCTTGCATCTTAGAAAGATTTTGTAAGCTGAGAATTTAGCATATGTAGATATTGCAGTGGGCTTATGATACAATAGCTTCAATGAAAATTAGATCCAAATTAGAGTAGACTTTGAAAAAGGGTTGTGGGCACATGTTTCTGGGAGTGGCTGGAAGAATTTACTGTAGGGGAAGGTTCAGTCATGTGTGCGCTCTACCTAGAAACCAGATAGGGTGATGTTTCTGGTTAAAGCAAGATGCAGAATTTAAAGCAAGGAACCAATGAATATGAAAATTAATTTTTGTGTTTACCCAAAAAGAAAAACTCCAGCTATGCTCTAATTCATTTTCTTTGCTTCGCCTTCCAAAAGTATTTTTAGAAATTAAATAAAACGCATTAAAGTATTTCAACAAACCAGTTGGTTGTTGGGTTTTTGTTTTGGTTTTTTTTTTATAATGCCATTAAAACTTCTTTGGAAGAAAAAAACCTCTTGAGGACCAAAACCCTGCCCTCTGTTACAGCCCAGCACTTAGTGCGCTGCAGAGCTGTTTAACCCACTGTGCACAGTAATCACAGAGTTAGAGCTGAGAGAAAACTGAACAAAGACTGATGACAAGATTTTATTCTGTCTGTTGTTCAGATCAAAACCAAGTGTGTTTTGAAGTCCATAGCCTTTCAAATGTATAAGAATATTTAACTCCTGTATGTCTGTGGGGCTGTTTTGCTTGAAGGCACGGGGCATGCTGCTGCTTTGTATTTCAGAGCACTTCACAGAACTGAAGTGAATCCTGGCAGTGCCCTCCATGGGCTGCGATTGCCCCATGGGTGGGTGGGTAAACTGAGGCACAGAGCCGTGACCTGACTTCCTGGTGCACAGAGCACAGCCAGCTCCAATGCTTCCTCTGCTCTTTGGACTTTCCGGATCTCTCTGCTTTCTCCCTACTGGCTTGCCTTCTTCCAGGATATTTTGTTCCTGCATTGCTTTAACATTTTTTCTCCCACCAACCAGCCACTTGTTAATTTATCAAACAGATAAGAAATTGTGCATACAATTAACAAAAGCCTTCTTTGGTTGCATTCACCCTTACCCCTCCCCCCCGCCCCCCTTTTGTCTTCTAATTCCTGGTGACCCTTCTTTGACTTTTATTACCTTTTAAGACGTGGAAGGATCAGGCCATTAAGTTGAAGTGAATTATGAAATACTTAACCCTCTTGTCTCTCCTCTGAAATGCCAACCCCACACATACCAGTTCTGCGTAGCAGCTTCGTGTAGAAAAATTTAGAGGGTTTTTTTTTTTGTAGAAAAATGTGACGTCTGAGTGTCTCTAGCCTGGCTTGTGGCATGCGTAAGATACAAGAGGGATAAAACCAGAAAATTAATTTCCTTGCACTCCGAATCCCTTGTGTCTCCAGGAGCTCTACTCTTACTGTTTTAAAAATGAATTTTGGATAAAAAAATACACTGCAGGGTTCCACATTTTGTTCAAGGAGTTAAAAGTCTGGAGCTGTGCTTGATGAGCCAGATGGTCTTTAACAGTAACATTGTTCATATTGTTTAGATTATCCTGTTGCAAGTACAGTGCCTCGTTTACCTTTTATGGAAGAAAGTGTGGAAAATTGACCACAGATGTAAGTAACCAAGAATGATGGCTGAGGCAATTCTTACCAGGCCTCCCTCTCTAACACGCCTGATCCTGCAGATAAAAATAAATAGAGAAATGTGAGGCAGTATGAGAAATATCTAGTGTTACCTATTTAAGTGTTTAATTTGAGCTCTGTGAGCTACTAAAATCTTTATTTTCTTAGACTGAGATTTCTTCATATTGAACTGGTTTCAGTCTCTCAGTGTAGGCAGCCTGAATGTAGATTTTTATCCAGGTACTAAATAGCACATCATTATATATTTTTTCCATCCTGGTTGAGAAAAAGGGTGGTGGGAAGAAGCCAACTACACTGACCTCAAACACAGTTTATGGTCCAGAAATCTTCATGAGAAGATTGGTACCCATTTTGTGCTGTAATGAGAGAGCACAAATTCTCCATTAATATTGATTTGATCGGTATCAGAAGGAAAGGCTGTGCCAAATTAATTAGAGGTAGCTCATTGTTGCTTCTAATAATGGACTGCTGAGTTTGTGAAGCATCTTGCAAGACAGTTCCAGATTGAAATAAACTTTTTTAGACAGGTATCTCTTTTGTGCAGTATCTGGAATTGGAAGGCTCAGTGCTTAAACAGAACAAAGAGAGAATGCTACAAATGAAAGCAATAAAGCCCTGTTTATAAAGTCCTTTTGTCTCCTATCACTTTCTTTCTCTCCTTCATTTCCTTCCTCTTATTAGGAGCTGCTGTCAAACTGCATTTACTTATGGCAAGTGGTTCCCTTCGGAGCCCCTAAGCTGATATCGCTGCATTTGCATGCAGGTGCTACTGTGGTGGAGCACAGCCTCTCCCCTGCCCTTTTCCCCCTGCCCTGCCAAAGCAAAGAGAGCTGTAATTATAAACCAACAGGTTTACTGTGTGAGGGCCTACAAACTGAAAATCTCCTATTTGTTCATCAACATGGGTTAGCTGGCTGGTACTCTTTAACAAGGTGGTAGATTCCTTTGACTATTAAAGGCAACATCTTCCCTTTATTATACTAAGCCTTGATTGATCCAGGAACTATTTTCTTTTGCCCATGCAGTGCTTTTGGACTTAATTCTGACAGCATTGGTTTCTAGGAGCATGGACTATTAGATTATCTTTCTAATATTTTTTTAAAGACTGCATTAAAAATTGTCAGGAAAAAGTGTTTTACAGGAATCAGAGTAGGTTGGATATTATGCTAACAGCTATTCAATCTAGGATGTAATGTAAAATCAGCAGTTAGCACTGGAAATGGACTTCTCGGGCCAAGTTCAAACAGTCAGCATAAGGTGCCACTAAGTGGGACAAGAGAGAGTTAATAGTCCGTTTCATATTTTTAATACCTGCATTCAGAATATGATAAATTGGATTGGCAGCATGGGGCAATGTTTTTCATGGTTTAACTTCTGGTTCTGCTCCCTGCAGGATCTGGAAAACAAGATTTATTGGGCATACCCGCTCTGGCCCTGTGCCTGTGGTTGTAGGGTGGAGAAGGGGGAAGCCGTGAAAGCTCAGGTGGGGAGAAAGTGGCAGCAGCAGCACCAGAGTGGGTGAGTGGAAAGGTGACAACAAATAAGGTGCCTTGGAGAGGGGGGATGGACAGATGGACAAAGCAATGGGAGTGTTCAGGAGGTGACCAGCTTGAATTGGGAAAAAGTAGGTGAGAGTAAAGTGATGCTGTGGCGAGTTGATGAAGCTTAGACAGGGTGGGGGACTGCTGCTGAAGTGGACTAAACCTGTGTCTGGGAGCCAGCAGCCCTTGAGCGCTAATCCTGGCTCTGTTCTGAGGCTGCATGCAAATTCTCCTTTTTTGTCTGTTTTCCTATCCATAAAACAGTGATAATGACTATTATCTGCATCAAAGTGATACTGTGAAGCTTAAAGTACCACTGTAGTTCTTAAACAGCAGAGGTCTGTTGGCCTTTGTTTGTGCCCAGAGTCAATAGATGCTTACCTCAGTAACAAATCTAAGGTTTACTTTCTTCTTCCTGTTAACACTACAGAGCAACCACAGCTATGGAAAAGGGTTTGGACACCATCCTGGCTACTACAACAGACTTACTAACTTAATTGCAGTTGGGCTGCGCAAGTAACAAAGGGCAGGATTTGCCTGACTTGCCCTGTAGTACAAATGAAAATGGACACATCTGACGAAAACCAGAAGCTTTCAGGTCCCTGGTTGTATCTGGAGACCTAAAAGAAAAACTAGGATTAACTTGTTCACAGATGTAACGTTTTGCAGCAGAGTTCTAAAACTGATCCAGAACTGTCAGAGAGATCAGGTTTTATGCTTGAGGTTATCATTCTTTCAGCAGTGGAGCCTCACCTGCGTTTTAACTCATTCAGACGAGAAATAAATACTAAGATCAATTAAATTCTGAATGTTTCAGAAAATAGTTTTAAAGCAAGGCTTTCTAAGGATGAACACGGATTTCCATCCAGATTAAGCTGCCAACACATGATTCACAACACCCCAGAGATTGCCCATTAGATAAAGCAAAACTATTGATCACTGTTAGTACTCCAGAGAAATAAGATGGAAAAGTTCTCATTATCTGGGCAGGACCAGTTGAAGAGAGCACACAGGAAGAACAGTGCCACATGATACAGTCTAGACTCTGATGTGCAAGACACTTTGATTTTGCTGTCATTAAAATACCCTACAGAGGCACGTGCTGAAGACACGTAGCCCTATAGAATTTAGTTGTGGGGATAGATTTTTACACCTTTACTCAAATGAAAGGATTATTTGTTAAATTTTACAGGACGAGGGCAAAGAGTGCTTAATCAGTTGCAGCTAACCAATACAGTAATTCCTAACTTGGTCCCTAGGAGGTAAAGTCAACATGTCTATAGCTGTACTGTGGTGTTTATAGGCCTCCATCATAAAGGAAACAAATGAACTCTTTAAAGTGAGTGAGACCTTCCAGGTAATCTTATTTTTCAAGTGTTGTGATGTGGTCAAATAGACCATAGGAAACACAGGTTTGTGGACCCAAGACCCCAACTAATAATGTTTAGAGAAATTGAAAAGTAGCCTCTTCTGCTAGCTCTCTTCAAAGCAGGCTATGATGTCAAGTAGAGCCCTGTCAGATTGCTCCTTGAACGGACGGTGTGCTTTGAACCCTGGCACTACCATTTCTGGGATTAAAATGCAGATCTCAAATATGTAGAGTAAGTACCAGGTTTACACAGTGGGTTGTAGAGTTACCTTTTATCTCACCATTCCAGGGTGTGCCCATGTAATAGAAGTGCTGTAAACTCTTGGAAATAGGCGGTCCAGTTCAGCAAAGCTTTCGTACAATTCTGTAGCGGCCTACAGAAGTCCAGAAATAATTCTGCTTGGTTTGGAGTTATCTCAGTGTGAGTTAGTCGCTGGTTCTGATCAGCAGGATGGCAGAAAAACAATAGTGTGTATACTAATGATTTTATCTGAAAAACTAATTGAAAGTCAGGTTACTGAAAGTGGAATCAGAAATAGTCTGTGTGCATGTGATAAGCAGGAAGATCTCTGTTTTTCTGGTGCCTGTGTAGTATTTTGACTTGTTGCTCTTCATCTGTCTATAAATGTAGGACTCAAGGAGTGAAGCTCTGCTTCAGTGGGACTGTGAATAGAGTGTTTTCTCTGTGGGACACAAGCCCTAAACTCTAACAAGCATTGCTTGATTTGTAGAACAGACTAAGCTCTTCTGATGAAAAGCACTATGTAAATATTAGATACTTTTATTTTTAAAGTGGTGTACCCTACTACTTGTGTTTCTGACAGAAATGCTGGGAATTTCCTTTTTCACAAACAATGCCTGTCTTGGTAGAAGCCTGTTTCCATGACTAAAACTACGATGAGAGCATCAACCTAGTATGGTTCCAGGAATAACCTACACATCAGCTATACTCTGCCAAGAACACAGAGACTGGTTATTGAGATGAATGGTTTGGGTTAATATGCACCACAAAGTAGAAAAAAAAGATGCCTATATATTTTAGTTCATAGATAATTATCAAGAAATTGTGTATGGAGAAAAATAATGTATGGTTGGGGAATAGAAATATAAGCCTTGAACTTCCTATCCTGAAAATATAAATCACTGCGAGTTTTAAAGCACTTGCATGACTCATATGCAGAGGTCATAGACCAAATTTGCTGATGGAGGCAGGATGAAACATTCGGCTGCATTTTTATGATATTTTTCCTGCTGCTCTTAGCTTTTTATTTACCCAAAGTAATACAATTTTCCAGAGAAGTGTAACAGCTCCAACATATGGAACTGCTATCCAGTTCACTGCTTAGGTGCAAAACTGCATGGGAACAGTGGTGTGTCAATAAATAGCTTACTGCATGTCAGGGGAAGTAGTCTCTCAGGAACCATATTGCCAGCTTGGCAGTATTCTAGAAAAGGAGATCTCAAGATGGAATTGGTATATTAATGCAGTTTAGTGAATAGGACCCAGGCCTGAAGGAAATCCAACTCAAGTAATGTGAAGACTAAATGGAAGCAGAGAGAGGTAACAAGAAAGAGGGGCTTGTTAATGCACAGGTCTATAAATCAAGGGGGTTTTCCCCTTTCTTGAGCACAAACTTTGAGCTGATTTTGGACATCCTGGTAAATCAGTACCCTCTAGTTTTTCACTTGAGAAACAATATTGTAACACTGAGCAAGCTATTTGGTAACCAGCTGTGCTGCCTTTACTCTTGCTGAGTAATATTTTTGTGCCACAAGATAAATCGGCAGGAGTTAAGATAGGTTTGTTCTGCATACCAGTTTCATGCTGCTGAGATTCTGCTGACTTGGAGGTTGTTTCCATATTTTCAGTAGCATTGCTCATGTTTATATTTTGATCCAGCATAACTAACCTAGAAAATGAGAGCAGAGTAATTCCTACATTCAGTTTAAAATGTCAGCGCATAACAAGTCAACAAGCCTGGCTTCAAGTGAAAGTTTTAGGCATGATTGTGTCTTGATTTAGTGGCAGGGAATGAGACAGACTTGTTAGGAGAGAGAGAGAGAGGCTGTATTATTGAGTGTTCCAAATGATCTGCTTTTGTGTGCATGTATGGTTGTATTAAAGATTTTGTTTACGATATAAGGCATAAAAAAGTGTATATATTTATAGCTATAACATCATTCTATTTCTCCTGTGTGTTTAGGGAAAAAGGAAATGGGCCTGCCTGCATTTAGTAACACTTGGACCTTACAAATAATAGGAACATGCTGCAGGAGCTGTGATCCCTCAGGATCTTGTCAACATATTTTTAGGCATTTGTCAGTTACATTATAGGTGAACTGTGTCATGTCAATGGTATTTTATTTTTGTCAAGAGTCTGATTTTTTTCATTTGCCACCTAGGTCTGATTGGAATCGCCCCTTTTGAATGACATTTGTCAACATTCACCTGTGTTGTTTGGGAAGGACACAGTTTGATAATTTGTACATCTAAAAATATAACTCTGGTATCTACCTCCTCCTTTTGCATTACACAGTCTGTTTTGGAATTCTTCACTTCTGGATTTTAGCCCTGGAGAATGGGGAGGGGAGGTTAAGTTTACATAAGCATTGATGGAGGCATAAAGATTAAAATATATCTTCTTTTTTTAATAATTGATTTCCAGGAAAGGAAAGCTTAACCACTAGCAAGTGCTTTTGAAAATCACAAATCTTCACATTTCAATTTTGCTAAGTGAATTGTGAATAGCTAGTGTACTGTTTATCCTTTTTTGGTTTCTGATTGTGAAAGTGATGTGGAGGGGCCTTACACCAGGTCTGTTGGAACAGCTGAGGATTTCCTCAGCATGGTGAAATCTCGACCTAGGATGCAAAAGGTTTCATATCATATGTGTCCTCATGTAAGTGGACTGTGAAAAGTAAAGAACTTTTCGGAGAGTTCCACAGATGGATTTCAGAAAGCGTAGCAGACCTCCGAGACCTTCAGTGACAAAAGTGTCACTCATACCCCCAAAGCCACCCCTGAAATCCCAGATGCCAGCCTCATGTCATCCTTTTGAGGACTAGGGAAGGCACGAAGGCAGTTTGGAGACATCTTTTCCCTCAGTGCAGTTATACACCAATAGACTTTGGCACTCCCAGAGGTCTGACCTACAGTTTCTTGGTAACTGAGTATTTTTTGTGACTCCTAGTTTGTATGACTCTTGTTTCTGCTTATGTATAACATATGAGTTCTCATCTTCCATTTATGTGATTCCTGGCATTTTAAATTCAAGGAGATTAGATTTAGACTTTTTGTAATGAATCTGCATCACTTTGTGTTCTGCATACTCCTGAAATAGCCTGGGGGAACCTGATAGACACAATTTATGTGTATCATTTAGAGACATAAGAAAGCATCTGATTGGTTTTGTCTTTCTTTTGTTAGCTCTTTCCTATAATTCTAATCAGCATTTTACTGTAGCATTACACTGTTGAGGAAAGTATGGTTTTTCAAAGGCAGGATGCTTGTTCTATTTTTAAGTGGTGGTACTTAAAGGAAAATGGCTCGGATGTCTTTACAGCAGATTTTCTCCTGCTGATTCTAGTGGTAGCTCAGATCATAGTTTGGAAGGTAGAAATATATCTGACATGTATTTCACTGACAGTAAGTTTAGTTCATCCATTTCTGGTATTATTTCCCGACTTCAACAGAATACTATATGGGTAGGGTGCTTCTGTGCAGCACTGAGCTCTACTGCTGAAAAGCAGTTTGTGTAAAAACAGAAACGGATGCTGATACTGCAGTGCATTGCATATGGCAAAGGAGAACAACTGACAAGATTTGGCAATGTTTATTACTGTGGTGGTGAGTCGTCTACATGGCTCCTAGGTTTCTGACACTTTTGCACAGAGCAGAGTGAAGAAGGCAGAAGCATTAAGGACCTGGCCCTGTAATTTTCCAATTGAAATCAATCAGTATAAACAGTAAGCCAAATTACCTTCTGATATCAATCAATGCTCTTCTGTTGGCTTTAGTAAGGCTGTGCCCATTTGCAGTAGCTGAGAATTAGGCTGTTGCTCCCCTCCCAACCTTTTTGATGACTTAACACAATTTTTTAAACATAAAAGTCTTGTTTCAGGTCTGGGTTGTTGGCTTATATGTTTAAATTGGAGGCATGTCAGCCCTCATGTAATCAACACTTTGAAGAAGATCCATGAATGAGATTAGGTAAAAATGCATTTTTTTTCCTACTACTATCTGGATTTTCTCAGAACCTCGATAATTTTATCCCATTTGCATCAAACATGCAGGTAACTTTAGAATCCTGCATCTGTATTGTTTCTAGGGAAGCAAAATAAAATTACAAATGACAGTAATTGACATTACATGCTTTAATTAAATTTCCTCCTCTGTGAACCAAAACCTTTTAACCAAGTATTGCAGTGCTATTTCTGTATTTATTTGTTACATGGGTTAATGTGCTATGTGGCAGATACGGTATTTATCCATTTTCACAAATTAAGCTATCAGTGTCATGTTGCCTTTGAATTGTTTCCTGTATTGATGGCCAAAACCGCTTGAAAAAGACTTTAGTCCTCCCTGGCTATACTTCTGTTTTTACAAAGCTGAAAATTGTGGGGTTGAAAGTGAACCCTTAGGAACAGTTTGGGAAACTCTAGGCCCAAAGCATCTTACCAGTGTGCTGTTTTTTCCCTGCAGCGATGTCTGCTGAGGGAAGGGGGAGGTGTGCAGGCTTTTTGAATGATGGTTTTGTTGTTGTTGTTGTTGTTAGATTACAGGAATTAAAAATTAAGTCCCACTTGAATTTATGTTTGTGGCAAGTGAAAATGGATTACAGGGAGAATGATTAGAAATTCCTCCACTTGGTCCCCAAGCTACGCACTTCAGACCTGTTATTGTCAACTTCTTGCCTTCTGAGAAACCAGCTCTGCTTTAACTAATTTGCAGCTTTCTTACTCTACTGTAACTACACCTATTAGAATAGTTGACCTGGACATGATCTTTTGGCTACTACTGTAGGTACAACTCACTGTAAAAAGACAACTTTCATTTACTATTTTTGTAAAATAGCTATTTTTGTGCATGCAAAAAAGTGCCACTTTAAAAATAGGTGTGAATAATCACTTATAAAATAGGTTGAATTGATGATGCAGGTTGCTGTGGCTTCAGACTTTGTGAATTTTCTTAATGTATAGTCATCTTCAGCATCCTCCTTGATGTTTCAAGTGGAGCATGGTTTTCCTTTAGCTGTACTTACCTCCCAAATGGGATTGCCATAATAAAGTATCTGGGACACTTATGGTTCTATTCAGAAATTAAGAAAAGGAAAGCTTAGTAAAGGACTGCCAGCTCAGTATTGTCCTGTAATTGAATGCTGTTATTCAGCAGTCCAGCAATCCAGTTTCCCAGTGCCAGAAAGCAATGGGACTCCAGGAGTCAGAATGGGGAGCCCCATTACTACTTGCGAGTACAGCATGAAATAGTGCTGTTGGCGGGGGAAGGCTGCTTTTAGGAGTGACCCAGTAGCTGCAGACCGATGTGTATCAGAGACTGCTTAGAACTGGTGAAGAATGTGGTTTCAGAACAGTGATGAGAGCTCCATGTCTTTTTCTGCAAGTAATTGTATCTGATACAAAACTTGGGGGGAGGAATGTTGTGTAGCACAGCTGAATAACCCTAAAAAATAAATACCTCTCAGTTCTCCATACTTGCCTTTTGGCACTGGTATTTTAAATGAAGCTCAATTGGAAAGCAGAAAGGTAACCACTTTCCACGACTTAGAAATGAGCCAGGGATGTGTCACTTTCCTCATCCTGCTTCAAGTTGAAACAGACACTTAAACATTTTACAGCTTCTGAAAAGTTTAAGTCTGTAGAAAGCTTCACAGCAATTTGATTTTTAGCCCAAGAAGGTAATTGCTTTAGATTATCTTTTCATTACTGTCCCTCTTTGGAAGGACCCATAGCCCATAAAACTAGTTCATTTCTTACCAGTAGTTTATTATTCTTTTGATGGCTCATACCTCTCCTTTCCTCTGCTTTTTAGCTTTTTATATGCTTTTGCCTGTTTTAGCACTTAATCCTCCTTCCATATGAGTTTTGCTAATTATTTCAGTAGGGAAGTATTTATAGAGAAAGGAGTACTGTGATCAGGACCTGAACTTGGTAATAATTCTGGCAACAGGATTCAAGGATTCTCTAGCTCTTGTTGACGAGCCTTTGTTTCACCAAAAAAAAAAAAACCAACAAAAACCTTTCCACTTCCAATATTGCATGTCTGTGTCCAGACCTTTCTTATGCTTTGAGGGGAATTGTGGCTTTATTCAGTTGTAAAGGGAAAAGGTACAAGTTACCTGCAGCAGAAGCAGACTATGAGATTGGTAAAAACATGTGCTTTATATGTGCCATATGAGTATTTTGTTCATTTATATGACTGATAACAAAAGCACACAGTCAAACCTGCATCCCAGCAGTCAGAATGCAACTTACCAAGCTGCAAAGAGCAGGTTTAGTTTCTTTTGCAGATGGTCTATGAGTCTCATGTGGCACCATATTAAATTATATAGGCAGTCAGTCACTTGTTCTGAAGCGATGCTCTGAGCTGAGAGTTGTGATGTGCTTGGACCATTCTGTTGGAAAACAGGCTCTAAAGCTAATACAGCTTCTCTGAAGAGCAGCAGCAAAGGGGCCTGCAGAGCAAGGGGCTTCAAACACCTTAAAGACTGCAGTTCTTCCTGTGATGCACTATGAGGGCGGCCCAGCGACCCTACGATGGGCTGTGGAGCATTTTGCCCTAAAGGTAGGAGACTGGACTGACTCATCCAGTTATTTTTCATCTTTGTTTCTGTGATACTTGAGGAGGATTGTTTTCTGACCTTATATTTTTGCAACAGTAGTTATTTCTGGTTTGTAATATTTTGAAGATAAGAATGGGGGGTTATTTTCTTCTTGCCCTTGTCAGACTTTTTTTTCCTGGGTAAAAGAGGAAGAAAATACAGTAGTTTGTTCATTTTGAATGCTATTCCTTGAAAATATTTCTGCAGTATGAATGAGATAGAATTAACTGTTTCATCCTGGTGGTATTTCATATAAGGATGTCTTTCTATTAATTTAGTTTGGTACAAATTCAAACCTTAAGTGATACAGGGTCCAGTGTAAAAATGGTGATTTTTATCAGCTGAATTTCCACTCAGGGAAAATTGCCATTTGTAGTCAAAAGCATGCTTGAGATAGCAATTTTTAAATGGACTATGTATCATGCAGTAGGTAAGTTTCAATATTCATGCTTATTAAAATGAAAATTTTACTAAACACTTTCTAGTAGGAATATTAACATAAACTCATTTATGACATCAACAACTGAAGGCTGCAGATTATTTCTGGGAAACTCTGAATGTGTTACTGCTATGAAGTAAGACCCATTTTAGGTAATTTACTTGGATGTTTTAATGGCAATTTTTGGTGTGTTCACCTGCAAAGTAGGAAATACAGCAGAGCTACTATTGGTATGAATGTTTTGCTTGCTGAAATTGATACATTGGTAATGACAGCCACCCATGAAATGCATTTAACAGGTAGGAGTATTACACAGAGTTTTTCCCTTGTCTGACACCGCTTGACAGGTTGTAGCAAGTGCTGCTCTGAATTTACAGCTTATTTGAGATCTCTTGGAAAAGATGGTTGCAGTGCATGTGCAGTTCAGAGCTCTGGGTTTACCCTTACAGTGCTGGTGCTTACATTGCTTGTAACTCGTTTGGAGATAAGAAACATGTGAACACCGTAATCAGGTGAACAGTTCAGTAAAGTAATTTTTTTGAGACGGGGCATTTGGAAATTGAAGCAGCTGTTTGAGTTTTATAAGGAAATGAGCAAGATCAGGAATCCACAGGAGGGTACCAGGTGGTGCCCTTGAAGGACAAGGCACAGGGCTGGATGAAAATCATTATTACTGGTTGTATGAAAAGAAGGTTGTTCTCTTTGCTATGATACGGGTTAGGGAAACAAGAAGTATGGGTTCTTCTGTCCATTCTACATCAGGCTAAGTGTAACATTATAGACAGGTTTTTAAGGCTGTATTTTTATGTGCCTAGCTTCCATTTTACAAGTGCAATTTGTGTCTCCAGAAAGGAAACATGTAAATGTATCCCTTAATCTAGAAGTGCGTCACTTTCTATGCTGCAGAATGGGGATAATGCTATTTTCTTCTGTTGGTGGGATGCTAAACTAATTAATTCTGATTAAGGGATTTGAGAACCTAGACTGGAAAGTGTTGATTTATTTCCTGTGCAAATTGAGAACTAACTCTGCTTTCCTAAGCCAAACATAGTTTCCAGTTTGTGCTACCAAAGTCATGTCTTGCATCATCATCTTACACTTTTGTGTAAATGTGTTTTAGGAGAATACCACAACCACACCATTGATCTCACCACACTGTGATTTATGCCAGCTGACTGAAATCCTCCCTCTAGTCAGGGATTGCCACAGCCCTAATATATTCCTCTCCATCCCTGAAATGACCCTTCACGCTGTGTGGCTGGGTAAGAACAGGAGCGCTTCCACACATCAGATGTGCATCTTGATGATGCACGCTCTTATGAAATAAGGATGGGGACACAAGTTTACCTTTTCTGTAGTCCTTTCTATAACAGTCCAAGCCTGAAGTTTTTCTGCTGTCAAATGCGCACAAACCTCCATATTGGTCAAGAGAACCCCTAAGGGTAGTTAATTTCTCAGTATGCTAGAAGATGTATTTCTGCCGTTTTAAGTTTTCATTTTTTCTGCCCTTCACCAGATCCAGCCCATTTCCTTGAAGGATGTAGCTGAGTTTCTGTTGATCCAGCCAAAGCCACAGCCTAGATTTTCCATGTTGAAGGCCTGTCTTTAGATCCCAGTTCCTGAATTAGATCCTGATTCTATCCTTGATATAAAACTTCAATTCCACAGGACACACTGCAGAGACTTTTAGAAACCATCTGTGTGTTAGGCACAAATATTAAACATTGCAAGAAATTGCAAATCTTTAAAATGGCGGGGGAGGTGGTGGTGGTGGAAATAACTGGGTGGTGCAGGTCAATTCTCATGTGTTGTACTGAATCTGAGAAATAGATGCTCAGTTTTGAGGCAGAAGGTACCAAAGCATGGACTGCTACCAGTTCTGCAAATAAGGAATACATCTGAATTTGTGTATCCATTATTATTTTAATTTCTTTGGGTCACTGTTATCCCATCTCCCTTGTGTTTGCTACTTGTCCAGCCTTGGTGTCACCCTCAAACTTTATCTTGCTTGACTTTGATACCACAGAAAGATCTTGAAGCATGAGGAGCTCTCAGAAGATATTAAGGTGGTTTCGGTTTTGTTTTTTCCTTCTGGGATGTTGAAATACTTGGCCACTTACTACAAATCTTTTGATCTTTTGTCACGGAGTCATTCCTTGAAGATGACCAGATGTTTATATTAAAACACAAGTAGCTCTAGGAAATACAGTTTGAAATAGTGGCCATGTGTAATACATAAACCAATTCACTGTCCTTGAAAAGGAACTTTAACTTTCCAGTAAATGTAGTCATTTTTCTAATTCTTCCAAGAAGAAGAAGTCGTCATCTAGATTATTGAGATGGAGTGGGTCTGACACTTAATTTTTCTCTCCTTCAAAAACAAGGCTTATATATATATACAAGAAGAAAAGAGCAAGAAATTCAGGAAATCCTCAGCTTGCTACTAGTGTGCACTCACATTCCTAAGAACTATTTTTGGGTTTTCCCTTAAGAATAGCTAGAACTTGAGCTGGGAAAGACTTCTTGGAACAGATGTTTGGTTTTGTCTTTTCTGCGTGAGCGCCTCTTGTTGATGTTGGAATAGCTACTATTAGCTGGTTGGTGATTCAGAGGACGAGGCAAGCCAGTCCTATAAAATCAGCTTCTCCATTCCACAGTATTTGGAAAAAACTCTTGCAGCAAGCTGGTGAGCATGTAGGATGAACAATTGCTTCTCCTTGGTTAGGGTTAGGACTACACCAAGAGGTCTGTCTGACTCTCTTCTGGATGTTGCTACCTGCAGATTTATTATAACTCAAGAAATATTGAAATATCAGTGAGGAGGATACAAATGCTCTCCCTTCTGTCTCTGTATAGCCCCAAGCACCCCATGTAGTTCTGAGATAGTTCAATACATTGGAAATCTTAGCTGTCAAAGGATTTGTTTCAATAAAATATTTTGTATTTAGGGACACCATGTGCAGACCAGCTAACAACCTGCAGGTATCTTTTGCACAAAGACCCTACCAACATATCTGAGGCTGTTTGAGGAGTTTTCAGGCTGCGATCAGATTTAGTGCAGCACATTTTGATAAGGACTCGGAATGTTCTCAGCATTTCTCATATGCATGGTTTGTTCTTCAGTGGGGGAGAAAATCCGTGTTTGAACTCCTGTCTGCATTTGTTCCCAATGCTGTATTTAGGTTTTTTTCCGTGATATTTTAAATACTCCTGTAGGGTAACAGGCTTTTCAAAACATCTGCAAATACTGCTGATGTATTTTAAAAGATGTGTTGAGAGGATGTGTTGAAGGAATGAATGGAATGACCGGCATCTGTGTTAGCTTGACACTGCACCACTTGTTACCTCTTAGAAACTACAGGAAAATTCTCAGAAAGAACCTTCATCCCAAATCAAACGTGAAAGTATGTAAGGCTTAATGAAGCTACTTGTGACATGGTGAAGAAAATCACATGTACTCTTTAAAAGGATTGAGTTTGCTCCCTGTTTTGTTGGTGGTTTTTACCTACTCAGACCAGAGATCTGTCAGTCTACGGAGGGTTTTTTTCCCTGCTAATTGCAAAAAAGAAAGGAGCAGCAAGCTAGTCACTGAGGTACTTCAGAGTAGCTTTGCACTTTAAAGAAAGTTCAAGGCAATAAGCATTTAATTTGTATTGCATACATGAAAATTAAATTATAGCATTTCTCCCATTCTTTTTTTGTGAACAGCATTTCTCCCGTTCTTTTGTGTGTATGCCATGTTTGGTTTAATGGAGAAATGAGAAAAGAAAATAGATTCTTTTTTGGAGACTGAGTACTAATGCAGTAACATTAAAGGCAGGCACATTGTTGTCAGCCAGTTTGCATATTTATTTACTTTTACAAATGGTTGGCTTGGAGTCAGCAGTTAATGGAATGAGAATGATGTTCCTGTACAGATCATTTCCTGAGAAACATTTTCAATTACAAACATATCTCTGCTTTTCTTTCCTCATTTGTTATGTCTTGGAGAATAAATGGGGAGTAGCATTTACAACTTAAGGTTTATGTTCTGAAGACAATTTTAACAATGATCCCCACATAAAAAGGCCCCTTTGTAGTTGCAGACATATGTTTATGATGTTTTGTGCTGTGAATATCAAATTTCTGGTGGACGCTGTGTCACACTCTGCAAACTTGTAAACATCTATAAATCCATTGGATCATTTTAGTACCATGTGTAATGCAGATTTATTGTCTTTTGTGTGGATTTCTTTTGTTTTGGAGTTAAAGCTGAGCTGCCAAAATCCATATTGGATGAATTATGTATTCAAGAATATTAGGCAGCACCATTTTAGATTAATATTTTCTTTTCCCTTTGTGAACTTAGAAGATGCACTCACACAAGCATTAGAAAATAACATTTTGGATGGATGGCCCAGAAAGCAATTGCATAAGTTTGCTTGACTAAATAGTATCATTCTGTAAAAGCTTAAACTAGGACTTTTTGGAAATGCCTTTGTTGTTTTTTCTCTCATTCTCTGACCATCTTAGGTAATTTGGATCTCTTCTCACATTTGCCAGTAGAAATTCAGAATGACTCCACTGGAATTATATCAGGGTATAAAACTGGAGTATGTGAGGGAGAATAGGAATCACACTGAGCCAGTGAGCTGGTATAAATCAGCATAAATCCACCGAAATCTGTGCGGATACTGTCATTTAGACTCAAGTCTGCATTGCAGACTATGAAGTCAGTAGAACTAAAGCTGCTTTTGTGCACCAGTGGTTAAAAAGCGAGCCATCAAGGTCATGAGCATTTATCAGAAATTTGCAGTAAAGAGAATATGAAATCAAAACCGATTCATCTAAATTTGGCTCAACTATAACAGAGTGGATATCTCTGTACGAGAGCAGTGGAGACATTTCTTATTGAAAATCAGCATTTTTCTAAACTGGCTCTAATTTCTGGCTACATACGTAAACATATGTAGCATATGCATGCATGTTTGAATGTGGGTGTATATACAATTATCCAGTGTTACTCTGGCGATGTAATGTCTGCAGCTAGCCTTTCAAGTTGTGCTTGTTCCAGGAAAAAGTAACTTAAGGTAGAGACATGGCACGTAAAGCTTTGTCTGCCATAGTAGTTTATGATATCAGGTAGTTTGTCCTTTGACTTTTTATAGAAAGCTTAAACTCCTGGAGTCATATGAATGTCAACAAGTCTCAGCTTCCACAAAAAAAAATAAAAATAAAACCAACCCAAAACAGAGCATCTGCAACCTTAAAAATGGCAGAGAAGACCTTGAATGGAAAGCCCTTATGTTAAAGAAAGAAAGAAAGTTAAGAACTGCAGAAGAGTGTATGTATATATTTATGTAGGTGTATATACATGTATTTAAATCTCCTGATTTTGAAAGATTGAGGTTAGAAACATTGTGTCACTGTGCTCCTCCAGCATTAGGGTTTGGTTCTAGTTAATCACAAACTTTCAGAATCGATCTGTTAGTGTTGTAGCACTTGAGTAATTTTAGTTTTGTATGTACGGAATCAATTATATGGAAAGACATGGCTGTAGCACTCAGAGGACAGACCATTTACCACTGCATCTTGCTGTATTTATTTTATGATTCTTTGGATAGATATGCTAAAATACGTCTAAACCACAGAGAGTGCGTTGGGTGATGTGGCATTTCTGAGCTCAGTTAAATAATAAGATGTGTTTTATTCAAATCAGAATAACATTAAGCCCTGAATACTAAACAGGGCAGCAAAAAGCCTTCAGCACACAAAGTAAACAAGTAAAAAACCCAAATGAAACTGTCTAATAAATACAATGTGGAACAACAGGCTGCATGTACTAGAGGAATTAAGCCAATTTAAACCGTATGGGCAGTACTCCACTTTCAGATGTGCTCGGCGTCCAACAGTTTCAATGGCAGTTGGAAGCACGCATCAAAGGGCAAAGTCTGGCTCAGAGCACCCGCGTGGATTTGATAGCATAGGTTTATGACCTTGTAATCCTAGAGCATCTAAACCAGTAAGAACTCTATCCAGCTTAAAATAGCTGCTGTAGTTGCTGTTGATACAAGCTTGTGGGCTCCCCAGCTCTGGGGCCAAATTTGGTGCTGGCATGATAGGAGGAAGTCTGTTGACAGCTGATAGCAGTGGAGTTGCACTTGATTACATCATAACAAATTTGGCATGTGGAGCTGAATCAGAACTCTGAGCAGAAGTGTCCATTCCTTATCCAGAATTAAAACTGGGACTTTCACATTGCCAATCCATAGAGATTTTTCTGGGCTATGTGTAGCTCTGTTGCTTTTAAGGGTTTTGCTTTAAAAGTACATTCAGCCCCCAGTTCTACTCAGCATGGTGACTGTTAAAAAAACATGAATGACTGGATTTTCCTCTCACCTCCAATAGGATAAAGTCCCTACTTATGCCAATATAAGCATGATGAGAGCAAGTCCCATGATAGCTGATGCACTGAGCTGTATCTAGGGTGCAGCAGAGGGTAAGAAAAGGAAGGTGCTCTTAACTCTAATTGCTGGGGTCGTCCAGTGGCCAAGTGTGCCTGATGTCAAGCAGACAACTCTGTGGATACTGTCCTTCAGAGGAGCTGCCACAGGTCCCAGTGCGCTGGTCTGGATCCTGGCAACTGGTGTGGTATAGATGAACTGCTGCAGCTATGTCCCCTCCTCCCTTCCTGCATGTTTACACTGTAAGACTCAGAGTGGAGGTCTTACTGGTGCTCCAAGTCATTCCTCAAAGTATTTCAAGAAATTAGATTATTTTATTTTCATTTCAGCTGCTGCAAAAATTGTCCCAAACCTGTGTGCTTTGTTTGTATTACAATACTAAATTGCTGAAGTGATTTTCATGAAAATTAATTAAAACAAATTAATGAAAAGCAGCTGAACAATAGATTCCTCTGCTGAAATTGTGGTATGCAAACTATTAACCTAAGTCGCATTTTTGTGGTTCCTCTATAACACCTAAGTATAATAGTGGTTTGTCATGGAACTTTTTTGATGGAAATTCTTAGAAAGTGAGGCTATACTACATAATACATTTTCTGTCCCTTTATGTACAACTTCACATAAAGCATGTGTTCTCACCTGCTTCTTTTAGTACTGTTCTTAATCTGTAGTTAAATCTTTTCTCTTCAGTATTGGGAAAGAAATTAAAAAGATGCTATCAGGCTTAGGGTTTCTCCATCATGTTTTCTGCTTGTAGGGGACAGGAGGGCAGGAGGAGTCTTTATTATGGGACTAATACCAACCCTGGGCATGGGTTGTGCACTGCAGAATGCAGTGGCTGAGGAGGAGCTGTCCTCTCTGGCAAACTGGATCCATCTGGGATCTTTGGATCATCTGGAGGTGTGTTGGGTAGGTTCTGCATATGGCTCGGGCAGGTGCGAGGAATGTATGCGATTCAGGTGAGCTGCCTGGGGGAACAAGACCACCACTTCTGTATACCTGTGTGCAGCAAAGCAGGACTTAGGCCTTGCTGTACAATAAATACAACACTTGCAATGCATTCTAGAACATGTATATTTATTATTATTTTATTTGTATTTTATGTCCATGCAAAGATATAGCATTTTGTTGTTTGCTTTTCCTTGTTTTCAAAAACTCTGATAATACGATGAAGGTCATGTTATTAAAAGTCGAATGTAATAGTTGTGCACATTGGAGAACAAAAATGGGGAAGTTCAGTGGGCCTTGTAAAAAAGGCTTTACAAAACATTCAGCCTTACAAGGTCTGCTCAGTCTCCCCAGAGAAGTGTCAGCAAGCTCTGCCAGTGGGTCGCTCCCTGGATAGGGGAGCCAAAAGCTTTCCCTGCTGTCCTTCACTGGTAAAATGAGCTGACTGCTTCCTCCAGTGTGTCTTGCCCAAGCAGAGCATCCAGCCCTTTGGGATAGGAGAGCTCGTTGGAGCCAGTTGGCTTGAACAGATTTTATTTTCTATGCTCCCTCTTGGGAATGATGTGAAAAAAATGTTTTCTGCCTAGGAACCTTTGTGTGGAAGTCCTCCATGAACGAAACATTTCAGAACAGAAAGACCTCCACATGGAAGTTTTCTATCACTGACATTTTTATGCCCATAGACATTTTGAACCAAAATAAAAAAAAAAACACACAAAGAGGTTAATAAAACCAAAAATGATTTTCTCTAAGGAGTACTAGCAGTTCAAAAAATTGCCATTAAGTGTAAACAGTTCCTGAGATTGTACATGCGAGACCAAATTCATCCTTGCTGTAACTCCTCAGAACTCAATGGAGTCACATGAGGGATTAATTTGGTCCATTGCTCTCAGCCTTCAGTTTTAGAGGATATACAACAATCCAGGGAACTATTATCGTCAGCATTATTTTATGACTCTTTAGAGCTGCTCAGTATTTGTATTTTACAGATACACAAGCAGGGTGAGTGTATGGAGTTAAGTTAGTGTTTCGGTATTGATGGTAGTGGATTTTTCAAAGTTATCTTTGTACAATTAAAAGTAATAAGCATTCTAACAGTCATTAATGCTATGAGTCTTACATTGATGTCTGAATACAGCTACACAGATTCTTGAAACACGCACAGGCATTTCATCTGGCAGAGCACAAAACATTTCACAAAGCGTAGAAAATATTTGGAAAGCTTGAAGTACTGTTATCACACCAACTGACTAATTATCACAGTGTTCATGTGAAACTTAGCTGTACTTATTGCACAGAGGAAGTTAAGGCAGAGAGGTAAAACTGTTTTCCAAAAGCTAATTTATGAGGCAGTCACGGGGCCAGGAACAAACCAGAAGATCTCTACTGTTACTTCCTGTTTTTCTGTTTTCTCCGAACCTAAATTATTTCTGTAATTTCCAAAATAAGCTGAGGAAAGCTTCAGGTAGTAAATCTGAAATGTTAGATGGTAAATCTGCATCTGTATGTGAATCATGTATTTTAGCTCATGTCAGAAGGTGTATACAGCTACTTGAATCTTTAGAACACATGTAGGATGGTTGAATTAAGTTATTTAAGTTTAAACTCTTGACTAGAACAGTTGTGCTAACAACCTCTTCTATTGAAGGTCTTTACACTGGAAAAGGAGTGGTCAAAACAACATTGATTGTCATTCATAAGACAGCAAGCTTCTTGCCTGGCTTGGTAAATCAGGTTTGCACTGATGTCTTGGTTACAAAGCAAGATGCAGTCCTGTCTGGTCTCCTGTGGGTGTCCTCCTGTGGGTGTCCTCCCTGCACGGTGCTATCTGTTCTTCCATAGCAGTAGGATTAGTGTATTGGCTTGATTGTATGTATTTTCTTCTGTTATGGAGGATGTCTGGGCAGTGAAGGAAGGGTTTTGTCTTTGTAACCTATTAAAGTTTGGGTCACCCAGAAGCATGAATGAAGTTGCTCTGAACTATACCAGGTATAGAACCTGTACAGTACAGAACTAGTGGCAGGACTGTATGTGTCTTCTCTGGATCTCTCTGTTCCTATGTTCTCAGAGTATGTATTACAAGAACATTGATTTTTGCTGCATTAGGAGACTTTGGCTGAGTAAGAACTTGTCTATATTTCCCAAAATCTATAGGCATGTCCAGACAATGGGGATTACTATCCCTTTCCTGTGTCCAAGTTCTTTCTCAACCTGTCTGGACTCCACAATAAGGCAGTACTTTTGAGGGTTTGTTGTCTTACACCTGTGTCCTGCTGCCATGGTTTCTGCTAAGGAAAGGCCAAGAACACTGGCCAGAAGCATCCTGCAGTCTGTTCCAGCTGCTCCCTGACCTGAACAATGGAGGGAGCCGTGGGCAGTAACTACTCCTTCAGTCCTAAATAGTTTATCAGTCTGGCAGCTCCTGTGTGGACATGCAAGCCAGGCCCAGCTCTTCTCAAGTAGCTAAACTTGAAGCATCTCCAGAGCAAGGGTGACATAGCTGAGAGCAATAATTATTTCCCTCAGCTAAAATGATTCATTAGTGTTAAAATGTCACGACCATAAAAATGCAAGTGAGCCTTTTAAAATTTGAGGACAATGGCCTTATCCTGGAAAAGATTTGAGGAAATTGCATTGAGTCCAGTACCATTACCCATGAGAAATCTACTCATACAAGGAAAGGTTTGTTGGCTGGGCCACTCACTTTTGTTAGCTATATTTTATTGCTGTAATTACACCTAGTGGCTTATCTAATAGAGTCATGTTCTTATAAAGAAATTAAGACAATTAATGCTACTTTTAGCAAGAGTGAAATAGTAAGTAAAATTGAATTGAAATTTGACCAAGCTCTTCTTTTTTATTTCCTAGTATCTGAATTACAGGAAGAAGGAATAAATGCCATTAACTTACCTCTCAGTCCAATTCCATTCGAACTAGACCCTGAGGACACTATGCTAGGTAATTCACAACAATTTTACATCTCAACATAAAAGCTTGATGTAAAATAAAGTGTCATGCCTGTAATAGTTTCTAATGTCCTTCTTTTAAACCTTCTAGAGGAAAATGAAGTCCGAACAATGGTTGATCCAAATTCAAGAAATGACCCAAAATTACAAGAACTAATGAAGGTAATGAAAAGCATGTAAACACTTTCAGGAAAGTGAAACTATTTTTTAATGCTATCCTTGCCTCTTTCATTTGAACACATCAAAGCACTGTTTAGATATCAATTAAATAAAACCACATGGTATGTACATCCCAGTGAAATAGGCAGGTCATTTATTGCAGTATTATTCTCTAGATATGGCACACTGAGTCTCAAGAATTTGGATTAAAATTCTGAGTCCAGATTCTTAGTTGCATCCCACCCGCAATCTAAGATCGCACTGACTTTATTTGTAGTCTTTGTGGTTCTTGGGGTTAGAACTTTAGCAGAAAGCTTCATTACAATCGACTTCAACACCTTTTGCTTTACAATAAAATGTTAAAATACTACTGAAAACAAAGGACAGGTTTCACTCCAGAAGTCACTGCATTGGTCCGCTACTGCATTGGTCCGGTATTTGTCTAGACATTGTGGTGCATTGACACAGACACCTTGAAGAGTCCTTCATAAATCCTTCCCATTTTCCTATGATGGCATTTCAGGCTAATTTGTATTTCGAGCTCTTGCAGCTTTGGTATCCTCTCTGCTAAATATTTTCATCATTATACAAAATGACATGTGTTTTAAATTGCAAATGAATAGTGTGTAATACTGCCAAATTTGTGTTTCCCATATAGGTATTAATTGACTGGATTAATGATGTGTTGGTAGGAGAGAGGATTATTGTGAAAGACTTGGCTGAGGACCTGTATGATGGACAAGTATTGCAGAAATTATTTGGTAAGAAAAAAATACATGTTCATGCTGTTGGGGCACTTTGTCAGTAAGTGGATCACTTGTTCCTACTTAGGAGCCTTGGTATCATCTTACATTTATGCCACTAAGTGATACAAAAATAGCGTTGTATTATGAGACCCTTGGGCAGTAGGCTGTATGCACAATCCTTATAGCTATGGTGCAATGTGTGGTGGTCTGTAGTTGATGAGAACAGCATAAAGCCTACTTGGGGTGCTAGAGAGGGAGTGTTCTTGTCTTGGCAACAGTATTTGCTCTAGTTAAATTTATTATCTGCATATGTCCTGTACAAACTTAACCGTGTTACAAGTGGAAAGTAAGTTTGAAGGCAAGAGTATTTTCAGTACAACGGTGGATGTTTTTAATCTCTGCTGGTTCCATACTATAGTTTATTCACATCGCGAAGTTCCTCTGGAAAGTTGGAATTTCTTTCTGATTTGATGTCTGGCTTTTAACATTACTGAGGTAATGGTACCCAGTGGACTGCAAGCTGAGCTTCAGCTGAGAAACAGATAGAGAAAAGAAACTGCTAATGCAGAGCTGGCATGTGCTTTTTTAACTGTTGGCTTGGAAGCCATTTTCTTAGTTATTACAGCTCATAAAGTCTCCAGTAAATTTCTTTTCAGTATCTTAAATGAGTCTCGAAACATCATGTGAGCACTTCTAATAAAGACTACACAGACTATTCCCTTCTATGAATGGTTAAGCTGTTGAATATATTGTGATGGACTGGATATGCCCCAGACTGAGCAATTTGATTCTCATGGGCAGACCTCCAGTGACTTCACCAAAAACCAAAAAAAATGCATATCAGATACTGCCTGACTCTAAATACGCGTGTACTGATCCAGCGCTTACTGATTTCAGTGGAATCTTTTCCATTACCCTTAACTCCTTGTGGATCAGGTCTATGCTAATAAAGCCTTTGGTCTTGTTGTGAGACTATGCACAGACCGATTTCTGTGGAGGCACAAGAAACTCATGGAGATAGAAGTCTCTTAGGCAGGATTCATAGGCTGGTAGCTTAGGTTCACTCTGTTTGGGAAGATACTCAGTTGGCTTTGGTGAGAACAAGATCAGCTCTTACCAAGCTTAATAGGATACTCTTTCATAGAATTAAATTGATAGGTGACCAAGCATTTTGTTTCTGGTGTTATCAGGGAGCTTTTATTGCTAAATTTTCTTTAATTACTATTTAATGGAAAACACTAAGCCATGTATGTATATACCTAGCAATCTGTACTAATTATTAATAAATCAATTCATAAAGTACTTTAACGTCTACTGCAAATTTTGAGTGCAGAAGAGGGCTGTGGTTTCATAGCAGAAACTGCCTAAGGTTTTAGTTGGTTTTATACCTCCAGATACTTGTTCACATTTCTTGGGTGCATCCTCCACCTCTATGAATATGGTGTCACTTCACTTTTATGACAAATGGGGCAAGTAAAATTTTTAAATCTCCTGAGTCTGAGGGAGCAGCTGGGATGCTGAGACTGATGCAACAAATCTTCCTAAAGTTGGTATCGGTTTCCTAGGTTTGATGGTCTGCTGTACAAGCCACTTGTATAGACAATACCCTTTATCCAGTAGCAATAGAAGTAATGGGCCGTACCTCAGAGCCTGGAGTTGCAGCAAATATTTGTTAGCTGGTAGTGTGGCTTTCATTAATGCTTCGCTTTCCCCTTGGCAATGGGTAAATGAAGGGAAAGGAGTTCAGAAGTGTGGGGGAAAGTGGCTCTCGAAGGAAAAGCAGATAATTTTAAAACTAGGAAGTCTAATATCTCTTGAATGTACATCTGGGTGCATGGTATGTCTTTATATTCTTCATGGAATTGATGGTGGGTTTTCTTCTATTATCACTTCAGAGAAACTTGAAAGTGAGAAGCTGAATGTTGCTGAAGTTACTCAGTCTGAAATTGCTCAGAAACAGAAGCTACAGACAGTACTTGAAAAGATCAATGAAACCCTTAAACTCCCTCCAAGAAGCATTAAGTGGAACGTTGACTGTAAGTTGTGTGTTTTCTATGCTGTTCTCATTTGTTGATATTCCAAGAGTTTATAGCTGCTATCTGGAGTTCTGAAATACCCAATGATAAGGGAAGGCTGAAGCCTGGTATTTATGGTATGAGCTGCTCTGCAGGGCACTTCCAGATGTGGTACACTCTACCCTCTTTACTGGGGCTCAACCTCCAATTTAAATAAACTGTCTTTTCAGAGTCTGTCAAAGTATGGTATTTCTGCTCTTAAGTCCATATGGATACCAGCTTAGGTTTTCTGTTACTAAATTGGTTTGCTGAAATGGGCAAGTACCTGCAGAAATGTAGTAGATAGGTGGAAGGAGAGTTAGGTCCTAGGACTCTGTGTAAAATTTGCAACATAGACCTGAATAATATTTCTATCTTTAAAGCTAAATCTGAACCACTGGTTTTGATTGCAAAACTGTCATCAAAATTAGGACTGCATCCTTCCTCTTTTATTGTATTAAAAATGAGCATCTTAATATCTAATGGAAATGCCCTCAGTGGCCCAACACAAGGCATTTTAGTGCATATGTGTTGCAGAAAGCAGGTTATCAGCAGTTTTAGAAAATTAGGCCTCTTAATCTGTTTTAAGTTTGGAATCCAGAATCATTTCACACTGGTGACCTGTGTACAGTGGTTTCCCTGTCTCCTATACCTGTCGTGAGCTAAGCTGGTTTGTATCCCATTCCATTCACAACAAACGAGTGAGAGAGAGAGAAATAGCTTGAGGAAGGAAGAGTGAACATTAGGCATTTCTGACTTTCCCCCTCAAGTGGTCCCACTGAGTTTTCTGTCCCCATCTCTCTTCAACCTACCCCCAGGTTTTTTCCATTCTCTGTTATGCAGCTGGAGGCAGGGTGTTTGGAGTGGTCTGACAATGTAAATTCTAGTTTTAGTTTAATGTTTTACATGTGTTCTAGAGCTAAAGTACAGATAGACAGCAGCAGCTGGAGACAGCTGTAGCACACACTGGTGCTAGGCAGATAGACATCTTTTTAGTGTTCTGCTAAAGCACCTCATCTGTGACCACTGGCACCCCAGCCAAATTTGACAGCAATGCCACGTTTTATATGAATGAGTGTCTCCACGGCAGAGTTGAGACTTGCATTTGGAGATAATGAAGAAGGGTATTTTAGTGAATCTGATCCTGCTTTATCAGTGAAGTAAGGTAGTAACTGTTGGTTAGTGCATTGTACTGTAGCTATCAAAGATCGTTTAGGGGAAGACTATAAATGCAAAATCAAAACAGAAGAAGAAAGGCAATAATAAGAATTAGAAATTACTCACTTCCATGCCAACGGTTTGATACTTGATTAAGGATTTCCTACAGTATGGCTTTTGATATCTTGTAAGTCTTGTTAGTGTTAACTACCCGTATGAAACCTGCTGTGAAAAAGCTTCAATAACAAGAACTATAACAACTTCATGAGGAATGTTTGAGTCATTGAGTTTAGTAAGTTACTGCTTAAGGCTTCTGCCAAAATAGGCTCGTTTATCATCCTGCAGGCATTGTGACACTTAAAAATGAATAAGTGCATGTTATAAGTACAAAAATATCTTTCTGATAGTCCATAAATCCTTATTGAAATAAATGGAATAAAGGAAAGGCAAGGAGAATGCAGAGACAGCACTTAAATTGCCATATATGAAATCTGGCTTTTGGATTAGCTTTAGATTGCCATCTATGCAAGTCTATGGCATCCAGACATGTTGCAAGAAGTAACGCTTTGGTGCTGACGCATATTACTGACTGGGTTGCATTCACATGACCTGTTAAGCAGGAGGACACCAGTAACAGAGAGGTGCCTTAAAAGTGCCTCCTGGCTCCAGGTGGCAAGAGAAAAAGAGTTTCATAATCCCTACATCCTCAAAAGTAAAAATATGTGCCTTAGTTACTTTGCAGTTTGTAACTTGTGCTTTTAATATCTATTTCAGCTGTTCATGCTAAAAGTCTCGTAGCAATACTTCATCTTCTGGTTGCATTATCACAGTATTTTCGAGCACCAATCAGACTCCCAGATCATGTGTCCATTCAGGTTGTTGTTGTGCAGGTAAGAGAGGTGTTAAACAGCTCCTAGTGGTGTTGTGAAATTGACTGAGGGGTGTCTTGAAAAATATATCTAGCATTTCTGTTTGGGCGGGCATGCGTGTGTCTCTTTGGCTGACAAGAAACACACGTGCGTCTTCCCTGCTGACAATGCTTCAACCAGAAAAAAGCAGAAGTGCTTTCCCAGATTGAGCTGTGGCTCAGAATATCTTATTTTGATTGTGAAGTGGCCAGACTCTGACATTAAAAATATATGAAGCATTGTTATTGTTGGAATGTGTTTGTTTATCACCCAATATGATCTCTAGAATTACTATTTTTCCTATTTTTGATGGTCTTCTCACTTGTGTAGAGATTCAAATCATTCTTGGAACTGAATGATGAATTGTCACTGTTTATTATATTCAGATTCATATTAGGTGACTAAACATTCTTTTTCAGCCTTGTGCATGCTAATTTAGTCTGATTACAATGTTGACTTTCTCATAAGCATGCAAAAAACCCCCTCATCAGCGAAATCTTTTGTGTCAGTCAGTCTCTTTATTAGAGCCTCATCCATCCAAACTCTTGATGTTACTCTGTTCATCATTTTTCTTTCAGTTGGACTTGTGCTTGCTCTATCTTATTTGGCCTCTTCCCATTTAATCTGCTTTGTTTTACTTCCAGTTAGCTTTGCCTTTATTTTTCACACTGTAACTGTATTTATGATTTTTAACTGATGTTACCCTGAAGTACCTGGTGCAAAGAGCTATTGCTCAAGTTTTGTGTGACTGAAAATCTGTGGGACAGATCTGAGAAAGTAAACACTCATTTTTCCAGCATTCAAATCAGACAAGTTTTGTAATTTGAGGAGAAATCTGAAGGAGAGCCTCTGGTAGATGTGTCACTGACGCCTGATAATGACTCATTGACTCTCAGATTCTGCTTTGTGGGTTTCTGTACAGACGATGAAAGAGAACCCCAGCAAATCTGCACTTATGTGTCTAAGGCTTCAGAGGATGATAATTTTCAAGCACTTTCCTTTGGCTATTACAAATACATTAATTACACTGGTTTATCTCAAAGTTCTACCAAAACCAGCTTAAGAAATGAGGAGTGCAGGAGTCAGGGCATCTTTGGGATGAGAAACTAAACCAGAAGAAGAACAGTCCTAAAATAAAGAACCAGTTCTTGCATTCTGCTGTCACTCTATACATCCAGACAAAATTCCTGTTGAAATCAGTGGACGTAATTGTCCTCTTATTTAATAGGCTAATGTAGTTCAATGGCAAATCCACTGAAGTCAGTAGAGATAAATCCAATTTAAAAACAATAAGTAGTGGGAGAATCTGGCTCACTACTTTGCCTCTTAGCTACACAGCTGTAGCTCAGGTGCCAGTGAATTGCAGAGAAAGCAGTTGCATCAGAATAAAATCCAAGTAATGTTGCACAAGATTTCGCCCTGCAGACCCAGTTCTTGGTGAAAGCCAATCAGTGGAACTCCAAGGCTATGCTGATTCCTATTAACACAGGGTGAGAGACAGTATTCTTACTGTAATTGTGTTTGAGACATTTTTCGTTTTTATTTTATCATGGGTGGGTTTTCTATTTTTATTTTTTAAATCTGTTTTTCATGTCCTATGGGATTGGTTCTATATAATTCATCACATACCTTTTGAATTCAATGAAAGTTTTAATCAATGATCAGCAGATCCTAAAGCTTAATTTAGTGTTCAAACTTGCATGCCTTGTTCTAAACCCTCATACATTCTGTAAAGTAAGGTCATGCCTAGGGAAACTCAACAAACTACGTGGTAGCTGGTTTTAAATTGTACTCTCTACAGTTTGATAAAGGGAATAGTACAGAGAGAGAAATAAAAGAACAAAAGTACTTTACGGAGTCTTTAAGGAAGACTGCCCTAAATCATTTCATGGTTTTGTTAGGTTTAGAAACACATAAAATGTGAGGGTTGCCATGTTGGCTGAGTGTAGTTTTTTGAAAAAGAAACAAAGATATTTCTGAAACAGACAATGTGCTCATGCCAAACAGGTAATCATCTTGTTTCCTTTGGCTGTTTTGTACAAAAGCTGTTAGCAGTGAGAGCAATAGGAAATCTGGGTTATAAGCTGATTTAGGAAAAAATGTGATAGTTGGACCTTTTGTAGCTATTTTATTACGTTATTTTCTTTGCATTCCATACTAGTAGAATGAATAACTTTGAACAAAGCTCAGATTTTGTTTTATCATTTCTACTGAAACAAGTGAGAGCTTTTGTGGAGAGCTGGAACTTGCCACCATTTTGCCTCTTTTAAAAAGTTATTTATTTATGTCATCCACAAGTGGTTAAATGATAGATTGTTTGCGTGCCAGAGCTGTAAGTCAGAGAGTATAACAATGCATTGGCAGAGCAGCCAGAATGGCTTCAGCATATTCTGAGCACTGGGACAGCAATTCTTGGGTGCATAAACTACTTGTAAGCAAAGCTAGGAAATTAATGAGATTAGAAGAAGCTGTACATCACAAGCTTAATCTGAGATCATTGGTCCCACTGCCTCTCTGAAAGGCCTGGGAAGGTCTGAAATGTTTGCAAGGAGCAGTGCTTCCAGGTTCCCAAGATGACTTTTTTTGAACCTATGACAAATGTATTGGTCCTCTCAAGGTCCAGAATAGTTCTGCATTTCGTCTTGGTGAGGCAGTTATAAACCATGATCCTTCAGATGAAATGGATAGCAACAATACATAGGCAAAACCCATTCAAATAGTGGGAAGGTTTTCAGAATGGGACTTTGTGTGGGAAACTAAGCAGTTGGCCCTCAGTTACATAAAAGTGCTGACATATAGCTGATGCGAAGAGACATGAAGAAGAGAGACCCTTTCTATTTCCAAACATATTACCCAGATTTCAGATGTATTGTTTTGTTCTAAAAAATGGTAAGTGATTAGGAAGATCCTTCATGGCCTTTAGTGGAGTATTTCAGCTGTGAGGGAAGAAGATAACAAGCCTGTCCAAATAAAGTTTTTTGTGGTCACTGGAATATGCGTCCAGTTTTTCTTTTTAATGGGGAATCTTAATTCATGCCTCATTTCTTAAGTGACTTTCAAATAGCAGATGTTCCTTTTTATCATTTGTTGTTTCAGATATAGCCACTGTTGTCTTTAAGGAACGTTGCTGGACAGTCTTTCAGTCCTCAGTAGCACTTCTGTGTATTTTTAGGAATATTGTGACATTCTCTGTCTAATATAAAACAAACTTCACAACAGGTAACATCAGTGTTAGGGTCAATTTTCAGGTGGAGAGTTCTTATAAAGTCCAAAAGATGTATGGGAAGCAGCCTTCACAGAAAAGGTGCTTAGACTAGTGTTTCTAAGGTCCATGCTGATTGTTGCCATTGGGACTTTTTCACCAGTCTTTTTACAGACTCTTTTACATATGTCTATCTCGACATATGCTGGTCAAATAAATGTCCAGCAGATGCATGTCGTATTTGGGCAGTGTGGAAATTCCATTAATGTTAGCGATCAGTGCCAGGCACAAAACTAGGGCTTGATGTCTTGTATCTTTTTGGTTTTGTCAACAACAGGATTAAGGTGCAGAATTCCTGTTGATATTAATTGCAGTTTATCAAAAAGGGAAATATGTTCTATATCCATACTGGAGTATGTTTTAGGCTATTTTTGCATGTTTGCAGAGGAAAGGTAGAGTATTAGAAGCCTTTTTCTTCTCTCGTCTCACCAGACTGGGCACTGGGAAGTACGGATGCTGTTGCTATGATGCTCAACTCCTTTGGGAGACAAGAATGATAGAGCTTTTGCTCTAGAAGGCATCATTGGCATGTCAGAGTCATCATCAGGAGGAAATCAAAATTTCCTTTTACCCTGCAGCAGAGGAAAAAATAAACAAAACCCCCAAACTCTGTGGAATTCTAACTTGAGTTAGCATGAACTAGATTTTAACTTCAAGTGCAAGTACTTATCACGGTCTGCACAAGCTGGAAATGAATATAGCCCTAAATGATGTAGTTTTTCTTCAGAGTTTCAAGATATGTGACAGAAGATGCCTCAGCAGCTGTTCTGTACCCCCTCTTTCAGTATGTAACACACTGGACTTCACTCTGTCTTTTTAATGTTCAAAGGTCCTCCCTGAATCCATTTTTAACCATGTGCAAGGTATTTAGTAACAGGGCTGTAGAAAACATAATGCAAAACACCTGAAACTATCATCTAGCTAAAAGGACAGTTCAGATTGCTTCAAGTGCCAGTCTGGAGTGACCCAGAGGGTGACATGTATGGCTTTGTGGCAGAAAGTAAGTTTGATCCTCATATATTATAGTAATGCAGTATAGAAGTAATAGGATCAAGCCTGGCCAAGTCTTCAGCACATCATACACCAAGGACTGCCTCAGGTGAGGACATGCTATCTTCTCCAAGGCAGGGGTGAGCAGCAGCCCGAGTTCACATGCCATAAAGGACTTTTCCAAAAGGTTATTCTCCTTTTCTCTTTTCCATGTAGAAGGCAAGTCTAGGACCAACATAAATTTATTTTTCTCATTTCCTTGTATGACAGGGAGTCAAGAATCATGAATAATTGCCTAATGTCTAGACTTTACATGCAGTCATCAGCATTTGCCTGACTTTTCTTTCTGTATTGCAAAATGTAACTAATTTCAGTGAATAGAATTAACAGAGAGAACACAAAGAGAGGCAGAACATATGTGTGGTATTTACACTGCCACCAGATGATTGTGATCAGCATCCTGGAAACAACGTCAAATTTTTGAACTTCATTTTCCACCTGACTCAAATAGCAACCATTGGAGTTGGCTTCTGCCATTTTGTGTATGGCTTCTAGACGCAGGCTGTGAATGGATTATCCTCCATTTTGGTTTTCCATCACAAGCAAGTAGAATTCTTTGAGTGGAGAGAAGTCAGAAGTGGAAAACACTGAGGCAAAAAAGTATGTGAACAGGGCAGAAAATATGGATAGCCTGGGAGCAAGATTTTTGCAAAAGAAAAGCATGGGCACCATCTGCCAAGCTGTTCTGAAATACAAGGTTTAATTCAACTCACCTAGACATACCTTTACTAAAGTACTTACATGTGTGTTTAGGTGTTTCAAATCTCTTGCTGAATTGGGGCCTTTAAAAGAAAAGTGAATTAAGAACAATGGAGGAGAAAAAAATACTTCCTTGGGGTTTCAAGTTTCTTGCTACAAAAGAGTTTTCTGAAATACTTGCAAGGTGAAAAAATACATTACTGTAAGTTTCTTTAAAAAAAGTTCTTATTTTGCAGGTTTCTTATCTAATTGTGTTTACGGATCTCAATTTTTACTGTACCCTAAGCATTAAACTTTACTGAAAAAAGTAACTTTTTTATTTTTTCCAGAAACGAGAAGGAATCCTCCAGTCTCGACAAATCCAAGAGGAAATAACTGGTAACACTGAGTATGTCAACACCACTTTTGCCAGCAGTTCAGTAATTGAACACAGATGCATCTCAGAAATTCAAACATTTGCTGATATTTAGATTTTGGTATTGGGGTTCCAACGAAGATGATTCATCTGCCAATGACTGTATTTTAGCCTTTTCAAGAGCTGCAAACATGCATCTAAAAATACAAAAGGGTGATGAAATGCAGAGCTGGGGAACTAAAAGCAGGAGATCAGGATAAAAGAGACGACAGAGTGAAGATTAACAAAATCTCTATTTTATATTTATCTATATGAATATATTTCTGTATTTATTATATTTCTTAAACCCATTCTTTTATGTTGTTATTTATTTGATAGATAACTAGATTCTTTCAAAAAGGAATGTGATATGACTCATTTTAGGTGTTTGGACTTTGGGGATGTAAATTGATGGTAGGAAGCCCGTATATGTCATCTCACCGAACAGTTTATGACAGAAAAGTTATTCCAAACCAACAGAAAGCAGTAGTGGAATATCCTAGTTTCTAATAGAATGGAGAGAGGCCATACTGCTGACTTATTATTAATCTTTATGGATTTGTTCGCGCATCATAGTTATATGAGGGAGCAACAGGAGCAAAATGCTGCAGTCCTTAAGAACCCAGTCCAAACATTGTTTTGGCTGGAATTGTATTGTAGTTGGTGTGGTAAATGCATTTTTAAAGCAAAGGGAAAAGTTCTCACAAAACCAACACGAAAAAGCCTTCTTTATTTGGGCAAGGTGTGTTGATTTGGTTCAGTAGTAGGAAATCTGAGATCTGGCCTCCCATGAGACTTTAGTGAAGCCAGGAGATATTATACTGATGGACTCCAGACTAATCCAGATTCTAAGTTGGAGTAACTTGATGAAGGTTTTGTTAATTCCATGGATCTACTCCAGTTTTCACCAAGCTGAAGATCTGGCTGCATATGCTGTTTTCTTTTGCAGTACAGTGTCTGCAAGTGAATTACATATAACTGTGTTTTGTTCTTTTCATTCTTGTGTTTTTTGCTTTTTTTTTTCATAGGGCATTATCGGGAAGACATGGTAAGTTCAGTTGATTATTATCTTTTTCTTGAGACAGCCAAAGTATACATTAATTCTACCATGGGTGGTCACTTTGATTAAACTGCAAGGATGTAGAGGATTTCAGATTGCCCTGGCAAATATATTAGTATTTGCACCACAGGCTATTGTGGCAGTTAACAAAAGGAAAAAAGCATTAAAGTCAGTCTGACCATCTTTAAAACACATTTCATTGCTTTTCAGCATGTGCTAATTTGCAGGTGCTTTGCGGTTTAACCTCTAGAACATTATTGTAATAGTATTAATGGTCATAAGTTTCCAGCATAATATGAAATGATGTCTTATCATAAACTAGCTGGTGAACTCGTTGGCATTCTTGCATACATTACCTACTTACACTTTAATGACATTGAGTCATTATTCAGCAGGCCTAAACACCACGCAAGTTCCTGCATCTAGTATGTCTTACTGCTAGACTGGCCAAATGCTTGGCCAACAGAAGACACTCATCTGAGGAGCTTAGGTGGAGTCCCACCAAGAATTTAACATTTGCTTCTTGTATTATTTCAATGGCTGCCTTACAGCTGATGGAGAAGGCAACATGCATGACCTCTTTTCCCAATGATATCCCTGAGCAGTCTTACTTTGCATAAAGTCTGCCTTCTACAATTGCCTTTAGGTCTACTCTAACATTTTTTTTATTGAGGAATATGAATGTAGCTTTTTGTGGAGTCATTCGCTAGCATTCAGGTGATTGTCGAAATGGAAATTGCTTAGAAAAGGCTCTGGTGCCTTGTTATTTATTTATTTTTTCTGTTTTCTTCAGAAGGTGGCTACAGTAACACTCCAGTCATGCTACTCTAGGTTGCCTGTCCTGCTGATAATGTCCTAAATTGCATATCAGAATGGCCCGAAAACATCTATTCAAAGGACTGTATTGCAGCTGTGTAATCATAAGCTTGCTTGAAGTGGTTAACAATATAGCACACTACAATGCAGTCAGTGGCCCGTGGGGAAAACCTTCCTCTGTAGATGTAGTGACTCTAGTTGTAAATTCATGTTCTTCTGCACACAATGATTTGGTTACTTAGCTCCCTGTATCTGGCTTTTAAAGCTTTTATGCATAAAGCTACTATTCTTTGTTCATTTTTGAGAAACAGGGTTATTAGGTAATCCAAATTCTACTTGAAAATTACGTTTTTTGTAAATAAAGAAGAATAAGTTACTAGCAGCTTATAAGAGAGCAATATGCAAAATACATGGTACTTGGAATACAAAGAGACTGTATTGAAACATTTTGCTGACTCTATTATCTTAAATGAGTGTGTGCCTTAATAAGTGTTTAGTCTGCATTTGGACAACTGCTGCTCAATATATTAATATCTCTGAATGTTTTTCAGAAAGAGATGCATTTGATACTTTATTTGACCATGCTCCAGACAAGCTCAATGTAGTGAAAAAGGTTGGAAGATTTTTATTTTTAAAATACATGTTGTGTGCATGTGCATGATTGTGTGTATCTGTTTGTACATATGTAGTGAGTGTGTACGTATATAATATATAATTGGCATAGTTTGCATACATTAAATACAATTAAGCTTTATGCTTAAACAAATATACAAATTCATGATTGTAATGTTACTTTTCATTAATATTTAGCAGCATGAACTTACCTTTGGAACACAGAACAACATGTAGTTATCAAAGTTTCCATCAAAAAGAAGTTCTCACAAAGTGTATGTTGAGTAGAATCCAACTGGTAGATTGAATGTACTGATGCCAAAGAGGTATCCAGTTTACAACTGCTAGGGGTCTGACCTAGAGTATTTTGGCTGCTGTCAGATTTGTGTGGAGCCCAATTACCCACTTCCCTATAGACTGCTACAAGTGGTTTTTTTTAAGAATTACTATGTTTTAACAATGTATTTTTATTTATATACATCACATTCATTTTATGTCTGTTCTTCATTCTTGGGAAAAAAAGTTGGGGTTTTTTTTTAACGTCACATTTCAGTTTCAAAACTTAAAAATTGTGTTGCAGTCTCTTCACTCATGCAGATTCTCTTCTGAATAGAGTTCATACTGCATGCATTGAACTTCTGCCCTGCTGAATAGGCCTTCACTACATTGTTTTCGTATTTCAGACGCTCATCACCTTTGTGAACAAGCATCTCAATAAATTGAATTTGGAGGTGACTGAACTGGAGACCCAGGTAAGATTTTACAGCCTTTCTTAAAGGGAAGGGGTAGTTACACTATGTTATGCACTATGCTCCCAACTTTATCCCGAAATTTTGTTGAATTATTATTGATTTAGCTCTAAGATGTTATTTCAGCAGGAAACCCTTCAATTCTAAATATGTTTGTATGAAGAAGACCCTCACCAATTAAGCAGAGAAATCATGAGGGCAGCTAAATTTCTCTAAAACAGTTTTATACTTCCATTAGCATAAAAATTAATTAACAGATGCGAGCTCTTGGGCGCTGCCAAGTGCTGTAAGCAGAACCTGTGCTTGTTTCGGTCAGGAAAGAACTTTGTCCGCTTGGTTTGATCCAATGTCAAGCTCAACAGTTGTTTCCTGCCTACCTTTACACAAGCACGCAATCGCATGGGATTACAATGACTCTATTCAGTGAGATACGTTCTTGAGACTAAAGCTACTCAAGTGTATAGGCAGCCGTACAGTTGGGCTGCAGGCTTGATTGCACCACAGAAATAATGTGGTACATGGTCTTATGTCTTGTTCTCAGCTGCTAAATTGGCTGGAAAGAAGCAAAAAGAAAACCTTAATCCTGCTCTATTAATGCCTCCCCATGTGAACAATTGCAGTAGTTATCATAGAAAAGTACAAGGTCAGGCAGGAAGGATGGTGTCTGCACTATCAAAAAAATCCAGGCGTCTTCAGGACAGGCTTTATTTTATGTCTTGATTCGTGTTATTAAGAATCTGGTTTATCTAAATAGCTATCAGTCTGATAGATTGAGATTTTTCAAAGTAAAATTAAGATTTAGGTGAAAATAATGTGTAAGGGCTTTCAGAAAGGTGTTCTCTATGCTTGCTTCTTGCATTGTTCGCTTTTGAAAAAAACATATTATTCAAATGTACCTAGAACCCCCTTAAGCATTTATCCAAAACAGTATTCCCTAAGGTGAGAGATTTGTATTTCTATCAGTTGAAAGAAAATTATCTTCCTCAGGAAGGTTGCTTCAGATAACTCAGTTTGATTGTGAGGATATCTCAGTGTACCGATAGACCTGATGCCACAGGGGTAAGAGTGAGAAGCCTTTAACAACATCTTATCAATGTTGCTATTTTTTTTAGATAGAAATAAACATATATCATAGCAATTAGATATCTTCCATCTATAATTACATACATTTAAAATTAGATTGACTCAGACTTGCAGAGCATGGACAAAGATGATTCTTTGTTCCTTTATTTCCTCCAATATACTGAATTTCAGTGCAGTTACAAGATTGCACTTTCATTCTGCTCTTCCAACTTTTTTCTGCTTTTTCTCAGGGTATGCATGCCATTTGAGAGCTTGAAAGGTGGCTGTTCTCATTCCCCACAACTAGTGGAATAGAAAGCAAAGGCATAGATCAAAGCCACTCATGACCTCTCTTTCCAGGAACTCTATTCTGCATGTATATTTTAGCATTAAGTCAGTTTTGGAGAAGACATAACAGAACGTACTAACTAAATAAAAGGAATCAAAGAAGTGAGATGAGATCTTTTAGTTGCAATTTAAAATATTTATATTAGGAGTTTGTTGACAGTTCTGCACTAGACAATATATATCTTGTTCATTAAGCAAAGCAATGAGTTATTCTTCAGGAAATGTACTGAGAAATTGTTCTTTTACAGTTTGCAGATGGTGTCTACTTAGTCCTGCTAATGGGTCTCCTAGAAGGCTATTTTGTTCCTCTGCACAGCTTTTTCTTGACTCCTGATAGTTTTGAACAAAAGGTAATTAGATTTCATTTTTCTGTTAAAAACAAACATGTCTAGTATTACAAGGATGACACAAACTTTTCTGCATAAGTTTGATGTAAATAGCTGAAATCGAGAGGACTGTACTGTTAACTATTTCCAAGCATTTTTTGAAATCTGAGTATTAATGCTTATCTGGAATAAAAGGGAAAATTATATTAATGATAGGGTGGTTAATATGTATTAACTGATTTTGGCAGCCATTGTGTGATGTTGTCATTGAACCAGACATACTGTACATTAAGTGTACAAAGAATTATGCACAATGAATTGATGACAGAATTGATTTTTTCTGTCCAAAATCCAAGAATTTAACATTTGAAAGGTTTTGTGGTTTTTGGAAGCATAATGGCATGTATGTACTATGTATCATTTTAAGACCAACTATTACCCCAGTGTCTGTTGCTATCCAGGCAACTCAGCTGTCTGTTCAAAACAAGAGCACATGGGCTATCATGTTCCAATTGGTGGAATTGCCCACCAATAGGTGGGCTATTCTTACGTGTAAGTAATTTTTATATGAGTAATATTAGTTCACATGTTATTTTTCAATTACTTTTATATTTCTGAAACTGCCATCACCACCCAATAAAAACAAAACAAAACAATGGATTGTCTGGATTCCATGGACCAGATCTTCCATTGGTATACGGAGCACTGACTATTTTTTCCTTCCGAGGATTTGAGTCTGCAGCTTTAAATACAGCTTGTTGTGTCCACTTATACTATACTGTATGTAGTTCGCAATAATGACTACCTTTATTACATTACTAGGTCCTCAATGTATCCTTTGCATTTGAGCTAATGCAGGATGGTGGACTGGAAAAACCAAAGCCAAGAGCAGAAGGTATCTAATCTACTTTTTTGTATCTTCTTAAAAATTTGCGTTGGATCCAGGTCTTAACTCATAGGATTATGGTATAGCTTATAGTTTAAAACATTAATCCAAGAATGAAAGGCAAGTTACATTTTGAAGTGCTCAGGTAACTCTGTGTTTCAAATGGCTGATAGATGTGTTTTTTCAAATGTTGCAAGGCTTCCTTTCTTGAGTGGCCAGGATAAGATTTGCGTGACCAAATATATGCAGTAATACTCAGATATTCACTGAAAGAATAAGAATACAATTGTGAATGGTGTCACCAGCAGATAGGAATTTCTCCAATTGCTCCATTTTCCCTCATCCCACATTGGAATACTAAACCTCAAGTATTCCAGTGTAATTTACAAGATTTTCTCAAAAGAGGTAGATGTTGTGGAAGAAGAATTTCAAGTGTTCACATTTGAGTGCCTTTGAGTGCAGAAACTAGTCATGCATATTTAAATTATATTTAAAGCTGGAGACTGAAAGTAAAATGTGTCTTCAGGGAAAATGAAGGTTTTGCTGCTGACTTCAGCGGAACCAGGATTCCACTCCTCTTTGCTCATATAAATACAGGGTTTGAATCCAGCCTTTTGGGATTTTATTTCAGATATAGGGCCCATGATTCACCGTGTTCCAGGGTATTCTTGTGGTTGCGCCAATGAGAAGTTACCACTTCTTACCATGCAGGAGCTGGACGTGCAGCTTCTGCTCCACTCTTCCCAACAGGGGTGGTAGCTGAGCTTCTGCAGGTTACCTACCGTAATAATCAATATATATGTGTTTTCAAGACCCATTGCAGATTCACATTCTATGGTGCACACAGTCTTTTCCTGCCGTAGTATTGGATTGTCATTCCCTGAGGAGTTGATATAAGCTCATGCTCAGAGTTTTATTTCTAATAGTAAGGGCTCTCTGGAGATTCAGGCACACATCACTGAATCAAGTCCTGCTCCATTCTGCTTATTTTCCATCCCTCCCAACTTCCGCATCATAACAGCAGCAGACTTAGGCACACACTGAAAAAAAATGTCTCGGGATTGAGCCTATGCTGCCTATGAATTTAATCTGGACCTACCCAGCCTTTTTTTACTTTTCTTGATTGCTTGAACTCTTATCTACAATCATGCTTAACTAAACCAGTGGTGACTGTATCACAAACTTTTATGTTTGAAATAGCCAAAGAGAGAAGGGGTAAATAGTGAAATCTAGGGATCCAAGTAAAACAGAGCATATCTCCGATCCCTTACTCCCCATGGAGGTTTAAAATTCTTATGGCATTTAATTTTTCAGGTATTTATTGCTCTAGGGCACAGCTAATTTTTCCAGTATAAATCAAGCCATAAGGATATTTCAGCATATATAAGACATTTCTTGTGCAATTATTGAAATGCTTAATATGAAACTTCCTGCCCAATGTGAATGGAAAAACACATCTGGTTTATGTGTTGCTACATTGGGCACAATGCCCGTGCTTAAAATTTCCAGTGAGCAAAAGAGTATTGAAAAGGATCTTACCCTAAATGTGTATACTAAATACTCTTTAAATTCCTACACTGTTTCTTTGAGGTTCTTGAGGAAAAAATATGCTGAAAAGTGCTTTAGAATATGAAAAACATATTTAGTGGAAAAAAGAATGTGGTAAAATAAATGAGTATGAAAAACAATGATTTTTATGGGGTCAACAGTTTATTTGGGTTATTTGCAATATAATTGAAAAGGTATTAAAAAGCTTTCTGTGACCTTTTAATTTAAAAATGGCCAGAACATTAATCTACTGAGTCTGTAATGAATTCATTTGCAGTTTGAGCTTTTTCAAATTACTTCTTGAAATGTGTACATCAAAGCCAAACTCAAGTTTCTCTTTTTGAAAAGTGCAACTGGTACAATGTTATACATGGTGGTCAGACACAAGTAATGATGGAAATAAGTCATCTTTCTCTGGGAGCATGCTACTTCTTAGTTTGGACCTTTCTGTGGAATTTCATTGTGGTGGTGGAGTCTTCTGGTTACTTTGCAAAGACCTGTCAAAGTTACCTCTTTATTCAGTTGAAGTTGGGTATTAGGAAATGAAGGTGTTACAGCTTGCTGCTGGCCTAAGAGAGGAAACTTCCTGAGTTATACTCTGCAATACTGTTTGCATATAACATGATGCTGTGGGAGCAATGTGCCCTTTGTGTAGCTTTTGGCATTTTCCCTTCATTTTATACCAAGTGTTTTTCATCTGACTTATTAAGAGCCACAAAACCATGTGGCCATGGTTTCATGACTGTGCATAGTCTCAGCATAAAATGTAGGTCTGATTGTTTTCGCCCTTTGTCCATGGATGTCAGCTTGCCATGTAGGTAATATCTTTAGCCCTTCCGAGTTTGAATACATTTGGACACTATGCATAGGTTTGATTGGACTCATTCTTCAAAGTATAAACCCTTCACAATCTGTGAGAAACATCACTGTAGATAAATGTAATGGCAAAAATATCTGATGATGACATGCACATTTTACTAGGCTTGCTTGGAGGTTTTGAAGATAATGGGAGTATGCATACCTCCTGCTTTACACCTTCATGGCCAATTCCAAGAACCAAAGTTAGGATATTGAGTTCCTATACAGTCAACAGAAGGAGATAGGACTATTCTAATTCTGTTCTAATTCTATTCTATTCTAATTATTTTATACTCTTTCTGAGGCAATTCCGAGTCCCTATTTGAGATTGAATATTCCTTGAAGCACTAGCGTAGACTGCTGCAGTAGTACTTGTCAGTTTGTTTTATAGATTTCTTGTGAAATAATGTTGACTTTCTCAACAACTTCTCTTGGAAACAGCAGGTATTCATTAGCTTTTTGTTTCCTATAAATCCTTTACTTGAGATGTTGTGTTTCTAAGGACTGATTCAGCCATGTATATCAGCTAACCCAAAGCATTTTCAGAAGTGTCTTTGAGGGGCACTTGTATACCTAGCTTCTTCCGATCTTTTAGAAAATTTAAACTTGCCTCTAGCTATCTTGCTGAAATTAGGCCTAATAAAGGGTGTTGCAGCCCAGAATGGGCCAAGTCCTGCAATTCTTACGTAAAAGAACAGTTCCATTGGTTCCTGAGTGATGCTTTTTTCAAAGTCATTACTTTTCAGCCATGACCAACTGAAGATGCAGTCGTATAAATATACATAATCCTAGGCACAATTTGTCTTGTGGGCATCTAAACCTTGGCTACATTTCTCCGTCAGCACCATTAGCCATTCATGTCCCTAACTAAAAGTGGTTGAAATGATGATTTTTGATTTGCCAGTTTAAAAACTGTGCTTTGTTTTTGTTTATGTTCTTTCTTACTATCTTTGCTATTCAAATGTTCATGGGTATGGATTTGAACAAGGAAAGAGAGTAGAGAATAGGCACTTTTTCTGAAAATGTTTTGAGTGAATGAAGTTACTAATGGATTTTCCCTTGTCTTTTTTTCTAGATATTGTAAATTGTGACTTGAAGTCTACACTGAGAGTACTGTACAATTTGTTTACCAAATACAGGAACGTGGAGTGAAGAATTGATTTGGGACATAAAGGAGTGTTAACAAAGAATGCACCATAACTAGCATGTTTTTCATCGGTATTCCCCTGCATCTTTATCCTAAAAGGAACTAAAACATTTGTCTGAAGAATTTTTAATTGATTATTCTTGCACTACTATTTTCATAGTAGATTTAAAACTAATATAAATTATGAAGAAAAATATTTGGAGGAAGGTATTTGGGTATATTCTGAGAGAATTAATGTCTCAGTAGTAACTGTCTTCACACTGTTTTGTAGTAGGTGAAGCAAGAATGAAAAAAAGGTTTAGTAACTTTAATTCAAATCAGCCTTTGAAGTCAATCATAGGAAGATTCAGCACTGAGTATCTATTTTAGTATTTTTTACACACATCTTTTCTAATCTGGGGACTTTCTATCCATGATAAGATGGTTGCATTCTGATTATGAGAAATGTGCATGGGGAGAAACAGTTAAATACTCTTATTCACTTCACAGCTAAAAAGTAGAGACTTTCTCAAGCACTTAACCTGATTAATTTTTATTTCCAGTGCTATTAGGCTTGAATTTTATGGGTACAAACTGAAGTGGCTACTCATTCCTTCAAACTTCTTATACTGTGATACTCTGCTTTAAATATGTGTTATTGAGCATTCTGCATAAGCACACTTTGCAGCTTGTCACTTGGTTTTGTTCAAGGAAGAGATCTTTTTTGCAAAGTACACATTTCAGGAAAACACACCTGTATAATACAGTTTGCCTATAGTATTTGTATTATTACATAGTATTAGAAAGTAAAAGAACAGCTTGATTTTCTTTTAGTAGTTTAAACACAAGGATTACCAGGTTGCAAGTATAAATTTATTGCTAAATAGGATTTAGAATCTGTCTCTTTGGTTGATTTTATGATTGATGTATTTTGCTTCATAATGTCCAACACAAAAAATAAGATTTGTTTTCCAGAAACATTCCTGTAGCCTTTCAGATACAAAAGCACTGTTTTTAGGTCAAAACTACTCCCATCTGTAAAGACTCCATTACAGTGTAAGGAGTAAGTTCTTTGGTCATTTTACATGGCTATAAAGAGTACTTTTTCTAATCGTAATCAAGTACAAGCTGTTAACTGTTTGGTTTTAGCTTTAACAAAGACACAAAAGAGAAATGAGTGTTGACTGTACCCTTAGACTTGGTATCAAGCACCAGTTATGTTTCCATAAAGAAGCTGATACAGGTTGCCTGACACGAGTGCTAATCATCAAAAACTGCACTGGCATAAGTTGAAGAGTAAATGAATCATTTGCTAGAAGTCTTGATGTTAGTATTAGATACCTTTCTAAAAGGAAGTCTTCCAATGCAACCACAGATTCTTGAGATCCCAGGTTACACAGTAAGGAAAAAAATCCTCAGACAGAAATTACTGGACGACTTTTTCTTTGGGCTGCTTAGTGCAGGAAGGAGGCTTGTTAATAGTCATCCAATCGTGTCAGAACTGGTAGAGGTGAAAGGGAAAGCAATCTGTCAGCTCTTAAGTCTGTTAATCTGAAGAAATGCAGTGCTGGCAAGAACAGTCAATAACAGCTATATGTTACTTAGTATATAAAGCACTACATATTTTTCAATTTTCCAGGGTTTTTTTTTTTTGATGTAGAGTTTTCCAGTGCAACATTAGCATAAAGGGAAGATGTTCTGTCTTTGATGAACACTAACTGATGTTTAATAACAAAATTATACTTATCTTCTGCTGGGTAGCCACAGAAGTTACTATTCTGAGAAGTAAATATCAACTTTTTGCAAAGGAAAGTCAATATTTAATTCAAAGGACAGTATCTGGAAGTTCTCTGAAATTTTTTTTTAAATTGGAAAAAAAGTTATTTTTTAACAAGTATTAAAGGACATTTTGACCTCAGTGAAAATGAACATGTTTTCATTATATCTTTAATATCTGAGGAGCTAAATGGTAGGAATTAACAAAGCATTTTTTGAGCAAACTGAGACAGAACTTCTCATGTATATACCAGCAGTATTTTCAGCTTATTTTAGTGTTTCGCATATAAGGCTTTCATTTGCACACCTAGATTGGAGTAATTGTAATAGCTAATTAATAAATGTGTGTTGGTTTTTCTGCAGATCATGCTCAACTGAAATACTCTGACATCTCAAAAATGCCAAAACATTTTGATTGCCTTTGTTTTCAGGAGTGCACTTTCTTTAAAAAGGAGATTTATATATGTAAAGGAAAAAGGTTAGGAACGGTGAAACTGTTTTTTGCCTTGACTTGAAAATAAGTATTCCTGCGCTATATTGGTATAACATTATTGGAGATTTTGAAGTCTGTCAGACTCCATTTTCCATCTTAAAAAACATAAAACTGAGACAGAATGTTGAAATCCTCATGCTGAAATGCAATTATGCAGAATCATAGAAACATTTAAACAATAGCCAACCTTTACACAATTATCTGTCTTATGGTAAGAATTTAAGTAAATTAAAATCCGCTATATAAACAAGAGTGTCCTGTGTAAAAATAGACCCATGTGATAGTTTTAACACATTCACACAAATAGTATATGCTGCCATGTAGGAGCGGGTCACTGCTTATATTTTTGACAGTTTAGATTTAAATACCTATCAGATAAATATGAAATCTAATATACAGATTATATCTACTATTTATTGCTTTGATACAGAATATTATAGAAATATAGAATACTACTGTAAGCAGTTTACTCTTTAGGCAATCAGTGTAGGCCAGCACCTTCCTTCAGGGAAGTGTTAAGTTAGCTGGACCAAATTCTGCTGATGCCTATGATGCTTTTATTCTTGATACACAGTGGTGTATACTGATTTACAGCTGAATGCAGAATTTTCCTTACTGTTTATATTAAGGTAGAAGTTGTTTAAGTTTTAGGTCAGTCCTGATTTTATTTATAATTACTTTAAATGAGTAAATAGACCCAAATCAATGGACTTAGCCCATGTAAGATATGAATGGTCACCTGGAGAGGCCAGTTTCTCTACCTGGTCCCAGAGGGAACCTCTGATCTTGAGGCTGCTATCTCAGCACTTTGGCTAGGTTTCTAAAGCCAGGTAGCATGAATCCAAGCCGCTGCCTTAAGATCTTATGGTGATATTTGGATCTCATACCAATGTGCTTGTCTGTCGTGCTCTGTCACATCAAGGCCCACAGGTAGCTGAGTCCACTGAAAACTGGGAGATTATTAGCCTGCCTTGAGTAATAAACAGTAAACATTTCTGCTGCTGGGGCGTTATGAAACTGCCAAAAGAACAGTTTTCTGTGCTGCTTCTGTGACTTATAGTCCATTCGTTGCATCCAGCAATATGGTATCCAGATTTGTTTTGTGGTTGGAGATGGGCATCCTTTCCCTATTGTTGGATCCTGGCATGCTCTGTCAACCACACAAAACTGTTATTTTTTTCAAAGAGGAGCTACAGATTCTTAATAGTATGTCAAAAAGATATTGTCAAAATAATTATCTAAAATCCCAATATCTTGAGGTCAACTCCTTTCAGATTTCTTTCCCAGCTGACTGGCATTTAGTGTTGCCATAAAGAACAGGCCCTAGAAAAAAAGTATTGAAGGAATCTTGGCATAATTTTACCTGAGAAACACACATAAAATCCAGAATTGGATTGCTCTATATTTCTGATGGAGTACAGATGCACCAAGTTTCTTATTAAATAAGCTGACTGCAGAATAGCTAGTTCTTTGCATTTCTTAGTCAGTAGATATCTTCCTGTTACAGGGGGGCAGCAGCCCTTGCAGCAACATAGTTCAGGAATTCAAGTGGACCAGTGAGTGCTGGAGAGGGTCCTAATCTACTTCGATTCACTGTGGACCAAGTTGCTGATTGGCATATCTCCATGTATACCAGTGGCATTAAATCAGCAGAGCATTTGGTTCTTTCTGTTTTACGGAGGGTTACAGTACTTGGGAGTGGTTTACACTCAGGCAGACTATATCGACTGAGGTAAATGCTACTTAGTTGACCTTTGTTCTTACTTATTTTCCTAAAGTATGTTTTTAAATTCATGTTTCAGATTAATTTAGCAGATACCTTACTGCAAGCCACAGTGTTGTAAAGCAGAATGGCTTTTAAAATTAATGGGGTTTATTTCATTAGAGAAAGATATATATGATATTTAATATACTAAATACTAGCTTTAGGTCTAGTTTTTGTTATTCTTGTGTTCCAATCAAAACAGCCTTCATGAATGGTCTGTGTGTGTGTGCCAAGCACCCAAAGAGAGAACAGTGCCTTGGAGACCTCTTGCAAGATTTTCTATGTTGTTACCAAATAGACCTTTGTCATTTTAGTATAAGAATTAGTTTGGGTTTTCTCTTTACAGTTAAAGTACAATTAAAGGCTGAAGAAATCATTTGAAGAAAGTTACAATTAGTTTAAAGTAAGATATTTTGGTTTGATGTATCACATGAAAAATGGAGATAGCAGCACCAAAATTCCAAAATTATGCTTACCTGAGCATCCACAGATTTTCCAAAGAGGTTTTGAGTCATTTAACATTCACTAGGACTAATTTTATGTATTGTGATAATATTTTCTGTGTGACTATTTCTTTTTGCAATAATGAGATTCTCTTTTCTGTCTGACAGTTTAATACTACATACCCTGCAACGATGTTAGTGTCATTGAAGTATTTGGTTCTCAATTTCAATATCAAACTAATGGAGGAAAAAAAGAATATTTGGAAAATTTGCTTCTTAACATGTATCTGAAAATAATGATTAGTTTAAATTAAGCTGCATTGCCTTCAGCTGCAGAGTTAGTCACTTTCACAGAATATATTTTATGTACTCTAAGTAAAAGACACTCTGTTGCTGATTTTTTTTCCCTTGCTTTTTCTGAAACCTTTGTTATGATCCACAATAAAATTTGCACCTGAAAATCAACACTGTATGTTGTTGTTGGGTCAAAGAATGAGATGCATGACAAAAAATTGGGAAGGCTGTATGGTTTGTGTTCTCGGAGCTTCCAGACCTCTCTGCATCTAACCCATTCTCAGTTACCTCTTTGTGGGTGTACTCGGTGTTTATTATTTTCTGTGGGGGCTGGTGACAGCTGAAAGTGGGTTGGCAAAAACAGCGATGTAAACATATGCTTGAAATGATTAACAGCAGCAGGTCAGGAAAATGCTGTATTTGACTCAAAATAGCAAAGTATACCTTTGCTTTAATATTGCTGTGCTGAACACTTTAGCGGTGATATTGCAGCTGGGTATAATGCAGTTTTCTGCAGAGTAATTTTGTTAATTTGAAATTTAACAAAATGTTACTGAAATGTTAAAATGATGGAAATTAAACTGATTCAGAAAATAACTGCATTTAGGAAGATTTTGAGATCTGTTTTCTTATAAACTTGTTTTTGTTGTGACCCTTTAATGCAGGAGCTTCAGTGCAGAACTTGGAACCAGTCAAAAGTATAGGCATCTAAAGTGCTACAGATCAACATTTTTAGCCACTGAATTACTGGAATGAATCCAGAAGCAGGTGTTTGATCTTTAGATCTGCTTGTAAAGCTGAAACCACCAAGCAGAGCTGCCTAATCAACAGGGAACACTAAGGACAGGGTGAGTTTTAATGCCATTCTTCAATCCGAGCCCTATTACTCAGGGCTGGAAAGTAGTATCTCTGCCTGCTTAGGATCCATGGTCTTAAGCCCCACTATATGCACTTTTGTCTATTGTCCTGAATTTTATGGATTTTGTCCTGAAGAGCAAGTAGACTTGCCCTTCTTCAAACATTGCAGCACCACAAAAAGGTCACAGTCTGTCTACTTCAATTTCTTCATTGCTATTCACCCAGAAAGGAAAAGATCTGGGTTTAATACTCTTCTGCACCTGTGAGAGTTACTTCTCCTCCTTCTTAGAAGAGTGCAGTAACTTGCAATATGAATTTAAGGTGATGCGCTTTTTTTAGTGGTGTTGGAGGGGCACTGTCAACTCATAAGATGAAGTTGCAATTCTGTGTATGAAGTAATTCCACATTAACTGACAGAGAGAGAAAGAGAGCAGAAGAGGGAGCATAACTGGTGGTTAGGTTGTTGAAAAGGTGGAAAAGGATTTGGGGGAAGAACCTGTCTTTTGGGCCTCCTGTAAGGCCTGCTTCTGTGTTCTAGTCAATCAAAGGGTGCTTAAAATACCCACGTTTTGAAGAGGAACCAGGACTAATATCACCTCTGTGTCAATGCAAAGTTCCTGCTGAGCTTTGGTCACTCTCGCTCCTCTCTTCCAGTACTCTGCTGTCAATACAGCCCCAAGAGAAGGTATTTCTACCCTACACAGCCTGCAGCCTGAGTTAGGTTTGCATTTCCTTGGGCAAAGCAAATGATAGTTTCATCCCCTGCTTCCTACAAGTTCTCTAGCCATTAGGTGAGCTCACATGAGAGGGTGAGCACCATGTCATTTACAAGCTGTGTTTCAGGAAAATGGCAGACACAACTGCATTTTGTCTGTAAAACCAGTTGAGGCTTCTTAGACCTTCTCTGAGCACAAGTACTGGATTGAGTGCTACATCTCATTTTTGGATCCCAGCCAGATTAAAACTAGAACTACTTAGTACCATTGAGACTGGGTCAGCTTCAAACATGTGCAGGCATAAAATGCTAGGGATTTTTCAAATGAAAATCAAGGGTGAAATTTAGATGCCTTCAGGGGGAGGTGGTACTCGAACAGATTTTCCAGGATTGCAACCTTGGTGCCTATGTTCTGTGTGAAGAGCAGAAAATCTGCCTGTGGGCATGCCCCTCACATGGTCTGGGGAGGGAAAACAGGAGGAGAATCTTCTGCTTCCCTTCCGAGATCTCCATGTTGCGGCAGACTGCACAGAGTGTTTCCTACTTGGCTTAGTTTAATTTTATTGGGAATAAGCCTGAAAACATGCTTTAACTATTCCTCCCTCTCCTGGATGTTTGCACTGTTCCAGTTAGGTGAAAATTAATACTAAACTAGCATGTTGAGGCTCTAAAGTCTTCAGCTGTGACTAATCAGCACCATCCACTGCTTAGGGCTTTTGATGCTGGCAGGAATGAACAGTGCTGACTGTAGTCGTGTCTCTGAATGATTAGTCCATTGGATCACATGCCAAATTTATAACTGTTATATTAGATGAACAGATGAGGGCTATTAAATTGCATGCAGGGCGGTGGGGGGAAATCACTGTGACCAGAACTTTCTTTTTTTCTTTTTTTTTAGATGTAATTGTCTTTTTTTTCTTTTGGGGGGGGGGGCAATACTTAGGTAAGGGGTGGGGGGGTACATATACGCCCATGCACGGTCTGAAACTTGCAAAGTGCTGGGGACTGTGGCCTCAATTCAGCAAAATACTGAATTATCTTAAAACATGGGAGAAAAGTTCTTGTGGTTTCTTTGAGTCTGTTTTACCTAGAAATGGATAAATATTCCTATCACCGTGGGAAGCCTCAGTCACATTTACACTGAGGCCTGCGTTGTATTGTCTTCACATCCTAGCAGAATCCTATATAATTACACCCACAAAACCAGTACTTTTAAGTCCTGCTTTCCTCAAAGGATCCCTTATAGCCACTTTGTAAATTAGCTCATAAAAGATATATGCTTCTTGTCCACTCTTGTATTCACTAAGAGTTTTACCTGCATGAGGGTTGAAAAACCAGGATAATTTATGTCTTCTCTTGTGAGGCCCTTGGAGATCAGATAACTAAATCAACTGCAGAGTAGCAGAATGCTGCTGTCTGCTTTCAGCCTTGGCACTAAGTTTTAGGCAGATACAACTCAGGTGTGCTTATTACTGCTGTTTGGTTTATATCCATGCCTACAGGGTTTGTTGCACTAGCAGTTCCATGAATGCATGCTATGATACCGTTCTTGTCTTGAAAGGCTCACAGTCTTGCAGGAATGTGGGAGGAGGAAAGCTGTAAGTGAACTTCTCTAACTTTACACAGAAGATCATGATAGGTACGGATTAGGAACCAGGTTCCCTTTTCTGTACCCTGTCTGTGTCTTTAAGTTGTGGTGTAAAACAGGGAACTAGAAAATTACCCATGAGGCTGGTGTGGAATGCCGGTCCCCAGGGGAAAAGGGACCAGAGGAGTTATAAAGGCTGTTGGTTTAAAAGATTACCACACTTCTTGTGTTAAAGATGTAGGTGCTCAGCATCAGGCCACTGAGGCAAGTAAGTGTGTGGGTTTGTTAGGTTGCTTGGGGAGGAATTTTTCCCACTGAAGTGCTGCAGGGCCATCGACTAGGAGGAAACTGCCAGCATTACAAGGTACATGCATGTGATTTAGACTTTTCTCTACATGACGGTAGTGTAAACACTTTCATGTGCATATTGTTACAATAATAGAGTATTGAAGATGTCAGTCTTGGGTTTCTAAGCCTTCTGTACCTCCAGATCTTTCTGAAATGTTCGTAACAACACTTGAATAGACAGAAAGAACATCATTAGAGCAGATCTGTATTCCTAATTGCATAAAAACCTTGCACATCTACTGTCTGAAACCAGCACTCAGTTCAAACAGTGTCATAACCTCTAGCTTCATTTTTTCTGTGTTATCGGGACAAATTAACCCATTAGCTGCACAGACTCTATTGTGAGTCAGAGGTATATGACTCATGAATAGAACACATTTCTATTCTGGTTTTAATTAACTTGGCCTCCACCCAAGTCCTCCTTACAAATGAAAGATACTAGATTTGTAGCTGAAGTCTACAATACATTTTTATGGTTTGTGCTAAACTTACATGTGTATTTTTATGAGATAATGCTACAAAAAAGAGCTTTCCATGAATGCACTAGCTTAAAAAGTAGACAACAGAACTGCCTTATTTGACAGACTGTTAAAGTATTGTAATTAATCTTGTTTGTTTGTATGCCTTGGAAACTATGAGAGAACACAAAAAGAAGTGCACAATTCTAACACATTGGCAAATTGGACCCAGTCTTGATTCAGACGAGTGGAAAAGAAGTTGTGGTGATCACATTTTCGATAGAAGTAGTTTTCGGTGGGACTTCCCTTGGTGATTTTCATAATTTTGCTATCTGGGAACTTTGATTTTCTTAGTTTCTTTTTTAAGATAAAATCTGAAGATTGCATTGGTCAGGAACCCTATCAGTACTTCTGATTGGGTCACTGTGGCTTCTCTTAATAAAGCAATACCAAAATCAAATAAACTCAAATGTAAATTGCAGAGAGGGCAATCTGAGCCACTACTGAGCATAGCCTGTCAAAATGGAAGCAATACTAATTATATTTACACAATTTTAAAAGAATTAGAACAAAACCAAGAAAACAAAACCACCCTGTGACCCTCACAGAACTGAAGGCCTGAATCTTATTTAACACTAAGCTTTCTTCATGGCACCTTGGCAACTCTTAATGCAAATGAGAAGCAGGCATACAGATATTTGGTGGAGCCTTCCCGCAATGCCACTATCTCTAAAGAAACAAGCACAGAATAAAAAAAAGCAGAGGGTGAGGGGAGGAGGGAGAAATGTATCTTTGTGTGAACACTTTATAGTTTGCGACATGCTCATATAACACAATGAGGGTGGGCCAGCTGGCTGTAAAATAACCTAGACTGATAAATTAATCAGGAGTATGCTCTGTGTGCCACCAACTGTCCTGTGACTAATAAGTTAGTTTTCTACTTTGGCAGGTTCCATGAGTTTACTTGTAGCATGAAGAGGAGAGCTGGAGGAAAAAGGTCAGGATTTAAAAGGGGTTTGAGGGGCTCTGAAATGAAAACTCGCATGTGGACCACTACTTCCCAGACTGTGCAGTCCCACAGTTTAATTCCAGTTGCTTAGAGCACTTAATCAAGACCTGCCTTCAACTCTGCCTGCCGCCAGTTAGTCCTGATAAAGCCCTAACTCGCTTTCTCATTGCCTAAGTGGTGACATTAGGACTTCCATCAAAGCAAAGAAATTAGAGGCACGTAGCAGACTCAGCTTCATTTAGCCAGAGCTCCATGTCCAGATTCAGAGATTTTTCTGACTTGGAGGGACATTGTCCTCCCATGCAAGAAAGATAAGTCTGGCAATGAATTTGCTACAATATGCACTTCCCAATCACTGTGGAAAGTTACCGGGTTGGTAGGAAACAGATTTAGGGCACAGATTTATCTACTGATATTTTAAACAGTTACACTGCTTTTCAGAAACATATGTATTCCTCAGTTGAAAAGTTTTGAGTGTTAATTTCTGAAATACCATTGCAGATAACTAGACCTTGCTTTTCATTTTTCATTAGCCACAGTAGATTTTCTATGCCCATGTTGTTTGAGGTTGGATTACCAAAACCATCTGGATTCCCGTTTTACGCTTTCAATAATGTTCCTCCATTGAACAGAGCTCCTTTATATAATCTACAAAGTATTGTATGATCCACCAGGGTGCAGAGCATAATACGAAGATAGGATACTAATGGGCAAGTTTCTCTGAGTCAGCTCTGCTTCCTTTGGGATATAGGTACAAGGAAACCTGCATGACACCTCAGGATGTCCCTGTTACCATGTGTGCTCAGTAACAGAAAACATCTGGGGCTGTCCTTCACTTTGTGGTTAAGGAAGTTACGCGTAGCTGTACTAATAGAAGGGGGAAGAAGCAGTTGTACGCTGATGTGAGAAAGAGGATGAGTCTTGCTGGGGCAGCACAGTCCCAGCACATTTATAGTTCTCTCTTCCCTAGCAGACCTGTACATTGCCTTCTGAGCACTTTCAGGAAATAAGCTGAATTATCTTGTGTTGTTGGGTCTTTTGCATGTGCCTTAATACTTTAACCCCAGAAGTCTTGTGATCCTCTGTTCTTCCCTCTAGTACGACACAACCTCACTCAGTAATTTTGGTATCAAGAGTGTAATTTCTGCTGCTTCTAAGACCTCTTTCCCAATGGCTCAGTTACCCAGGCAGACCTCTGTGATTGTGAGTTAAACTGCAGTGTGTAACACCAACAGAAAACTGCTGTCTTAAGTCAGGCAAAATTTTCCACTAGGTGAATTCCCCCGAATAAAAATCAGATTTGTTGCAGGGAATCAAGACGCCTGTTATTTAAACACAATTTCTCTTTTATTACTGGCTTATTAAAACTTACAGTTCTCTATTAATCAGCATTTCTTAATTAACATAAAATTCCCAGGGTCTGGTACCATTCCACCACCCACAATCCAGTGCTATCCTGTTTGTTTCTATTTAGACTACATATTGCTATAGTATGTAGGATTATATTGCATACGGCAATTATTTTCAGGGAGGACTGACACATCGCCTTGATCTTGGCTTTCTCTAGCACAGAGCACTGTAAGTATCCTCTATTTATTTATAACTTGTTGGGGGGGACAGCAGAGGCTGTCTGATACTGTGCACTCTCTCTTTACACTGTAATTCTCGGATGGGACTCTCAGGAATTACAGGGAGGAGAGCTTTGCCATTTGGAAAAAAGGTCTAACAATTTAATCAGAATACAATTTTAGCCAACCAGCTAGTTCAATCAGCCAGTCCATTTATGGTGTGGGTTGAGCAAGTCTCTGTGCTCAGGGTTCCCTTGAGTTGCTTTTAGTTATGAAATAAAAATAAGAAATCAGGTCAGTTATACTCTGTTGATTTCTTCTAATCATACAGCTTTCAACAGTATATAGCAGCGTAGCTTTGCCTAAATTAGTATTTGGCATCTCATGGCTATGACTAGGCTTTGCCACCAGGTGAAAGCTAAATTGGAAATGCTCATTCCAAATGGTAAATTATGTATGTGCTTGTCTCTGGACTGGTTTTAACCCTTGCAACACTGCAGATGAGTACTCTCCATCCAGTGCTAAAAGAGCTGCATCGTCTTGTGCATCTCCAAGAACAACAGGTACTTTCCTGCGTGCCTTCCCCCCTCCATTGGTTATTTCCTCCTTGACTGACTCTCCTGAAATCTTGTATGAGCCTTTCTACCAAATTTTTCCTACCTTCTTTAACCCTTCAAAAATGCCCAGCTCCGAAACCCCCTTTCATCTGATCATACCTTATGACCTACCTCATCTTCTAGGTGTCCCTTCTCCCTTAAGGTAGTTTATCAACCTAACGTCCAAACAGTTGAAATCATGCAGCTGATCTTGCCGTTGTCTCGCCAAAAACCTTTTTTTTTTTTTCCCACTGGTCTTAAGCACTATGTCATTCCTGTTCCTATTCTCCAGCAACATTAAAAACTTCAAATGGTTTCTTTATCTTGCTGCACACAGCAACAGAGCTTCTTATTTCTATCATCAACCTCAAATAACACTTCCCCACTCATCCCCCTGCTATAATTTTAGAAGGTAGGATTGGAAGAGCACATATCAGTCAGTTTTTGCCACAATCCAGCACATTCTGCAACATAATTTACAAGACCTTTTTCTTCTCCCCTATGGATTATGCTAAGAAAAAAAATCCAAATTCTGACCCGGCAAACAGCCTGTGGCCTTTGCTTCATTCATAGCTGGTCAAATATGTGTCTGTTCACACAGACTGCAATTTAGTGACTGCACAATACGGAGAGTATGGTTGTGTGTCTCTGCCCATTACATTGCAGAGCAATATTAAGCCAGAAAAGTGCTGGGAAAACCTCAGAAGTGCCTGAGTTTGGATACATCCCAAATGTTTTGGTTTCTCGTGTGCGCTTGCAGAAGTCAGAAGAGAAAACAGAAAGTCCTCTAAATGTGCTTTTGTTCATTCCCCACCCTTTAATTCTCTGATCCTGTCCTTTTACATGACTGCTGTCTTTATTCACTCTTAATTTCACCACTTCGTTGCAGATGCGTACATACCACCTTGCATATAGTGCCATGGAAGCAAATTGTTGAAAGCAGTTACATTGTGGCAAAATGAAAATGGGATCTGAGGAATTAACTGAACTTCTTACGGATCAGTTACAAAATACCCCATGGAGTTGACACATATGAAGGTTATTATGTGCAATCTGCGAAGTTAAAAAATGAAGAGGTTACACTTCTCACAAGTTGAGTTGCATCTGCATGTCTCTCTATGTGATACCGTTGGCTTTTTAAGCCCAGATGAAATTGAGTGATAAAATCTGCTTCTATGCTATTAGTGTTATATGCACCTGAGGACAGCTTTATCCACTGATACCACTCTGAAGCTTCCCATTTTATGAAATAGAAGTTGTGTATCTGTATATCTAGAATTAAGTCCTCCCTCCTCTGCAGAGGATGAAGTTGCTTTTCTCTAAATCATTTTCCTCCTCTCTAGCAAGTCAAGTGTGCTTTCAAAGCTTTGCATGCTAACAGATATTTATTGCAAAGCCAGTGATAGTCTTTTCTCAACATCATTGGACGTGGGTCATGCCAGACTTCCAGAAAACAGAAATTGTCAGTATTTTCTGTTGTTATCCACTGAAGTAGGTAGATTATGTGGTATGGTCTGAATTATTAAAGAAGTCAGAGATTGTTGTGTAATGTACTCAAATAAAACTGTATCTAAAGATGTATTATGTTAAGTATAAGTTAGATCTTAACATTTGAGAATGATTTGAGTGTTTAGGATAGCATGAGAATTCCAGAAACAAGATATAATCAGTTTACCTTTCATGGCGCTGTATCTTCCTAAATGTAAAAAAACTCATTTAATTTACTATATAATTATCCTTGTGTTTTCTTGAATGAAAGCATAGCAAAGATCACATTTCTGGCACATTTGGGAGCAAAACAGTTAAATTGCTAACAAATAATGTTTTGTAGTTTGTATGAGAGCCAAGAAGATTAATGAAATGTTCATGAGAGAGTCTGGCAAGTGGCCACATTCCTATGGGAACATTGCTGCAGTGAGGTTTAACGGAGCATGAGGGACATTAAGAAACAAATGTGTGGGAGTTTTAGGGTGAACTGTAAATGATCAAGAATCTAGTAAAACTAGATATCATGTATTTTGCCTTTGAGGCTTTTCAGTGGATCTCTGTAACATTTCTCATCTGTATCTAAGGTCTGTGAGGAAGATGAGCAAAGTGCATCTTCCTTGGTTTTTTTAAGAGCAGCTGTCAAACACTTGAGTTCTACTGACTTCTTTGGATGTTACAGCAGATGTAAACTCATTAAACAAATGGCTACAAGAAATAAGTCTTTTAGCCTGACCAGAGTTTTTGTGTAGAAGCGCCTCAATTAAATGCTTCATCTGCCAGCCTCCCCAAATCTTGCGTATGCTTTTAATTGCAAAAAGCTATGTTAATTTCATTCTTTTAGACAAACTGGAGAAGCTGCATTACTATCGCATTATTTCTATTTCTGCTGTACCACCACTTCCCCTTTCACAGCAATTGTCTCTGAAATACATCCTTATTGACCATGCAAATCCACGAACATGATGCATTTCAATTAAGTTAGTGACTGTTATATTTAATCAAAGATAAGGAAACAAGCTACGTTTCCTCTGCTTCAGAAGAAAAACTATCAGTAAGATTGCTAACAGCAATCAAACACTTCTTTTTACCATACCAAAAGATAAATTAAATAGAAGCTATCAATTTCACTGAGAGCAGGCATTGAGAGATGTATGGACCTTACAGTATGCCTTCTAGAGGTCTTCCAAATTAGCTAAAATAATCATCAATTATCATCTCAGATAGCTATTAAAATGAAGGAAACCTGTGTTCTTACTTACCTTTCCACTAGATGGCAATGGTACATGGTAGTTACATGTACTTTAGTAGAGGAAATCTTTAAAAACGAAAATTTTATTAAAGGTTTGAATATCTCTTTAAATGAGGACAGTCATACTATTAACATACGCTGAAACTCAGCTGTCTCAGCAGTCCCCATCTCAAGTAGTAAAACTAATTTTCTTTCTTTGCGTAACAAATGCAATATCCAGATTTAGAAGTAACACTGATATGGATAATAAGCCTATTCAAAAGCAAATACAGTGCTGTGATGACGAGGCTCTCTAACACACCAAAGTGTATACTAAGTTTCTACTTTTATGCTGGATGAAGCACTTTTCTGGTATTAAAACCAAGAGACAAACCAATTCTTGGAGTAATTTAATTGACTCCAGTAGAGTTAGGTTAAGGATGGGTTTGGTTCAGGGCTTTTGCGTTACAAAACTAAGAGTGCACACTGCTGTATGAGGAGGGGAGAGGACTGTTATTTCTGTGGTGAGGCAGAACAGCATCCAAAATGGGACTCCTTTGTAAAAGCTGCCCCAAAGCCATCTGGGGGCATTATATCCGAAAGGAAGTGATGTTGGAGGAGGAGGAGGAGAGGGGGAAGAGAGGCAGCAAAAAATACTTTTTTTTAATGTACCCAAAGATCTGAAGAAATGCGATAGACATTCAGACAGATGGGATGTCTGAATCAGGCTACTTGTGAGTTGGCATCTGTGGAGACCATTTGAGGCGTGTCTGTAATTCAGAACACACCATGGTAGAACTCCTTTTTCGTAGTGTGACAGTTTCTTGTGATGTGGATTAACTGTTTGGCTATGAAGTAGCCCAGAGTGGTCTACCTGACCCCACAGGACCTGCTTCCCAGTGGCTAGATAGAAAATGCGTGGGTATTAAAGTGGTGTAAATTAAGGAAAATCTTTAATGTGATCACAAATGCTTATCAATGTAGAACATTTGTCCCACAACTGTAAACTCAGAGCCATTCACATGATCCATGGTGAATATGCAATCAAATGGAGCGAAACCTGCCACATTTCCACTGGTGCTGGCTCTTCCAGGGACAGCTCTGTGGTATGGCGTTTCTGATATTGGCCTTGATGGATGTTCTTTTGCTCTGTGCAGGTGTATTAGCAAAGGGCTTATGTACTCTTCAGACTAGCTCTGATATTTGGAGGAAGGTAAAAAGTTGCATTGGAATCTTTCAGACTTGGAGCTAGCACAGATGGTGGACTGAGCACATGCCTATATGTCTCAGACTTGTGCAGTCTATAAGATGCTGGTTCCTCCATCCCCAACATGCCCAGAATTAGTCTGCTAGGCCAGGCAAGCTACAGGTGTGTAGCTACTGTATCCACCAGAAGCAGAAAAGTCACTCCATGATTGATTGTTAGGTTTGTGCCATGTCCTTACTCCCTTTCCTTATGCCCTATGCAGAGAAGCAGATAGGTCATCTCCTAGAATCACTGTTACTGACTCCCACCCCAGACTGACTGACTCTTGATCTCTTCAGACTTGTCATGAGATGGGAGAGGGAGAGAGGCCCTCAGTGTCATATGTTTCCCTAACACATGCTGCCACAGTGTGAGGAATGAAACTGTGAGATACCACTAGCTCTAAAAAGAATCTGGTACTGAGTCCTTTCTGCCTGGGAAGACAGGTAGACGAGGTGCTTAGGGACATGGTATAGTGGTGGGATGGCAGGGTTAGGTTAACGGTCGGATTTGATGATTTTAAAGGTCTTTTTCAACCTAAATGATTCTATGATTCTATGACTTGGGGAAGGATCAGGATGACTGTTCATTGTAGTCTTCGTGGACACCCATGGAAATATGGCTAAGAAAGGAGCTTTGAAGGCCTGCCCATAAATATCCCTAAAGTGACCGCTCAGTCTTTCTCTCCCCACGGCTGTTCCAAAGCACTGGGGAAGCAAGATGAAGGTGAAGTGACTCTGCTGCTGGGCGTGTGGGATATCTATAGCATCTATGCCTGTCACTCCACCCTGTGCTCACTCTGCAGATGTTGTCGCTGCTGTGCACTGTTGAAGAAAAGAAGTAAATCCTGGCCCCTTCTCTGTGGTTCCTGCTCTCACCTTCCCAGAGCCAGCACTTCTGTTCAGGGACAGAATTGCTTTGAAGCTGTCATAGATTCATTTTTGCCTTGCGTGGTGGTTTTAGTCCTAAGAGAGAAATCTGGACATAGAGTGTCAGGGAGTCTTGCAGAGTCCCAGAGGTCCCACTGTGCTTTTCAGAAGTCTCATGGTTACAGATGTATTAAATCAATCCCTAAGGCTGATGAAAAGTCATGTTGACAGTTGGTGGATATGGCAACACATCATACTCTGCTACATTTTTGAAAAAATAGGATTTTTTGCTAGCTCAGTTCTAGTCAAGGGGTCTTTGCAAAAGTCCTGAAATATCATCAAGCAGAATCAATATTATTAATATTGTCAAGCTCAGAGACCATTTTTGAGGATAGAACTTCTTCAAGAAAGAGAAACAAGCAATAAAATCCTATAATCAGGTCCCATTTTGTCACAGAGAAGTGGATTTCATTACCTACTAGAATAGACCCAACTGCTCTTGTCTAAGTGGAAGCTCTGGCAGTGCTTTAAGAATGATGATGTTGGGTCCTTTTTGTTCTTCTATTTATTTTATTTTATTTTTTGCATCTATTGACTTGTGATGGCAAGTAAAAGATGCTGGCTGGACATGAGAAAATGACAATTCCCACCATGTTACCCTGGCATTACCTGGATTGGTGCATATGGTTCTACACAAAAAAGACCACTTTTCAGGATGTTACTAATGACTGGATGCTTAGGCAAAGGAAGAAATCCTTATTTCTTCAGTAACTGCAGAGCGGATGATGTGCCCAAAGCATGGGGTTTTTGTTCTAGGATAATTTTCTCTCTCAGCAAAAAGATTAACACCTCTTGCAGGATCTGTGGTCTCTTCTTAACTCTAAACATGCTCTGACACAGCTTTCCAAGGAAGTCGGGAGACCTTTTGTGGCCTCATGGCTCAACCAAACATCCAAAGTGGCTGTTTGTAGTGCGGCATGTTCCAGCTGAGTCTAGCTGGTGGGCAGTGGTGCTGAGGAACAAGAAAAAACCCTTTCTCCCTTTGCTGGGAAGTTAATTTAAGTTTAGTCTCATGCTTTTCCATAAAGCCTGTTTCTTCTGCATCACACCCTAACAGTTTTACGTACTGGACTACAAAAACACTCCAGCAAATTAACTGTAGGGAATGCAATGGCCAGGCCTTATTCTTGGACCCATGTAAGGAACTCTAAATACAGTCTTGTATATTAAAAAAAAAAAAAAATAATCACAAATTTAAGTCAACACCATGGATTTTTAAGGTCTGAGTCATTATTTTGTGTACATGTCAACAATAGTCCAGCTTTTGATTTAGTGAGGACTGTAGTTTCAGATCCCTGGGTTTGATTTTGTCTTGTCTTAGCCTTACTAGAAACAGTTTCAAGTGTCAATACCTTAATGTATTGATGGTGTAATAAACAGTGAAAACATAGTACCACACATAGTGATAGTCCTCGTTTTCTTCTTAAACTTCATAGCTGAAGAAAGTATGGAAGTAAGCTTTCAATGTTTGCATGATTTAGGCATGTTCTGTTTATTTACTATGCACATCTCTACAAATTCATTGAGTTTAAGGAAAGCAACTTACAGGCTTTTGGAGGAATATTTGCCAATTAATTCTCAGCAAAGACTGAATATGTCTGGCCATAGCATGGAGAAGAAAGGACATGAAACTGATTCCATCGTAGTGTCTGGTCTTTTCCAGCTCATCTTCCTGTCACTTTACTTCCAGAAGTTGGGGCACAGGTATATTCCCTACCTTCAACTGGTGCATAAGTGGACCATTCATTCAATTCCCCCCAAAGCCTGGTTGGAAGAATGACTCCAGCAGAGGGTTACGCTTGGTTAGTCCCCCTTTGTAGCTGCCCTTAGATACTGTAGTGATGAGGTTGGTAAGAGTGTGCCTGTGAGAGGGAATAACAGATTTTCTCCTGGTATGCATGAGATCTGAGTCGCTGCATGAAGACTGCAGCCGCAGTGCCTTACTCCACGAGGCTCCGGGGCTGGTGTCACAGGACTGCCTGCCAGCTGTGCTCAGGCATCGAGTAATAGCGCACGCTGGTTATTAATACCCACTGTGAAGAAGAGGTGAGTGATACTTCTATAACTAAGGTTTCCCAAAGTAATTTTTACTAATTAGTCAAGAAAATGAATAAGAAATATGTTCTTTCCCTCAGAAGGCTCTAATGCCACTTGACTGAGCAGTATTAAGCAATCCTATCAAAGAGAATGTATTTTTGAAACAGTCCTTGGGGCAAAATTAGAGCTTCAAGAATAAGAAATAATGAGACATGTAGGGGGGAGAGGCTTTTTTATTTTTGGAACAAGTATTAAAGAAGAGCCTTTGCTCCTGAGTCAAGTTCCCATGCTTTTTCGTTATGTTCTTTGGCTGAAGTGGTCTTTAGATAACAAATGTGTCAAGCTGTTCTGTCTCACTAAGTTAGAATTAGGTTATGTCTGTGCAGAAGAAAGTTTTGGAATAGCTGCAAAAACAATTACAACACTGCTTGATTCACTGATGATGTTAATTGTAAATCCATATTAATCTGGGTCTGGGTAGGACTTGCCAGAAGGATTCATTTTCTATGTACCATGACAGATGCTTGTCTCCCTTTCCTTTTTTTCTGGTGCCTTAGACCTTAGATATCTCCAGTATTTTCTGAAAGCATAAACAGTAGCCTTAAGCAAAGTTACAGTTGATAGGAAGGTTGCAATGGCCTATATAAATCTCTTTACATGACTTCAGCTCTCATAAATGCAGCTCATAATATTTTAATCATATTCTGGAAGTCCTTGAATACTAGCACATAGGAAGTACTGTACCAACAGTTAGTTTCTTATTTGGGAAGCTTTAAGGTGAGTGTTTCTTTTTTGATGTGATTCTTAAAAAGGGACAGATATAAAATGCAGTCTGGAGGAGAAGAATAAAAGATAAAAATGGGGTTTTACTCCATTTTAAATTTAAGATGGAAAGCCATTCGTTCCAGTCAGATGCCATGTCTCTTTCCGTTTGCAAGAGTTTTCAACCTCTGTGTCTGCTGCTGAGCTATGGAAGGCTATTTGTGCGGGAAGTATTTCTATGTTTGGGGCTGTCCTTTTTTGGAAGCTCGTCAGATGCATATCCTTTAGTGAGCAACTGTTTAAAGCTGCTCAGATGTTTACAAGTTGTCCTAGTAATAAGGACTGCATGAAAATATACAACATGCTGCTTGATTTTGCCTCTTGCAGATAGATGGTTTGTCAGTTTGTCATGGGATAATACCAATTTATAAGCATGCTTAAAGATACAGAGGCATGGAGTGGGTGCCGGGGGATGTAACTGGTGTGGGTTCCAGTTTTACTGGTGTAACTTTGGTGTGGCCACACTACCAGGGGCTGAGCCAGAGGTGAGTTATACAGCTGTCTAACTGAACAGAGAGAGCGGGAATGAGGTACTATAATCCCACAGATTTTCTGCTTATAGGAAGAGTGCTGAGATGGAAACAGGTGCTGAGAGATTCCAGCAGAGTATAGAAACAAAGTGAAATGTCCTGTGTTTGTGGCAAAACCCACATGAAGAATTCAATTCATTTTAGTATATTGTTGAAAAATTACCAGTTCTGTGGTTGTGAGACCAATGAAGCTACTGATTAATATGAATAGGGCAGTCCATATTCACAAGCATCTTATTAGGCTCTTCACAGACTCAGGAAGATCTTTCTGTTTCAAAATACACTTGAATCCCTTTTTCTCCGCAGCCATAAGAGCTAAAAATTTGGGGCTTGGGAGCAGTTAATGAATAGCAAGGACGGGTGCAAATTCACGTCACAGAGATTGAATAGTGATCACAGATCTTCCCTTTTGTAGCTGGCACAAAGGAATCACTAGATTGTTCCTGCAACAGAGACTGCACAGCCCATGAAAGGGTCCTATTAAGTGTGCTTTTACCCAGAACTTTATGACTGTAATTGCTGATGCAAGTTACTTGGCACAGCAACTGACAGTTCATTCATAACTTGGTGGTTTCTCTGTTAGTAAGTTACCACCTAACTAGTTCCTGTGAAGGTACTTTATGAAATCATAAAGTCCTATACTTCTTCAGTATGACATCTGCCCCATGCTAGCCACAAAGGACTGGAATTCACCAGTCTGCTGAGCTATAGTTGAAAGATAGCTGGAGATGGGAGAGGAAAAAGTCAACTGCTCTCTGTGCTTCTCAGTCCTAAAAATAAGGACTGCACCAGAAGCAGCATCAGCTAGGGTGCTTAGGCCCCTCCAGCATACAGTTGGTTGGTGGGGGAGTAGAATGCATCCCTACAGTAGAAAATGGCACAAGGACCATGCATTACGGTGACACTGCATCCTCTCTGGTTCCCCACATTCAGATAAGATCTTCATCTGTAGAGGTCCGAGGATCTGACCATGATTTCTTTTGGTGGCTTATGTTTCCCTCTAGTTCTTGTTAAGGAAATCAAATGCATTTTCTATAGCTAAGCCAAGGATGAACTGATTCCTTTTTTGCTGTGCTTCCTCAACCTTCTTTTCAATATTCAAAGATAATAACAGACTACCCCTACCATTCCCTTACTTTTGTTTAAATGAATTTCCAAGTACATGACCTTCTGCATTAGCAGTACCATCTGCTTGAGAGTGACGTTTTCTTCATCTTGGCAACTAAAGACCTAGAGTTGCAGTCCTTTACACTGCCCGTTACTGTGCAGCAAGAAGAGCCTTTTGGAACAGGAAAAAAAAAATAATCATGCTTTGACTTTATTTTGTATTTTGTCTTTCTTTGTGTGTACCCATGCAAGTATTGGGTACTATCATCCAGTAGTAACTCACTTTCAGATTGAATTTAGAGCTGACCATTAGCTGCACTGAGACCACTTAAGTAGGATATTGTCCTACAGGGGCTGCGCAATTTGGGATTAATTTAATGGTGATCTTAACTCAGGCATTTTGCATGGGCATTTTTCTTTCTGTAGAGTTAGTGGTCTGAACTTCAAATCCAGGTAGGTCTGAAGTTATCTGAAGAGTCATGTCTGGCACACCAAGTCTGTAGGAGAAATTTGTGAAGCTTGAGTGGGTATATTGTTAGTAAAGGTCTCTCATCTCTGTAAAATATATCTAACTATCAACATAAAGCCGGAAGTCTTTTGACTACATCTTTTTCTTAGTCTGAGTCCTAAACCTCCAGGAAATGCAGTTTTCTAATTCTTTTTAGCTGAAGGTCCCATTTAAGCCAAGTACTTTGTACCTGAATACTTCTGTAATGGCTAACTTAAACAGATGTAGTACTACTACAGCTAGGTCTCCATTAGTTAACCCAAGTTTCCTGCTGTTTTATTTATTAAGATGGTTATTTCTTGAATTGAAATTTGAGATACCTATTAACACATGTTACGAGCTGAACAGATGGCTATATATTTCTAACTCTGAAAAATATAGGTTATGCAGCCAATACAGCTGTCCTGCCATCCAGAGGAGTCATGAACATGAAAATAAACTAAACGTTACCTAACGTATCTATATTTTTTCTTAAATACTTTATTCAAAAGTTTCAGCAGTGAAAATTTCTTTGCCCTGGAAAAATACTAACTTTTGTAATAGTTCACATGCTATAAAAGATCATCCCAAGGTAAGACATAACTGCAGATCCAATCTAATGACTGGCCTGCTAAGCAGCAGTTTAAAAATTAGGATCTCAGCATACTAAATAGCTTACACCAAATGATCAGATAAGGCCATTACATGGACGGGGGTGGGGAGAGCCACGTCACTGCTAGGTTTTCTTGTGGTCCAGAGCATGAAGTTGTGGCAAGGAGAGAAGTGCCTTTTGCCTCATCAAGTGTAGTTTCTGAACTGGAGTTGAGCAGCACAGTCCAGAGCCACTTTTAAAGCTACAAAAGTAGCTTCAGTTGAGAGTGGGAGAAGGGTCTGCTGAGGATTTCTCCTGGAAGGTATGTGGTGAAGGGGTGTAGGGACTCAAAGGGCCTGCCAGTGTGGCCTAAGCCTCTTGATGTGTGGAAGGAGCATTGGTAGTTTGCTGGGTGTGACGCTACACTTTTATGCATGCCAACTTGGTGCTTAGTATCAAAGGAACTTTTTTGTAACATTAAATATTTTTATTATTTTTTACAACATCAAGTTTTATGAGATTTCTGTCAACCTACTGCAGTCATAACAACAATAAAAAGACATGTTTGTTTAGAGAATAGAGTGCTGGCAAAGGTCTTGTATGGGCTGCCATTGGAGCTGAAGCTCTCCAGTTATCCAGGGAACATGTGCTGGAGGTCACCAGTAGGACAGGCTTGCCCAGCCTTGCTTCCAGAATGTGCTCAGCCCATGCTGGCACATGGTAGGAGCATAGAGGGGGTGAGCATCCCTCTTCTACAGGTGAGGGGAATTGAAACACAAAGGGGTTAAAAGATTTGTTTGAAGTTAGCCCGCCAACTGGTCACAAAGCCAGGAATAAAGCCCATGTTTCTGCAGGTTCCACCAGCATATTTCACCATTAGGCTGATTTTTTCTAATAGGAACTGCTAAGAAATGCACTTAAGACCTATTTGTGTGTGATTTCAATAAACCAGCCATGCGACTCCTTAGGGAGGAAATGCACAGTGCAAAATTATGGACTGCAGAACCTCATTACTCCGGTCACCCAAACCGCAGCTCTAACCAAGGGCTGCTTCATTGACTCCAGGGGAGGGAAATGTTAGCTCTAGTCCAGTTCCTTTGGGACAGTTGTCTCTAGCACGAATGCGACATAGAGAAGGCTGACACTAATGCATATGCAAACTGAAGTTTCTTTTTCATCATTGAAACTTGGGAGCAGGGCTACACTGGCAGTGTAGAGGTACCTGATATTGCAGGGGGTGACAGAGCTTGTTTGAGTACCACAGGTAGCCCAGCTGCAGCAACCCAAACCACCATGTGAGCGTTACCCTGCCAACCAGCTTCGTGGGATGACAGTGAAGCAACTCCTGTTATCCAAGCCAGATTGCTTACCTGGCGCTCTCTGCTGCAGTGTAGGTTGCAGCGAGGGCATTCCCATGCCTCTTCTGTGGGGCAGCATGAGGAAATTTGAACAGCTTTGGTTTGAAACTGGCCAATTCCATGGATGAGGGACAGGAGAGCTGTGGATTAACAGTTGACATGAACATTGATTTTGCTTCTAGATGTTACAGCTGTTCAATCTGGAGTTTCACTGAGAGGCATCATGAAAGTCCCTTCCCAACAGTTGTTGCTGTGACACAAATAGGGACATGAAACAAAGAGGAGCTACTGTGCTCAGACACAAAGTTAACAGCCTCATTTTCAAATTGACATCTTTTTGGAAAAAAACAGTCTTCCATCTAGACAGAGCAGGACTTGAAGAAGTTTTGGGGAATTTATAGATGAAAGGGGACAGTTTTATTTACATTTTTAAAAAGCACAAATGTTGAATGTCCTTAGAATCACAGTTCACAATTCAGCTGGGCTGGAGAGTTTGGGGGAGCAAGCTGGGAATATATGTTTACACTGTAGCAAATACAAAAGAAGCAATCTTAACTAAATTATGTGTGATACCTATTCTGTTTGCTTTTCTTCACTATGTTGTTAGGAAACGGGCCAATTTCAGGAATGTAGTTTTTAATTTTCACCACTACGGTGGGTAAACTGATAGCCTTTGCAAAAATATGGGGTAACATTCTGGGGATAAGACCAGACCACACTGACTGACACACAAAGAAATTGTCTCTTTAGAAAACATAAACCTCTAGAACTGCAGAACTGCGAGGGAGTTTTAAAAAAATCACTCGGTCTAGCCCTGCTCTGAGGCAGGATGAAACACTCCCAGACCACCCTGGCACATGCATGTACCTAACTTCTCAAAAACTTCTCATGAAGGAAGCTCCTCTGGCTCCCCAGTTGGTCTGTTCTGGTGTCTCACCATTATAATGCAACATAACATAACAGAGATTAAGAACCTGGCTGTGTTATGCTTATAGTAGGGACAAATTTACACTGCCATGACAACGTAAAGGATTGCTGAAGTGTTTCATGTTAAGTTTAACTTAAACTTCAGGACCTTTTTATATTGCCAGAGCAAGATGAAGGGCCCACTAATGTAAGTGAAAGTGAGGATCTCGGTTTCTGATGATCTTTCTATGGCTGTAGACTAGGAAAACTCCCTAGGACAATGACGGTATTGGCTGCGTAGAGAAAAGTAGATCATATAATTCATCTCTTCTCTGATAGCGTTGTACAGTGCCAAAATCTGAATTTTCTGGAAGCAATAAAAAGAACTGCATTGATAACGAGAAAGGGTGCAAGATTCTGAAACCATCTGTCACATATTTTAACATGTATATAATAGGCTTCTGATGTAATTTAATAGTTTTTCCCATGCTTTGTGTATTCCATCTTTCTCAGTTTAACATCGAAGGAGAGCTTTCAGATACACCTATGTCATCACCTTGTGTGGTACATCCCATGTCCAGATGAAGCTATACAAGATACCCCACAAGGTAAGCCTGCAGCTCTCATCATCTGCATTTCTACCTACTCTCTCAAAAAGAGCAAAACTCTGCAGGAGACAACAGATTGCGTTCCCTCTCTCTTTTGCTGAAAACAGTACAGCTCTTTTCCATTTCTTTCCCTGCTTGAAATCACCTGTTGATCTCCAGACAGCTCCAGGCCTGCATCTCACACATTTGCAGAGCAGCCCTGCAGCTTCCCCTCCTCCATGACCCCATATGCTGGAAGCAGCTGGTCGGTCTGATCTGTGATCTATTAACCAGCTGCACTTGGCACACAGACTTATGGAGGAGAGGAGAGAGGCTGCAGGTGAGGGTGTGCCTCTGAGCATAGCCCTGAGCTGAAAGGCAGGCACGCTTTTCAGCTGCAGCACAATACTGGGTGGCCTCCGCTTGCACGTGACTTGCATACAGCGTCTCACTCAACACAGCAGCAAAAGCTGAGGGGCCTGAAAATCTGTTTTGTTGCATGATGTGCCGTGATTGACAGGAATGTATCTGGTCTTCTTCTAGAATGCCTATTTTTAAGGATATTTTCTCGCTCTGTGAATTGAATAAACTAGTTTTGCAATCTGCTACAGGCCCCACCCTGCCTAACCCTGGCTAGTTAACCTGTAATAGATTGCAAAACTGGTTTGAGTCACACAGTGAAGAAAGAGACGTAAATTAGTTTTTTAACAGTTTAACTCTCCTCGTTGCTAATAACATAAGCCATCAGTTGCTAATAGTTGTGCCACAGAAGTAGTACAACACATGTCACCCAGTCATTCCTTTGCCACACCATAATAGCTCCTTTCAAGTTTTTGGAGATTAAAAACTATGTAGACAGGAGTAGACGTCCCTGCCCAGTGCTGCATCTGGACACCTAATTCATATTCTGTATGTAGGATTCACATATATGCCATGAAGAGCTCTGACATAACTGAGCAACCATAGCTCAGCTGATACATATTGCTGTATCTGGCTTGTGTGTCTGAGCCAATTCTGGAATGAAATGTAGGTAAATGTCTCACCCCCTTCAAACCTGGGCAGCAGAACAAACCTATGTGTCAAACAAACAAGTTTTACTTACTGTTTTCTACTGGCCTGAATTCATGAGACACCTACAGCTTAGACAACAATCATCTAGAGAAAAGAAAACAGAACAAAAATGTATGGACAATGTTTTATACATGTGGGATGTTAATATTGATATTCTACTAAAACAATTTGATCCCGTACAAGTTTATTTTCCCCATTGTTTTGCTATAATGCATGGTCGGAAGGAGCATGCAGGCCTACCATACTGATATAAAATGTAAAGTCAATGAACACTCCTGAGCAGGTGGCCCTTCCATCTGGCTTTGGATTTCCCACTCCCTCTGGCCCGTTTTCAACCTTCAATTCTTTTATTGCAAAAGGGAACAGAGTGAGCAGGAGTTACAATGCAAAGATACCTTAATGGCTAATTCCAGCCCAGATGCAGCCAACAAGTAAATTTTGCCCAGGCTATACCGAGGCCACAAAATTGATGAAGTCCACTGTTTGAGGAGGTGTACTGGTAGCCATGCACCTGGTCTCATGGAAAGGAGAGATTATGTGTCATTTCAGTTCCCAGCTTGGAGGGCTACATCCACTAATGGCTTGCTTTCTCCATGGGGCTTGGAGGAATGTATTTATCTCAGGCAGAGAAGGGCGTTAAACTCAAGTTCCTTCAGTCCTCAGTGGACTGAAGCTTATCTACTGTGCCACCAGGGAAGGACAGTGAATGGTAATGTCACCTTCTTCCTCTCATTGCTGTAAAGCGCAGAGGCCAGCTGCCAGTTTGAAAAGCAAGAGCAGAGACACCCACCCTCAGCAGAAGCAGCTAGGGTCTGACAAGAGGACACCTCTTGTTATGCCAAACAGGGTGTCTTCATGTTGGCAACTTCTAACTGCTTTCCTAAGGATTTCCCTTCTAGCTAGTTCTAGGTACCTCTAACTTACCTGTGGTGAATCTTATTCTCAGGCACCTGGCTTTTGCCATGTATTGTCCCTAGCATCTAAACATGAAAGCAAACCCATACAGTTTGCAACACTGAATGTTGGGGAGGTTTATTCTTAAGAGCATCAGGGTTGGGGTCACCTATGCCAGTATGATGAAAACATTTTAAAAAGGAAGGAAGGAAGGAAAAGACAATATCACAAACACAAGTTTTTGTACTGCGTTTTTGTTCAGGTAAGTTTTTCTGCGAATGGTATGACCCAAATGAGCAGAGGGCTCACAGAGCCTTTTTGTGCCGAGGGGCTGGCAGGTGGTGGTATACTAGCAGAGTTCAGCCATGTACCACTGCTCTTTGCTAGTACAGACAGGATTAGATGAAGAAACACTGCCCAAGGAAGGGGTTACAGACTTCTAATTTTGTCTAACTACTACCCAGTGTTTCTTCTTTACTTGCCTTAGGCAGTTAGAAGTGACTCAAAACCCTTCACCTGCCTATAACTGTGTATGTAAGGCCATTATTATTAATAAATCAAACTGCTTCCCTTTGTTTGTGCTTGGAAGGAGTTTAACGTTGCTGAGTTTCAGTTCTTTCTAACAGTTACTGATGTCAGTTCTGAGATACCTCTGTTTTACAAGCCATTTTAATGGCTTACTTTAAAAATTCACCAAAGCTCAGCTAGGGCCTGATTTTCCGTGAACCTCAGTTTTGTACCCACAAGGAATTTAGATGACTCTGTGACCTCATGTTAAGTGAATAAATTAAAAAGATTACTTTTTAAAACTATTGATTTTACCTGACAGACATTTGGGATACAATATCTTAAGGCACAAAAGTTGTATTCATTTGTCTTTAGAATATTTTGGAAGTTGACTTGTGGACAAGTTGGGAGCTTGGCTCTCCAGCTGTACCAGAGACCAAAAAGTTGAAAGAACTAACAGAGCTGCGGAGAGGATTTTTATATGTAAATAAGAAAGAAAAAAAGAACTACCGGAGGGCAGTGTGGTAGATGTGTTTGCATTAGGAAAGTGTGATGTGCTTGAGGCGTAAAAAGCAGTTAAAAAATTGGATGATACTGAGTTCTGCTGTTACCTTAGCTACTGTGAGGATTGCTTTGACTTCCCATAACAATTTCCAGTTGGTAAAAAGGAAGTACTAATGCTGAGAGCACAGGGGTGGTGTGAGGATCAACTGCTTAGTGTTTATAAAGTGCTTTGGAAATGATAAATGTTATCTAAATCAGGAATTGCTGACAGACATCATCCATCTGGGACTGATTGTGAAAAATAACAAATTAACTAATTTCTTCAGGATCTAGAGGGTAAAAGAAGCACATAAAACATATGAGGCTGTGCAGGTGCTAGAGTAACTGCACTTGTGAGGTCACCTAAGATGAAATCATACGTGAAATGAGGTCAGGATTCTCTATGTTTATGATAAGCATTTGTCCATTACATCATCTCATTGTTTGACACACTTCTACCCAACTATTTAATGACCACTTACAGGACCTGTGATTCACAGTTCCTCACATGTCCCGCTTACCTGTGACACCCGCTGGGCAGAGCGCTTTGCCCTGTGTGCTGTGTGGCACACAGCCCTGAGTCGTGAACCCCTACTGACTAAGTGTGACTTGTGGTTGTCCCTGTCTTCCTTCTGCCAAAACTGGTTCATTAACACGGTACAGCTATTCCCTCACCATTGGGAGGCATCAATTCTCCTGCAGGATACACATCTGAGGTGGACCTCCATTTCCAAGGACCACTCCAGACACCAGCAATGCGTCCTGAGTGGCTCTCTATGAGATGTAACACATCATGAGCATATGAGCAGAAAAGTGCGAACAAAGAGAGCATCTGCGGTCAGGATGAAGTTTCACAACAGCCAGTCCATCCACTGGAGCTTGCAAAGCTGCAAAACTCTGAATTTTAAGAGCATTAAACAGTTGTTTTAATTTCAAGTAAGTAACACTGTCAGTTCAGTTACTGTTTGTCATTACTGAACATGACAGAGAGCAAGCAGTGAGAGAAGAGACAGTCCAATATTAAAATTAAAGGTGGGCATCCTATTCTGATAGCCTAGAGCACCAGCTAGCCTCAGTGGCTCCTACACCTTCAGATGACTTTTCTTTTTCCTGTTTCCAAAACTGTCTTCCTAAATACAGGCTAGATGAAAAGTATTTGTGGTTTCCCCTGGGAAGGATGCAGAAAGGTTGGGATTTACATGGTGATATTTACTACTACAGATTCTGTTATGGCCATTCCAGAAACTTGATTCAGTAGTTCTCATCCCCATGAGCTGAGTCCATCTAACTACATACCCATAGACCATTATGATTTCCGAGCAGCTTTGGGTAATTTTTTTCTTCTTTCATTACCCATCCAGCTGCAAATTACTCTTTGTAATGTTCCTAGCGAAAAGCCACGTAAGCCTGGCCTTCAAGGATTAGTTGCAGTAAGGAATGCTTTACCTCTCTTTAGATTTCCTTTTATACTCATTTGAACATCCAAATAGTCAAATTTAACAGGAAATAGCAATACATTGTTCTAAGAGTCCCTTTCCTTCACCTCTCCTCTCCTGCTTTACCCCTTCAAAAGTAGAAAGACCAAATCCTGCTAGGTTTGAATCGCCTCAGAAATAGTGCTGTGCTCTCTCAGGTCCCCTGTTCTGTCCTGAACAAACCCTGAGCTTCGCAGGTGGCTGTATTATACCAGAAGAATATGCACTGAGAAAATAATGAGGCAAGAGGAACTCAGGTACTTTTTGCAGGTCTTATTATGCAGATGATATAGAAGAGAGCATGACAAGAGGATGTCGCTCTTCTGACTTTTCCCTTTCTTAGCAACATCACCCTTAACACCCCTGCAGAGCTCAGACTTTCTCACTTCATTTTTCTCCCAATTTTATTTACCATGTGTGATTCTACCTGCATTATGAACGGAGAAATGGAAAAATCAGTGTAAAGTAAGTGTAACTATATTCTAGCTGGGCCTTCAGTGTGCAATCTGCCCTACCTGCCTTGGACATATATCGGGTATCCCTCCCACTTCAGATGAAGTTTAGTTTTGTATTTATCAGAACTTCCAATGATACTTTGGACTCTGTATGCATAAGGAGGGTTAAACAATTCTTCCTTGTCTGGGACAGTTTGTTTTCACTTCAGACACTGTCACTCGTGGTTCACTGGTTTTGATAGCCTTTCCCAATATCTGGCAAATTCTCCCTTAGCACGTGGCTTTCCAGGGATTAGGTGAAGCAGCAGCTGGAGGTGCCGACGTATGCTGCCCTTGGTGTGACAGGGGAGGGAAGTGGCCTTTGCACTCCTGACCTGGGGCCGAGGAGCCTCAGCAGGAAACGCAGCTCAGCTTTTTGCCAGCGGCTCCATGTCACCCGTGTGCCTGCTTACGCCCAAATTTGTTTACGAACAGATGGGTCCAAATGCTGCACTGATTTACACCTTTTCCAGTCTCAGCAAAGTCGACTTACTGTCTTACTGAAGGAGTCACTATCTCTGGTGAAGCTTCCTGGCACTTTCTCCAGTGAAGTATCTTCCATTCCTTCTGTTAAGATGATATAATGACTCCCGTGTTTGCTGCTGCTCTCTGAAATTTGGTTGGTTAATGACTTCACCATCCCACAACATGCTTCTTTCCATACAAATGGTGTGGACAGATGCCCAGGCCAGGCCTCGCAGGGAGGACCTATTGCCTTTGGGGTGGTGGCAAGGTGGCCACAGGCTGATTTGGAAGCAGCAGCATCCCAGGGGACAAAGGCAAGGCCTGCCGCCAAAAGGACACGCTGCAGCTTCCGAGGTGGAAGTAGGTGGTGGAGAGCCGGCCGGGCCACCACAGGGGTATGCTGGGGGACACCAGGAATAGTGTTTGTGTGGACACTTCTTGGTGCCTGGAAAAGACCTACTTAGAAGTCATTCTTTTTGGAAAGGCAAAAGTCTGGCCCCTGCCTCTCCCTGTAAAAGTCACCTGTGGAGTCATTTTGGTGAGATAAATGAATGCTTGTGAATTACCTTGTACAACAGCTCTCACAGCAGATGGTGCTTTTAAGTGCTTTGAAATATTCCTTGGAGGTAGATTTTGAGCACCATCCAGAGAAAGCCTGTAACGGTACTTAGGTGGTTAAGATAAACATGAAGGTGTCTTTTATTATTATTATTGTTGTTGTTGTTGTTGTTATTTTTATTGCTATTACTATTACAATTATTATTCAGGTGTCTAGATAAGTATTGAGGTTTCCTAGAATAGGTACTCACCTAAAAACCATTGAAATCAAAAGAAATTAGGCACTTAGGTACTGAAGAGGATTAAAAATGTGTACACCTAACTTCAAGCATCTAAATACCATTAGGAATCTGGGCCAAAGTGAAGAGAGGGAACAAAATATACCATTTGCATATTAAGCAGGCTGAGAAGTGCTCAGAAACCTGAAATTTCGATGAATTAAAGAAAAGAGATTCTTTGGGAATTTGAATAGGAATTTTTTTTTCTCCTTTTCTTCCCGCAGCAGAAAATGATAGTAACACAACAAAATTTGTAGTGCAAAATATTTTTAAAAGCCCAACCGCCCAAGTGGTTTTCACAGTAATTTGTTTCAATCAGTGGTGCTAAGAATTATTGCTATCAGTAGAAGGAATAGGCTGCTGTGCTTATATTGTTTGCTCTAAAGCAGGACAAGAGCCACACCATTTTGATGTTAGTGATTTCATCAATGGGAGAAATACACAGCCCTGGGCTCTGGTCGTGTAATTTTAAAAAGCTCTCAGTTCACCTTTAGAAATGAGCAATCAGAATTGTCTGAAATTATATATTTCCACTCTCTGTACTATTTTAACTCAGTTGGGCTCTGAGGCGGTGGTTCATGTCCTGGCTTCCTCTCGACTCAATTATTGTAATTCATTATTAAACTGTTATTTGTTTTCATTCGTTACGCTGTCTGCTGCTTTACAAAGCTCAGCAGCTAGGTTTATAATATGGAGAGCTCTGTCCCATTACATTACAGCTTCCCTGTAGTATTTTTGTTGGCATGTTCAACAACACATTGATTTGGGTATTTAATTCTTTGCACACTGTAGATAAACCCTAATCTACATACTGCTTTTAAGCATTTCCCGAGATTAGCGGTTTTCCTAGTCTGAATGGCAATCCAAATACAAAGTTTTAAAATTCTTTCAGTGCTTGTAACCAAAAAGCTGGATCCAAGCATTGTTGAGCTTTGAGGTTCGTTCCAAGTCCAAAGTGGGCTCTGGTTCTAGAATTTGCAAAGTCCATCTTGTTTTCATCTGCCAAGACTCTCTAGGCAGATGAGTTTACTTATTCCTAGAGTAAACTAGGAATTCTGTTAACCCTGTATCTTTGGGTACTGTTTCATCTCTGGGAGACTTAAAAGCATCATCTGTCTTTGGGTGGCTGGGGTGAAACATGCTATATGCCCTGTACCTGGCATAGCTAACGGCAAAGAGGAAGAGAATGACAACTCTTCTGTTAGGCTCCCTAATGCCCCCTACTAGCAATGGTCTCATTAATGAAGGCAAAAGTGTTTCCTATATATAAACCACAATCCAGCCTCCATTTTGTCTTTAAGTAAGGTCACGCTTGCCTCTGCCCCAGTCTCAATAGGACTTGCACTCAGTATTTTACTGACAAATGCAAGACTTGATAGTACTACAGACCTTTATCTTCTAATCGTATATTCTTTTGCTTGTTCTATCCTTCCTTACCTTAGTCCTTTCACTGTTAAGCTCATTCCCTTTCCTCACTGCCATCTCCTGCTTCTACTGCTTCCTGGTTTTCTCCTCACAGCCTGCAGTGTCCCTTGCTCTCCCAACTGGTTTCCTGGCAGCTGTTCTTTCTGCCCCATCGATTCCTTTTCTTCTTCCTCTTTTCTGTGTCTCTTCTCTTTCCCCAGTCTCTCTCCCTGAAGTCTTTTTATTGGTGTCCTCTTGAATCTCATTCTTTCTCATTCTTAATGTATTTTCCCATATTCCTCACTTGTATGTCTCCTTTCTAGCTGAGATAAGCATTTGTCCCCAGGAAATGCCCCTGTCTGGGCTTGTCCCAATGTCCCTCTGTTTTCTTCAGCCTTTGTAATTCTCAGCACACCTGGGTGCCTGAAGAAGCCATTCATCAATAGACAGAGAGCAGGCAGTTCATCCAAGCGAGTTTTCTGTGTACGAATGTGCTTCCAATGTACTTTCCTTCTTCACCAACAGGGCTTCCAAAGAAGCCTACCCTTGCATGAAGGCAACGGCTGGACTAACAGGTTGGCTGATACTGATGTCTTTCTTCATCCTCACCTTCCGTCAAAATGCACCGACCTCTCTATCCTCAGTACACATTTTTTTTTCTGTCACAAGTCCATTGGCATTCCAGGTATGTATTTTATGAAGTGACTGCCAATATGGTATGGTATGACATGGCATGACATGATCTGACGGTGTGACAACCTACAGGATGTATGAGCCAAGAGGCAAGAAAGATCAATACTTGACGGAGTTTCCCTACCTCAGTTTTCAGAGGCTACTGGTTTTATCTGAGCTTCATTGCCTGTGAAGAACACTGATGTACAATGTTTCAGAACCTGAGAAAGAAGCAGAATTTTGTGAGCTTTCCCTGCTGCTCACAGGCAGGCGTCAGGTACATTTAATTATGCTTCTCAAAAGAGTTTGGAATGGCAAAAGAGCTACTGAACTGTCTGCAGATATGGGCAAACAGCTACAACCTGGTTTAAGTCTGCCTTGTGTTCACCCACAACCACAGGTGTAGAAACAACCCCCCTTTTTTTTTCTTTTCCACTAGGAGAGCAGAGTCTTGCAAATTTTTCATCACTTTCATTTGTGAGAGCTGCTATAGGTAAGAAGTTTTCAAACTATTTATCTATTGTACAAAAATTTGCTATTCTGCCTCTGTGTGTCCAGAGCTATGATACCTTTTGGGCCTTGCACAGGCATAAAAGTTAGAGTCAGTATTCTTGGTACTTTCTCTGCAAGACTTATGGGAAAAAAAAAAAAATCACATTCATTTAAAGGCATTTCACATTTCTGTGCATGCAACGAACATAGTGGAGTGAGTTTAGTGACTAAAAAATCTGTGGTATAGGTGTTAGGGAGCAATGTTTTTTTCCCATTTTTCTGTTCCAGCTTTGGAAAAGAGTCGGTAGCCTTTGTATACACTCAAGAGACTATGGCAGTTGTAAAGACATCTGCAAAGTGATTGAATTTTACAGATTGTGCAGGCACTTAGACACTTATTAGGTAACATTAATAGAGCTCTGTGGAAAGGAGGAGGGAAAGAGAAAAAAATTCTCTGTGTGTGAGGGGGTTCCCTGTAGTCTGCTTTGGGGAAGAAATTTTTCAGCCAGTGGGGAGTGGTGTGGGGAAAGAGTATCCTAAAAGATGTTCGGTTTTGCATTCCCCTGATCCTTTGACCAACACCTGCTCAAATTTTGGCTCCATTTGATATTGTTGCTTGTTGCACGCCATTTCTGCAGGGTTGAGTTTTAGTAGATTTCAGTCGGTATAATTTGTGCGATCAGCGGGAACGTTGCAACTTCTGCTTGCACCGCCTATTGTACACGCTTTGTGCCTGGTCAACAAAGGTAAAACCCAGTCACAGCTTCTGTGTGAACTGCAGCGTAAGCTTTAAGCGACTCATTTTCTGGAGGCTCCTGGGTCAGTCGCAGGCTCAAACGGTGGCTGTTGCCATCATGGCTGTCTTACAAGATTGGTACTGGGAAAGCACCAGGACGAGCATGTTTCTGGTATTCACAGAGAGACATCCTTGGCATCTTTTCTTAATGTCATACACAAGTAACATTCAGGGCGTTTATTGTGAATTCCACCAGCATGTCATGACAGTATATGTGATGCGAGCATGTTAATGCTGTCTGATGAAACCAACATTCTTCTCAGGTTGTAATGTGATTTTCCTGACATCTCCAAAAGTGGTAGCCCTGCTGGGCAAACTTTCAAAGGTGGATAAAAAATGCATGTTTGCACATCAAAACAGGCAATTTATTTCTCAAACAGGCACCGAGGTGTCCAGTTATCCATTTTGCTTATGCAAATACAAGTTTTCGCAAGCACAACAGCTGTGCCTGCCCTGTGATTGTTTCCGTAAGGTAGCGGATTGTTATCTGCAGGAGACGTGCCTTATGGTAATGCCTGGGGAGCGCTTCTGGGGGATGGGTTGCGCCAGTACAAGAAGGGCAAAGATAGCCCAACGGCACTTGGGCTCACCACTGGAGTGGTGCAAAACTTGCATTGTGAAATCTGAAGCTGGGGCCAGTTTTGTGAGAAAGGTCGTGACCTGGATTCGGGGTGGAGACTGTGGACCCCTAGGCCACGTTGTGCCTAAGTTGGTTTGAGGTGCGATGTGTACAAAGCCTTTCCTGCCCACCCTCTGTCAGGGGTACTGCGGGTGGCCCGCCGGGCACAGGGCGGCATTTCCTGGGAACCCGCAGGGGTTTCTTTGCACAGGGCTCTGGGTGCTCCCGGGGGTTGGATGTGTGTGCGGGGGGGGTAAGCTGGGCTTCCCAGAGGAGCCTCCCCATCCACCGGGGTCCTGGGCCCAGCCAGCTCCCGTGGCCCACTGGTGCAACCCCGTTGCAAAGCGTTGCGCGCGCCGCTGCACGCCCTTTGCGAAGCGCCCCGGGACCCCGCTGCCGCCCGCCAGGCGGGTGGGCGGCCGTGGCCGCCGCGGCGGTGCCCCACTGCCCGGCCCCGCTCCCCTCCCGCCGGGCCCCCTCCCGCGGGCTCCCCTATGGGCCGCCGGCCCCCGGCCCGCCCCGCCGCCGGCCGGGCAGCAACTCATCCTCCGAGGGCTCCGTCCGCCGGCCCGCGGCAACCTACCGCCGCGGTATAAATAGCCGAGCGGCGGATTAAAAATAGGCGCGGGGCCGTAAATAGCCGGGGCGGCCCGGGGGCGGCGGGCGAAGTTTGCCGTCGGAGTGCGGCGCGCTGGCGGTGCGCGGAGGGGGGCCGCGGCGCGGAGGTAAGAGGGGGCCGCGGGCGCGCACGCCGCGCCGCCGGCGCTTTGTGTGGGGGGCGGGGGGGTCGGTCCCGGCCGGGGTCGGCCCCGGGGGCCGGCGCCCCCGCAGGTGCCGGGGCGGGCGGGAGAGAGGCCGCGGCGGGGGGAGAAGTTGTTTCCCGCGGAGTTTGTGCCGCTGCGGGGCCGCGGCCGGAGCTGCAACAGGCGGCCGCTGCCCGCCCCGCGCCGCGCCGCTCCGCTCCCCTCGCCGCCGCCGCCGCACTTAGTTGCCTGAGTCACCGCTCTGCAGCCGGGCGCGCACACACGCGCGCGCGCACACACACACGCACATACACACGCGCGCACACTCGCGCACCGATCCTTGGCATTTTTCACATTTTTTTCCACGGGGAAGCAAGAAGTTGAGAGCAGCCCCGGGCTCGCCGCAGCGGCTCGCAGCCCTCAGGAGCAATCCCCCGGCGGTGCGGGCTGCCGAGCGGCCCGGCCTGGCTCGCGGCTCTGCTCGGTGCGCTGCCCCGAGTCTCGCTTTCCTTCCCCCTTCTCTTTTCCTCTAAAAGATGAAAGAAGGAATGTCCTTTTTCGCTGCTTCTTCTCCTTCTCCAGAGCTGCTGCTGCCGCTGCTGCTGGTTAATTGCACATTCAAGTGGAAAATTTTCGGGAGTCAGCAGAAACATTGTATCCAAAAAAGACAAAGTCGCAGTTGCAACAACACCGAGGAGATTGTCCCTGGAAAACTTCCTTTCGGTAGGAACCGTAGGGTTTTTTTTTTTTACTTATCCGTGCCGTTTTTAAAGAGATCTATTCTACAGATGTCCACAGTGCTGATGCGGAGGGCCGGTGGCAGCCTTTGTTCGCAGAAGGAGCGTTTTCAAAGGAAGTACACTTCTAAGGGGGAGGGAAAAAGTTATACAGTACGGCTTTTGTAACGAAATTAAAACAAAGCGGCCCCCTCCAAACAACCGGACAAAAACAACGAGGAGAAATAAAGCGGGGGGGGGGGGGGGGGGGAATCTCTATTTTTACCAAGTAAAAAAGTTTGCGCTCCTACCTCAGTTGAACATGCTCCTGGTCGTGATTTTTCCCTTCTTGCAATCTGTTTTAAGTTGAATGGTGTTACAGTATAAAAATATTTATGAAACAATGAAATACCAGCCACCCATGTTTCTCAGGAGAGTTGTTAACTTATTAGAAACAAGTGCCTGCCTTTGATATGAAGAAATGAAAAGTGACCTCCAGAAGTGCTGGAAAGTTAGGGAGCAGTTCTCTTCTACGCTTTCTGAATGTAAATGGCTCCCAGTATTTTTTAACTGTTCATTGTTGAACACCGTCTGGGAAAGAAAGGCCAAGAAATGTCAGATTGTACTGGCATTTTCTGATGTAAAATAGTATATATAAGAAATGTAACCTGAAATGGCAGAGCCTCAGGGACAAAAAAGTACCTATACAGCTCTATTCCTGTCTAACAGAAGCCGATTTGCTTTCCCTTAGTGCTGGTAAAGTTTAGAAACGCAATATTGCCAGTTAGCGGTTTTCCAGAGATATCTAAGCTAGATAATGGCAAAGTTTGGAGCTGTATGGATGAAATACTATTTTCTTTAGCTGAGTGTTCAGTCATTATGCAGTGTGTCTAACATGGAAATCTCTGTGGGAATGCCTCTTACAGGAAAATTCATGTAAATAACTAAGTGCTACCTGCAAATGAATGTGAAAACAAAGATGATGATAATTACATTAGAACTTAATTTAAAATTATGTAGGATTCTTCTTCTAACCCTAGATTGGGAATGCGGGTCTGTAACGTATGATGTATTCTGTCTCTATAAATAGTTGGGGAATACCATTACAGGGATATTAGATTGTACTGATGGTAAGATGGTACTATCAAAAAATGACACAGACCTCTATATTAAATTACTTCTGGGGGTGGGAGGGAAGCTTGCATGTTTGTTTGTATATATGTGTATTTATATATACACACATGCATACTTTATTTGGGAATAGAAATACAGGAGTTAATACAGTGAACATTCTTAAAACACAAAATTGAAGATTTTCTATTTGGGTTACATTTTGAACTTGCAAGTTTTTAAAATCAACTTTTTGAAATGATTTGTATCAAGGGTAAACTTTTTTGAGGTGCTTTTCTTTTTCACCTTCATGGTAAAACATGTCTTTTCACACTGCACTGGTTTTTAATTAGGTCATAAGGCATTTTCTATACCAGTAGGGATAATTCTGCATTTTGCTGCAGGTTTTTATCAGCTGACCAAGCAGAAATTTTGGATGCAAAGGATTTTTCTTTTTTTTTCAATTTTTCTTCTTTGTAATCTAGAAATACCTTTGGGAAGTGCTTTACCGCTAAACATGTTAGGTGTATTTTGAGCATCAATTTTACATACGCTGCTTTGGTGAAGTAAATATTATTACCCTTTGCACCCAGGAGAGTGTAACAACAGCTCTTGAGATTCAAATTACGGTTTTATATTCTGTACAGTTTCTTAGTGCTGAGTGGGATGTACATGAGCAGTCAAGCAGAGGAAAAATCTTGATTTGACAGGAGTCTTAGTAAAGACAGCTTTAAGCTTTAAGCTCTGCTTAAAGGAGTTTTAATTAAAACTGCTAAAAAAGAACAACAGAAACTTAATTATGAACTAGACCCGCCATGAGTTTCCAGCTGAGAAATGATAGCGTATTGTAATGTGTGGAGATGTGTGAGCATGTGGGTGACATGTTTGGTATAATTTGTAACTAGTGTTTTTTTGTTGTTGTTGTTGCTGGTCGGTGTAGTGGTTTTGGATATCGTTAAAGTGGTTTTTAGGCTTTGTTTGTCCATGCTTGACAAAGTTAAGCTCAGTTAAGTCACATGCAGGGCAAAAAAAAAAGATTTCTTCCTTCTTTCTTTTTAAGCTACCTTTAGAGATCATATTGTAAGCAAACTTGTGAGATATAGTACGGGCAAAAGTATAATAAAGCCTTCTGGAGCTACAGAGAAAATCTTGCGTCTTTCACTTTAAAAAAGTGAAAGGTAAAGATATGTAACGGTGTATTATGCTACCTGTCAGTTTTCAATCTATAAAGTAGGATGGTTACACTGTTGGAACAATTTCACTAGAAGCAATCTGATTTTATTGGAAGGTGCCTAAGACTGTTTCCAAAACACTAAGATTTTGTGTACAGTTCTGAATGTGTGTGTTTGGGAGAAGGTTACCTTCAAACATTGTGTTTTGAACGCATGGTTTCTGACCGTATATGCACACGCATACATCACTCTCTTTATCTGGTATTTCTTCGTGATGTTAATATTAATGCTATATCTTTCCAGAGATGGTTTAAAAACTGTCTTTCTGAAGTGATTCCATTTATTTAAGAAGAAAAGGATTGGTAGATCCAATCCTTACTCAGGTTAAAGTGACTGGGATGAGTCATAGGACTAAGCATTCGCTGGATCAAACACTGAGATATTTACAGCCTATGCTTTATGTACATGGTTAGTATGATATTTGATGTCTAAAGAAGGACATGGGTGCTATTCTGTATCTTTGATTGAAAAGAATATCAGATTTTACACGCGATCTTTTTCAAATTTTTGTACAGGGCTTATGTTCTGCTTTGCTTGTAATCTGTCTAAAACTTGGAGGCAAGTCTCTATTAAAAGTTGGTATCTCACTCCATTTGTGCTGTTACTCATAGCATGTGCAAATATAAGGTGAGGGCTGACTTTTTAAAAATCTGGTCTAAATTCAGGTTAATTCCATCGACTTCATATGGCCTGTTGCTGTATTACATTGGCTGTAATGAGGGTGTAAATTGGCTCTTTAAACATGATTTTGAAATCCTCAGTTCATCAGAGGAACCTACTTTTGCACGAGAGAAATAGTAGTTACTTTTTTCTGGGATTTGAGATTTAATTACTGTTTTGTCACCATGCTGCTCTTTGCCATTTGTGCTCTCCATGCTGCACTTTGCTATTAGGGCTTCCCTCAAGTAGGAATGTTTTATATTTCTAAACTACAGTCATTTACTATTAAAAAAAATAATTTAAGTGAGTCTCAACAAAATTTTAGAACCTGCAAGAGGTAAATCATCTCCATGAAAGAAATGGCTGTTAGGGTTTCGTGGCAGTTTATGCAAGTGCAGTATAATTTAAATTGTATCCTGTGATATATGAACAGATTAATGGCATTATTTATTGTAAAGCCAACCGACTCTAAGCCACGCCAAAGACACATTTTTAGAAGAAAAATCTCTGCAATAAATTCCCACTTTATGACCATATCTTGCTCTCTGTTCTTGCACAAAACTCCGTTTGACTTTTGCAAGTGGAACAAGGATGGAATAATATTTCCTGGAATAATTTTGTGTTTGGTTTTAATGATTGCTCATTTCCAAAACATAAGAGAGTGAAAAGTTGCAGACTTCGATCTTTGAGGCACCAACTTCAAATCTGTTCCTCAGATTTGTCACATAAAATTCAGCTAGGGGTTCTCTAATTTAATTCCCTGAAATCCTAATCCCACTGCAATCACTGTGAGCTTTATCTTGTTATTAGTAAAGCCAAAATTTCTCTCTGTGTTGACGCAGATTCGGCAACTTTTATGCTATATCGGGTTATTAAAGTTCCACCAGAATTATATTAATTTTAAAATACAGGGATTGAAAAGAGGAGGGAAGAAGGCAACGAGCCTGCGTCAAAATCTGGCTCCCAACAACTAATTTGAGATATTCTACACAGGAAGTCTACGAATGTCTCAAAGAGTGACCTGTCATGTGCTACATGCCCTTATTTGTTAGATGAATTTTTGTACATACTTCAAGAACGTGATGAAAATCCGAAGAGTGTGTAAAGGGCTTATAGCCTCTTGCCCAGTTGGTGCAGGGCTGCAACCCCATTTCCTAGGCCCTCTAGCTTGTGTCTGGGTTTGTCAGAGGCAGTTTTAGTTTGGCTCCCGTCCAGTCGAAGGTATCACCTACAACTTTTTGTTCTTTGTCTTCTAGTCATTGTTTACTGGAACAAAGTGATTACTCCCTCTGCATCCTGTTGTAGCTTTCCAAATGGCCTTCTTCGATTTCTAGCTCTTATTAGCTCTTCACTAAACTTTTGAATCTGAGATAGTCTGTGCTGCAGCAGAAGCATGTGAGCACAAAATACAAGTTTATTTGCTAGCAGGTCAGAAGGTAGAATGTGAAATCTCAGTGTGCTGGGAGGGGGAAGGGAAGGAAAGTTTAGGATTATGTGTAAAACTTATTAAAATGCTATTGACTGGGAATCTAAAACAATGACGAGTGCTGTTGTTTTTACAGATACATGAACTGAAAACTGCTGCTAATGATGGGAAATGTTAATTATGTGAGAACATATTGAACTTATATTCTCTGGCATGAATTTTTTAAATGCATCAACTGTGCTGCCTTTTATGCACACAGCTTTCTAATTATCATAATTCAGTACAGCTCTGGCTTTTGGAAAGAGTTCAAGTGCAATCTCAACTTAACATGAAAGGAGGGTTTTTTTTTTTAAACTGAGAATGTTCAAGAACAATTTGAAAAGATAATCTAAAAATGCTACATACTTAGCTGGGTATAAGTCAGAAAATAAATATGTTCCCATAACTGCCTATCAAAGCAGAATAGATTATTAGAACAGAAAGTTATCTATTTTTCTCATTATGTCTTTCACACTCCTACAGAACACAACTAAAAGCACATTTTCATAATTGAATACCATAGACAGATCTACTATATATTGATTGACTGTAGTTTTTATTTTGACAATTTTTGAAATGATTGAGTGGATTACTGTGTTGTTAGTAAAAGATTTTTCCTCAAATAGTTCATAAGTAACGATGACTTCATTTTCTTAAATAAAGCAAAAAGACAACTTTAATGATTTTTTTGGGTATTAACTGATTGAGTTTCTGTAACCTATTAAAGTCCCACTGTAAATCTTCCTTATCGGTCGCTATTCACACCTTGTCTTCGTGGAGCTTGAGGGGGCTGTAAATACCAGGTCTTTCTAAAGCTTTCAAAAGTGTTTTGGTGTGTTTTTTTTTTTTTTAATGAGGGGGAAATAAATTTAATTTAACTTGCACTTGAATTATGCTTTCATAGTTTTTTTTTTTTACTTGTTGTTTTTTTTTTTGTATGTGATAAAATTGTTATTTTCTACTCACACCTCCCCCCCCCGCCCCCCCCGGATTTTACCCAGCTTCTAGCTGAAAAAGAATCAGATTTTTTTTTTTCATACTTGTCTTTTCCTTTACTACAGTACATGCTACATTTCTAAAATGCAAAGAAAGCCCCAGTGAAACAAAATGACTTCATTTGAGCTGGCACTTAAGAGCAGAATTCAATTCCATAGTGCTGAAATAAAAGAAGCCAAGTGTTTTAAATAGCCACTCCCCTAGGCCAGAGTGTTTTTAGAAAAGCTCATTGTCTAGATTTGAGCTGTAGCAGTATGCCTGCCTCTGTTAAATCTCCTGATCCAGACAGCTCGATTTCTAAAGTTGACATCTGGTTTACTCTTTGTTCACCTGTTTTAAAAAAAAAAAAAATGCAAATAGGCGAGTGCGCCATTGCCCTAGAGCTCTGCAAAAAAATAAAAATGCTGTTGACAGTTTGTGAAATAGTGCTTCCAGTCTAAGACCGCAGTAGCCTATTGTTATGCCAGCAACAGGCAACAGAAGTTGTGGCACCATATGGCTAGTATATGCTTCAGATAAGCTATCTGTTAATTTAGCTTATCAGTAGCGTTTTGATATGCTTCGTGTTTGAATCACCAACCAGTATGGCCTTGGGTATTTTTGGTGCCAAATTATTCCTTAACGTTATAGACATCACAGTTACTCCCTTGGTGGAATCTCTCGCCATTCATTCACCTCATGGTGCCGTCAACAATGGTGCTTATTTTTGGAATTAGCTGGCATGGTTTTTAACATGCTTGTCTTTCTGTTGGGAGATTATAATTCAGGAATGACATTTTGGTTTTGAGGGGAGAAAATGTCAGAACAGACTTTGGAAGAAAAGGTAAATTCGTAGAGGTTTAGTGGATTAAAGCCTCTGTTATGTGTATCTCAATTAAAAAATACATAGTGTTTGGAGACATTGCTTAATGGGAGAAAGGAAATTTTATTCATATTTAATCTACCATGTGTACATGCTTTTTGTCCTAAAGCTGGTTTACAGTTTAAAATAAAAGGCAAAACTCTGTAAACAGTTCAATTTTCCACATCCCCGATTTCACCTTTATTCTTTCAAAAGAATTAACCTTTACAAACAATTGTGTCCCTATATCTGCTGTCAGCTGATCTTTGAAGATTTTTATTTTTTTTATTTCTGCTTTTCCCATAATCAGCTGAAAGGCTTGTGGAAGACTTGAAGATTCAATGGAAGTTCCTTCATCTTCCCCCCTACCCCCGCCTTTCTTTGGCCATAATTATTTTGTTGCAGGAAAAGTCTCAAACCATAAATGCAGTCTTCCATTCAATACCGCAGTGATGTCCTTAGGGTTGGATCTGTCTGCTTTGCTCTCTGACCTTGCAGCACATTCCTCTGTGTCTTCCCGGCCCTCACTGTTCCTTACAGGGCATTGCATCTGCCTCTGGTTGCCCGGACCCTACTCTTTCCTCGGGTATGCCCTTTCTTGCTCTTGGGCAGCACTTGATTAGGCTCTCCTTCCTTTGGATCACTGTGGCTTTTTGTTTCCCTCCTTTTGCTACCCATCTTGCCAGGTCCTCCTTATCCTACCTCTTCTGCTGCTGCTCATGGATGTGGTCTCGCTGTTGGGTCTCTTTGCCCATCCCAGTCGTTGCACTGCTTCCACTCCTTCCTTGCCCTGGCTATTGGAAAGAAAGGACCGCTTGTGCTTGTACAATGCCTTTCATGTCTGGGATCCTTAATGACCAATAAAGGACCAGATTCTCTCTCAAAGACATTTACAATCATCTTCTAAATCTGTTTGCTGACACTACTTTTTTAGTGATAAAAGGAGGTCAGAGAAGAAAATTTTTCTACTGTCCCTTTGGAACAGTAATATGACAGTCAGGAACAGTGGCCATTCTTTAATGTACCCCCGAATTACACCCAGATGAACTGCATGGAAAAATGCAAGAGCTGGCAGAGCACCTAGAGGCCAACCAGGTGGGCAGTGGTGTGAGAGGTGATGCTCCCACCTCACCACTGTGCCTGAGGCGACCTGCATACCTGCAGGAAACGAGAAAGGTTTCCTGCCCTTTGGCTTGGCATCGAAAGCTGCTAGCAGAGGCTTAGTTCTTTGCAGGGACGTGAAATGCTAGAGTCTGTCCGTTTAGAGCTGGCTTGGGGGTCACCTCAAATTTTAAATCTGTTTTAAATTCGGATTTAGAGTTCAGGTCCATGGTGTGACTCATGCAGTTGGATGATAATAGCATTTTTTTGTGTTCCGGCTCATTGCAGATTAGACCTGTGATCTCTCATTCTGGTATGATTAGGGGGAAGGTAGCTGAAGAGGCTGGGAAAGGAGAGGTATTGAGACTTCCAGTTCTCTGAGAGGCATGTGTGCATCTTCCCTACAAGTAATTTCTAAGTGCTTAACTGTGAGAGGCAATTTTCAGTCCACTAATGTATCCAGTTATCACCCATAATGAGTATGGTTTTCTTTAGACTGATGGGGCCACGAAAACGTAACAAATCTATGCTTATTTAGTACAATAAGGTGCATCTTTCATACGGTTATGGGGTTTGGGTGTTTGTTTGTTTAGGGGTTTTTTTGTTTTGTTTTTTTTTAAACTTCAGAGCCTGTGAACTTTTAGGTGATTTGGTATCTGCTCGACTTGGCTTTGCTGGTGTCTCATTGGTTCCAGTCATTGTTTTGTGATAGGAAATCCATAGCTCCAAGTAATGCGCGTTTTGCTCTTTAAATTGACTATTATTTATGGATAGTAATTGCATGCTCTGCTTCCTGGCTTATTTACTATATGCTTACTGACCAGTTGTAGATAAGCAGCTGAAGGGACACATTTGAAAGACAATTTTAAAATATGCAGCTTCCTATACCAATTCCCTTTAGCCTCTAGAGCTGGTAATATTTTTTGTTGGTGAAACAATGACCCATAAATAACTTTATCTTCCAAAATCTCTTAAAACAATACAAAGAAGTCCAAAGGGTAGTAGAATTATCATAGTTCTTGGTTCCTTGGAAAATTAACTAATATTCTGGCCTCTGAGATTTTGGAAGCAAATTAAAGAACCCTTTTTTAGGTAGCAGGCTGCTTTTAATGGTTCTTCTGTATTAAGGAAAGTACAGTATTGTAGGTTATTTATTTCTGGGCATGCAGTCCAGGGTGAAGAGCCTGCAATTCAGCTAGCAATGCCTCTGTGCCCTGAGGTAAACTCTATTTCACAAAGGGAATTTTGATTATGGTCTACTGCTCTGTAGCATAGTGGAGGCTTCAAGAGGCAAGTGGTAAATGCTACCAAAGAAAAGCTGGATTGGAGCCACTGACGTCATCTAAGTAAATCTGCTGTAGGACTATAGCCATAAAATGACTGCCAGCCACTGAGCGCACTTTGGCCTTTTCTTGTCAACTGTTTTAACTGCTTTTTTTTTTTTTTCCCCCCTCCAAGCAACATGCATTTTGTTTTCTTTTTTTGTGCTAGTTGTGCACATGGTGAAATATAGAAATGCTAACATCCCCCTCCCTCCCCGCAACACTGTACGTAGCGTGTGAGCAGCTGCAGCTTGCAGTTCAAAAATTAAAAAGTAAACCAGTACTTTTCCATACATGAGCCTAGCAGAATTAAGCTTCCATCACAAGCTATTTTTTTAGGTGCAAGAGCCTGGAAGTTCAAGTTACAGCATACTGATGAGACTTCTGTTGTGGGCAAAAAGCATTTTGATGCACTGGAGGGTATGCTTCCCTCTGGAAGAACGAAATGCGTAAAAATGCCTGGGTTTGGATTCTGAATTAGCACAAAATGCATGTGTTCGTGAGCACTTAAGATCCAGTATTAGTCATTGCTTTAAGATTGACCTCTGCAGCTCCAGTCACTCCTGAAACAAAACTTTCAAACACCCAAATGTTTGTTACCAGCTGATCTTTTGATGATACTTTTTACACACAGCTAAAGAAACCATGTGCGTCAGCAACAAGTAGCTCTAGGATTCATTGATTCATAGGTAGCAGTAGATGTATGTGTACCTAAGGGTATATCTCAAAATGCAACTGTCCCCCACTTGAATTTCAGCTGTATCAGGATTGCAACAAAAGTACTCGGGTTTTTGATGTTGGAATTTGAATTAATTGTCAACATTCTCTTGAAATGAATTTCCAGGAAGTTTAACATACTTTTTTTTTTTTTTTTTTTTTTTTTAAAAAGAGAGCACTGTAAAGCACACTTATAATTATTAGCCAGTGTGTCCCATGGCAATATTTTTTTACATGATTTATGTACTTTTTTTTACTTTAAAATAAAAATTAAGCATCGCTGTTTTTGAAGTTTGAGTCTTATGATCAGAAATATATTAAAACCAGTATCTTATCCATGAATCACTAGATGAGTCAGTTCCTGAAACCACTACAAGCCTCACAGTTCTTGGCTACGACTGAAAGCAGGAAATCCAGGCTTCAATAACTTCCTTTCCCAGTACTGGCTATAGCAGTGTTAGTGGTTAGTATATGCTGCTTTTGTAAGCAATAGGAAGATGTATGTCTGAGGAACAAAGGCACACAAGTCAATTTGCTGAAACTGTTTATAATTTGTGGTCTTGATTTGAATGTCAGGATATATTGGCATATACTACATTCTGTGCTGCAGTACATTTTCCAGCAGTGATATTCAGAATATGAAATAGAGGGAACACATTATGGCACAATTCTGGGACAAAACTCATCTAATCAGTTTATCAGAAAACGGGAAGATATTTTGGTGATACCATCCAACTCCTGAAGAGTAATGGGAATGAGAACTGAACACATAGGAGCACATTTAAAATGTTTATCTAGCAGTTACTTTGTTTTATGCTTGTGCAACAAACTATTTTTATTCTGTTTCAGTGCTCCAAAAGGGCTTGAAAAAAACCCAACCCAAACTTGGAACTTGTAAAATAAAAACACATGATTTGTTTTTCAGTCTCCTTTTTTTGTAGTGAAAACTGTTTGCCTCCTCATAATCAAGGACACATTGATTGTCTCTATGTCAGTGAAGCATTGTTGGCTGCAGAATCTGTCTCTTTAAACGTGGAGTGCCTGTACACTACAACATCCCTGCGAGAGGATGCATTATTTACGTTTTTGAGCTAACTGGGCCAGATTCAGGTTTGGTACAATGTTGTTCTCAATGTGTTTACACCTGGAAAGTATTCAGCCCTTTATGTTTTTCTTAAGTATTATGAAAGATAGTTTGGTATCTTGTGCTTATTAATTGAGTTAATTTAACTCTCTAATTAATTAGCAGCACATAAAAGCCAAACCTACCTTCTTTAATTATTCTTTTTGTGCTTCCCTCCAAAAAATCAGTTGCTCATAACGAACTGGGAAGAACACAAGTATTGAGAGCAGTAAGTTAGTGAGACGCTGCATTAAAAAGCTACTTTTGAAAGCATTGGTTAAACTAGATATGCAGTATTGATTAAAAACAAATACAGAGCTCTTAATTTAAATGGGCAAAACGGTTGTTGCACATTAGGCAATGACATCTTTTGTATTAGATAATATGTGAAACTGCTTTAATAAAGCAAGCTACAAGTTGGATTCTCTCTTAGCTGGTGCAGTTCAGTGTTGGTAGATTGACCTTGGTGCAACTGCTGGCCGTTTAGAGAGTTTTGGAGCCAAATGGCTGACATGGGTCATCCCAGAGTGGTGTCCAGTGTGGTGCTTTTCAAGTCTTGTGTTTGTCAGGCTGTATGGAAGAGGATTGGGCTGGGGAAAAAGGAGGGAACACAGACCACCTTGAAGGCAGCTGAGTGCTGAGATCCTTTTCCTGTGGAGACCCATATCCATAATAGAGACTTTTCCCATCTCCTCCCTGTCCGTGCAACTCCATTCTCATGGGAAAGACCTGGAGAGGGTCAATCCCTTGCTCAGACAATGACAACAGAGCCTTTGAGGGACTGTTTTGAGTTATGGGAGAGGTTGCCCTTGAGGGAGAGGAAGAGAATCTTCTCTTCTGGTTGACAGGTTTGTGTCAGCACAGTTTTCTTGGGCACTTTTCCGGTGGCCCATGCCACCTGCTTTTTTTTCCCATGGGCTGGTAGCATCCACCCAGGGACAGGCTGCTGGATGTGTTTTGTCATAACAGAGCTGTGCCTGAGGTGGGTTGCTGGGACTTTCGGTGCGGCAGGGAGCACCCAAGCATGCTGCTTTGTCAATTGTGGGGGATTGGGGTTTCTCTTAGAATATTTAATGGGTTGCTATTGAAGCATGAAGGTGCAGATAGCATTTAAACAAATGCAAACAGAGTAACTGGTCCATAAATGCAGTTATCAGAGCACCAACTCCTCTGGTACAGGAAGGTTGTAGAGATCTCAGGTTTTGGTACTAGACTTCCCCAAGTACCTGCTGCTCTGCTTCGGGAGGGAAGTCTGCATCAGATGAGGGACCTCAGTAGAGAGTCATGTCCCAGGCAAGCTGAGATCTGTGCCATCAAGCTTGTGCAGTGCAGTGCAGAGCATCATGTGAGCAGGGTGGCCTGGGGTTGGCACAGCCTGATGGTTTTGGAGGCAAGCTGGCTTGTCTCACCCTTCCTTCTCTGTCACGTTTTAAGAAAAAGGGGCAGCCTTTGAAAGAAGGACTAGATGCTTACATCCAGGAAGGAGGCTCCTGGGGAGGCACACATAATTTCTTCCTTTCTCTTGGCTAGTTTCAGCAGTGCTTTATTCACAGATGCAGTACCAGAGCCCCAGCTGTTCGGGTACCAGGAGGAAAAGCCTCACTCAGGTGCATCCCCTCTGCTATGGGGAGCCAGATGCTGATGCTTTAGGGATTGCAGTGTTCAGCATCACACCACCTATTGTGGATTTAACTTAACTGCATTGTAATTAACTTCTTGTAATAACAATAATTACAATAATTAACTTACTGAAATAACAAGGATGTTCTTCACGATGCTTCTGCACGCTGCTTTTGGGACAGAAATCTTTCTTCTTTCTTGTTTTCTGTTTAAGGGAAAATTTAAGCACTTTAGCAGTGGAGAATAGCAGTGAATTTCCACAGGATCAAAGCATATGTAAAAGGCATTGTTCATGTTTGTGACCATACGAAGTGCAATTTTCTATTAATTAATGTTAAACAACTGATTGTTTAAGAACAAAGAAAAAATCTTCAAGTGGAATAAGCATCTGAAAGTTTAGAAGCAGGTTATAGTTGTGTTTTATTTAATTTATTTCACTTGCAAAGAAATGTAAATGATTTAATATTGTTTTCCTAGTTGAACAGTCCCGAATATGGGAATTGTAATGCATAAGATCTGGAGATACATTTTGATCAAGTTCATACACTTTAAATGTCTATGAACTGAATATCTTTGTGCTACTATCGATCAGAGGAATGTCTTATTGCTCTAATGTGGATTTTGGTTTGGGATTAGAGGCCTGGGGCTTTGAATTGCTTGCTGTCTGTAGACCAAGCCATCAGTGGCTAGTGATTGATTCATTAATTAAAATCAATTTAAATGGATTTGTAAGCCTCATGTAACAGTTTATCTTATTAACAGCATGAGAAAGGCACTGTGATCTGCAAGGAATGTGTCACTTTAGACAAAACATAGCATGATTTTTATGGGAGGATTTCACGAATTGCTGTTGCTGGAAGTGATCTATGTAAATGAAAGAGCCTTGCTTAATAACTACATTAAACAGACTCTTCCTGTTGAACATGTTTTTTTATTTTTTTGTGAGCGTCTTCCAAAAGACTTGATTTTAATCTTAATGTGTGCGTGCATGCACGTGCGTGTGTCTGTGTACGTATTCATGGTCACAGAGACATGTTAAGTATTGTCGAGCTTCTGACATATTCTGATCTTGGAGACTCTTATTTTTTCTGTGACATCTCCCTCACCCCATTTGAAAATATCCACAACAAGAAAAACAATTCTCTAAATTACTGAAAACAAAATGACAGAACATCTAATACTGTTTATTAGTACCGCCTGCTCGGCAGTACTGTCTGGAGGAGACACTTTGGACATCTGGAGGGGCCACGTGGGCAGAGGGGAGTACTGGCAGAAGTGAAAGTGTTGAAGAGATGGCAATAAGAGCTTTCCTGGCTGGGAAAGGGGAGGCTCGTCTGTCATCTTTGCATTCATTTTCTAACTTCTTTTTACATCAAGATGTATAGCAAGTCATTCCAGGCATCTATATTTATGTTGTTATTCTCTGTGATCAGGCATCAAGAATATCTAAGCCAAGGTGTCAGCAAAATCAATGGGAATTTTGAATTTAGTTTCAAACAGAGCAGGGTTGTTGCCTCCAAACTGTAGCCTTGCCCACAACTTTTCAGTAATCTCAATAGTGTGTGTACTCTCCAACCTGATTTGTAGCCCAGGCTTCTACAGGAAAGGAGATTTTAAATTATGTGTGCTACGTTGTAGCATCACTTTGCATATTTCTTCCCTAGTTCGTGCTCTCTGTGCTTTTGTGATTAGGGCGCAAACTGAATTAAATTATGAGGTCCCTTTTTCATTACAATGAAGCTGGTTTCACTTTATGTTTCCTCTGCTGTATTGTAGAAATGGAAGAATCTATGAAAACAGTAATAAATTGTTGATATCAACTGAAAAATTTTAAAGAACTTCTTAAAAAATCCCACAAAACAAAACCACTACCATCATATAGCTCTGACTTGCCTCGGACACGTCATCCATTCAATGTGTAGGCAATTCTTCAAAGCAAAGCATTGTTGATGAGTTTTGTTTGTTAGATAATCTTACTGTCATTGGCACTATAGGTTAGAAATCTCTAAAGCAAAAAAGGTTTGAAACTGGATTGGCACAGTAAACCCAATTGTGACTGGGTTTTGGTGAAACTAAATGCATTTCCTGAGATGTGTGGAATTTGCCATGGTAGAAAGCTTTTTGTTGTTTGTGGAAACTTGAACAAGGTGTTTTGGAGATGTGACATTTTAAAATAAGTGTAATACCTTACTCATTTGACTTGCAAGAAAGCTCGGTGGTGACCTCCAATTTACTCCATAGTTACCTCCTGATATTCTTTGGGTTTTGACTTTGGTGGATGGGTGATTCACCCCACCATGCACGTGGGCATGTTGCCAGCCTGCTGTCTACTAATGGCTCCAGTGAGAAATTTGGAGGACGACTCAGAAGTGCACAAGGACAGTGCAAACTACCAAACCAGCAGCTCTTGGGGCTCCTCAGTGCACATGTACACCTCCCAAAAAGCACATGCCGCCTGCCACACCAGTCCCTTTCCTTCTCTGAGTCTGCAGCTGGTGCAGATATGTTAGTGTGGAGGTTCGTGGCTGTGTCCTGCTGGGTCACTTGAGTCTGGGAACTTGGAAGCTAGCATTGAAATCCTGGGTGTGACAAGTTATTTCATGCTGGACACAGCCCTTGGATCCAGGGAGAAAGTCGTCTTGCCCTGACTTACATTAGCTCTTACATTAGCGTGCCAATTTTAAATTAGAGTAGTCATGCAATAATTATTTATTTTTTGAACCCTTTGGTTTGGAAAAGAGCAAGGAGACTCTTGAACTTAGAAGAAATGTGCTGAGTGGTAGCATTTTCTTAAAAATGAGAGAAGAGAGTAAGGCAGGATGTAGCCCCCTCAAAGTAGCAAATCTGTAGAGAGGTAACTTCCAAGGTAGAAGACATAGGCCATGGCTGCTAGCTCTGTCTTCTAGTACCGAATAGTATATGGAGGTAATTGTCCTTTCCTTTGGCTGCTTCATCTTACACATCCAATTCCTCAGTTGTAGAACTACAATTTCAATTAATTGACTTTCTTCAGTTGAATTTCTACCATAGGGTTCTGGCTAAAAGGAAAAGGACATTGTTGGTGAATAGCTTTTAAATAGCATACTGCATAACCCTGCTATTATGACTTCAGGGAATATTTTCCATTCCGCGTTTGTCTATAATGTGAATCTTAGTAACATTTGTCTTGTATTAAGGCTGCAAAGTTTTTTGTCTGTATGTTGCAAACCTTGTGAAATGTTTTTTATTCTTGCAAATTATAAATAGTTCAGTTGGCTCAACTATCCCTTTTGAAAGCACATGATTTTTTTTATAATAAGACATAGTTATGGGGCAGTGTTGAACGAAATGCAATTGAGTTGTACAGTAATAAAATTTCCATGGTGTTCTGTGAAGGTCAGTGGTATGCAATTAATGACGGGTGCTGGGTAGGAAGTGTTGCTGCCCTAGACACTAAATATAATAATTAAGCTCAGGGGTTAGTATTAAAAGCATGGAAAATACACGACTCTGTCATTAACACATAATTTGTGCTGATATTTGTTTTAACAATACTGCGGTAGATGTAGGTTCATGCTTTAATGTTACACTTGCAATTTATAGTTTGCATCTTCAAGGAAAGTGTCTGTTCTGAAGCTTGGAGGATAAGGGCCAAATTAAGAGCACTAGGTACTTAATTTGTCGCTGAATTTTTGGTGCTTGGTAAGCCAGTCTTACTAAAGAAAGTTTCTAGTTCCCTGTTTATTCAGAGGAGAGAGCGGTGTGCCTTTTGAAGGCTTCCAGAAGGAGATCCTGGCCATCTACCCTCTAAATTAAGGTGGATGGCATCTCCCTCATCTGAATAGGGAAAAGTAGGAGTTTACTCGGTGGGGGTAAAGCTGTCATTAGGTATGGAAATTTAGGTTTGGTTTTGAGCATCTCACTCTTTTGAATGCCTAGGTTATCTCTGCCTGTATACAGCCTATATAGCTGTATATAGCCTATACAGCTATACTGTAGCTGCCCTTTCCTGGCCTGACTCAGGTATGGAAGTATCACCAGGCAAAGAAGAAGGGAAAGCTTTGCAGGATAAGGAAGAATGTGTATTTGAAAGGCGCCTGATTTAACTGCACCTGCAAACTCTTTGGTTTTTCAGGCTCAGCAACATATTTCTGTTTTACTTAAGAGTATATAGAAAAATTGTAAGAAACAGGCAAAATGTTAATGTTTGTTTTTCCCCTTTTGCAGCGCAGTCCTGTGAATACAGCCTGCCATATCCCATTGTATTTAATTCTGCTGTCGTGCCGTGAGTCTGACTTAGACAACTGGAGAGCGTTTAAAATATACTGCGTAGTAGATTCTGGTGCGTGAAACTCTCGTAGCACACTTGTTATAGTGTGAGGCAAACAAGGCATAATTGCGAGGCACACAGACTGAATATTCTGCTGGAATAGGCCAGATTGAACACAAAATGTCATAACTGTGAAGACTGGGGGGAAATCTTGGCTCCAAAGAAGCCAAAGTCATAAATGAATGGAGTGTCCTCCACTTACATTTACACCTTTATTCACAAAGAATCTTTTAGAGCAGCCTTCACTCACTGGCAAACAGAGTAAAGAAATTAAGGAAAATTCAGATTAATATTTATCAGTTCAATGTCTGTCCCCAACCTTAATCAAGTACATTTACCCTCTTTAGACAAACTGCCAAAGATGGTAATTGCTCTTGTTTCTCCCCAGATTTTAAATCCACACATTTGATGGGAGGATCAGTTGGTACTAATAGAAAAAGGCCAGTTTGCCTTGGTTTAGTCCATCTTTCTAAGAGCCATGACTTGGAAATAGGAGAATGGTTCCCCATGGAGTGCTGCTGCTGGTGAAGGCATTGAAACATGTTGTGAATCTCTGTGGCTAAGTGCTGTGGGAAATCATGAATTAACATTTCAACTTAGAGTACGGAATTGTTCATAGATATTTCAGTGGAACAAAAACTTTTAAAGTGATGTTTCAGAGGATTTACCATTCCCCTTGTGGGCTAAACTTCAGTAAATAAAATTGCTGCAGATTTAAAATAAATAGAAAGTTTAAAAATATTTTGCAGTGTATTATAAATATAGCATATACCGATTTTTACCAACCCATGTTTAAAGTCATTGGATTAGAGCTCTCCTAATCTGGTGATTTTAACATGCCTGGGGATTTTTTTACTGCTTCTGGGAAGAAAGGTGATCATGTGATTAAGGCACAAGTCAGGGGCAGAGATTTGCATTTGGTTTCTGGGGCAGAGTTGAGTAAGGAAGCTGGGAGAAATGTTCGTTGCTCAGATTATGAGTGTAGGGGTAGTTGGGGAAAAATCAGAGAAAAATCCGTCCCATTTGCATTGGGTGTGTGAGTTAATATTTGCAAAGTCCTCTTTTATACCTGTGTGGAAAGTGCTGTCAGTGTAAGTGAGTGTCTGTGAGATAGAGATTTCCCTACTTCTTTGCTTTACACAATTTTCCGTAATTGGCTTGGAGTGGTGAGATTGAGTGTAATTAAGTCTCATAATTAATTAATATGAGAAAGCCTACGCAAAAGCAGAATAAGTATTTCAGATTTCATGATTTGTTCCCTTCTGTAAAATTGGAGTAATAATACCTTGTTACTTAATGCTGTAAGCAATAATTGGGTAATAGTTATAAAGTGCTTTATTATGAAAATGTATGCAAAGAACCATTTTTAAGCAGTGAAACTGATGCATAGGTCTCAGTCCTTGCAGGAAGGCTGATTCTCCTCTGAAATAGCATGCTGAAACTGGTGTAGCCCTGGACCAGAAGAAATATCAAGTCAGTATTTAAGGCTGCTCACAGGATGATCATAGCTTTTTGAAATATTCTTGCTGAGGAGTTGTTTTTTTTTTTTTTCTTTTTAATTAATTTAAATAATAGCTTAAAAAAACTTAGTTAGAGGTATAATAACAGTGATTTAGACTTCCCACTGCACTAACCATCACCAAATAGGCAAAACAATCATATACACAATTTAGGACATAAAATCTCTGAGCATGTTTTATGATGAACTGTTAATAGACTGCTTTCATTGCATGCAGCAATTCCAGATCCATGAGGATAAGGCAAGTTACAGAGCCCCCTGGATCCCTTTCTGAGAATGACCTGCCAGCAGCTTTTCTTTCTTCTTTTGCATTTGTAAAATTGAGTACTGGCATTGACCTAGGCATTCACTCCACCCATTAGGCACCAAATGTAAACGGAGGGCTGCCTGGGAATGTCCAGCAGCCTGTGGTGGACGAAAAATCACCTGTGCTGCCTGCTTGACAGACGTGTCCACAGGTGAACAAAATGAGGAATGAGTCAAAACTAGCTGCCCTTATGGCACTGAGGACAGCAAGCAAAGGTCAATAGGTCTCTGATAGCTGGTGTGTTTCTGGGAATAATGCTTGGACTAGGGATGGGCCATCAAAAAGCTCATTCTGATTGCTCCCTGGAAAGGTATTGAAAGCAATGAAACTTGGCCGGAATAGTCAGAGCTGAAGCTCTTCATTGAAACCGCAAATGATATGGCCGCTAAGCCAAGCAAAGGCCATGCCCAGACCATACTTTTATCAGCTCTTTGGCTTTACTGTACCAGCTTTGCAAAACTGAAGAAGTGCAGGGAACAACCCGAGAGGAGGAAGGACGAACCGTAAGTAATTAGCCTTCCAACTGCGCAGCAAACAGTATTTGTGCCTGGCAGGAGGCCAGGCCATCAATACTACTGGTGAATGAAGCTTGCTTCAAGCAGTCTATGACAGCCGTGCCCGAGTGGCTCTTGGAGGTGTTCCCTGGCAGATCACTCACAGGACTGGTCAGACAGCGGTGAAGTGGTTCACGGTGTAACTCCCAGTGCTCTGGTAGTATCCTGAGTTAAGTGAGGTGGTGATACATTTGCCTATTGCTAACCTCAAAAAGAAACCTCCAGAACTGACTTGCTATGGGGAATATAGGAAGGGAATTTTGGAATATGCCTTCTGCAGATATAGCACTACTGATACTTAACTGGTATAAATGTAAGTTTTGGAAAGGCGTAATCTTGTATGATAAAGTTTGGCAGAGAAATGCAGTATTCTCTTTTATTGTTAGCTACATCCTTTTCCTGTGAGGGCTTATGAGAATGTTTTCATGCTTAACATGTTTCCTCTCCTCACTATAGTTCATCTGCCAATCTGACCCTCCCAAGGAAAGTTAGCTGGCTCTGATTGTCAAATAGACGAGGGGAGTGTCATCAGGAAAAGAGCAGGCAAAGTTAAGGTCTAACCCTTTCTGTAGAACTGGGTTTGGCTCTGTGTGCTGCAGAAGGTGAGAGTCAAAGGCCATCTGTGTATCTCCACACCACTGTAACAGACGTCAGATAAATACACTGTCCCTTTTGTAAACTTCTTAAGAGAACTTCAGAGCGAACTGTTGTTTATAATGAAGCAGTGGCAGCTGCTGCATAGCTAAATCTGCAATTGAATTGCCACAGTATATGAGACTCTTGCTGTGCCCCTCATAAAACTGCCCTGAAAGAAAGTCATATTTATCTCAAAAGTGGCAGGCTTGGCATGATGCCCTGGTACCTTTTTTCCTAGCAAACCTGAAGCTAAACTGGCTCACCCTAGCTCCACTAGGTTTGAGTTCACCTAACCTCCTTATGAGAGAGACTGAAAGAAAGAAAGGGTGGGGACAGAGGATTACAAACAGTTTTTTAGATTTCCCTGGCACATTTCCACTACCCCACATGAAAGATCTTTTTAAAATCACAGTGAAGTTTGAAATGTATTTAATAATTAAATTAAGATTGTTCCTATTCAGTTTTGGCTTTGTTGAGTTTAATGCAGGAGTCAAATAACTACTGGAGACATAAGAAAAACAAATGCTTGGCACTTTTCCCTACAAGGCTGAATGTGAGTCAGTATCTAAGAAGGCTTCTCAATGGAAAATGAGAAAATAATCTTAATAAAAAATTCAAATTATTCAGATGAGCTGCTTGTAAATTACGCACATAAGTATAGTAGTTGCCACAATGAGAAACTTCTCTAACACTTTTTGGCAGACATTAACTTGAAAATAAAGACTGAGAGATAATTACTATTATTATTCTTATTACTACTACAACTGTCAATTCGGTTTGTGCTGCATTAGCATTAAGAGGCCCAAATAAGCATCCAAAATCCACTGTTCCAGACTCTGCTCTGCTGTAAAGACACACTCCCAGCTCAGGAAGACTTAGTTTTTAAATGCAGAAGACCAGGCACAAGAGAAGGGTCTCAGGCAAAGGAAGTTAGGAGTCTTGCTCAAGGCCCACGGGAACTTGTGGCGAGACCAGGGTTTAATCCTGATCTGCTAAATTCCAGTCCAGCCTTCTAACCAAAAGCTGCATCCCTCATATAAGACTTTTGAGTTCCTCTAATGGGATGAGGTTTTACATTTCCACAATGTCAAGATAAGGTATTTTGACATCTTCTTAGAAGTTATACTGGACTCCAGCTAAATAGGTCTTTAGGAGGAGATTGTGGGACATCAGGATGCTGCACAATTATTTTTTTTCCCTTTTTCTCCCCTCCTCCCCCCCCCCCTTTTTTTTTTTTTGAAATAACATCCACCAGTTTAATTTTTATTTACTTTTCTGAGAGACTGCACCTCCCTCTCACAACTTGTCACACATCGTGGAGTGTGGAGGTGCAGCATCCAGAACCGAAAGAGGAAATGTGCTGATTTTGGCAGTTGACCAAAATGACCTCATTTCTTTGCTATTGGAAGTTTGTGCACTTTTCTGGCAGGCAGCACAGTTGAAAATATGATTGCCTAGCTCATAGCATGTCTTCATTGAAGAAAATGCTTGCCAGATACTTAAATGCTTTATTCAAATCCTTTCTAGTAGCAGAACATACCTGATAGGCATAGGAAGCTGGACAGCCCGGTAAGAGGGAGCAAGAATGGGACAATCTGATTTAGAGAGCAGAGGAAATGGGACAAACTTGCTGTGCTTTGTGGATGAGGTCTGGTGCTTTTAGGGCTCTGCAGGTGCGTGTGAGAGAGGAGCAGAGTAATGGAACACCTGTGACCTTGCACCTGGGGCTCGTGTGCCACCTATGTGCTCGCCAGGTTTCAGAAATGTTCCTCCCAGCCTCCTCAGGGTGCATGATCTGGTATCCCAGCAGCTGGGCTGCTGGTGAGCCATTGCCCAACAAAAACCCTGCGAGGAAGTGTCTTTCACTGGAGCACCGCTGTCTACTTCCCCCCAAACGAAGCCTGAGACCATGGAAACTTCTGGTGAGTGATGCAGGTCTATCACTAAATGAGATTATGGTAGGGATGTGCCCAGAGGCACTGGTGGGAATGAAATTAAGTCTTCACTTCTTAAGTTAAAAAACCCCTGAAAGTGGTTAATTGTTTCAAGAAGAGAAAGTAATAAAAATCTGCATGGAAAAATAGCTATCTAGATTTGAATGTTGATTATGTGATTGTATTGGAGGTACAGATGTGCGTGTATATTATAGTCTCCTAGAAATATGTAATCTTCCCAGAAGAACCAGACTGCAAATCACAGAAATCTTCTTTTACTACTTTCCACCCCTCTTGAAAATGTTTTGGGTGTGTCTTGTGCATCAGAAGGGGATGAGATTGTTGTTTGAAGGTTTGGCCTTGGCAAATGTAAGGGCCGCTGAAATAGTCTGGCAAAGGAGTTGAGCGAGAGCTAATGGCCTATTTCCCTTCACCAGGTTAATTGTGTAAGAGCTTTCTTTTGCCCAGCATGATTGATTCTCTTTTTTTGATTTATTTTGTGAGGATGCAACTTTTGGCAACCCACTAACTATTTTGATTACTTTTGGAGACTGAAAATAAAGTGGCAAAAGCAAATCTGCTGCAAACCTGCAGATATATTGATGGACCATTGTCTTGCAAAGAGCTCTTTATGGGTAGACTCCTAGAATCGACTTGAAATACTTGAGAACTCCTGCATCCCATTGAACAAGTAGTCTAAAATTAAATTATATCAGGCTCTTCCTAGTAAAGACGCTGCAGTAAGATATTGCTGCTTTGGGGACATGAAACAGTTTTGTCATGATATTTGTTCCAGTGTAGATGCAAAGCTTTGAATTCCAATAACAGCTTCTTACAGGCTGGTTAGATTAGATGTTAGCTGTTTAATCATACAATTTTAGGTGTAACTGTAAATAGATAAAAACATCAGCTGGGCCCTCAGACATTTGAAATAACAAACAAAAAAAACCCTGCTCAAAACTGCTTTCAGGTTAGCTGAGAGTGACCACGGATTTGTAAATTATACAGAAGCATCATATTTAAATAAGTAATTTATCACATTGCATGCACCATATGATATAGCTATGCGATGTTTTTAAAAGACAAATATCGGATTATCTTTGACTGTGTCACCAGATGGTGTGTAATGGGCAATAGAATTACGGATTATGAGACATAACTTTCACTCCTAGGTAACCTGACTGACAAAACCTTTGTGTCTTATGAAAACAAGATAGGGACTGAGAGGATGGCAGAATTATTTTTTCCTACCCGCAAAAATTCCCCTTGACCAGGAAACAAGTTTGTACGTGCAGTCACAGAAAGAAACATGCAATCAAATGAAAATATTTCTACCTTGCTCTTACTACTGTTTGCATTTTGTTAAAATTAAACCCAAAATTGTTTTAAAATAGGCTATCTCCTTATTAATGTAGTTAAATTTCATTAATTGCTGTAACGTAAACCTCGCTGGTGTTGTTTGTATAAACAGGCACTGGAAATAAACCTGGAAAAAAATAGTAGTCTTAAAATGGAAGGCCAAGTGTAAGTGTAAGTCATTTGGATGTACTGGTGTAAATTTGGTAGAGCAGAAGCACTTGCGTGGAAGGCACGAGCCAGAATCAGTACTCCAGAACGGGGAAGCAAAGTAGAAGGGCCGGAGCAGCCGGTGGTTCCTCCTCCTCTGGGTCCACTCAAAGTGGCCAGGTGCTCATTCAGAGTCAGGAGAATCACCAGCAGTCAATGGTTTGAAATGCCAGTATGTTGGATTTCAGTGTCCGCATCTGGTTTGGAGAGTGGGCACAACCCTTTACCTGCCTGACACCCAGGTAAAAGGGTGCTGTAAATCCGACACCACAAGTTCCCTGACAGCAATGGGAAAGGCAGGCTTACACCTTTGTTTTCTGGCAGCCAGGAGGCCTAGGAATAGGCACATTTTTGAAATGCATGTGAATTTAATTTCTGAAGACACACATTTGGTCGCCAGAGAAGAGCTGCCTGCCTGGAGCACTGGCAGCAGTGTGCCTTTAAACTGATGCATTGACATTAAAGGGAGACATTTAAATAATGCAAAGGGTAAACTAGCTTGAGTTATGTGTGGTTTTAGCTGGGTGACTCTTGCTGCCTTTTATGGAAATCTCTCATCTAAAGTCCTGCACAATTATCCCCAAGGGCAAGTATTAACCCTATGAAAGAAGGGATATCTCCACTTACACATCAGACATTACGTATCTGTGTGATGGCTGTGGTTGGCTTTGGCCGAAGATGGTGCTTTATTAGAGCCGATGCTGGTAGCTGGATAACGGGAAGCTGGGCTGCCGTCCTTTATTCATGAAAGAGAGGGAAACTCTTCAGGCAGAGTGATTAACCCATAACACTAATTAAGCGCTCGCATCCTTCTGCAATAATGAGGCGCCGTTCATAAAGGAAGAAAAAAAAAAAAAAGACCTATAGTGGCCTCATTTTTGAAGGCGGTGAGCCTGGCTGTGCTCTGGCAGGGTGGAGGGAGCTCAGCGAGGCTCCGATGTGTTTTGCTGCAGAGATGGGGCAGAGCATGGCCTCTGTTCGGTGATGGCAAAGTTGCAGTCCCAGGGCTCTCTGTCCCCTCCCTGTCAGCGGTACCGCCATTGCTACGGTAAGGATAACGTCCTCGCCACCCCGTGCGTCCCACCGGCTCGGGGGCCAAAGCAGAAGCTCCTGGCAGGGTGTGGTCTGTCCTTTGGCGGGGCCTTTGGGGCTTACAGAAGGGGACAGGACTGCAGGACTGCTGGTTGGTACAGCAGGCTTGCGGGAAAGTTTTTTATTGATTGAAGCACTGCATAGAGAAGTGAGTTTGTATTGCGTTATCTGATGCACGGCTGCCGTTCTCCTGCGGGCTGGCTGCCTGTAGCCAGAGCTGCCAAACCTTCCTTGGATTTATTAATCAGGTGATGTCACGAGTCTGGGCCAGTACGTCTGCGCTGGTCTTGGTGCCTGTCAAAACTGATCTCTGGAAAAAAAATACATGTGCAATGGGAGTAGTGAGCCACAGTCTGCTGTAAGGTGCGCATTCATGTCTTTGGTCACGCCACCCTACCCCTCAGGAGAAACGCTGGCCTCTGCAAATGTAGTTTGGAGCTTGTTTGGGAGCCACTGAGGCTGTGTCCGCATGTGTAATGCCACATAACAGCTACTAACATCAGATAGCAGCAGTGTGCTTTCATGAGGTAGGAAGACAAGAAAAATATTGTCTCTGGTTGAAGATACAAAGTGAAACTTAAGGAGGGACCGAAGCTGCAAGGAAGCCCTGGCTGAGAGCTAGCTTGAACATCACAGCCGCCATAATGCCGTGCTGCACCTGGGGAGGGATCTTAACAACTGCCTGACTGAAACACAGGGTTGGTAAAATCCTCCAGACAGGGATCACAGAGGCTTCGGACTTGTGGGAGCTGCTGGCCTTTGAGTATCAGCAGTGCTTAGCTTCCAGAGGCGTCAGTGCCTTGCTTTTCTCTCTGGCTTTTCTCAGCCCTGGGGTTAGATGCCAAGAAGGTAGAGCAGCAGTAACACAGACTGCAAATCATTTTGAACCCTCATATTTTATGTTAACTCACTCTCTGTTCTCCTTAATTAAGGAGTTGCTTTCTGTGATAGGTTGAGCTCAATCTCTCTCTTCCTTTCTTTTTTTCTGTCTTCTTTCTCTACAACTTTTAATTTTTCAGGAGGTTAAAAACAGACAGAAATATGTAATTACAAAAAAAAAATTCTTTGAACTTATAAAATGCAGGTTGCTTAAATTATGCTGTTATAGGATAAAGAAAATCACAGAGCAATTTTAACAAATTGCCCTTAACTGGATTGCACAAACAAACCTCTCATAAGAAATCTTAGAAAGGTGTGTTTGAGGGTGTAATCTTAGCTTGTGGCTAAGTAGAGTTAAACTTGTTTTTCAAGTTGGTTGTGTATAACTTTCTCATGCTAAAGATTGTGAGCATTCCAGAAGGAAAACAGTTCATCTGTAGCAGGGGTTTGATGGTGAATGTTGATTATTTCCAGTGATTCTGGCCCCTGGTCCACGTACAGTACTTTAAACAGTGACTTTCCTTTTGATCTGTATTCTCATCGGCTGAGGTGTAAAATACACCTCTATCTATATTTTTATGAAATAACCTTGACATTTGCGAGTAATGCAGTTTTCAGATGAATCTGAATATACCTGATCTGGATGTCATCCAGAGAGACCTGGACAGGCTGGAGAGGTGGGCCTGTGTGAACCTCATGAGGTTCAACAAGGCCAAGTGCAAGGTCCTGCACCTGGGGCAGGGTAACCCCCGGTATCAGTACAGGCTGGGGGAAGAAAGGATTGAGAGCAGCCCTGCCGAGAGGGACTTGGGGGTGCTGGTGGATGAAAAGCTGGACATGAGCCGGCAATGTGCGCTGGCGGCCCAGAAGGCCAACTGTACCCTGGGCTGCATCGGGAGAAGCATGGCCAGCAGGTCGAGGGAGGTGATTCTGCCCCTCTACTCTGCTCAGGTGAGACCTCACCTGGAGTACTGCGTCCAGCTCTGGAGCCCTCAGCGCAAGAAGGACATGGAACTGTTGGAGCGGGTCCAGAGGAGGGCTACTAAAATGATCCGAGGGCTGGAGCACCTCTCCTATGAGGACAGGCTGAGGGAGTTGTGCTTGTTCAGCCTGGAGAAGAGAAGGCTGCGGGGAGACCTGATTACAGCCTTTCAGTACCTAAAGGGGGCCTATAGGAAAGATGGGGAAGATCTTTTTAGTAGGGCCAGCTGTGACAGGACAAGGGGTAATGGTTTTAAACTGAAGCAGGGTAGGTTTAGACTGGATATAAGGAGGAAATTCTTTACAACGAGGGTGGTGAAACACTGGAACGGGTTGCCCAGAGAGGTAGTGGAGGCCCCATCCCTGGGAACATTCAAGGCCAGGTTGGATGGGGCTCTGAGCAACCTGATCTAGTTAGTGGTGTCCCTGCTCACTGCAGGGGGTTTGGACTAGATGGCCTCTAGGGGTCCCTTCCAACCCAAAACATTCTATGATTCTATGACCAGACGCAGTCTACTCGCGCTTCCAAGTATACTTGCCTTTCTTGTCAGATGCAAACCAATTTGTAGGATGGCCAACAGGCTTACCCCAGAATTTCTAATTTCTTTCCAGCACATACCATTTTTTTTAGTATTTATGTAGTGTATGCAAACTAATGTGAATATTAGAAGAATTACAATGTGTGTATGTAAGAAAGTATGATACCTGCAAAACCTTTCTGTACAACAGCCAAGCTTATGTACATAAGAGAACTGTTGATGCTCTATTACAGTTTAATTTGTTAATGAAACAAGATGGACTGAGCTCCTACTACACCTCTTTGGATGTTTGAGGCTAGGCACAATTAATTTATTTGTACTGTCTGTGTAGGCGTATGCCAGCTAATGTACTGTAAGAGCTTTTATCTTTATGTTCATAATGAAGAGGGGCAGGTTTTTGGCAACTAGACAAGGATTTTCTGATGACTCATCCTCTCTGGATTGTAAAACACTTTCTTGTAAAATCAAAAAAGAAAAGTAGTTCCTATTTAGAAGCAGGCTCAGAGTAGCTTGTCCTTCACAATCAAGCTGCAAAGCATAAAGAAGAAAGGCTTACCTGCTTTTGTTTATTTTAATTGTAATTGGACCTCTGCTGAAAAATAAATCATATTATTTGAGAGGATGTTCTCATATAAGGTATTAAAGCACCCTTGGAGTAAATATGCTGTAGGTTGTGTTGTCAAGTACCTTAGTTTATGCCCCATTGTCATTATATTCGTATTTTGATCACCTCAGCAATGTATTGGACTTTCATCTAAGTTGGAGTAGATCTCCTTCAACAGTAAGCCGTACTGCTTAGTTTGGGCTATTCACCTGCCTGCTATCTAGGAAGAAATGTAGAGTCCAGGATTTGGTAGGTGCTGGAACAGGAGTTGGGTGTGAGTATCTGAGTGCAGGGCTAAATCCATTTCAGTATAATATTTAGTATTGCTTTCTATTTAAATGACACATTAGTTAATGCCAGTATCGGGTCAAACAGGGAGTATGCTCCAGGAATGCTAATGGGGGAAAAGTATGAACATGGACTATTCTTAGGGACTCTAGTAATAAAACAAGTAAGAATAATTGGAATGCATGAGTAATCTACTTTATTTAGGTTTGAGGAGAGAAATCCTGCTATTAATGAAAAATTGTTATCATCATTATTTTACCTCATAGTACCTGTGCATGTTTTTATGCATGCACACTCCTGTAAACACTTCCTCCCACTCATGCGTTTGCTTTCTCTCTCTGTGGGAGAAACTGGAGAGTTTGGGCAGCAGAGGGATATCCATTAATGAACTTCCTCTGTCCTTTTTTGTGCTTCGTCACCGTGCTTTTCCTGAATGACTTCTTGGGTGATGAAGCTACTGCTCCCTCTTATTAAGGTGATGTTTATGCAATCCAGAATGGATTAATTTAAATCCCTGATTTTAATCACAATTTAAATCAACAAGCAGAGCGCTTTGATTTAAATAATTAAGTGTAATCTTGTTTTGCATTTTTGCTTTCCAGTTACTTTCTTAAACAAAGGCTCAGTTTTATTGGTCAATATAATTTGCTAACCAGACCTGTTTGCTGTACACAACTGGGTTTTTCTAAGTATGTGTGTACTGCTTACATACATTTACTCATGTTCTACATTTTTACACTCTTCTTACGCTAGAAAATAGTGAATCGCATTTCTTAATAGAAAAAAATAGATCTTTTTAATCTCATGTGATTCATGTGGAGCAAAATGTTGTAGTTTAAATTCAATTAAAATACACAAAAGTGACATTTCAAGACTGCTTTAGTGGTTTAACTATGTTTGATGTTCTGGCATACAAGGCAAAAAGTTATAATGGAACATGTTGTGCTTTTAAAACCTATCTGTAACACAAAACTAATATCTGCAGCTAGTGCATTGTGCTGACTGTAGTCTATCATTGCACGTCTCAATTTTATTCATGAATGGAAAGATGAAAACAAACTTTACTGCTTTCTGAATTCTTAACTGTTTTTCTAACTTACAGTGAACTAATTATAAACTGAACTAGCTGAAAATGAGGAAAATTGTTGCTGTAACTTGAAGGAAAAGAATACTGTTGGAAAAAACCCAGGGTAAACTTCAACAAACTGAGATACCTGGGCAGTGAAAGCTATCCATTCAATGGGTTAGCTCTCTCCAGAAAAATTAGCAGAATGAATAGTGACACGCATACAGCTTCAATATAGCATAAAATCATGTGAGCATTTTAAAAAAGTTTAGAATAAGATCAAATGTAAATAGGTCATCATAACTTAAGGTTTTATCTAGAGAGATGACAAATGCACTCAATAGAAGGATCTGTGTTTTAATAATATATATTTAAACATATTTTTATTATATGCTTTTATATTCATGCTGGAACACTCCTCATCTGTCACTTAAAAATTAAGATTCCTGTTGTACGCACCTTCACACCTATCTAACTTTCACAACACTTTTTACAACAGATTGCTGACTGTGACAGTCAATCTTACTTTAATGTTTTACTCATTAGAAGCATCATGGTCTGTATTCTTAAATTAGTTCCAGGGAGTTGTAGGTGGAGTCACAGAACAAAAGATTAAAGGATTATATATTTTTAGCCACTATATTGGAGCACATGAATTAGTGGGTCACAGTTACCACACAGATGTTAACACCTCCATTCACGGAATAAGAAGGGTGATTTAAGGATTTGACACAAAGTATTTAAATTGTAAATTTAGATTCATTTTGCTCTAAATGAGAGAACAACAGCCAAATCTAGATAATATGCACTCCAAAACGTTATTTAAATGTTATTTTCCACTTATTACTTGTAAGAGTACTGTTATGACAGCATGCCTGTAATACTGCACGTGGGAATTGCAGAATTTGGTACCATCAGGGAAGTTGCACAGCGGAGATGGGAGCTTGCTTAGTTTAAGATGTCTGAATTTCCTTCTGTTTCTTTCCTAATTGTAGATTTTCCTCTTCTGATAGTGTAGCTAGGGAGTGGGAGGTTGATTAAATTTAATTCTAATTTATCTGGGTTCAGTCATGTTATCTCTTAAAATGTGTCTCTAAAGGTTAACAGCCCTTTGGCATTTTCATCTTTGCTTTCCTGCCCTGAAGGAAAACTTAGTGGCTTGCATGTCTAGGAAGTCAAAGATAGCTGGTTGTATTTTTCCATATCTACAAAGTGATATTATATCTGGATTCATATCTGCTCCTGGAAAATTTTTTAGGCTTAATGTTTAATTTCCATATGCTTAAAAGGGAAAGTTGTTAAATCCCAAGGGTTTCATTTTGCTTCGCCTCCAGGCAACTTATCAGTCAAGGAAAGGTCCGAAGTGCTGCAAGACCCTGTTTTGTGTTTTGCTTCCTGCCCCACGCAGTGTGGAATAAAAGCTCATGACAAAAGGGAGCGTTGCGGGTGCATGTGGCGCCTTTGTGGCGAGGTTGAGGGGGACGGCAACAGGCACACGTGGGGATGCTGACCCTGCCTATGCCGGCTCTGCCCGTGCGCCTGCAAGGTCCCCGCTGGGGCTCTGCCTGGGGCTTGCTGGACAAAGTCTCCTTCCGTGACTCTCTACTGCAGTCAAAGGTTAGGCCTTAGTAGTCCCACCAACCCTAAGCTTCCAGTAGGTAAAATTAACCACTGAAACACTACCTGGGATGTGATACCCCAGTATCTTTATCAGAGGCAACCTGGGGCTTCACCCTGTCTTGGATGGTGCTTTCCAGTGTGCGACCTTTGAAGAAATACCAAACATCCGTAACTTATTTTGAATAGATTTTTACCTGTAAGGGGGTTTTCTTTTACCTGCAAAGAAAGAAAAGGCAAATGAACTGAGTTTGGGAGGTGTTTTTTTCTCTCCCAGATGAGAGGATCTGGTTTCTTTCATGATGATTTTCTTAAGTAGAATTCCAGCAGTCTTCTATAAGAAGACAAAATATTTCTGGAATGTAACACCTGCGCAAAGAAAATGAATTACCATGTGCCAAAATCATTCAGTGAATGCTGTGTTGTGTGGGTAACCTGACAAAAGTTTTGCAGCAAACCATAAACATCTGCAAAACATTTGAAAATCGGGCCCAGGCTTGGGGCTGCTTGAATTGTATGGCATTTGTAATAATTTACTGTTCCACAATATGTAGTTATTTGTGTGCACCTTAGGACTAATTTTCTTGACAAGAGTAGAAGAAGGTCTATTTTATTAAAGATGTAAGTATGACTGATATTCTTTACCTGTACAACTGCAGGATCCATGAGTTTATCTTTTACTTCTGGAATGCATTTACTTGTCCCTAAACGCTTGACTATGTGGCATGGTTAGAAATGGGAAAGGGGCAGCAAGTCCAGCCCAAACTGTAGACATATGTTGCTTTTTTTCCCTTGGGGAAGCACTGAGAGGATTGAAGTCATTCAGCTAGCTTTGTTCAGCTGAGCTGAACTTTGAAAAAACACACCATGTGTGCTTTTAGTGAACTCTGAGCCTAATCCTAAATCTTTTGAGTTCAGTGACAGGTTAGAGTGTCCAAGAAGTGAATCATCGGCTGTACGCTAGCTGCAGCTCTGACGCCGTGCGGGGCATTGTCCTCCTCAGCCCGCTAGCGTGAATAAGTAAGTACGGTCTCACGCAGGAGTTTTGGCTTGGGCAGGTTCAGCAATGCACGGTGCAAAAAGACTGAAAGAGCCGACACTTTTCTTCTGGGGAGAGTGCACAGATAGGTGGTTTCATCGCACAGTTCTTGCCCCGGCTTCCCGAAATGCCCAGTATCTATGCTCGTTGCCAGATTTCTAAAGACCTCAGCTTCCTGGAAGGCACCTAAATAAGGGTCAGATTTTGAAAAGAGCTTAGCGCCCAGCCTGCCCAGCTTTTCAGAAAATCTGGCACCAAGTGTTGGTGCTGAGCCTCTGTAGAGATGCTGGGAAGAACGCTGCCTTCCCACACGCTGCGGCGGGGTAGGGCCGTTCGCTTCACAGGGCTCGCAAAACATTGTTAGAGAGAACAAATAGCAACAGGGAAAAGAACCCCCCCAACTCTGTTTTAGCAGATCCTGGGGGGGAGGGTCCTTTCCCTTTTTAAAGATTCAGTTCAGGCATTGTCAAAAGAAATAAATAAAGCAACATCGTTTAAAAGCTTTTGGAACAATAGTCTCTTCCACTTCCCCCCCTCATTGTAGAGCCCTGGGCCCAGCTTTTGTTTATTTTGTGCTGCCAGCCTCATGGTGCCTGATTGGTTGGTGTCTGATTTCATTCCTATGGGTGATGTCAAAAGCTGACCCAGAAGTTCTCGGCAAGTTTGCTTTTAGCTTTTAGTTGTTGTTTTTGTGCGTGTATCCGTGTGCACAAGAGTGCTTTTCAGTCCTAGGAGGATTCTGTTACAGGCTGAATATTATTCAGCTGCAAAACTAATAAGGAATAATATTTGTGTCAGGAACTGCACGGCTTGTTTCCTACAAATAAGAGGAATAGCAAGCCATTCAGGTGCTGTAAAATTATGGAAGTTGTAATTAATATTTCTTGTCATTCTAGTACTGCCATAAGACATAAAGGGAAATTCAAAATCTGTGTGAGAATTTCGTAACGCATAACCAAAAATCAGGATGTTAGGCTGATTTCACATTCATATGTAATGCTACTACCAATTTTCTTTTTATAGCTGTACTAGAACTGTAACACTAATCTTTATTTAATATCATTTTTATCAGTTGTCAAACTGACGATTTAAATACCAGGTTCTCACAGAGGTGTGCATACCACTGACAACAACATTCAATGTTTGGTTTTTTTTTTAGAAAAATAAGCAGTGTTTAAGGGTGGGTTTTTTTTGTGCTCGTATCTGCAAATACTCCTATGTGTGTTAAACTTTGTTTTCCATTTCTCTGGCCTTAACACTTGGGTATTTTTCCTTCAGCAGCCTCTGACCCTCTCCTGTGTTTCTCTTTGTTAGATAAGTAAAAGATGAGTGTTACTTTATAAGGACATAGTTTCATACCCTTGTCCTCCGTTAGAGTACAGTCAAGTTGCTTGTATAAACACGAACAGTTTTGCTTACTTTTCAATTTATTCAAATGCCAATGTAAGGTTCTAGAGTCATGTGTGTGTCCCCCTGCCCCAGTCTTTTTGCCTCTTCGTCCCCTTGCCTCTAGGGAACCGTGTTGTACAATATCTTATGCACATGTATGTGGTGGGTTGACCCTGACTGGCTGCCCAGTGCCCACCAAAGCCGCTCTATCGCTCCCTCCTCAGCTGGACTGGGGAGAGAAAAAACAATGAAAGGCTCATGGGTCGAGATAAGGATAGGGAGAGATCATTCACCAATTATTGTCATGGGGAAAACAGACTCATCATGGAGAAATTTGCTTAATTTATTACCAATCAAATCGGAGTAAGGTAATGAGAAAAAACCCTAAGTCTTAAAACACCTTCTCTCCACTCCTCCCTTCTTCCTGTGCTCAACTTCACTCCTGATTTTCTCTACCTCCTCCCCTCCCCAAGCGGTGCAGGGGGACAGGAATGGGGGTTGGGGTCAGTTCATCACACGCTGTCTCTGCTGCTCCTTCCTCCTCCAGGGGAGGACTCCTCACACTCTGCCCTGCTCCAGCCTGGGGTCCTTCCCACAGCAGACAGTCCTCCACCAACTGCTCCATTGTGGGTCCCTCGTCCCACAGGGTGCCTGCAGGTCTCCTGTGGGGTCACCAGCCCTGCCAGCACCGGGGGGCCCCCCGGGGTCCTCCCCAGGCTGCAAGTGGAGATCTGCTCCACTGTGGGCCTCCCTGGGCTGCCCCACCATGGGCTGCACCAGGGGCTGCAGGGGAATCTCTGCTCCGGCACCTGGAGCTCCTCCTGCTGCACTGACCTGGGGGTCTGCAGGGCTGTTTCCCTCACATATTCTCACTCCTCTCTCCGGCTGCAGTTGCAGGGTTTTTTTTTTTAACCCATTTCTTAAATAAGTTATCCCAGAGTTATCACTGTCACTGATGGGCTGGGCTTTGGCCAGAGGTGGGTCTGTCTTGGAGCCAGCTGGCATTGGCTCTGCCCGACATGGGGGAAGCTTCTGGTAGCTTCTCACAGAAGCCACCCTTGTAGCCCCCCCACTACCAAAACCTTGCCATGCAAACCCAGTACTATGAAGTAGGAGCGTGTAACTAGTTCCATAGGGAGGCTATGTTGATGCTTCATACTGCACAAGGTGTGTTTAACCTCTCTGATTGCAGAAAATACTATGTTACAGCCTGGAAGAACACTGTAAAATTACCTTCTCTGTCTCTCTCTCTCCATATATATGTACATGGTTTTGGCAAAGGTTCATTGCTGTGTCAAATTTCACAGGAAAATACTGTTGATCAGAATTTTATTTAAAGAAAACGAAACATTCCTCCAGCTGTGCAATTCTGCATCCAGCAAAACATTCCTCGCTTTCCTGCCTATGGTCTTTTTTTGAACTGTCAAGGCAAACAGAATTCTTGCCCTGAGTTTCCTTGGAATCAAGACACTTACAGAGAAATTTGGATGCTTCAGAGATAGTCCAATATGAAGAAGAAATACAAGGCTTAAGTGCTTTTTGCCTAAAGATAACTCATTGCGCAGATTCAAGCATGTTATTTCAAGGCCTGTAGCTTTGGTTTATGTTCATGAAGGATGCCATTCGTTCAGGGAAGTCTCTACAAAGCCCACCAAAGCGTCCGAGGGCTGACATTGCAGAAGCTGGCCAGTGGATTGCGTTGCGTAGCTGTTCCATCTCCTTTCCCCTGGTTGGGAACAGCTTGCAGCTGCCCTCGTTGCTCGCCCGGGTGCCTGCCGGGCCCAGCTCCAGCGTGCATCCCAGCTTCGCCTCCCAGGTGCTCCCTTGTTTTATGAGCGGCTACTTCTAGAGACGGCCGCCCGCATCTCCCCTGGCCGAAAGCAAACACTGCAGTACAAGTGACATAAGCTTTACAAAGAATTTGTTAGCTGATAGTGTCCTCAGCTCTGCTGGGAATGTTAAGAAGGAAAAATTATTTTATCTGCATTCTGAATCTGTTTTAAATACTGTGCTTTTTATGATTTCCATATGATTCTTGGGGATTTTAACATCAAAAGACCCAGATTATCCTAATTGGTGTAAGAGGTTGGAAAGGCTTTCTTCATGCTGGACTTAAATAGGGTTCCTGCTTGGCTGCTTTTGCACTGGTTTAGTCCTTTTGTGACATGAAAGCCAGTTGCAGTTAAGCAGATTCCCCCTTTTTTTGGTTTAATAAACTGAAATAACTATACTGTTAAGTATTAAAATGCAGAAACATCATGCATTTTTAAAGCTGCCAAAAATAGCCTACAATGCATTGCAGAAATTAGTGAAGCCATACTTGTAATGAAAAACATTTGGTAACGGACTCTGGATCAGTTAGTAGGCTGATTTACTGCCTGTCTTGTGTTTTCCCTCTATAAACTATCACTTACAGATAGGAACAGCGAGGATTTTTTGGAAACTTTTTTCAGGAGAGAGGAAAACCCCCAGATTTAAAAGCGCAGTAAGTTGCTTTGTACGGTTTTGTTCCCAGTGATTGCTTTCCCTGTTTAGCAGAAAACCACCCTTTTATCTTGAGGGTAGTTTTCCTACAGAGAAAGATCGCGCCTGGGTCGCTGCTCCCGTACAATGGGCATATCTTCACCGCACAGATGGCTCGGCTCGGGGTTGGTACCTGGCCTCTGCTCAGCCACCACCTGGTGCCGGGAGCGTTCTCGCCGCAAAACCCTGCCAGCCCCTCGCCCCCTCCCTGGGGTTGAGTGCCAGGCGCTGGAGTTGTACCCCGTGCTGCGGGATGTGCTGCGCTGGCAAAACATCCCCTGCTTTGGGGCAGACCAAGATAGCCAAGGAAGAGTCCAGCTCCGCTGCATCTCTCTGTATTTTGGCTCAATGGCTGTGCACCTTGAACAACGACTGCATGTTCTTCTATGAAGCGGATTAGAAATCTTCCCTCCCTCTGATAACTTGATGTCTGGGCATAAATGTCCATCTGAGAGGTCCTAATTCCTACTTACTTCCTGGTGAATTAGTGGGTAAACACTTGAGGTAAAAGTATGCTCTGCTGTTTCAGCAGTTGCTAAGGGTCTAAGATACAGATTTTTCCCCTTACCCCTTTTTTACACTCTGCTGTGCTTGCTGAAGGCAGTTTGAGTAAACTGTGTTTCGCTTGATCACTACTAGCAACATCCTCTTGAAAAACCGAGCACCAGAACTTGTTCTGGGGCTGAAAACATTGCGTTACTCCCAGTATATTTCTTTGTGGTTTTCAATAAAATGGCAAGGAAAAGAACAGAACAAAAAAAAGAAGATGGGGGAGTCAAGACAGGCATCTACAGATGCAGATTAGATTTTCAGCTTTTAAATAACTGCTTATTTTGTTGTGCTGTAGCTTCTAAGCTATCTCTGTAAAACATTTACTTGTTTGGCTTTAATCACACCCTTCACTAAATGTTTGCTTTGCACATGAAACAAAGCCATCCTTAAGACTGTAATGAAACCATTAGTTAGTGTTCATTTAAAAAAAAAAAAGCAAAAGCCAAAATTAAGTTAAACATTTAAGCATCAATCAAGAATGAAAGTAACAGCAGAGTTTCTAATGTGGGGATCTCAGTGCAAATCTTAAATAGAATCTGCAATGTTCTCTGCAGGTTTTAACTGATTTTGGCTTCTGTGACCACAGGTTTGAGGTCACAGCAGCCTCCTGATGTGTCTAACAAGAGAGAGTTGTTTATTATCTGCATACTGTTCTTTTTATTTCTGATTTCCATCTTGTTGTGTGTAGTTACTGGACTATACCTGCAGTTATCTAGGTATTTACTTGCATATTTGAAACTTGCTTTTTCCTTCACCCTCCTTCACAGGAAGTAAATAATTGAAAGGAAAAGAGTACCAGCTAGAAATAGATAACTTATATAGCAGGAAAAAAATAAAAGAAGTCCTCAGTCCTTTATGCAACAACCATCTTCAAGAATGGAAAAAAAGAGTGGAGTGGAAAAGCAATTGGAATTTATGTGAAACTCTCAGTGGGCTCATAGACACAGATAAAGATTCAGTGCTAAATGCCTGGAAAGAACATTTCCTAATTTTTGCCCAAAGAATGGTTGTTTGCCGAACTTACGACATTAAAATTGTGGGAGAAAGACACTAGGAAGATGAGAAAGGAGAAGATACTCTGATTTTGGCATGGTTTTTATAGTAAAGGTTTTCACTTAATAGCAGCATACTGTGCACACTGCTCCAAGTCCCTGGGAAAGAAATGTTAAAGTTTTACTGTGAGACAGAAAAGACTTGACACAATTTCAGAAGTCTTAGTGAGCTTATAAAGCATGCCTGGGAAAGTCCCTCATGCAAATCATTCATAATCACGTCTGTCCAATTGTAAAAGCCAAACTCCCTGAAAATCAGAGCAACTTTGTTGGAATAGGATGTAGCAATTAAATAGTCTGTGCTCCACAGCAAGTATGAAGTCACTGACAATCTCTGACACTTTCTTCACTTTGCAGGATTAAACTCATCACATTTTCCAGCTGTGCATGAATGCGTGTATGTATTTGTTTGGTTTTTTTTCCTTTGTTCCTTAATATTCCTGTGAAATCAGTCCACATATTAAGGAAAACCTTTGCGCATTGCCAACGCTGTGTGCCTCGCTTTCCTGGGTTAAGCGGAGGTGTGGTGTGTCCGATACTAAGGCCGCTCATACGGAGTATTGTGTGTATCTTGGGCTGCTTTTCAAAAGTGTTGTATCAGCTGTTGGATTCACGCTCAAGCTGGTAGGAATTGTTCAGGATCAACTCTCCCTGACCCACAACACCTAGCGACAGACATCTTGTGTCCAAATTCTTCCACTGTTATACAGTTAATGCTGTTAGCCCTGACTTGCTGCCAATAGTCCTTTAGAAGCTTCATTACCTGAGTGAGAAGAGAGAGGAGGCCAGGCATGTGATGCTGCAAGCCAAGGTGCCCTTCCCCTACTTGGAGTTTGCTGAAAGCCTGAGAAAGCCAGAGGGGAAGGTTTTTTGCCAGCTCCTAACTGATGTAGTGGAGGGTTCAGGGCAACAAGAAGCCACTTGTGGCTTCCTGAATCCGCATCACCAGGTCCCATGGTGCAGCTCTTGCTTTATGGTTTTGGTGAGAAATCCCTCTTAGCTCACAGCTGCTAAAGTGAAGTTATGCTGCCTCTGGATCAGTCCTGGTGATGAGCTGGACTGCCACAAGCTGGTTTGTGTCTTACAGCAGAGGCAGGAGCCTCCCAGAAAATCTAGCTCACAAATACTATGTGGGAGATAGAAAACACCTTTCTTGTCTTTGAGATCTCACCCTTTGTTTCTGGTGCTGATTTGCTGTGCAGCCACGTCTGGTGTCAGCAGCACCCATGCACTCGCTGCCCTCTCCCCTGGCCTGCTATAACATAAAATCATAGAGTCGTTTAGGTTAGAAAAGACCTTTAAGATCGTCAAGTCCAACCATTAACCTAACACTGCGATCCCACCACTAAACCATGTCCCTATCTGAAATCGTTTGAAGAAAGGAATAGAAGATTCAAGAATGGCTTGAGGATTTTTTCAAAATTTACCATAAATTTACTGTAGTAAACCCTCAAGCCATTCTCAGATCTTGTGCTTCTGTTTTTTACATCAGTTGTCTAACCCTGATGTTACCTGGGAGGAGGGACCTATAATTCAAATTATTCTGTCTTTTTTTCTTCTGCATAGGAAGGGGTGTCATCTTGACATTCAGCTGTCTCCTCCTCAGATTTCTTCTTTAGCTGATCCATGGTGCTTTCTCTGAGGGAGAATCATCAGGATACCCAGAGACATTCAGATTTTCTGCAGTCCCTGTATGTCATTCTTGTGAGTCTGGCTGAGACAAAAGTCCTTCTATCAACGACTTTGCTTTTGAGAAAGGGGAAGTTTGAAACATGATGTGGTTTTCCCTGAATTATCTTTTTTTTTTTTTGTGGCTATGGAGTAAAGAAGGTTGTAGAATATCTGTAAGACACAGAGGCTATTTTTGACTAGACTGAATCCTAAAAGACTAATTGTCCAATTCTGCTGTAAGTCAATTTTAAATTTTTTTTTCAGTAGCAAAATGGTTTTCTGACCCTTTTCTACTGTGAAGCTTATCCCCTATTTGTACTGTTACTCCAGAAAAATAGCTTGACTCCCCATCTGGACTTCATGACCACAACCCTGAGTGTGAGAGCCAGCCCTCCACGCACGTGGCAAGCTGAGTGCAGGAAGCTGGAGTGCTTCGGTGTGCAAGAGCACCGGGATCCGCTCCGTCTTCACCTGCAGTGTGGGAAGGAGGACACGTGTAGACAGGGACTTCTGGAGTGACCTGCAGAGCTTCCTGTGTGAACCTTCATGTATTTGAGAGTGTTAGGGAGTGAAAACCAGAAAGAATTTGGTCCTTGCAACATCCATAGCTGGCAAGGATGTGCTGTAGTTGTATTCCTCCTGGAGAAAGAGATCTCTTCTGGCAATGTGTGATGTAAAGCACTCTCATTGCATAGGGAAGGGTCAGAGTAGCCCTAGGTGTCTTAGCTGTGGAAAGTGGGCAAAGGTAGCCTGGGGAGGCCTTGGAAACGAGGGAGCCATAAAGACCTTTGCTCCTGTTCTATGAGTTGTTTGTGAATTTACTAATGGGAACAAAACGAATCTTAAGCCCGGGACTCTTAGCTGATGCAGTCATTCCCACAGTGTGGTGCAATAAATAACCCTTCTTCTACATGGACATGGCTGGTAATCAGTAATTTGCTAGGTACTTCTGGCTTCCTGAAACAGCTGCATGCACTTGTGGGAATCTGAACTTTACATACCCATTTTCTGTCAAATCCGGGAAGTGGCGCCTGTGATTCTGTACCTCACATTAGCAAATTCAGTTCTTGTCCTTGAGGGGTGGTGAGTCACTTGTGATACTAGTTGGCTTCAGTGGAGCACGTGGCGCTTGGCCCCTCCTGCACTTGTGGGTCAGTTGTTGTTTGTGAACAAGGGCAAGCACGAGGTTCTGCACAAGAGGCCCTCCTAGGGCCCTGGGAAGGGCTTCGCAAGCCTCCGGTCTTACAGGACAGTCTGCAGAGTCAAAGTCCAAATCTTGTTGTAAAGCAGTAGGAAATGCAGCAGATGAAGTATCAGCCTGACATTAAACTTTTGCATCTAAAGCACAGCTCGTAAGTCTCTGGTGTTCTTCAGTATGGAGGTATGGCCTCCAAGAGGGCTGAGTGCAGACATCCTGCTCCAGTCGTTTCAATGAGATGAGGGCTGTATTTGCCACCTAGGAAGCAAGGTTCAGCTGCAGTCTAGGAGATACAAGGGTCCTTGGCTCGCTTGGGCCCGCTTCTGAAGCTACAGCTGCAAGGGCCTCTCTGAATTGTAGTAGCCTATTCCTTAGTGTTGGGGCTTTCCGTGGGAGCTGTTCCCTCACATACTGCTGTTATCTCCAGCTCAGCCCCCAGTGCTTTCCTCCGTGATGGCTGTTGAGGGGGTCCTCAAATGGCAGCTCACACCCAGACACACAGAGCCTGGTGCCTCTCATACGGGTCTGCAGACTGCCACCACAGCAAGGATGGGCATGAAGCTTCAATGTGTGTAAAACAGATAAGGCCATAGTTTCCTGTGTATAGTCCTCAGCTGGACAAACTTTATCACTTATGGCATCAAAAATCCTCTTTCGTGGAGATCTATAACAGTCACCTGTCACTTTTATGACCTCCCAGCTTGATTAATATGAAGTTACATAGGCAGCTAATTTATGGTGAACTTAGGAATGACACCTAAAAATGTGAGGAAGTGCAAAATGCCATCAGATGCTTGTGCTGGGCTTACCTGTTAAGTCCTTTGGTGAACAGATATAGATTTAAATACATGCTTATGTGCAAGGGTGAGTGTGACTTACTTGAACAAAGCTAAATTCCCCATTTGTTTCCTGCAAAATCTCCATACAGGTGGTCACCTGTAAAGCCCTGAATCTTCTGGGACCTGGTTATCTGTCTTGAAAGTAGCCACTGTCACTACAGTGTATAAGATTGACTAGGATATGCCTGCAGCGTAGCTTGTGGTACGTGATTTAATGTGTAATTGTTTCTATCTGGTTAAAAATTGTTACCTGAGTTGAATTTCCTGATGAAAAGCAGAACAGCTCATAATGTTTACCCTCCATCTGCTGTCATTTATAATTAGACTGTAAACTCCTCAGAGCAAGAACTTGCTGTCCTTCTGTACACCTACAGTGCCAAACACGCTGGGGTCTTGATATTAGTTGAGTTGCCATTAATAATAAATAGAGAGTAAAAGGAGAATGTGTAAATGCATTCAAACGTGTAGTGACTCTTTTAAGTATAATTGTTATCGCTGCAAATCTCTGCGTGGCTGGCAGCTGGGCTGCACTGGAAGTGCAGAGTCCCTGTAATTGGAATTTGCACATTTTACTGGTCTGTCAGAGCCTGCCTTTGATGGGTAGCATCTAGAGTACCTATAAAGAAACCCAGGGGCAGGGCTACTCGGAAGTAAAGGCAAGCCAGACAATTTGCCTTCAGCTCCCTTTCTGAGAGACTTAAGAATGCCCAAGCTCATTACATTAGGATATGGCCCAAGGTTAAGTAACTTTTCAGTAATTAATATGTAAACACAGGGCTAGAGTTTCATCCTGGGCTCTGCCTTTTTGAATCCCTGTGTAACACCAGAGAGAAGTAGCTCTCCGCTCAATGGGGCACAGGGCTGAACAAGCCTGCAGAGTTCAAGCATGCCCTATGCCTGCACCCAAGCCCCCTTCACATCTGTACGGCTCCGGAGAGGTCTTACAGGGGAAGGGTCTGGGAGCAGGCTCCCTCAGTTTTCTTCATTATTTTACCTATTAATTTCATTTTGCCAGTCCTCAATGTTTGCTTCTTCTCAGCTTTGTTTTGATCTGGTTTTCATTATTTACTTGGATTGGTTTGTATTTTGGATTGTATTTGTGCTACTAAGGTTTTCTGGTGCCAGTTTTAACAGCAGCAGTACCAATTTTGAGAGTGGGATATTTGGAGCTTGTGACTGTATTTATGTAACTCAAGCAATTACTACTTCAGGTGGTTAGTCCTGTAAATACTGGAGGTGGATAAATTCCATAGAATCTGTAGGAGAGTTATTGGTGTGCTGTAGTGACTAGTGATGGTGGAATCTAAATTGAGAATTTTTTAACTTTTCTAAATTTGAACCTGTAGCCTTCAGGTATTTTTTACCCCCCTTCAGTTCTGGGCATTGTATTCTTGCTGCAAGAATTCTTTATTTTAACATTCCCAGAAAAACTGTGTTTTAGTTTGGATCAGTTGCAGGGAGAGGTAGAAAAGTGTAGACTGAGAGTAAGAATCATTTGGTAAGCACAGCTGTGAAACAGAAATAAATCAAGGTGGCAGAAAGGTGAGCTAGAGAGGGAAAGAAAATGGAAGAGTTTGTTACTGTAAATCCACGTGGTTAGTAAATCCAACCATCAAATTGCAGCTGCAGTGTCAGAAAATATGAATTACATTCTGTTTTAAAATGAAAAGTGTATTAGTAAAACAGCGTGTAATACAGCATCTTCCATGCATAGCAGAAATAAAACCACTTTTGAGCTCTGACTACAAATGTATTCATTGTAAAAGTAACATTCTTTATCTAAAATCTCATACACTTATCTGCTATCATATCTATCTGTGGCGCAGTGACATTGAGCTGGGAAATGCTGTTCAAAAAATAATTCAAATGTGAAAAATAAATGTCCTTGGCTCTAAGTCATAATGTTCCTTTACCAAGAGTCAAGCTTACTTCTATTGTAATGTTCATCAGCATTTTTTTTTTTATACTTTCAAATAAAATTTAAAAAATGTCATTTGAGGAAACCAACCGCTAGTCTGAGGAAGAAAGCCAAAATACTTTTCTCTGGGTATTTCCTGGCTCATTCCCTTTCTGGCTCATTCTTTTTTGCCTGGGTCACTCCCTCCTTCTTCATATTCATTTAACAATAATAACAAAAATAGTCAAATGAAATACATTTGCCTAGGATTTCCAAGGATTTAACTGGCAATAAGTAGAAAAAGGCCTTCTTGGTTTTGAAGGCACTGGATCGCAGCCTGATCGAGCTTCTCAGCAAAGAGGATATGGCAAATGGTAAAGCAGAGGAAAGTTTAAAGAATCATATAGCAAGTCGGTGGCTAAATAGGAGAAGAATCAAGGTCACTCTAATCCTTTCCTTGAAGTGTTAGATTCAGTAGAAACACCACTAGATAGTTCAAGATTGATAGTCGGATCTCCCAGAGACTTGCCATTTTGACATTTGCTTACCATGCAAGTCCAGAAATTGTTCGACTTAAAGAGGTGTCTGCCTTTCAAGGACTGGAAAGCCTGCAACCTTGAATTTAAAAAGAAAAAAGTGCAGGGTTTTAATGGCGTTTTGTGGTGGTGAATTAAATTGTGAAATTTGAAGTCTCAGCTATCAAGATGAAACCACCCTTAGCCTCTAATTTGAAACATATTGGAGAAGCCATGCTACAAGTGTTCAGTTTTCTCTACAACAAAAGCATCCACTGAGTTAAAGGAACTTTTGTGTGTAGACAACATTTGAAAAACAGAGATGTTTTTGAAGAGCAAATGTGATTTAACATAATTTAAAAGTATAAATAATTAAGTCTATTTGTCTTTTTCTGACATGTATGCATGCATGAGTATCAACTGTTCTCCATAAACAGATTTTGATACCGTCTAACCTACAGATGATAACTGTTAGAAGCCTTGTATTTATACCAGACAGCGCAACTATCAGCTGGTTTTAGCAAGGTATTCTTGACCACTGTGGGCAGAGACACTTCTTCTGTCATTGAAGACACTATTGGAATTTTATTGCATTCTCTCCTTCCCCTGGGAAATCTGTAGAATTTAATATATTTCCATGTTACTACATAACTGTCTCCTGAAGACCCCAGTTAGGACGGTGAAACTAAATCCAAAAAGTTGAGAAACCACTTTCTGTCTCCTTCAGAGACCTTGCAGCCTCAATAACAGCACAGTTCTGGGAAGGTTTGTCTGCCCGTGTTGGTCAGAGAACTGAGCAGGACCCTGCAGTGCTTGCACCGTTTCAGGAGCGGCACGTGCAACGTGTGGCCAACACAACCGCTTCAGGTCTTCCTGAACCCAGTCAGAATCTTACGGAGAAATCACACAGTAAAATTCGCTACAGTAGGCAGTTTACATTGCCCTGGTGACAGCGCCGGTCCTCCAGCCAAGATGTGCCCGTGGATCCTCTGTGAGCACCTCGTCTGGTTGCTGCCTCTCCCCACTGGAGCAGGTGCTGAGGGGGAATGCTGGGTGTGCTCTGGCCACCAGAGCTGGCCCAGGCACATGGCCTTCACGAGTGAGGGACAGAGCAGCCCCTGGGCCTGCAGCACGCAGATATCTGAGGGCACAGCGGCAGCCCTGGCTCTGGAAAAAGGAGAAAATGTGGCCCAACTGTGGCAGCAATTGCCCGTGCAGAGAGAACTAAAATGAGCTTTGCAAGGGTATGCTCCCCTTTTTGTGTCCCTCCCACCAAACGGAGGAGGACTGACAGACAGGGAAGAGATGGAAGGTCCTGAGTGAAGAGCAGTAAGGGACAACACATGTCCATACGTTTCCTTTCTGTTTTTATAGTATAGTCTGTGGGTTTCTCTCATTGCTTTGGACATGCTCCTTTCTACAAGGCTTTCTGTTTGTGCCCATTTCCTACCCCCCTCTTCCACACGTGGCAGGGACAGACGATAGTCCCAGTCATGACCGAGCAGACAGCAGTGAAAATCCCCAGCACAGACCTCCGCGTGGGGTTGGATGAGTCTGATACTCCCTTTCCAAGAAAGAGCTCCAGCTGCAGTACTGGGAAGGGCGACACAGGTAGGGGAAAATGGCAGGGGTCTGCTAAGGTTAGGCATGGCCCTGGTCCCACACACCTGGCCAGGTCGGGGAGGTCCTGGTGTTACAGTCTCTGCCTCACCAGAAGGCACGCACGCCTTTATCAGGGTGGCTTGTGAGAGGCACTTGGGCCTACTGAAGGAGCTGGAAATAACCAGGGAGGTTTGGGACACACAAGCCATCCTCCAGGCAGAGTGAGAGGCAGGTGATGATTGCCCCTGCAACTGAATGGTGAGCGGAGGGGAGGAAGGGGTGCTGTGGCAGAAATGACAGTGAACTTTGAAATCGCTATTTCTGTTAAATTCAAGTTTTTTAAAGTCCAGTAGAATTATGAGGATTAGTTCACAGGCTTTTACTTTCTGTTAGGGTTTTTATGTATGTTTTGTTTTCTGCTGCCTGGGCTGCACCATCTCTTCTTTAACTCTGCTGGCGTCCAGTGAATTCACAATCCTAATGGTTGCCAGCAAAGTTATTTTTGTGGAAAATTGACACCTCCTCAAGCAGGATTAAACTACAGTGAACAAGGAGTTGAAACAGACTGGAAATGTAAGTCGGAGCTTAAGACAGAAATTGCTTCCTCAACAGGCGATAACTGCAAGAGAAGTGCAGAATAACTACATAACTATTGTATTGAGTTTTGAAAATGCTGTAGCTAGTCGTTGTAGGTTTTACTTATGTTTAGCAATTAAAGATTGCCAGTTTGGGATTGTTTCAGTATCTCAGCAGGAGAGCGTTTTCTACTCCCTTGTACAAGATGCAAGTCCTGCTGCATAAAAGCATCCTTACTTTCAGGAGAGTCTTATTTGAGATGTCAGAAATAAATTTTCCTTTATGGACAAAATGGAAGCTATAGATCCCTCATTATCTATATGAGACAGTCATACTGACAAAGTGAAGCCGATGCCAATGCATTCACCACCTGTGGAAGGATAGGTGTTGGAGGCAAGTGCGAGATGGAAGAAAGAAGTCGGAGGGTAGGAGTGCTGTATTAGTAATGCTCATTTCCTTACATAGGAGGCTTCCTTTGTACTACATAGATAAACAACTGAGACTTAAAATTTAATTTGGCAGATAATTTGCCCATAACACTACTGCTAGCAGTTGAAAACAAAATGCATTAAAATATTTTTAGTTGACAGCTACTGCACTTGCAAACAAAATTGTTGCTTTGATTTTTCTCTGTACACAAAAACACAAGGTGGGGTTTCCAGTGTTGGCTTGTGATGAAGACAAGCCACTAGACGTGTTGTGACTAGTTGACATGGACCCCAAGTCCTATCTGATCTCACATGCTGGTTTCTGAAATCCGTTTCTGTTTAGAAGTCGGTGAGAACAAGGCCAGAAACCTGGGACTAAATCCCAGCCCTGCTGAGGGCCATGGTGCTGTGATTTCACCCTTTTCTTTTTTTTTGTCTTGTGATTCTGTGTCCTACCACCAGAAAACCACAGCCTTTCCCAAAGTGAGCCTCCTAGTATTATCGCTCCTCTGTTTCCAGGCTCCTCCAGGGCTGATAGGCAGGGCCTTTTTCCAGCCAAAACAACTGCTAATGGAGATGTGAGGAGCTTCAGTAAACTTGGAGTGATTATTCATATGTATAAAATGGCTCTGTGTTGGCAGAATCAGAGCCTGGGGCAGTAGCTCAAGTAGTAACACCAAAGCAGAATAAAACTATTTTCTCTTGATTATGCCTGGTACCAAATCGGCACATTCAGGTGAGCACGAGGCATTCACAACCGCAGCTTTGGAGTGATAGAGCTTATAGCTGGTGTTTGGCAGAGTTTCTTCTTTTGTAAAATGAATTTTAGCTGAAATTTAGCTCTTTCAACAAATGTTTGAGGAAGTACCTGTGTGTGTGTGTTTGCACTTACGCGTTTGCAGGTGTTTGTATAATATCTGCAAAGTAGAGAACAAGTGGACTTGAGGGATAAAAGTTGCCAGCGCTGGATTCCAGGGGTAGCTTTGGCCAATTGGATGTTGCAGTTGTTAGCCCAAAACTTGATTTTCTCCTGCTTCGTAAAAGAAGGGTCCTTCTTCAGCTTGGTATAGGGAAAGGGTTAATCTTGTGGCTATTTCTTGTTTAAACAAATGCACCTGAGTAAATGAATGAACCTTTTACTTTACTGTGCCTTTTTTGTACCTTTTTAACAAATACTTAAATCATTATATAAAATATTTTTTATATAGACGAAAGTTTTATGTTACATATGAACCAGTCAGACGTTGGACCACCCTTCAAATAGTGTTGGTTTTCCCTTTCCTGACTGAACTTACATAAAGTTGTTCAAGCAGGTGGTTTTCTGTCCCTTTTCCCACCTCACTCAGAGGTTAGAGCTGTTAAAGCGAACACTGATGTTTTTGCAGCCATTGTGGAAAAAAACCCTGTTCATCCTGAAAACAAGGTAATTAAAAAAAAAAAAAAAAAAAAAGAGAGAGAAATCTAATATTGGAGTAGAAAACTAGTTAGTCATATGCCAGGAATAAAAGTGCTATGAAAGTGAAGGATTGGATCTGGTTTTGCAAATGTCTGTGTGACGTGGCAATTCCAGTAAAACCGGGGAGGCTGAGGGAATTGGGGGAACAAATGGTTTCAGGGCTACATCTCGACAGAATGACTCGCTGCCAGGTCTGTCGTATGTGTGAGCAATGGATCATATGTGGTCCCAGCAGGAAGCTAGTAACACACCAGAGATCAAGGGCGTACCTAATTCTCATATTTGCAATAATTGGTATGTGGTATTAATAGTTCCAGTTTGTCTTTTGGGGTAAAAAATAACTAGTCACGCTCAGGGAAGCTGTGGACAGGCAGTTACAACAAACTACAAAGAAGAGATTGTCTGTTTGCACATATGAAAACCATTGACTGCATTTACTTTGTTTACGTACACTCAAGTAGATGGGACTGAAACTGTGGCAAAACCACCATTCGATGCACAAGATCGCTAGTTCTGCAGGCATTCAGGGTGTTTGTGTCTGCATCCAGGTCCAGATGTCAAAGTTATGCATACGGAGGGATAAGAGAGATGAACACCATTGGAGGGCCAGTGCCTGTTTTCTTTGGGCTTTTATAGTGTAATTCATAATTTGTGGGGTCACTGGGAAGGCACAGAGCCTCTGTGCAGACTGAACCTGTGCCTCAGCCTCTGCTGGGTGACTGAACTTAAGGCATTCAAGGAATAGACAGTTGTTAGATGTAAGCAAGAACTGCATCTATTTTTGTGTCCCTTTTTCCCATCTTATGTGTATAAAAAAATCCCATTGTCCTGATAGCTACATACTCTAGTTTTTATTTTCTGTTTACGTGTGTTGGCAGTAGAATGAATTATAGTGAACTGTCAAACTCTTCCGTAAACATGCCCCAAGCAAAGCAGTGGCTGCAGATGTTGCCCTGAGGGACTCTACTGTAGTCTCTACTTACAGGTTGATGGGGCTGCAGTGTTTCTTACAGCCATTCCACCTGCCCAAGGAGCAGAGCCCCCCAGGTGTGGGCAGCCCCCCTCAGTCAGAGAGCATTCTTCTAAAAGCTGAATAATCAGTGAATGGGTGAAATATTAATAATTCCCACTTCACGATATAGCAGCTCTTGTCATAGAAAAGTCAAGGCTGGAATACAGCTGGGGTAAGCACGCCACGGTATTACACCGGTAATAGATGTTGCTGTTGCCATTCACAAGCCGTCCCTGTTGGGCGACGGTAGGCGCACCATCGGCTCCCACTGCAGAGCACAGCAGCTGGGCTGTTGCACAGTCGCCTCCTGCAGTTGCAGGAAGAACGGCTTTTCCTTCTGAGAGCTGGTAAATATTTTATCCTTTCCTTTGCTTCGTGTTGGTAATTAGTAAAAGCAAGTCAGACATGACGCTTGCTATTCTTCATTTCACTGAGTGCCAAGTCATATTTAGAATAATCTTTGATGGTTACCACCACAATGCAGTATTGGAGCTGGGTTAAATCCCAGGAACACCCTTATAATTGAAACCGGTTGGGTGTAAATGAGCGCTAGCACCTAGGACGAATGTGACTGCTTCAGTATCACATGAGGAAGGAATTGTTTCTCAAACAGCTGTGACCATAATGAGATAGGGATTCACAACTGGTATGTTAAGATTCACCTACCCGGTGATAGCTTGGTAATCAGTGCAGACCATGGACCACGAGTAATGTGTAGCTCCTTACAAAGCACTTTGCACGCTGGATTGCTGGGCACTAGCTAGATGTGGATGGTTTGTAGCTGTAGCTGCTCGCAGAGGGCGTCCTGGTGAGCCAGGGCAAAGCCAGAGGAGCCCACGAGTGCGGTGTAGTCACAGTCAGAATCCAGTTTGTTTTCCCACAGAGAAGATGAACCATTTGATTAATTGTATGAAATTAAAATTAATGGAAAAGAAAATTGGGTTGGAGTCAATGACTCAGCATCCTTGTAACAATAATTATATATCAACAAAAGTAGCTTTTGGGGGAAAAAAAAAAAGAAATTAGGCTCTCCGAGTGGTACAAAATACTCTTTCAGTTGCATAAAGAGTGCAGAGAGATGCAAGCTGTTTGCAAAGCGAAGAATTCCCATGTATTAATATCAGCCTACTCTTTGCTGAGTAATCTGTTACTATAAGCAAAATATGAGCAATTTAAGGAGAATGCATTGTTTCTTTTTAGAAATAGTTCATGTAATCCTAATTTCACATTTAGGCCTATACGCTGCCTACACTTGCAGATCTAAGTAATTCTTTGTTCCGTAAGTTTCCTACAGTTCATGAAAATACACATGAAAATCTTCTCAGATGAGCAGGGTACAGAGTTATATTTGAAGGAAACTATCTTTTTACTGATGTTAAGTTACATGTTTTTGGTATTTTATACACTGGCATGGCACTGTCTGTCTTCTTGCTACTTTTATGCATACCTGAGTGCAGTAGTTCAGGGGAAAAAAGTAATGTCTGAATTCACTCACTGCATAATGCACTCGCTTCAGAAAAAAAACATCGTGCTGCTTTCCACAGGTGCAATGTAGCTGTAGGTGAACCTATCATATTATTCCTTCATGGATCCCAAAGGCAAATGTGAAGTAGGTAGCTTGCAGTTAGTAAAAGGCTTGAAACCCAAAAAAGAAATAGTAACTTTAATCCTAGGCGAACAGAACTAGTTTGTATGGATGATAGGAAGTACATGGAAGCATCATTACATGCAACTATTTGATCACCAAAAAAGCACAGGATCGGAATTTCTCCCTGAAGTGTTCATGCAGTCAGAGAAAAACTTTTTATTTCATTTCAATGGCAAAAGTGAATGGCTGAATTAGTCTGGCTGAGTTTTAAAGGAATACTTTATCCTAGAAATGGGGTGCTTCTCTCTCCTGGTGCTCTTTCTTCTTAGAGGGAATAATTGCTGATAAGTAGACCTTGTAACAAAAATACAATATAAAGCCATTTTAAGCTAATGATTTTGCCATTGGATCCTCTGTAAATGATTTACATTTTTATTCTTCGTACTGTGTTGTATCCTTTCCTCCTAAACCTAAATTATATATAAAATGGCTTGAATATATATATAGTGTTTTCCTGAAAGTAATGCCATTTGAATGCCTCAAAGAATCAGAAAAATCCATACACACTTACACATCACAGCTACAAAATTCAGAGGATGAATTTGTTTTTAAATAAAAAAGTAATTTTTCTTTAAAAAAGGCTTGAGCATATTGCCTGACTTGCATAAACACTGCAAAGATACTTTCACTGGCAAAGTAGAAACGTAAATCCTAGTAAAATTCAAGCTTTCCATCAATTCCATATTTACTTTAATCAGTGCAGAAAGAGCTTGAGAAATCTGGATGTGGTATGGGGGGGTTGAACAGTTCGACAGATTTCTGGAAGGAGAACGGGGTGGCTGGGGATGAGGCATCTCCCAAAACTCCCACGGAAAGCACCAGCAGTAGCAGCAGCCCTCTTCTCCCCAGCCTGGTGGTTTGCTCTCCCTCCCCATCCTGCCTGCCTTGATGTGCTGCTTCATAGGTGGCTTTTCCCAGTGATGTTTGCACAGCAGACTGCCCAGCAGCTGTGTGAGGAAACCACGCAGAGCGAAGGAGCACGTAGCTCCATGAGCATCAGCGGTAGGAAGCCTGATTTCCCCTGGATTTCTGCCCTGCAGCTGACAAAGCTGTCTGGTCACTAGGACATCTGCAATGTCTCTTGGGCATCTGGGTTCCCCCATCCTTAGTCAAGAATGTGCTCCCACTGCAGATTTCCCTCTGGTGGGGCCTTTTACGTTCTATCTTGGCTGCTGAGTCTCATGGCATCATCTAGTTTGTTCCTCTACCTCAGACAGGGCTAAGCGTAGCTGTATCAATCCTGAGAAACGTTTGCGTCGCCTATTCTGAACAACCTCTCTTCCCCAGCAGTTCCCTGGTATCCCAGTCTGATTGCTGCTGGTGTGTGACCATTTGCGGAGTCAGAACGGTCTTCGAAATGCTCAACCTATGGTTTAATTGCTGCAACTTAAGTTCTTTGCTTCTTTTCATATCCTTGGTAGAAATGGCCAAGAGCTCCTTCTCTGCTTTGCTGTTACCTTTTCCTTATTTGAAAGTGGTTATCTTCTCACATCAGTCTTCTCTAAATTTAAACAAACCTAATTCCTTTCCTGGTAGGTCATGTTTTCTAGATCTGATAACTTTCTTCCTCTGGATTCTCTCCAGCAGTTCTTTCCTGAAGCCTTAGTGCTCCAGCTGTGGATTTGCACTGCTGAACAAAGCAGAAGGAAAATCCCATGGGCCTGTAACTTTTCAAGCCTTGAGAGAAAATTTGCCATCTGCAAATTTAGAATTAGTTGGGTTTTACTCTTCTGCTCATTATCGTCTTGATGTTTATAAAAAGCTTGTTGGACTTCTGGTCCTGTTGTTTTTATATAACTGAAGCTAAGATGAAGTTGTTCACAAACTAAAAATAAAATGTATTTTTAAAAGTGTAATTTACCACTTCAACACCCAAAATCTTTAACTCAATAATTAAGATTTTTCTGAAAGACCTGTTTTAGAAATACTGGGTTGGTTGTAAGAATTATTTGGTAGCCTTTTGCAGCTATTCATAACCAGAAGATCAACTACACTGGTGCTTTGTCACCTGCAAATTCTTGCAGGTGCCGTTGCAGGTTATCCCAAAAATATCTGTGCTTGATCCCCTTCAAGCAGACGGAATTTAGATGACTGGGGAGATATAATTGTTTTTTCTCAGACATCTCTCAGAACCAAAGGATGTTTCCAGTCTTTCTCATGTTCCTACACCAAAACCTGCAGAGTATTAATCCTCTGCCAGTGGCTATGTGTATATCCAAGGGATACCTCAGTGAGGGCACCGTTCAGCACCTATACACTGAAATTCAAGAGAGTAAATTAATTGAACAGAGAAAATGGTTTAACTTTTGCAGGGTGTTGTAAATTAAGACTCAGCTCTGATGACTCTTGAAAGAAAATATTTCCATGTTAGTTCATTGTGCAAGTATTGAAGGATATGAAACATATCAAGGCCTTAAATCTGCACTTGTCCTACACTCCTGTGAAGAGCTATTGATCTCAGTTGTTGGTCTGCGAGCAGCAACTTTCTGGGCAAGTCCAGGTTTGCTTTGCTCATAAAGTGAAGGCATAAGAGAATGTTTTATGTAAGCAAAGAAATCATTCCCTTCATAAGAAGTTGCAGACTCTCATTTGGTTTTAGTTACATTCACTGGTCTGATCAGCTCTGACAATAGCTATCCTTGTTTCTCTGAGTTTTTAATGTAACTTTTCAAGTTACTCTACCACGTGAACATAATGAAAGTAAGTCATATCTTGCACCTCATGAAGCTGTGTTGAATGGATTGGCTATAAAATGTATTTATAAAACCCAGCATTGTCCCTAATAGTTTCTCCATTCCTAAATGTAACGTTGCATTGTTTGAGGGGGAAACATACCTCCATCATGCATAGAAAAAGTATCTTAATAACTGCATGAGAAAGCCAGATATACTTAGACTTAGCTTAACTGGAGAGAGTAGGCAGCAACTGCAAGAAAGATGCATTCAGGTTTGCAACTAAAAGAGCTCAGTGCACAGGGGGAAGCTCTGAAGAGAGACCTCCTAAACTGCAGCAGTGTGCTTTATGCAATCTTAGAAAGTACAAAAGGGTTGGCCAAAAAGCTGCGGGAGGGGGTTGGAGTGATTTTTGGTTGGTTTTCTGGGTAGTGTTGAGGTGTTTTAGTTTTGTTAACAGAAGGTGCAAGCATGAAATTGGATCTCTAAAAGTTAACATGATAAAAAGCAAATACAGAACTCTTCAACTTGATCTGTCATGTGTGCAAGCTCTGGTTTGGGGGGGTGGGATGGGTGGAGTTAATTGCCTCCAGGAGATTAACTCTTCCTCCACTGAAAGTTGGTGTTGCAAAATTTGGAGTTTGCTAATATATAAGCAAGGCTTGCTTTTTTTAATTCTTATTTTTTGTTTTTTATAAATTTAAATTGGACTGTAAATCCACATTTTTCACATGAGATTTATAGCTCATTAGAAATGTGCAACAAAGCTCATCTATTGACAGCTTGTTTTATTTTTGATAATCACGTTGAACTCCAGCGTAACAGGTCTGAAATTTTTCATCACAGTTGGGTCCTTAGAATTCAAGCTAAGGAGGAGGTGGAAGTGCCTTTTGATACGTAGAGCCGAGCTGGAAGTGATTAACTGAGTAGCTCATTATTTTCCTGAAATAAGAGGGAGCCATTTAGTGGTTGTAATACAAGGTTTTTTGCTCCTTGGTCCTTTAGCTTGATCTGCAGTGTCAGCATTCACCAAAATGGAAATCACTAAAAGCAACCTTTAGTACATGAAAGGATTTTTTTTTTTTTTTTTTTTTTTTTTTTTACAGCAGGTTGCTCCCCGCCCCTATTGTACAGATGTTCTGGAAGGAACACTTGGTTGTCTTACATTTTAGAGGCTGGAATAGTAGCTACTAATGCCTCAAGATGATATCCAAGTAGGTAAACCAGAATGGGAAGAGAGATAGCACATTAGTGAAAATTCACCAGTAAACACAATGCAAGATCTAACATGAATATCAAGTAATTACTTTAGAGCCTCTCTGTTTTCCTCATGTGCATTTTAATTATTATTCCAGCATAATGTAATAACAAGGGCTGGTTTATAGGACGATAATAAGGCTTGAGGCTATGACTGTGGCAGATTTTGTAAGCAGAGGGTGGTTGGGCTAAGCGAAAGATGCCCGTGGCTGTGCTGCACATTGCATGGCCAGGGTCGGGGAGGGGAAGGATTTCCTCCCTGAGTCACCTTTGAAGAACTGACCCAGTAAGCAGTCCCACTCAATGCTGTCTTCTGGTGAAATGCTAAACTGTGGTCTCGATCATGTGAGGTCAATAAAATCTCCAGTAGCCATTTTCCCCTGTGCCACGGCAGTAAAACTGACACCACCTCCCCAATGCCCTCCCCCCCCCCCCCCCCCAATTATTCCAGTCAATGTTCAATTACCTCTCATTTACCTAAAATTCCCCCTGTATTTGAAGGCTTAAGTGGACATGATTGTTTCTGTCAGTTCTTTCCCAGTATTGCTGTGTTTATGTTTTGGCTAAACCTTGCCTTCGAGGTTCAAATCTTGTAAGGATTGAATCAACCCTTCAGCCTTCTGAGAATTATGAAGGATGGTGTTTCACTATTTTACAAAGGTTTACATCTCTCTCTTTGTGATGAGACTTCAAAAATTGTGTTCATTTTTGATTTCCCAGACCGTAAGTGGTATATTTGGCCAGGCTTCCCACCCACTTATCATTTGTGTGTGGTTCCCTGTGAATCCATCTGCTCCCTCATTATCAGTTATTAAAAGGTGTTTGAGACACTGATTAGCCTTGAGATTACTGGTGGGTAGGCACTAACATTTTTATAAGCTGTGCTGAAATGTTCAAACAAATGTGAAGCTAAGAAATGCCTCTTTGTAGAAACAGACATGCACGTTAAGGAAAATAAAGTTCTTGGGAGTCCATTTTGCATGTGCTGATCCCTCCAAGTTCCTGTTAGAGCCTGGAGAAGTGGAAATACCCCATACTTTGGATGTCAGACAGGTAACGTTGGTTAGCAAGACTGAGAGACTACTCCCAGTTTCCCCAGTTTCAGCTCTGTTTTTTTGCAAGGCACCATAGCCTCCGAGGGACCGGACTATCAGGTTTTGGTTATCTCTAGGGATTGGTTGATTGGTTAGTTCGGGTGAGGGCTGCTGTAAATATTTCTCCTTTCAGGGAGTTCTCCAGCCCAAAGGTGTTTCATCAGAGCTGTCACGGCCTCCGATGTACAGCCTCTCCTTCTTTTTCTGAGACCCCATTGAGATGCGTATCAGCGTGAGGATGGAGGTGTGCAGAAGGGGAAGCCCCTCTCTTCTGCGTGCGGAAAGGGCCTGCTCTCCTCTCCCCCAGCAGAATAAAAATGTTACAGTTTAGGGGGTTTTGAGTGTTTAGCCAACTAACTGGATTTTTAAGTGCTTGTGTGGCTCATGCATGCATGTTTGAACACTCCCATCCACTTAGATAGGTTAGAGTCACCAAACTTCTTCGTTTTTCAAAATAAAACTGCATTATGCCTAGACATGTTGAGCCAAATCTGTTCCTGGTGTTATTTCACTGACTTCCCGAAGAATTACACCAGAGATGAATTTGGTCTGGTATAGCAGCTTTTTTGCCTGGAGCAAGTCTTTATAGCAGAGTTGTATTTCTCTCAAAAATATAAAAGGAACACTGACAGATCTGCAGCTCTGGTGGTGTGAGCAGGTGCAGCTCTATTAAATTATTTCTTAGTAAATTGATTCAGCAACTTGAAGCTTGTAATTTTTGTTCTGCTATGGTTCTGTGACAGAGACCTTTTAAAACAGGCAAAGCATATATCTTTTCCTGTAATTCCTTTCTCTTGTATTATCATTTTAAAGATTTCTGTTTGTATGTAGCTCAGATTCTGATTGTATTATTTATTTGGGGAAGATGTGAAAATTACAGCCTTTTCCAGTTAATCACATTGAGCTGTGTCATCGCTAGCATAATTCCATTTACTCCACTGACATCCGGATGAATGTGAACAATAGTTTCTGCTTTTGTTTTTAGGTTTAAGTGGTTTTAGGTTCTGGTGCTCACTGTGGCAGAAATTGGTGTGCTTCCCTTCCAGGCAGTGGAAGTATGCTGATTTACCCCTGCCTGAGGATCTGGCTCGGTATTTTAAGGGTGCCAGTCTTCAGCCGGATAAAATGCGTCATGTGCTGCAGAGTTTTCCCCAGTATTAAGCCCCATTTTTTCTATCTGTAAAAACCAACCCGATGCTCTATGCCTTCATGTAATTGCACACAGAAAATGTGGTAAAGAGTTCCCCTTCTGACAACCTTATCGCTCCACCTCTGCTGATTTGAGGTAGAACGGTTATTAATTTTTTACTTTTTCTGCGTGCCTCCCATGCCTGTGGTATGCCATTACTGCTCAGCTGCTGTTAACTTAGTATCAGAAGTAGATGGAAATGTTTGCCTGAAGTTCCATGTCTTTAACGCCTTTTGGGGTTGTTTGTTTGTTTGTTTTGTAGGTTTATTTCCTTTAAGACTCCAAGCTTAGGCTTGGAGACCCCAGCCATCACCATTGAGCCCAGCAGCTGGAGCGGCAGCGAGAGTCCTGCCGAAGACATTGAAAGAATGAGTGATTCTGCAGATAAACCTATTGACAATGATGCAGAAGGTGTCTGGAGCCCTGACATTGAACAGAGCTTTCAGGAGGCTCTAGCTATCTATCCACCATGTGGGAGGAGGAAAATCATCTTATCAGATGAAGGCAAAATGTATGGTAAGTGGTACACATTTAGCCTTTGGAAATAATTGTCCCAATGAGAACCATAAAGCCCAGCTAGTTTTTATGCAACATCCCTGATTTTGGTAGTTTTGGAGTAAATCTTGAAGAAATCTGTGAAGTTGAGGGACCTCAGCTGGGCGGTTGCGTTGCTCAGAACTGTCTGAACCAGTCCCTTCACCACTGGCACTAGGAAGAAATATTGGTGCAGAATTGTGTCTTTAATGAATGCTACGCTGTGGCTGAATGGGAACATTTAAAAAAAGCTTTTAAATGTGTGACTCCTTGAGCATAAAAAAAAGTAAGCGTTTTTCTTTATTTTCAATAAATGGTGAAGAAAGGGAAATGGGAAACACAGTCTGTGTGACTGCGTGGCAGGATACGTGATATTAAATGGCAAAGTGATAAAGTTCTTTTGTGTTCAGAAGCCTCTCGATGAAAGAGGCAAGTCAGGGGTGCTTTTGTGCCTTTCTTTTTCTTTTTTTTTTTTTCCTTTCCCCTTCCCTCCCTGCAAACTGCTATAAATCAGATGACGTGCTGACAGCATTCCATAAATACATGCTCCGCCGAGGGATACTGACATCTGCACGCACTTTCCGGGGCTCCTGAGCTTTTGGCCCACTGTCCCAGCTCTCTCACCCTGTCGCTTTTTCTCTTCCATTTTGCAAATTTCTCTTTGCGGGTGACGGGGCCCTTGGGGGGAGTACACTTTCAGGGGACCTTGCCCCTACCTGTCTGGGCTGGAGGCAGAGGAAGGGGCGTCGGGGGGAGCGGCCGGCCCTGGGGCACAGCCCCAAGCAGATGGTGCTGCAGCTGCCACCAGCTGTGCCCCTGTGCCCCCCGCCTGAGGTCATGGAAACAGGGCCGGCGGGGGGGTCCGGGCGGGCAGGACCCAGCCCCCCCGGCCTCCCCTCGCAGCTGCCAAGTGACCCTGGCGGCCACACGAAACGCTGTGTCTGGAAAAAGAGAGTTGTGATGAAGCATCTCAGCTGCCCTTGGCAGAAAGTTGCCGGGCCCTGGTTTCCTGCCTGGGTGTTTGCTTTTTTTTGCTCTCTCTTCCTCCCCCCCACCTTCTCGCTCTGCACAGGGGAATATAATTTCTCTTGTCCTCTCCTTCTCGCCTGTTTCCGCCTGTTTTGATTGCATTTTGGTATTGCTACTTTCCTTTGGAAAGGGGAGATGATTTGCTTAATTAGAAAGTGGTGCTCTTCCTAGGAGGACATAAGCATGTATATACAAACAAGCTTATTGCATATTTATGCTCAAAAGCTCTACTTAGGCTTGAACAGCCTCATCAGCCAAAATAAGGGTGGCTGCATTTTTTAAAACTAGGATCCCTGCAACCACAGCAATCACCCCCGAAATCTGATTTTTGCTGTTTTGAAGCATTCTTTGTGCCGTTGTATAAATTAAAGAAATTAACATATTTATCTATTCATTTCGACAATCACTGATTTAATTTAATGGTTCTCTAATCCTGAATGTTAACATTTGTTGAATTATATACAGAGAAAACTATCTATGCATATCTAATTGCTGATTAATACTGCTAGCTAGTAATACCATAAGCATATATGCACATCTCATATCCTTATGCTCATCCTAAATGAAGTATTGTTTATTTTCAATCAAAACAGGAGGTATGCATGTTTGATGCTGAGAACTTGACTTAAAGCGTTGCCCTGATTGGGACGAAAAAAAAAGTCTTAGGAAGTGCAGGGTGCTGTATGAACAGAATTCACATCCTGACTTTGCAGCGGATGAACTCATGTTTTCATTCTTCAAGCTGAGTAACTGCTTTGTAGTGTTTGAGGATTTATTGAAACCATGCTAGGTTTCTGAGGACTTTCTAATAGAGTCTTATGGCCCTGAGAGCATAATTGTTCTCCAAGGATTTTGAAATCAAAACAGTGTAAGTGTTTTAGATTCTGTGTGGCATAATGAAAATAATTTAATGCCTTTTAGTGGCATACCAAGCTTATTTCACTTACAAGAGAGACATTGCAATATCTCTAAGCTTCCATAGTGTTGGAGGATATTGTAATGTGTCAGTAATTCATGAACCATGTAAGACAAAAGGTCAAGAGAGCACCGTTTCATTTTCTGACTGAAATTACCTTTAGATATAGACACTAGAACAAATATGATCTTTATGGAGGCAAATATAATGATCACTCTGTGTGGATTAAGTTAAGCAATTGTAGTTTTTTATCTTTGGAGAGAGACTTTGAGAAGCGCAGAGATTTTGCTTGAAGAAATATTTTAAGCCTGCCTTTGATTTAATGAGAGCTTTGCGACATTCATGTAAGCAGAAGCCAGAGTTTCTTCACTGTTCTTTGTGGTGGTCTGAAATCGTCCTTAAAAGTGGTGTTTCTGGGAGGGCTGTGTACAGGCTCCTGGGCAGTTGGCTCGGGGGGACCTGGAGGATTGCTCGAGCAGGGCTGGGGGGGCTTAGGATCCAGGGGGCGTGCGGGGTGGGTGGCTGAGGGGTGCCTGCCCACGGTGCCACCTGGGCAGCAGCAGCATGGCTCCCTGTACCCCCAGTGGCACCAGGGGACATCTGTGACCTCTCCGGGCAGCCTGAACCGCTTCAGCTGTTCCTTTACAGTTGTGGTCTTGGATGAAGGAGAGAAAGGAAGGGGAGGGCCTTTTCCTCTCCCCTTGCCTTCCCAAAAAAGTAACTTACGGCACCAGAGGACTACGAAGGACTACGAGAACAAAAAGCTTTCGATCCTACCCCCACCGAAAAGGGTTGCAGGGCCCTGTCGCTGGGGAGGGGTAAGGGGATGTCTTGATATTTTTTGGCCTTGGGGCATCCTTGGGTTGTAAGGACAAAGTCATGATCTGTGCAAGACCAGGAGCATTTCAGGCTGCTGCTGACCCTGCCGCCAGTACAGGGTTATGGCTTCTTGAAGAAACTCTCAGAAAACAAAACAAAAACTTAATGAAACTCTTGTTTTTACATTTATAGGAAATGATTGGGTAAGAAGTAAAGACCCTTGGTTTGGTTCAGAGGGGCAAATTCCAGGAACAGTAGTTTGGACATTCTTGAGAGAAAGGGAGTGCGCATAAGGCCAAGGGACCAGTGATGAGGTTTCTGCAGGAAAGCACTATCCATTGCTCCTTTTCCCTCTTCCTTTGTGTGTGTGCTTGTGCAGCTGTGATGGTCTTACAGTTTTGGTTTCACTCCTAGTATGGTATTGACTGGTGGTAAATAAAATAAATAAAAAAAAAAGGTGAGGAGGGAATAAATATGAAAGCTTGAAGGAGGATATAGGAACACATCTATAAATTGATGCTCACGCTCTTTGTGGAAGCAGTTGAGTGTAGTCCATGGAGGAAAGGCTCGACTCCTAGACCCATTTTCAGTTGTCTTGCATGGTACTGGTAAGAATTTTTTTCATCTGTACCATTTCAAAACAAGTATTGATAAAACACAAATATCATCCACTAGTACAAAGTGGGACAGCCTATAATTTGCCTCCTCTCTTGGAGATCAATTCTGATGCATTTCTGTGTCCGTGCTTATCCAGCACATAGTAAAGCCTCTAGCCCATTAGAGGGCATTGGCTGTCCTGTGTTTGTACTTGGTTCCAATTGTTGGTCTTTTACTGCTGACAGTTTAGTTACTTGTAGCAATTCCTGTGAACTCACTTATTGGCAGGATATTTGCCTGTGCTTGTCTTTGCTCCTGGGAGAGTGTTTTGGAAAAGATTACAAGAATGAAAGCTGCTGTGAAATGCAGCCCTGCTTTTATCCCTGGTGTAACACTGAAGTCACTGGACTTACCACGGGAATGGATTTGGCCCTATGTGCATGTTTTCATCTTTTTTTTTGATATTTAGCTATAGCAAAATGGAGCTTTAGTGCAGCTGTAGGGACAATGCCAAAGTAATGTAAGTTGCTAGCAAGTGTAGTAATGCCTGCAGACACGTTACTCTCAGCTTTGCTAACTTAGCCTCAAGGGAGCTAAGGTGGCTTTTGCCTTTAAGACAAGAAAATATTTTGATCTTAATTTTTGAGACCTGTAAACAGCTCTTCAATTACGAATGAAATTAGTCATTGTGATTTGTATTGGAGGTATTAATCTCTGCAACGAAACTACTTGAGAGTGTATTAATGATTATTTCAAAAGGAAGTTTTGTAGTGTGTTTAGTTGTTTTACAGAGAAGAATGAGTACCGATTAACATGAGAAGGTGCATAGCAGCCTTTCAAAACAATTGTATATGTTTATTAGGTCATGCATAAAATCTCTTGGCCTGCATTACCGTGACAGTAACGGGAAAATTATACTTTCATAAAAATTTCTGCTCAGATGATAGAATTTTTGCAGGATGAGTAATAATAGTCTTAATTTCCAAAGCACCTTGTATAAATTGAATATTAAAATCAAACTTTGAACTAGTGCATCCTATCCTGTAGGCTTGTGTGATTCTGTAGCTAACTGCTATTATTAGGTGCCTTTCTGGGTTCCTATTAGGAAACTGCAAGGTAACTCGCTTTATGAAGAATACAGCAACATGTTACAAATTATTTTTACTATTGCTTTTAATTTTAAAATTTCCATGCAAGTTACTGCCTCTATAAAGACATCACTACCCTATAAAGTTTCCACAGTATTAAATATATTTGAATGCGAATAAGGTATTTGGAGTGATGAAATACCAGATGTGAAGTATCAGGTTGCATGTTTATTCATCTGTTATTGCAATCATTGTACAAAGATATGCTCTTGTATTTTTTTTTTTTTCTTTTTGGTCTCACAGCAACATACATAAAATGCACTGGAGATAGGACTGCTATTATGAAAGTTACTATTTGGGTTTCTTAGATTGTAAACAAATCTGTCTAGAAACATTCTTGCAATCCTGTGACTGTTCACTGTATTACGTCAGGGCACAGGGCATGCATGGAGGCAAGCTACAAGCATGTGCTGAGCAATCAGTCAAAAGTGAAGAAAATGAAGGTCCAAAGATACAGTGTCTGCTTGAAAAGTTACTACTGAAATTACTCAGAATATGAACAAATCTGCCTTTAAACACTTCTGCAGTCTGGTGATGTTCTTGCAACATCAGCATGCTGTGCTTGCAAGAAGGCAATCTGGTTTTGTGAGCTGAGCTGTCATTAGAAATGAAGGGTATTGGGCTTATATGTTGTGGAGGACTTCTGAAATGTGGGGGAACAGGGTTTACTCTTTCTATTTGGGCTTTCAAGAGTAAATTATCGATGGTTTGGGGTAAAGTGGCAGAGTCTTCATGAGAGAGAGAATCTTTTTTTTTTCTTTTTCTCCCCTCTGCTGTAAGCTGCCATCCTCACGGGAAAAATCTAAGTGGGACTGTAAGAGCTGTGCATGATAAGAGTATCAGCTTCTACTGGGGAGCAGGCTGTGGGAAGCACCACATCTGCAAGTGTGAGTAATGTTGTGCAAGGTCATACATGGCACAGTGATCGTGTACTCCATTTGGCTGTGTTGGGTCAGGAGAATGATGTATTCCAAAGGAAATGGGAAGTTACACTAGAAAGTTTTGCTGAAAAGTTATACATCAAAAAAAGCAGGACATCCTTTGGAAGTGCTTTTTAACACTTTAGGTTTTGTTCTCTCTCTACTGAGCATGTTCTCTTCAGTCATCCATATAAAGAAGAACTCGCAGAAAGTTGTTTATAGCCTGTTCATAGGAAACAATGTCGAGTAAACCGTATGGCTGCTGCCCAAGTCTTCCTTGTTTAGTAGGTACTCTTGTATAGAGAAGTTACTAGCAACATTAGTTCTTGCCTGGAACTAAATGGAAGCTACAAGGGCAGGTTCAGATCAGGCATTTGACCACTTGAGAGTCATTTAATGGCTAGTCCTATTCAAACGGCTCTACTAAACAGAGTAAGAGGATGTTTTTCCTTTATGACATTGTTCCTTTAGTAAAACCCTTGTTTAGAAGTGACGCATGCTAGCATGAGAGCACTGAAGTGATGCAACCTCAGTAGAACATCCAGGATACGTTTAGATGATTGTCTAGTATGATTTATATTAGCTCATTTTTCTTCCAGCACTGGTTTCATAAGATGAACTTGTGATCCTCTAATTGCAGAAGGCATAGTTTTGCAGCCTTAAGAAACAGGGTGGTCATGCTAGGAGGTATTTAAAACAGCCTTGGTCAGGCTGATGTAGTGTGTTAGTTGGCTGCACAGTACTGAGAGCTCAAGAATCCTGCATGTAGATAGCATAAAAGAAAATGTACTCATTTATTTGATCTCATTCCTTGCAGAACTGGGATCCCTCCTAGAAATATGTCAGAGTGAACACCTTCCGGTTCAGACAACCTGGGGACAACTCGAGTTAGAGAAGCAAGGCCCACATGCTCTTGGGGGTTAGGCTGTCAGGTTTGGATTCCTCTTCATGAGACCAGTATGAGATTATGATAGAAGTGTCTCCTTTCTTACCAGCTTCAAATACCATCTGAATTATCTCACACAATTGTAGCAGCAGCCCATTGACCCGCATCCCCAGTAAAGTGCTTATGTGGGGATGTAGAAGGTGAGTTATATTCATGTTACACACTTTTGTTCTGGGCATCCTTATGGAAGCAGAAGAGGTATGAAAACATAGAAACTGTTTTTCCATAAAGAGAGAGACTTGGACAGTGCAGAGAGAGTCTTACATGACCAGTAATAGAAAAAAAAATTGATAAAAATTGATCCCTTAACCACCAGCAGCAGCAGCAGCACCACCACCACAGTCAGCACCATCACCATGGCTTGCACGAGCATCCAAGAGCTGCTGGAATCAGAGACTCTTAGCAGGCTGTTCAAGCCAGGCGGAGCTGGGGCCAGGGAGATGAGTCGTGAAAGCCAGGCATCTGAACCACACTGGGAGGGAAACTTCATCCTAATGTTCCCCCTCTCCCCTAGTGGATTTGCTCAGTGTGGGTGCGATCACAAACAACACTACAGGGAACAAGGAACAGTGGCAGCATAAAAACCTTTTTACAGCGTCTTTGGATTTCTGGGGACATGCAGTCTCCTGAGAAGTAGGCTTAGATCCCACCTCACACCTCATAGGAGTGAGCCCACGCTAACTGTTGGAGAGTAAATGCTGTGGTTGTTGTGACATGAGTCTTGCACAATTCCCTGAGGGCTGTGTTATTCAAAATTAATATGTATCTTAACTGTGTCTTACAGGGATTTCCTCACAGATGCATGCAGGATATTTTTTTTTTTTTGTGATGCCCTTGAGAACCTGTAGTCATACCATTGTATGAATATTTTCCTATTCTTCAAACAATTTCATGTGGGACACTTGGTCTGGAACATCAGAGAGAAACACTTCAGAGTCTGGGCTTCCAGATAATTTTAGTCTGACTGTATAGTTTAAGGATTTGGACACTAATGGACTAACAGTTTACAGACTTACAGTAGAAGTAATGGTTTAGCTAATAGAAAAAGACTCCTCTGAAGCTTTTCTGGGTTTGTTCTAGGCATACTAAAATTTTTACATTGGTTGATTAAAGGACATGTTTTTGTAAGCAAAAATAATATGAATTGGGGAAGGAGGTGAGAAACGAACATAAACGTGCTAATTGCGTTTCATGAATGCCCTTTTAAACATAGGGAAGTAGCATGGCTTGTTAGAGCTATTGTACAAGGGACAGCAATGCATCCTAAATTCACAAGGAAATCAAAACCCTGAGAAAGCGTTGCACATTGTGGGAGTTGCTGGGATGTCAGTCAAACACCATTACAATTTTACCTACAGAGGACTCAAATAAGCACTGTTAATAGAAACTGTGGTCAACACACGCATTCTCTGGTGTGAGGAGTCAGCGTCACTATCGCAACTGCTTAATTACAGCCTTCCTACAACAGTCATCTCCAACTAGGTCAAGCCTCCTGAGGATTTTCCTGGATGTAGGCAGATTTCATGCTTTTATTGAGATCTCCTTTTGGTCTTGTTTAAAAAAAAGAAAAAAGAGAAAGCCAGAGATTGAGCTGTCTTGCACTCACACAATCTGATAGAATTTAGGAATTTGGCACAGCATTAAAGTTAGCACAAAATCTGTCCTGTCTTTGTAAGGCAGCAGTAAGCTTGCCAGAGGTTACCGTGTGTATGAGCCATCAAAAAAGATTGAATCATCAACCCAGTTCCTTGTTTGGTTGCCCTCCTTGGAGGGGAGAGACAGGCAGTGATAGATTTGGCTTGGGCTGAATCTTGGGTTGTCTGTAGACAACAGTATCAGACTTGGTGTCTGATAGTTTTGGGGACAGCAGCACAGAATTTATGCCTGGGGATGTAAGGGAGCATATTCCAGTAATCTGTGTGGAAGTAGGTGAGGTAGATTATACTATGTTTGCAGATAAGGAATGAAATGCTTTTTCAGTATGCCTAATCACTGCAGCAAAGCTAAACATTTCAAGCTTATTTGCCTGAAGGTGCTTCACTTTTGCTTACTTATACCTGAACATCAACTGGCATTCAGTTAGCATGGAGACGAAAAACATTACTTAAATAGATATCATAGTTTAAATTGCCTTTTATGTCATGCTAGCAGTGCAAGTGAGTAGGCAACACAGATGAGAAAAGCATCTTCAGCCACTGGGATTCAGCATCAGTTTTACCCCTAAATTAACAGATATCACAACTATCTTCGACATTGGGAAAAAAAATGTTAACCCATTTCCAGGTGGTCAGGGGTTATGGTTATTGTTGACAACTGTAGACAAATAGTAAAATAATTTTCCATAGTGAAAGAAGTCTTTGAATCATTTTAACAGGTGCCTTCATGTGATTTGGTATCTTCAGTAATAAACCTTTTAGTACAATTAATGGTGAAATAAGTGCTTACTAATATCTACATACATATATGCACACACATATATGTGCAAATGTGTGTGTGTGTGTTCTCTTCCAGGCAATAAAAATGTATTTAAGAGGCCTCAGCAAGGAGGTCTACACACAACAAATTGGCTACCTCTTGGCTGGGACCTTCCTTCTTTGCTTTGGCAACTGAATGCAACCTACTGTGAGAGCTATCTGCGAACAAATGTTATGATCCATATTTGTAGTGGTTACAGGTATGTAGGCATATATTCATATAGGTGAGGTATGCAGGCATATATTGTCTGATACATATTTAGATTGCATGGTGTATTTTTATCTATAGGAGGTCTAATCACCAGAGGCTGTGAAAGTGCTGAGGAGAATTACTGTAAGGGATAGTGTTCGGAGGAGCCACCCGCAGAATTTTCCATCCTGTGAGGCAGTGAGGAAAACCTATTGGAGCTATATAGCTGGGTTGCTAGGGGTGTCATTAGCAGGTGGGACAGTTCTGAAACCCCTTTGGCCTGGCCTGGCCACCCCGAAGGCTATTGATCTCTCTCAGGCCCCATTTGGCAGCAGTTGTCCCAAGTTACAGCCTCCCCCTGACCTCTGCGAGGGTGACACGCACGGAGCTGGTGGGGATGGTGTGGGCGCTGGCATATGAGGTTAGCAAATGAGAAATAATAGGAAAGATGCATTAGAACTGGAAATACTGAGCATTAGAACTGGAAATACTGAGCAAAGATAAAAATGAGGTAAAATAGCCATGAAAAAAATACTTATATTACAATTGCAAGACAGGAAGTTTTACAAGCTGCCTTTACCCCAATGAAGAAAAGAAGTCTAGTGAGATTAAATAACTTGTCCGATGTCATCAAGAGTTTTATAGCAGAGCTGGGAATTCAGCCCTCTTCCCTCAGTGCCATCTATGTTTTAATGCTGAAGGGGCCCCTTTCACAGTTTATCCAGTGACCCCTGGGGAGATTAGGGCTACTGTGGCAAAAACGTGTTTCCCGCACCACATCCCGTGCGCTGGGAGAGCAGGCTGCGTCTTCTGAAAACTACAGTCTCTGCATAATGTGACCACAGGAAGCCTTGCACCTCTAATAGGGGAGCTGGCTAAATGCCATTTTATTATTATTAGACACTTGTTTAATATAGTAGTTCCTTGAAACCAAACAAGAAAAGGTCCTTGAGGTGCTATATAGCGTGTACAAATAATAGACAGCTATAAAGAGTCTTAACATTTAAATGGAGAAGAGAGAGAGAGAAAGTGGATGGGGAAAGTGAGGCAATATTTAGCCCCATGTTGATGCTCCATGAGATGATGTGGTCCTTCCACAGAGTAATATAGGAGCTGGTGAAAATAAGATGATTTAATTTGTTCATAACATCATTATTCAAGGAACAAAAAAGTATGTAGCCTTATCCAAAGACGTAATCTAAGAGGTCTTTTCTCTGTGCCAAGCTAAAATTCTGCTATTTAATTAACGATTTAGAAAATATCTTGGGCTCAATTTCCTCCTCAGTTACACTGTTATAAATCTAATGGAGTTGTTAAAGATTTATGGCAGTGTAACTGAACGTAGAATTGGGTCCCTTATGTTTAAAACTTAGTTTGCCACATAAGTAATAATTTCTATTTTCTAGGCAAGAGTTTAAGAATCTTGCAGACCTCTGTTTCTGTAAAAGAAATATGAACTACAGTAGTGTGGGTGAGTGATTAATGCTGGAGGGGATGTCTAGGGGCAATCTGAATTGGCTGGTGTGGAAAATCCATGTACAATTCAGATTTAGGATCTGTTTGCAGATGCCTCATAATTTAAAATGTCAAAAAAACCCCCAAACCTTAGGCCTTTGTGTAGTAAATTAATATCCTACTTGTTCAGTGTGCAGCAAGCCTTGCTGAAGTAATACCCTCATATGAGGTGTGAACTCATCCTGTTCCCCTTAGTAAGGCCTTAACTTCAAAATAATTGTAACCCTTTAAATCCTAACAGTATCTAAATCATTAAAAAAAATTCTCTGTTTTGTTTTTATCTAAATCATATGTTTAATGACTTAAAAAGGACAAATGTTGCCTTATTTATCCAGACCCAAAGAAATCTTGTGTTAGCACAGATGTATTTTATCCATTGGCTTTTCATCTCTAATGGAAGGGGCTTTCTAATAAGCAACTGGCTCTTTATTGGTTTTCTCAGCTGTCACTTAGGAAAAGAGGTCAACTTTTGAAGTCTTCATCTGAGAAGTGAGGTAGGATCTGCCCATACACCGTACAGAGGTGCCTGGTCTGGTCCAAGCACAGCCTGGGGCAGCTCTTGCCCATCGGCGAGGCTTGTGTGAACCCTTGGGTTTGCAGGGGGCTGCTGTGCATGTGGGCAGTTTCCCCAGGAGCACGCAGGCACTCCATAGGCTGGAACTACGCTGCTCTGGGATTTATGTCACTTCTGACAGGCTTATGTTTTTTCTAGAGTACTGTAAGCCTACAGCGTATTATAGAAATAGTAAAGAATCATAATACATAGCTATCCCAAAATATAAGTTCAGAATAAGCCCATTTTAGTGTAAATACAGTATTTAGGTCCAATGTATATTTCTAAGAACTTTGTTTAGGAAGGAATTGAAGAATTAATTATTTCCCAAGCATTGTAAGCTAATAATTTTTAAGATGCAAGAGAGAAAAATAGATTAGGTACATTATATATTGTCTTAGAAGTGATTTTTCAATGGTATTTTTATTAGCTGTAAAAGCAGTAACTCTGAATGAACATAAATCATTTCAATGTTTAATACGGTCCTCACTTGATGCATTGAGTCATGATACCTGTGACTTCTAAGTATGGATTTTGTTTGTTTTTTAAATACTAGTAGATCATTAATGGCCTAAAAATTAGTTCAAATTTGAAGGAATAAACCACCCTGTTGTCATTTCTTGAGCTATTTTGCAACCTAAGCAAAGGCTCAGGTATTCCAGATATGATAGATGTGCAGATTGCATAAGACGTTATGCATTGCTCACTCTAAGATACAGAGTCCTGTCTGCCCTTAAACCCTTTGTTCTCTTGGCTGAATGCAGTTAATTAGCAACCGTCTCCATAGCAACTGCCTCATAGTCCAAAAACATTGTCTCGTTTTTGCAGTTTAGCTTATCACACTGTTTACCTGAAGGGCTTTTCACTGCGTTGAGTCTCATTTGAGTTGGCTGCATGCCTGCTCACGGAAGTGAATTGTCAAGATAGAAAAACACCATGGCAGCAAGATGCTGAACAGGGCCCTGTGTGTGAAAGCAAAAACATTAAAAAAGTTCTGTGGAAACAAAAGTTGAAGTTTGCAATGATTTACATCCAGTTTTAAAGCATTTGACTTACCAGGAATACTGTGCATTTTAAAATACTGCTTTGCTTCTGGGCCTTTTTGACAGTGCCTTGCAGCCAACCCCACACAGTCTTCCCTTGCCCATAGCACGCTCTCAACTGCGTGAACCTCACAGGCACAGAGCTTCATCCAGGTCCACGAGGAAACTTGCCTCCCTCCAAACCTGGGCCATTTCAGGCAGCTCCAGCTTGTTCATGAAGAGGAGGTTGCTGTGCACTGGTCAGCTGTGTTGAACGTTTAGTCCTATTCGTTTTCCTTTACATTAACATCATTTCAAGGCAAATCTGTGAGTGTTGGTTCCACATGATAAATTAATTAGGAAGGGAAGGAGAAGAGCTATTGTGGTCATATAAATCAAAGTACGCTGGAGATTTAGGCTTATTTATATTAGCCACTACAGTGGTGTTAAAATATCTGCCATGTACTCATGACTCAGACAGTTACAGTAGGCACGGATTTGTACTAATATGACTTTGTCGCTGTAGGATGACATACTCAGTCACGCTTGAAGTTTATACAGAGGTGTGTCCACATATGCACACACTTCTACGGAAGCTTACTTGAAGGTGTGAGTGTGTCATTGAAATGACAGTGAAATCTTACTGGTGTCTTGATCTGGCATTTATGTCTGCCCTGAAACCAGGATGCTCCTAGCATGGCAGGTTGCGTGAAGAGCACCATTTTCTTGTTTGCTGGACATTTTGCTTATTAATGCTTGGCTTGTTGGGGTTTTGTTTTGTTTTTTTCTTAGTGGGCAGTACAATGGATGAGAGGCTGATTTAAACTGGGATTATTCTCATTTTATCCTAGGCAGAGCAGAAGCCAGAGCTTGTCGTTCCGCCATGCCGGTATGCACTGGCCTCCCTTCCCTTTCCCAGTGACAATTTCAGCTGGCAAAGGTCATTCTCCTTTTTAGCCCAAATGGCATGGGGGGCTGCTGCATCTTGATAAAAAGGCTTCATTCAATATGATGTGTTTGAAACAATCTCTCCATAGATTTTTGAGATTTTATCTCTTCCAGGATAAAAAGCAGGATGCGTACAAACCCTGCCAGTATTGCTGGTGTACTCCATTATTCCTATAGAGCTTCTGGCTGATAGAGGGTTATTCTCTGTTCGTGCTAATGTCTCACTTATACTATTCCACATTCACTATCATTCGTAGTAGTATTTGAATTATAGCAGTGCTGAAAGTCTGCAGGCAGGATAAAGGCTCCATTGTAGTAGGTCTTGTGCACACAAGATGAGACAATATCTGCTCCGGCTGTTTACAGTCTGTTTTAAGACCAGTAGCGTAAGTGGGTTTATTATATGAATAGCAGAGAGGGAAAGAAAATGCTAAAAATGATAGGAAATCCATGGTTACATGGAGTAACTGTTCATTTAGGTATCTGAGACATTCGATGTTTGTTACATTTGTTAACTGTAGAGTAGAAGGTAAATAAAATGCTTCTCTTTTTCCCTGTGGGCAGTTGCTGCTGCTCATCTCTGCAGCCAGCGTTCTGGCCGTAGGGCACTGCGAGGAAGCTGGAGGGCTCCGGGCAGGAGGAGGCAGTGGGCAGAGCGACTTGTGGAGGTGCTGGACTGAAGGGTAGGCAAGGTTGGCAACGCGAGGACTGCTGAAGGGGGGAGCAATTCAACGTGATAAATAGCTTTACTGTTTATCAGGAGCAAGCTGTCTGCGCCCTTCAGCCTACCACGGGGCATTACACAGGTTTGTTTCCTGTGCTGACTTAGTGACTGATGCAGTTGAAACAACAGATAGCTGAAGGCAATCCCTGAGTAACCCCAAGTGTGCAAGATTACTTGCTCACATTCATGGATCTTACACAAACTCACTTTGAATGGAAACTACAGAGAGTGTCCAAACTGTCAGGATATTTTCCAACTTTTAAAAAGGCATTTAGCATTGTCAGCACCTTTAAATCTAAGGCTCGGTTCTCCTGAAGCCAGCCTGAAGCCAGACTTGCTAGGTACCTGTAGGGGTCCAGAAATGGAAAACTCTAATGGCCTGAAAACACCTGCTAGAACTTGACGTTATTTAATTAGCTTAAAGTAGAGCTTGGCAGATGGCAAAACAGTTGAAAGGACCTCCCTTTTTAAAAATATGGGCCACATCCTCAGCCTGTATAAACTGGCAAAGCTTCACTGAAATAGATGTTCAGCTTCTGTCAATTAGCGGGGAAGAGGAAAAACTTCTGAAAACAGGAAAAACAGTTATAAGGCCACATGAATTATCAAGGGGGTCCAGGTACAGAAATTGTTTTTAACATTTTAAAGACTGATCCGTTTCCAAAGGAACTGTATCCTTTACAGTCTTGTTTTCATTGATGTGCAATTCAGAGAAAGAATTCGGCTCCCTTTCCCAGAGCTGCATTAAGTCTGCAGAGCTTGCAGCAGCGAAGCGTACTATATGCTGGTTTTTGCAAGTCATTCACTTATGAAAGTAAGACATCAATAATTCATTCTAGTAAAGCCAGTCTCTAAAGTTGTGTAAATTCACCTATTAAGTGATAACCTTAACCAACCTCAACTAAGTTTTTTTAGAAATAGAGACATCTTTGATTGAAAGTTGTGAGCTCACCTCAATCTTTTCCAGGGAAAATTTTTGCTCAGATGAAAGCTCCCATATGTTTAAAAGCTGTTGCATTCTTACATTTTAATGTTTCCCATTAATTGCTTAGGTTTTTTTGTTTTTAATTGGAAACATGAAAACAAAGCCTGAACAACAAAGCTGACTGCTCACTTATCCCGTTGCGTGGTATCAACCTGACAGATTCATTAAATCTGTAAAAATATCAGATCAGAATTGGAGGTGAATTGAACTTGCTGAGAGCAACGCAGTGTTTACAATCTGCTTTCAGACTGGCTTTTCTGTACCTGCTCATTTTTCTTTGGATTAAACCATCCATGTAATTTAAGAAGATACTGCAGGTTAACCCCATACTATAGCATATTGTAAGGCTTCAGAGTTCACTGGCTCCAAGCTGCAGATTAACTGCAGAAATAAAAGCAGTAAGTAAAGCTAACTTTAAATACAGCAGTAAGAGGGATTTGAGATATTGTTACAGGTTGCTAAACTTGGGCCATGCAAACAGTTGCAAAGTCACATTTCTAGGGCGGGTGCTGAGCTATGCATGGGCAGCCTGTCTCCGCACCCACCCACAGGGGCATGTGGCGATTTCACCAGTAGGTGAAGGAGGAGAAAATGGGAGAGAAACGGTGTCTGGTAATGTGGGACAGCCAGGCATCATGGCGTGGGTGCGGTCAGGCCCCAGTGTGCTCTGGTCTGCTGGAGTTGGGTGACTGCCTTTTAATTTTTTTAATTTTTATTTATGATTTATTTTATTATTTCATACAATCACATGACATTTTATGAATTCTTCACATTCCATGGGTCATGTGATTTATGATCTGTTATGATTTATTTTATTTATGATGCCACCACCTGCAGCATCACTGCCGCCAGAAGTCCTGCTCCTGCTGCGGGCCCCTGGGCACCCTGTCCTGGCAGCTGGGGCGAGGTTCCTGGCGGCAGGAGCATGGGCTCGCTGCCCTGCCAGGGCGACTCATGTCCCTCCCAACTCATGGACCACCTTTGCCTTTGGGAAGTTGTTTCCTCAGCAGCAGACGTGCACGTGACCTGCTGCAGCCAGTCCGCTTGTCATGAGCTGGTGACAAGTCTCTCAACCCCTGGGAAAGGGTTTGGAGCGGGCAGCCGCAGGCAGTAGCTTTCCAGCCTGCACTGGTGTTTGACTCCGGGATGGCCAAGCAAGGGGCCTTTCTCCTGCAGGACCGAGGAGGAAAGGCTGGGCGCCCCTCTCCTCTCCCACTCGTGACAGAAGTCACCAGGAGCAGAGTCCAGCTCTGTGCCTCTAGCAGGCCAAGTTGACTCAGGTTTCTTCTGCCTTTCCCATCAAGGAAGATTCATATATCCCCTGTTAATGAGTCACAAACCTTAGTGAATGACTCCAGAGTACTATTTAGTGGCTGCAGGGCTCTGCTATTTGTGAAACCATCCATTAAAAAGAATGTATTTTGCTTATGTATCCTGTGAATTAGGGAAGGTTCAATGAGAGTCTGAGAGTCGGCATGTGCGCAAGCTAGGAGACAGGCATATGACATTTTTGTGATAAGAGTAATATGACAGGTTGGCCTATAGTATGCCTGTTATTGAAACATCTAAATTACTTGAGAATTCATGGTTAAATGAGTAGACTTGCAATGCTGTGTGTAATTCCAGGTCTCATTATTTTTGCAGCACTAGACTTTATAACATGCGGTGCAAAATACTCGCAATTGTCAAATTGCTTGTGAGAATTGGAAGTTGTACTGGACAATCGAATGAATTGATGGGCTGGCTACCACAGGCAAAACTTGATTTCTAAGCTTGTGTAGATTAACTATAAAAGATAACCTAAGGTCATAGATATAAAGCCTAATAAGAGCTTTCTTTGGAGAAAATTGTCTTGCAGGTTCTTAAGAAGAATGATGCTGAAATACAGAACAAAATTCCCTGGACAAAAATGTGATAGCAGGTTACACATAAAAAGCCACATTCACCCATGCAGCTCCGCTGGAGTTTCTTCAGCACAGCTGAGGTGAGAGTCTGGCCTGAAAACCAGCTCCTCTGGGAAATCACATCATGAAAAATCTGGCCCATAGCCACTGCAGTCGGGAGAGTGCTGACAAGGATTTTTTTGCATATATTCTTACTGTTCCATTTTGGGATGACACTAGCCAGGATTTCACGTTGCACTGAAAATTGGCAGGGTGGTTATTTTATTTCATGTCTTGAACTCTCAGGCAAAACTGTGGTCATGGAAGGTTGAACTCAGGTCATGGGTTATTTTTAATGGCATTCCCTCCAAATTAGGGTCGTGGATATGAGGGTGCTGCATGCATGAGAAACCCAGCCCTCTCTGCAGAATTTGCCTGGTGGTCCTGTTGTCTGGGTAGCTGCTGCTCTGCCGGAGGTCCCTTCAGGCAGCTGGGGCTGGACACCTGTGCCATGCATGGCTTAGTCTGAATACCTCTGGAGAACCCTTACAAAATTAGTAACTTGTTGAAAATGGAGGCTTAAATGCATTTCTTGCCAAAGGAATAATTGTTTAATGTATCAGTTAAAAATTCTGTTCAGGGCTCTGATACACTATCTTAAATATAAAGCCACAATGCCTAATAAATAAGGGTGTGCGCGTGTGTGTGTCTGTATGCGCCTGACTGCTTTGTGTTTTAATGTAATGGGTTTTATTAGGAGCTCTGGGAGAAATCAGCAAGGAAGAGGCACGTGACTGGTGAGTTTATTTTACAGCATTGCCCTCTTGATTCATAATCTAAGATACCAAGGCTGTGGTGGAGGCTGAAGTGCGGTGGTGTGGTGAGACAAAAAAGTGAATCCCTGGGTCTGTGAGTGGGGTGAGCCTGGGACAGAGAGGCTGGTACCTGCAGGGAGAAATGAAAGCCCAGAGAGAGACATAGTTTTCATGTCCGGGTTTCCTGCACTGGTGCCTCAGTTAGAGGGAAATTGAAGCCTACGTGTAGAAACAGAGGAAGGCTGTATATCATTTAGTACCGGTCCAGTTAAAACTTGTAATACTGGTATCTGTTTAAGCATCTTGAGTTCAGTTCTCCGAGTCATGGGCAGCTTCACAGATTTCTAGGTCATCAGTGGGTTTTTAGGCTTCGTGACAGTTTTCTGAAAGGGTGTTCAAAGGGAAGATTCTGCCCCTTCAGAACAACATTGTCCTCTTCAGCTTCCCCATGTACCCATGGCGGCAGGGAGGTCACTGCTTTCTGTGGCGGGACATCCCTGCTGTGCAGCTGGGTGCCTGCAGCAAGGTAACAGGGGTGCCTGCAGAGAGCCCCGGGGCAGCTGACGGGTCACATCTCTCACTTGTAACCCCTGAGGAGCAGTGAAGGCAAAGGCTTGTGGAGTTTGGATGGCAGGGCTTTAACAGAAGCAGTCAGGGCAGGTTAAATGGGAATGGCTGCTTTGTCAGGTGGGGAACATGGGAACAAACTGGAAAAAATCCACTGTAGAAATAAAGAAATGGGGAACTGGAAGAAGAAATTTCAGAAACTGAGGTGAGTTTGGATTTGGGCTCTGTTTCAGTGCTGTAAGTAGAATTCAAGGAGTGAAATGGCCATAAGAGAAATGTGAAGCATTTGGAGCTGAAGCAATGGAAATTTGGTGTTAGGGTCCTTGACTCTAGGTTGGTACTAAACAGACAGAGGGAAAGATGTCCGTAACACACGAAGTTACTAGGTAAGGAAATGTAAGTGTATTTGTAAGCATTGGAGTCCTTCATATATAAAAACTAAGATATAAACAGATTTTTTTATGCACAGTATTTCTTAACACCTTAAGTCACAGTGAATATTTGTGATAACAGCCAGATTCAGACCCAAAAAGCAAAATATACAAAACTCATTGCTTAAATCTAGACCTCTAAGTAAGAACTAAGGGCAAGAAGTAAGAAGGACCTGCTTGTCAGAGGTGCTCACAGGGAGTTGCTGTGCCACCTCAGTAACCACAGCTTTACAAATAACTGCTATGTACAGGGCTGTAGCTGAGGATGCTTTACATCCCAAGAGCCAGCCAGAAAACTTCCAAGCTACTGATGCTAGACCTGTTCTTACATACTTTGCTGAACTGCAGCCTATCAAAATTAAACGCTGTTGGTGAGCTCCTGGTTTCATTGAAATCTGCAGACTTTGCAACAGGTTTCTTGTGTATGTGTAAAAACTGCACGATGTTTGGTGTGTGCTTGAAGGGTGACACAAGATGGGGCTTGGTTTTGTAGCTGAGATTAGTGGACATTCGTCAGTGTCTTCAGTGGGACGTGAGCTTCTCTTACTCCTCCTGACCCCACTTGAATCAGTGCACAAACTTCTCTTGGCTTCTGAAAGCATAAGGGGTGGTCCTCATAGCAAGCTTTTGAAAACTTACAGTAATATATATTCATTACTGTTAGTTGTATTAAGGTAGCATGTAAGAGACACCAAGTAGAGGAGAAAGCTTGAGAGAGTTTCCCGTCCAAGTCAATTCAGCTTCAAATGGCAGTGGTACAGGGGTGGTGGCAGGAGCCCCTGCTGCAGCCCTTGCTCAGGCCAGGGCCCCATTTCATGGGAGCTGCTGAAGGACCAAAGTGAACAAGGGAATTTTTGCTCATCCTGGGGAAAGGAAAGCAAGCAACTTCATTAGAGCTGAAATGCTTGTTTTAAAGATAATAGGTTTATATAATTACTTTGTTGCACAGGTGTTTTGTTTTTGTTTAATCCCTCAACTGTAGTTCCTATAATTATGACTCTGAAGTTCAGTCAAGTTACTTTTGAATAGCTGCTCCCAAAGAAAATAAGTCTATTGCTGCTAGTGATGTTGACGAGGTAAAGTGTTCTATCACTTCGCACATTTTTATTACGCAGTGGGTTGAAAGGCAGCATAATTTCAAAGCCCTGTCATATCTTTGATAAATGCTTTCTAACATTGCTGTGTTTTGCCCAGTTATGACAGAACCCATTAGAATGACATATATTTCAGCTGTCGTCGGTTTGGATCTGCGTATGCTCCAGGAAAAAAAAAAGTGTTTCCTCTCCTCAAGGAAAAGACCTCTGCTGCAGGAGGGGAAGACCCTTCATTACGGGCTTTGGGTGGTGGGCCACCCATGACAGACCCTGACAGGATTTTTTTGCCTTGTTTTCGGGTGTGGGCTTTTTTGTTCTATAGCTGTGGCAGAAGTAGGAGGCAATTAGCCCTGCTGGCCCTGCCAGTTGGACCAACGGCAGTGTAATCATCCATTTATTTATTCATTTTTCTTATCTAGCACAGCGAGGTTCTGCTCTTGGATTTGAAATGGAGGGTGCTGCTCAATATAAATAATAATCAAGTAGGTATGTAATGGGTTTCTTAATGCTAACATTCAGTTCAATGCAACATTTTTTATGAATCATTTCCCCAGCTCCTCTACCAAGGAGAATTTAGGTACCAGGTTTCTTTTGACAAATATAGAAGCTGACTGAATTTAAATACAGAGTACTTATTAAATATAGGGTAAATATTGGGTACTGGTTGACAGCTGGCTGAATATGAGCCAGCAGTGTGCCCAGGTGGCCAAGAAGGCCAACAGCATCCTGGTTTATATCAGGAATAGTGTGGCCAGCAGGAGTAGGGAAGTGATCATGCCCCTGTACTCGGCACTGGTGAGATCGTGCCTCGAACACTGTGTTCAGTTTTGGGCCCCTCACTACAAGAAAGACATTGAGGTGCTGAAGCATGTCCAGAGGAGAGCAACGAAGCTGGTGAAGGGTCTGGAGCACAAGTCTGATGAGGAGTGGCTGAGGGAACAGGAGTTGTTTAGCCTGGAGAAGAGGAGGCTGAGGGGAGACCTTATCGCCCTCTACAACTGCCTGAAAGGAGGCTGTAGCGAGGTGGGGTTCGGCCTCTTCTCCCTGGTAATGTGCAATAGGATGAGGGGAAATGGTCTGAAGTTGTGCCAGGGCAGGTTTAGGTTAGACATTAGGAAAAATTTCTTCACTGAAAGGGTTGTCAGGCACTAGAATGGGCTGCCCAGGGAAGTGGTGGAGTCCCCGTCCCTGGAGGTATTTAAAAGACAGGTAGACGAGGTGCTTAGGGACATGGTTTAGTGGTGGTATGGCAGGGTTAGGTTAACGGTTTGACTTGATGATCTTAAAGGTCTTTTCCAAACTAGACAATTCTATGATTCTGTAGGCATTATTTGAAAACATAGTGCCAGCTGCAAGACTCTATGTTGCATCTACTATTATGTAAAAATTATAATGGTAGTTAAAAGAACATTATTATTATCTCAAATTTATTAATTTCAAAATTTCTAATGGTATCTGTTTGTCACTTTTGGGGGAAGACAGACAGAAACCACACTGTTTCTTCCCTGCGAAGTCAATTTCTTATGGTAAAGAGCTTTTTACATAAGAAGAAACAGATTCAGATACACTTACAAATAAAACTAGGACAAGTTTAAAACTAATTATTATCAGAAACTGGATTTAGTGAATGAAACTGGTTCATTAAAATATAAAATGGGTTTTTCCCCTTTAATTATAAGCAAAATATAATACAGTGTGAAATGCCGTCGTAACTAGAGTTGACAGTAGATTCAGCTCTGGATCAGACCTCACATCGCTTGAAGTAAAACAGAGATATTACTCTGACTAATTTTGCATTGTAATAATTATTTAATGCTCACAATGAAGCCTTGTCCTTAGGGTTTTATGCTTTAGCTGTTTCTTACCCACGCCTTGTAGTTATTAAGTACAGACAAAGCTGCCATTTTTAAATGACATAATATATATCACTGTGTGTCAATGAAAAACATAAAAAATAAGCATTTTCTGGTATTACATTAACTGTATGAAATCTGGAACAGTTTCTCCTTCATCTTTGGGAGTTTCTTAAAGCAGTGCATAAGCCATAAATAGATTTCTTTAAGTACCAATGGCTGTCATTTTAAAATCTGACAAATCTTAATTTTTAGAGAAGTAAAATTGCCCCATTTTTATTCTGGCATATGCTTCCAGTTAATTCCAGGCTCACTCTTCTCATATTTAGCACACTCATTCCATCCTATTGATCAGCAAGCATTTTGGAATGATTGCCTTGTTTTTATTAAGCTACTGAAAATGCATATATTTTGCATTTGAGTACAAAAGAGTTTGCTTGCTTGCTGCTGTGATGTTTGGGTTTAGACACCTTTTACAAGTTGGTAATGAAGGGCATAATGCAATATTGAAACTGAATTTTGGGTCGTTGGGGTGTTTTTTAATGTCAGGACTGGAGGATTGGACTTAAAATACTGTGTGTATCCTGGTGATCATGTAACGGGGGTAAGTAGCAAGACTGGTCACAATACATGTGTGAAAATTCAGATGTCCTAGTGCTTAAGTTAGACATTGATGGAACAACAGTCGCACTTTGGGCCCTAGCTGGGGGCTTGAACATTTTATGGCCAAGGTAATTTTGGTCTGAATAATTTCATTTGAAGTCGAGGTCAGAATCTTTCCTTCCTGAGGGTGGGAGAAGCCACATGGGAGTTACCCAATAACAATGCAGGGAAAATCATGTGCCCATGTGAAATAGTGTCATGGGCTGTTTCTTGCCCTTGGGCAGTAAGTCCTTGCCCTTGGAAAAGAGCCAGATGCTCACATCATGTAAATCAGCATGATTTTCACTGGCATGCATGAGTGCATGCTCGTTTACACCACATGAGGATGGTAAGATCTTTTTTCCTCAAGCTCCTAGTTGTGTATCTTGACATATACTTAGATATCATCTAAGTGCCGACACTGTCAAATATTGTATTGAATATCAAAAGGCTTCTCCATCTCGGATGGCAACTGTGAGACTGAACGAGAGTAGTGTGGGATTGTCCTTAGGCTGTTGCAAGCTCTGTTTGTGGATGCAATTTGTACATGAAGAACAAATACTTATGACCTTTTCTGTACTAACTTCTTGTAATTATGAAATCTGTGTGACTCAGGAAGTTTAGCACAGTGTTTGGCCAGTCTTTAATAACTGAATTATAGGTGATGGACCAAAAGAAGCATTAATTTGAGGAAAATCTTCTTTTCACAAATATATGTAAGGTATCACTAATATGCAAAAAAAAAAAACAAACCAAAACCCAAACCCAACACATAACCTGCCAGTGACGTATTTATTTTTGTAGCATTAGTATTAAAACTAGCTCAGTAAACTGGGCTGAAAGAGGAAAATCCACAGATGTTATTTAAAAACACTAGTTCTGAGGACATAAATGTTGCATGTTTTTATGAAGTTCACAAAAGAAACCAATCCATTGGCCTCTTCCCTGGGAGTTACCTGTCTGCATGTTCTGTTTAAGATGTTTCTGTGTACTCGTATGACACTCACCATTTTTAATATAATACTACTATGGGGGTGAGTCCTTAATCTTAACTGATTAATTTTTGCATCAGATTAGCTATCCTTAGCTAATTATAAGGGCCCCGCACTACTTTTCTGCACAAGGCATTCCTAATAGGAATGGTTGCGCTGACAGATTGTCATTAATCTGTCAATAATGAGATTTTTCCATTTTATGCTTAGATGTAAGCTCTTTGGGGAAAGGATCATCTCTTTGCTCTGTATTTGTACAGTGCTTAGCACAGTGGGGTTTTGCTCCATGATGGGGCCCCCCAGTCCCCTTTTAAACATACCACTCCTATAAATAATCATGTTTGATGCGGAGTAAGATGAGAGGAATTCTTTGTGTGAGGAAGAGAGTTCCTTAAAACCTAAACAGCCAGCTGAAATGCTGGATATTTTTCTCCTTGAGGGGCCTGGGCTTTTCTCCTTATGGGGTACAGCTGGCAGCTGGCATGGAGGGCCACGGCAGGGCCTGGTGCACGGCAAGCGCAGCCCCATCGGGAGAGGGAGGACGGACCCAGCCAGCTTCATGGCACTGCTGTGCACTGTCGCAGCGGCGCAGGAGCCGGGCACCAACCAGCAGCCCCGCCAGCGGGGTTATTTTGGGGGCCAGGGTGGCGTTGGTTGACTCTCCTTCCCTCAGCGTGCCAGCAAAGTTCATAACATTTACGTAGATTTTTTCTGGCCGGCAGGCGCCTGCCCAGAAAGGTGATCGCTCTGCGCCAGGCAGCTGTTCCTCCGCGCCCCCTCAACACCCCCGCACGCTTTTCAGTGCTGCTGGCACGGACCCCACTCCCGTCAGCGACATGCTGGAAAGCTGAGAGTGGGGTGGCCTCCCACAGCCCCAGGAACTTGAAGATGTCTATGAAGAGCAAGCAGCCTGCTGTGCTTAAACGAGGTAGAGCCCCATTTCTGGCTGGAGGAAGCCATGGGCTTTGAAAGGAGCTATTTGTCTGATATAGAGCTGTGACTTTGGCCTAGCTCAGGAAGGAGCACAGTGGGTTTGGTAGGCACAAGAGGGTCTGAGAGCACTCATTGAAAGGGGGATTTACTCATCAAAAGTGAGGGGAGAGCTGAGAAGTCAGGGTTAGGTAGCCATTAACAGCCAGCGTTACGTCATGCCTGTGCTACTGCTGCCAGGACAGGTTGCTGTTAGAAAATAACTTAGAAGCTTAGAAAAGTAAACGAAAAAAATCCCCCCCAAAACAAAACCAAAAAACCACAAAGAAAACCCCCAACAGTTGGGCTCATTTGCAATCATAGAGAAAGATGTATTTGCTTTAAATTACTCAAAGATTAAAAGTGCTGATAATGGAAAAATTCTTACCTATGGCACTTTCAGATAGCTGAGAAAAGTTCAGCCAGCGATTAAACTGCTGAGAGGGAGGAGAGCACAGATTGCATTTCAAAGGAAATTTCAAGCAATGCATTAACGATTATTAATGTGTGTTATTGTTAAAATAATCATATTTATTATGGTCTAGCCTAGGGAGAACCAGCAAAAATGGAAGCCTTGTTCCGGAGACTGCAGAAACAAGCACACAGTAGGTGGTCCCTGGCCTGAAGAGCCTGCAGTCTAAATAGTTGTAGATGGAGTGGATAAAGCACCAGCCCAGTTAAGGAAAGAACAGCAAGAAACACTGTTGGTTTGCATCTGCTTGGAAGGGCCTGGATAGCATCAGTTGCCTGGTTCTCCTTCCAGTGTTTGCTATAGATATGTGAGGGCTTCTGTATGATCCTGGTTTAAAAACAAACAAACACCCAGATGTGAAGAGTAGAGAGTTATTGATTTATTGCTGGTATTGGCTCTCATAGTCATAGTGGAGGCCAAGGGTGGGAGACAGGATAATGTGATTGCCGTTGCAATGTGAGCCACAGGCTTGGGTTCCCCACTGCTTTGCCTTAATAACAGAAGAATTTTACACCCACTTGCACAGATATAAACATCACCCATGATTAAAAGCAGCAGTTGTTTAGTTGCCACTGAAATATTTTTAATTGAATTCTGCCTATTTTAATCAGCCTATTCTGCTTGGGCACTTGTGTCCATGAAGGCTCGCTATAGTAAAGGGTTACAAATTTTATTGGTGAGTGATACCGCTTTCCTAGGTGGAATAGGAAGTATACCGTTTTGAAAAGCAACCAGACAAAACCAAACCAAACTGGTATGAGGGCAAGTCCCCCCTGTGCATCTGTCCATGCCTGCCATTACAAGCAGCAGGTTTTCCCTTGTCTTACAAACTGACATATCTAAGAAGGTATTCCCCTTGTGGTTTTCATTATGCAATCACGATCAGTGACCCCTAATAAAGAATAAATTTGGTGGAAGGCATTTTGAAAAGCCTAGGCTGGAGGTGTATCCCTGTGACTCTTTTAGGCTTGTGTGCGCTAGGAGAGGTTTGCTATTACAGCTGTGCTGGTGAGCCCTCCACGGGGAATGCAGGTTGTTCTGGCAAAAGAGGGCATTTGCCACTGCCTTATGCTTGTTCTTTACAGCTGTAGAGCTTTTATTTTTGCTAGATAGCTATGGCCTCACCAGATCAAATTTTGGGTCCAGTTTAGTTATGCGAAGTTGAGATTTTTCCCTCTGCTCCCTCAACAGCCTCTTCCCCCACTGCCCTTGGTCCGCTGCCAGGGCTTCACAGCGCTGGCCGTGCTAGTGTCAGCATGGCACAAAAAATACAGTATTTATAATCGGGGAGCTCCTTGCTCCAGGGTGTGCTCCTGCAGCAGCTCAGTTCCAGCAGGCTGTTTCGGCTGCTTTGTGAGCGCGAGGCCAAGTATACGGCTATGGTGCCTAACACAGCCGTACAGAAAAAGTGCGGCAGGGAGGTCTGGTCAGTCAAGAGGAATAAACACCAGTCACACGCACTTGGAGAGAGAGAGCTACGGCTTAGGAAATCCTGTGGTGATGAGGAGCTGCCTTAACCTGCAGAGGGACATAGCTGTGCTGGCTGGGGCATTGCGCAAGAAAATTAGGAGGCTCTTCCACCCTCCCCACCTGGTGTGGAGGGCAAAAAACCCAGCCCTGTAGCTCCTGCTTTCTCCTTTGTGCTGTCATTGCACTATAGATAGCAGAGGCCCCTTATCTTGCCTCTGTCTTCTTTGACTTACAATTCAGCCAGCTCTAATTATTAAAAAATAAACAAGCCTGTAACTGCTTAAGAGCTTTAAATCCCCTAAATAGCCCCTGAACACCACCAAAATAGTCTCTTCTATGTCTGCCTATCCTGGCAGCAGATACAAATCATCATTAGTGGGTCACTCTGACACAGATCCCTTAATGTAAGTGCTACGTTACATTAACAAGCAAGTCAACAATAATATTAGCAATAAATGAGAAATTAAATTCCTAGTCGTTCATCCCTCTGGGTTTCCCAGTGTGTCTCTTGTGTTTTTCTTGTTTTGATCCTAGGCATTTTGAAACAAGAAGTGTCTTTATTTTGTGTCTTGTGGTGTGATCCCAGCCCATTAAAATGGATGACAGTACTGCTGTTGACTTCAGTTAGCAATTATTGTAGGAAAGAGCACATGGTGTGATTCAGAAATTAATAATAACCATATACACTAATTTTAAAGAGGGGATGTAAAATTGGACTTTCCTGCTGAACTGATTTTAATTCAAACTGTTTTTTCCAACAGTTTTTCCAACAAAACAGATAAAAAATCCTGATTTCCGTTAGATTGGAATACTTTACTTTTCTGCACCAAGACTGGTAGTGAGGGAGTCAAAACTGCTAAGCAACAACAAAAGATGATGCTTTTGTACACACTAAGAAAACTTTAAATGTGAGCACTCCAAAGCAGAACTGGAGTTTTTTGGATGCTAATTTGAATGGAAGATGTAGCTACACCCTCAAATTGTTTTGCCTGTGTTTTCTGTTGATATATGTAGACTGGAGCATTGTTTTGTTTGTTTTTTCAGATTACAGCAGTAGCTTAGTTTCCAGTATGTGCTGGAAAATTGCTTATTGGACTCTCCTGATCAGAAATCACTGATTATGGGATATTATCTGTAGTGCTTTTATGATGCAGACTATTAAAGACTGAACTGAAACCACAACCTCGTTCCTTTCAGAATTAATGCTTGGAGTAAACCCATCTTGTTCCTGAAAGGTTAGTCTCCAGTGCACTAGTTCTTTGTTTCTGTCTTGCCAAACGTATTCAGTGAATTGCACCGGTGGCCTGAGCGTTTCTAATTTTACTGCCTCTACATCCAAAGTGAATCTGCAGTACCTTGTAGCTACAGCTGGTACAGATTGCATGTAATCAATTATGGAACATTAAGTATTGCAAATATAACAAGGCAAGAAAAGGGGAAACTCAGTGCTGAGCTCTCTCCTGGCACATACCTATAATTAAACGTGCATAAACCTTCCTGAAAGGGGAATGGATTGCTCAGCCCTGCAGCGAAGGCTGGGGTCAGGCATGCTGATGGAGACCCACAGCACTGTCAGAGCATAGGCTGGGTGCTCCTGCTCTCTGCATCTCCAGGGTTTGGCTCACTAGGGGCAAGTGGGCCACGGTTCCCTTCCCATCCTCTTCTGCATACGTCCAGGAATTCATGAGGACGGTTCTGTCCCCCAGTCCCCAAAGACAATTCTGATGGTGGTGTTTAATTAATTGTCATTTGGGATGGCTACTTTGCTACTGGATGCATCTGTGTTCTCATTGACTTGAAATATCATCCCTATTTATGGCTTGACAGTTGTCAATGTGGACCCGCCGTGGCAATGCTGTGTGGCTCCCTAGGGTGGGAAGGTTTGATAATCTCCTTCCCACTCCCCACAGTGCTCTGGAGGTGGACTAAAGGGTCTTCAGGCATGATTGAGCACCTTCACCCATGTTCTCTTCTTGTGCCTCTGGGACAAAGAGAACAGAATAGCTCCATAGGAGTAACCTCATTGAATTTAATGTGTGAGTTTAACAAATGCAAAATAAAAAAATTAAAATTTAAAAAAAAAAAGCAGGAATTAGTTTTAATTACCACCAAGTCAGTAAAACTGGATCTGTAGGTGCAAAATGAAACTGCAGAATGGAATACCGGAGTCATTAATGAAAATTAGTCACATGTGCATGTAACTGTTGGGGGGTGACAACTGTTTTGGATTTAGCTGCTGAATCATAGAGCTGGAAGGAAGCAGATTTTCTTTAACAAGGATGCAGTGGTTATCCCAGAAAATGCAGGTCCTTCTTCAGTACTATGACTCTGTAGCATGTGAGATGCAAGGGAAGATCAAATACTTATGCAGATAGTAAGAATGTGCAACTACATTAGAGAAAAGAAACATTTTATAAGGAATATAAACTTATATTCTTTGTGGTACAAACTGGGAACAAGTTGTGGACAAGTTCTGTCATGTTTTTGAACCTTGTTTGGAGCATCTAAAGCTTGTAGCTGGAAGAAACAGGGTATTAAACTAGATGAGCTACTGACTGAGACGAATACGAGTTCTTATGTTTCCAAGGGACTACATGATATCAACTAAAGATGTTGCTGTATTCCTCCATTGTATAGTTTTGGGGATTTTGTTTGGGTTGTTTTCTTTCACCAGAGTTTCTCTCAGTATAAACTTTTTCTTTGTGGCTTCCTTAGGTCTAACAAGTCTAAATAATATAAAATAACTGTATAGAATCTTCAGCTATGTAGGTTATAAATATCATATTTAGTCTCTGCAGCCTTTCTCCCAAGGAGCTGTTATCCCGTGTATTTTTCCACAACATGTGTACTCAATTGTTTTCTTTAACACAGCTCTAACATTTACCTTTGAGTATCACACTAGTTTTTCAATTAGTTGAATCCATCTAAACACCATTGCTAAAATACTGGTATCTCTGTGTCTTCTAGGTTTTAGCGTTGCTGTTGCAGTGAGGTCAGCATAACATTTTCCCTGTAGGTCATAGCTTGCTGACCAGTGCGGAAATTTATGAATTGCTGGAATTGTAATGTCAGTTAGTAATAAATTCAAGCAAATGTGACATTTTCAGCTGGTATAGCATATTCTTTCAATCAGAATTTTTCCAGTTTGATATCTACAAAGTTAAGCAAGGCAAGTTAGAAGCAATGAAACGGGTAAATCCATAGGAATATATCGACATATATATTGATATATTGATTGGCATATATATTGATATATAGTGATTCAGTCTTCATGGGTGATCCTTTGCAACAGCAGCCTCAAACCTTCCATTACAGGCATCTCATGCAATTTATCACTCAGGTTTGTAACGTTTTGTTTCAGTACAATTGCTGATCCACTCTGGTCTTGCTTAAATTTACTGACCATTTCTTACAGCTGTTCCACGTTTTCAATGAGTCATGAAAAATTGCACATAGGTCAGCTACTGTGGGAAAATAGCTGATGTTTGTTAGTATTTGCCCTAAAAACACAGGCATGATGTCTCTCACAGGGTTTTGGCCATATTCTTCATGCTGTGTCTGGGGGTTCGTAACTAGTTCAGCTATGAACCCTGTGGTTCTTGGGTTTACCTCCATATTAAGATGCATCCTCACAAGGAAACGTTAATCTCTCTCGTGCCTCAGGTCCAAAACGGTGAACCACACTCGAGCATACACATGTGAATTTACAGCATGGGAAATGAGCATCAGATTATATGTAAGTGGTTTTGAATATACACAGAAAATTCTTGAGCAGTTAGTCCTACCGTAGAGGGCAGTCTGAGTCAAACTTGTTTTGTCCCCTTAACTCCTGTTTGTTTGTTTGTTAAAGCACTGAACAGCAGTGTTACTCAGCATGTGGTCCATGGATGTCTGGAGGTCCATAAAACATCAGAAGATATTGTGAGAGGACTACACATTTCAAAAACTGAAACAATCCAGTCCATGCTAATGTTCCCATACTTGCAAGTAAGCAAAAAAAATGTGAGGAAATAAAAGTGGCAAGTGACTATTTGGTTTTTAGCCTTTTATTTTATTAGGTGATAGAAGTGAGAATCTTCGTAGCAGCACTGCACAAAGCACTCCAGGATATTTTTTTTTGAGAAGTCTGGCTTTTCCTTGGTGCTGCAGGATTGAGGAAGTTTGCTGTGTCTGGAAGCCAAGGCATACTCTGTGCACTTCAGTTCCTCCTCTCAAAAGGAGAGCAGCAGACCTGGAAAAGATTCAAAGAGGGTAAGAAGGAGGATCGAAGAACTTCCCTGTGAACAGCTTCCGCACAAGCAGTGACTCAGTGGACTGCACCTCTTCAGTCCAGAAGAGGTGACTCAAAGGGGATAGGGTCAAAGTCTGTAAAATCAAGTTGCACAGAGAAGGTGAATGAGGAGCAGCTGCTCACTGCTGCTTCTGCAGCAATTCAAGCTTTAGTGAGAGGGTCAAAGCAAACAAAAGGCAATAACTCTTGATGCAAGATCAAGTTCAGCTATGAAACTCTTTGGAAGGTGGAGTGGAAGCTAAATGCTTACATAGGGTCAGAAAGCAAAAGGACAGGAGAAAAATCCCACGTTATATCCAGAGGCACTGCTTCTGGCTTAGGACGCTGTTTTGCTGCAAGTTATTTGAATTTGGGAGAACTCTTCTGACCTGTCCCCATGTTTGTCCTCCTTGACCACAAGGGTGAGACACTGGCCTTGACAGTCTTTGGCCAGGCCTGGACCCTGTATCACGCATCTGGGACCATATTGCTCTTCAGTGTTTTTCTTGTACAACCAGTGGTGGTCTTGCTCTTTTGCTCCTCATCGTCCAACTATTTGTCTTTCCTTGGGATCCTTGCGCTCCTCAGTGCTTTTCTCTCAGCCCAGATGTCCTCTCTTTGTTAGAGATTGGAAAGGGTGATACTGGGGCACGTTCCCTGTCCTTGAAGGTTGTGGAGTGTTTTAGAGGAAATTCGTTTTTTCATAGAGAAGCAGCACACTGTATAGATGTCAATAGGGCTCTGGCAGCGTTTGAATTGCTTTGATTTGCTTGCCCCTATGTGTGCCAAAATTTATTTAAAAAGAGGAAAATAGTGGTTACTTTATCTGGCACAGCTGTCAGGCTATTTTTACCTCTCTGCTGTGCCTTTCACCCGCCCATTACATTTACCTGTTGTCTCTGATTTTCTGTGCTAAGCAAGCTCTTTGAGAAACTGTGTTTTTAAACAGCCGGTACCATGGAATTGAGACCTCAAAGTAACTGCAAATATTGCAAATAATAAATAATATTATAGCTATGCAATTACATTGCAATACTAATTCCTTTTAAAAGTGCCTTTGTGTCAAGCTGAGAGCGTGCTGTGATTAGAGCAGTTCATTTTGCAACTTCTGTGACGTCAGGAGCTTTTAAGATGATGTTTGCAATAGAAGGAAACACAACCATGACACAAAATGGCAATTATTGTATATGCAAATTTTTGCCTTCTCTTTACAGTAGACTGCAGTATTGATGCAAACCATTTGTTTTGGGCTCAGTTTTTGGGCTCAGTTTTGCCTTCTTTGCCCGGAGTACCCTCATGCCCATTCATATGAATGACAGTAGGTGCAACCAAAGCAGAATTACCTGTGAAGAGAGATGCTGTCTGATGGCTTGTTACCTAGCTGGAGCATTGAAAATATGATTGTCCTGCAGTACTCTAACCTTTATTTTTCATTATACTAACCAATGTATAGTCACAAGAGGAGGTGGTCTCCATGTGAAAGAACTCGCTGTTGCAGAAAAGAGAACACGGTGATGTAACAGAAAAGGTAAAGAAAGCCAGAAGGGTTTGATGATCCAGAGTTGCAACGCATTGGCTGCCTTCCTGTTGCAAGGGGCTGGTTATTCAGGAGAGATCCTGCAGAGCTGGACTGACACTACAGCCTCCAGCTCAGCGGTGGAAGGAAAATGGTGGCAAAGTCCTGTTGCTTGGAGTGAGTGCCTAGAAGAAAGACTTTACTTCAGTCTCTGCTCCAGGTCTGTTAGAGTAAGCTTAGCAATTATGGTGTGGAGCAGGACCTCTTGGAGCTATTTTGAGATTTCACCTTTGTTTCTATATGTAGAATTTCAGTTTTCCCCCCATAAATTCATAAAGAGGCTTTTGAGAACTGGCCTGCTGCATTCCTGGGGCAAGAAAGGACAATGGGACCTGTCAAAAAAGGGATTTGTTGCCTCCTCAAAAGGATGGTTGCTTGCTCAGCAAAGACTCAGCAAGATAAAACCAGCCTTAGCAAATCAAAGATCTGCACAGGACATCTCTGCAAACACAGTCACAAAAATTTGCTGTAATGTGGTGCTTGGAAAACATGGTTGTCTGGTTTATCTTACTTTTCACCTGACACTGGCTCTCACAGCAGCTGAGAGGTGGCAAAATTTCATCTGTCTTGAAAATTAGAATGTGCTTTGCTAGTGACTTGCAATTGATCCGATTAGCTAAGTACGTTTAGGGTTTGTAATTAAATTTGAAAAGTTGTGTTCTTCGGTGAATGATATTGCACCTGTAATTATGGATTTTTTTCCCCAGGGATTTAACTTATGCAAAGTTCAGTTTAAGCAAACAGTCACCTCTTCCAAAGAAACGTAAAATCTGCATGAGTCCAAAAGTGATTGGACATATTTCTGTGAGTAAGTCTAGGGAGACAACCTCATTGCCTTAGATAGATTTAGAATAGATTTCACTGATTTACTCTGATCTAACATAAAAATATAATGTTTATTATGCTAAGCCTAAATCGTGCAGGCTTTGCACATCTATCTTACAGAACATCATCAACATGATGCAGCAATTCAACATCTTCATCAACATCATAGAATAATTTGCAACACTTTTTTTTAAAATCTGACACTGCCTTGTGAATAGGATAAGTATTAACCAGCATTTGTATACTGAGTGCATTTGTTCAGTGTATCTGCTTGAACAAAACTACACAGGGTTCAGAATCAGTTGTGCGGGAGCATGAGTAAGTTCTCAACTGATTTCAAAACCTCAGAGGTCTCCTTTTCTTTCTTAAGCAGAGTTTAGGATGTGCTGGGTTCCATTTTGACCTTGTGTGCTAGATTTGAATTGTAAATAATCAGATACATTTTTAGGACTATTCTAATTAAATGTGTGACATAAAATTGATCACAAAGTGATTGTGTTTAGTTTCGTATTGTTATTTAGTTGCAATGACTTTCCTGGTTCTGGTGTCTGTTCTGGAGTGATGATTGGTCAGGATTATTGTTGCCCTCCATTTTGGCTAACAGCAATACCACATCCGAACAAAGCATTTAACAGGTCATGGTAAAATACCGTTCTCTACTTCACAGCAGTACTTGAGAATCTTGCCTTTATTTTCTTTGTAAATGTTCTTTTGGGTGTTAATATGGAGACTTATTTGCTCGTTATTGCAATGAGGGGATCTGCTCTCCCAACTCACCTGAGGGATGAGGGGCGATCCTCTCATCCCCTCTTTAGGCGCAGTTGAGGGCAGGAGGCCACACTCCAGCCTTGGAGAGAAATCCTGCTTCCCGCTTTTTCTCTCCCCTAGACTTGTGAAAGCCCTGCTAAAATGTTGTAACAAGATTGAGATGGATTGTGTTGGTATCAGAGGAGCTGAAAATAAGTGGGTCTGTGAGGCTGGTTGACAAGGAAGAAGTCTCCTTATAGGTGTTCTGAGTCATTGTAAACTTACTGAGTCATAAAATGGGGGATGGGAGGAGAGTCAGAGCTCAGGTATGTTAAAGATCAGGGAATACTGAAGACGAGTTAAGGACAAGAGCATTAATAACAGATCAGGTTCAAGTTCTTTTTTTTGGAGGTAAGGAAAGTTAAAACAAGGGTCTTTTTTGGTGAGCAAACGTCACTAAGCCCTTTGAATTCAGTGCACTTAAACCAATGTGAAATCAGAGGCAACTTGTAGGAATTTCCTCCTGTGATGTGATCCTCGAACCTTGCCTTTATTCCAGAAAGAATTTGTCTCAATTTAATATGTGTAAGCATTTGACTGAATTGAATCATGGCATTGCTGGCGACTTCAGGAGAAGTCACTTGTTTGTGGGACAGGGCCAGCTGAGACCCTGAGGTGAAATCCTGCCTTGAAATCCATGGGAACAACTGGGCAGGTACTGCTTCTTATTGGTTTTGTCAGAAATCAGAGGGCATGAGGTTCATGACCTCACTAGTTTGTTATCATCTTTCTGATTTGCTCAATTTAGCTAGCCAAGACCTGGAAATTAATTTCTAGCTTGACCAAAATCATAGCTCCTGCGTACCTGGTAAAGAACTGCTGTTTCCCCACTAACTTGCATTCGTGGGGTTTGTAAGTTATGTGTCTAAAATCTGTGGAATCTGATAAATATTTAGAGCTGATTCTCCTCAGGCAGACCCCAGTTTTACACAAGTTTGACTTTCTTGCCCTGTTTGGTGAAATTACTCCATATTTAAACCGGAAGAACTGATATGAGAGGTTCAATGACTGTGTGGAAACTAGCTTAGAATGATTTTCCTGCTCTATGGTTTTTCCTAGATTTTTGGACTTCTTAATACATTTTTCATACAGAAAAGAAGTATATATTCCAAATATTTTTCATATCAGTATTTCTGGAGGAAAAATAACATTTCAAAGATATCATGAGTCTTATGTTTTTAGACTCATTTAATATCCAGCTTTATATACGCTGTTCTTAATTAGTAGCAAGTTCTGTTACGTTTGAGATCCAAGAGCAGTGTTTGAATTCAGAGTTCGCAGAAAGGGCTCTGACATAAAATTTCTCCCTTTCATCATTAGTGGAATTGATCGATGCCTTTGCTTAGCAGAAAGATTGCCACAGGAATACAAAAATAGCACATTTTTTGTGCTGCTTGAGATGCATCTCATCCCATTTTGCTTTTAAGCATATAGTTCAGAAGAACTGAAATGGTAGAGCCCTTACATCTGTCACCTTGGGCCGAGTACAGCAGAGGTATTCTTACGTTTCTGTGGCAGACGACCCTCCCCTCGCACCGCCAGGAACTTTCATATAGATCCAGTGTCAGAGTTTCCCTCCAGCCTGGTGAGTTTTACTGGGTCAGAACCAGAAAGTCTGTGAAATAAATCACGCTGTAAAAGAAATTAAATGGAGGCACTGAGTGGTATATCAGTTTCAGTCTGAAAAGATTGACTTTGTTTTCTCCGGTTTCTGGACGACTGTGGAAACCCCAGCTCAAAGGTTGTTACAGAGGAAGTTAAAGAATTTAATTTCTAGATGGAACAGAAATGCCATTTTGTGAAGATGAAAATCTGTTGCTGTGCGCAGGGAGAGGAGGCGTTCTGGCAGGTGTGTGAGCTGGTGGCGGAGGACGGAGCAGCCCCCTTCTATACTGTCTCGGTAACTCCACAGATGGTAAAAAAAAATATTAACAATAGCTGAACTTAAAGCCGGTTTGCTATTCTGCTGCCAATATGTCCTACTGTTGGACACACAAGCACTGAAATTATGCATTCTTGGTCCCATGGTGTCTGGCTGGAACAATTGCGGTGCTTGTTCTATGATCAGCGCATTGTTAGACAGCAGAGTCTTTTAATGCAGTCAGCTGAGCTGTATGTCCGCACTGTTCTTTATGCACTTTATTTTATAGTTGCGCATACAGAAGACGATTGAATCAATTAGCTCCTTGTCTTGCAAACAGGGCACAGCTTTCCAGAAGAGCTGCAAGGGTGTGTCTGAGAGTGAGACAAGCTGGAGATTTCTCTTGGGCAGTGCGTGGGCTGGTTTCAAGTTACTCCATATTTTATTGTCTCCTATTTGCTGAACCTTGGTTTCAAATGATTGAGCTCATTCGCTGTACTTCTTAAAGGTATAGGTTCTTCAAGTTCCACACAAAGAAGTACATGTATGCTGTATCCTCCATAAAGCCAGCTAATGGTTTTCACCCGAGGGGATGTACAGGGAGCCAAAAACACACCTTGTTACTGATGCACAATGCATAGATAGAGGGGTTAGGCAAGAAAAAAAATCTACTGGCTCTGTATCTTGGATTAAAAGGCTTATCTTCCCTGCATTATTCTTCAAAGAATAACTATATCATTACTATAATGAGTTCTTTCTCTTGTTTTTTTATAATTAATAGGGGCCAATTTAGTAGGAAGTACTGCGATGTTTTGCATTCCCATAGTTGTATTGTACTTGTCTTGCACTGATAGCCTGTCTGTGTAGTTTGGACCCGATGCTCTGTGCTGTGGAGCACCCCCCATATTGTATTAAATGTCTGTCGAGAAAAAGGTCTTCTTGACAAATGTATTGTGCACATCAGAGAAAGCTGCAGTGAGTTAGACATTGATAATAGATTAGCTGGGCCAACACTGAAATAGGGAAATCTGCTTTGATGATTTTTTTTTTTTTTATTTCATTTGGCTCAGCACCCTTGTTTCCCTGTGAAAAGGCTGAGAAAGAAGAAATATCTCCTTCATCTGCAGCATCTAATGTAAAGCTTTAAAAGGGTTTGCAGTTTCTTGAAGGTCAAGTGCTCTTTATTATTTTGGCCTGTATCAGTGAAGGCTGCAACTATTATTTAAAAAACAGCAGCTATAGAGGTGTTGCTAATAACTTTCTGTAGGAGTGAATTCACAGGTTGACCATATGCTGAGCGAGAGATCATTTCCCTGCTCTGATGCTTAGAGTGCTCCGAGATCCTTTGGATGAAAGGCACTCCAGTCAGATGAGCCGTTCTTCCAATATTGTAATTATTGTTATCTTCACAATTAAAGAACACCCAACAAAGAACATTAAAGACAATATTTCTATGCCTGGCAATTGTGAAAGAGGAGCTTCACCTACCTCTTCACTTGTCTGTGTCTATGAATTGAAGTCCCAACACTGAAGACAATACAAAGAATTCCTATACCAGCCAGATATATAGAGAAATGTGTTCATGTTTGAAGCATAGGTGCTTTCTGTAGGCATATGTGTTTCAAAACTGTGGGTTTTTTTTTTTAATTAACCATCAGGGCTTTCTTTTTGTTTTCCTAATAAAAATTGCTTTAGTTTTATAACATGAAAAATGGTTCATGGTTTTGATCTGTTTGAAACAATGGGCTTAAAGAGTTTGGTGTGCATCATGGGAATAGCTTTTCCCATCATAACCTGTTTTTCCCCAGGTACAATAGTATTACTTGCCAGTTTTCTGCTTCCAGATTCCACAAATGTGGCTGTGCCTTCTCTAAGGTATCATTTTAAGGGTATGTTTCCCTAACTCAGATATAAGTATATTATCCAAACCTCAGCTGATTGTCAGGGTAGCTGGAGACTTCTTTTTGTAAAACAATAATAAGATGTAAAGGTACCTTTGATACCTTTGTGTTAAAACTAAAGAATATGATGCCAACTCTTTAGGTCTTGCTATAGGCATCTTTAAACCCAGCAGTGATAAATGAAATCAGTTTGTAAGGTCACTCTTTTCTTTCTTGTTGAATGGGTGAAGGATCACTTAATGATCCTAAGGTTCTTCTGTATGAAACAGAATAAATGTGAAGTTGTACCAAAGATGTCAAGCTGCATTCCTGGTGAGACTTTCCTAAAGCGATCAAGGTTTCTTCTGCTTCTTGCACTAATCATTAATAACTATGCTGTTGTCATAGCTCAAAAACTTTCCTATCGACACTTCAATCATTTTTAAGATCTTGAATGTTCGGCGTGTATTAAAGTAACCTTTTGCACTCTATTAAAATTTAAGAACTGCTAGATTTTTAGTGAATGCCCAAGCAACTGGATCATGAAAGCATTACCTTGTGCCAAGGGCATGATGCAGAGCACTGATTCCTTTTTAACAAATAATAAGAAGTTTGACTTTTCATTTACACATTCTGCCAATTGCTAACAAGTTTCCATCTTGTTCAAACACTGGATTGATCCTAAGAAATTGAAAATATTGATTTAACCCTCTGCCTGATTTGTGCTGTGGGCACCTGCTAGTACAGTCTTAGCACATTACAATTGCTTGGCCGTAATTCCTCAGGGGACCACTAATAACTACCACATTTGTCTTTTCATCTTCTGAAATTATGCTAGCAGTTGTCCAAGTCAATTGTGATTCATTTGATACTGCTCTCCTTCAAGACATATTGCAACCAAATAGACTTGCTCACCAGTAATATATCTGATGACATAGTTAGTTCTAGTTAATTGACAGAATGATTCAGGCTTTTATGGATGGCATTAATTGGTCCCTGGTGTCCATGCAATAATTGACCAGACAGTGTAGGCTACATTAGCTTCTCATCCAGTCAGAACAGTGGTAAGATGAGGTAAATGTGGTACAAATGATAAAATGGCTATATTTTAAATCAAACATTTATAAACTATAGAAGTGGGAGATTGTGGCATCAAGAGGGTCTGAATAATGGGAGTACATAAATGTCCACATTGTGTTTTCTTTTTTTTTTCCCCCACCCAATTAACACATGTGGTAAGTCACATCTAGATGTCTTAATGGACTCTGTTTGGATCGTGGTTTAATGTGTAAAGCAAAGAAGGTGGAAGGGCTGCTTGTGGTGTTTCAGCTTCTGTGTGTTTATAGGGTACAATTTTAAGCCTGGTGTTAAGCGTTAGAAGGAAGTGAAAAGTGGGACAGCCCCTTGCTTTTAAAATAGGTCCTTATTTTATTTTATTTTTCCCTCAAAGAAAAGGAGGTGACTTGTGGAAGTATTTTGGCATATTCCAAGTGTATAAGAAATGCAGAGTCCATGCTTAAATGGAAAGTGTAATTTGTTAGAAAAAGTGAGATAAACAAGAAAAGTTACATTAATACAATACTAAATTGCTGCAGCCGTTCTTGAAGACGAATCGTCCAGTGGTTTATCACCTCCTACTTTTTTTACTCTCTGTTTTGTGTAGGAAACCCAGGAAGATAAGCAAGGAGTGCCTTCTGGGTGTGGCTGTTAAACTCACAGGTTTAGAGGAATGTGACTGAAAAGAGTCATAGAATATCTTGAGTTGGAAGGGGCCCATAAGGATCATCAAGTCCAACTCCCTGCTCCTCACAGGACAACCTAAAACTAAATCATATGAGTTGAAGTAAATAACAGTACTGGTACCATAGGGGTTTTGAGTTTGGACTGGTCCAGGGATATCTGTGCTGCAGGCCTACCACGTGGTTTATGGTGTGCCTATTGCCTGGGGCTCTGTTATAGCTGTAGATTTTTAAGTCATATAGGAAGAAAAGATTAAATAAGCATCCACTGAAAAAAAAGAATTGGTGGAAGGTTCCTCCTCTTGGTGTATTTTCTAGGGCATTGCCCAGTTTCGTTTTTAGTGCCTCAGCATGGGATATTCTTTGGAGCTTGTTTTAAATCTGGAAGGTATTTTCTTGCTTAATATTTAAACTTCACTTCATTAAGATCATCCCTTTGTGTATATTCTCACACATCATGTCAAAAAAAGATCTTTCTGCTTCTCTTCTGTCTTTACGCAGCTCAGCTGTCCTCCTTCACGCTGCATACTGCAGCACTCTTGCCTGTGCCCACGAAGCAGCCCCTGGCCCCCCGTGCTGCTCTCCCCACCTCCATTTATCATCCCCTTTCACTCCCACCGGCAGCAGGTATGTCCTGCTACACACTCCCCCCGTGAGTGCAATGTAGTGCCAGAGCTGGCCCACAAACCCCTCCACATCCAATACCCACAGTCCTCTAGATTACGGCCTTCTGAAGCATGCGAGAAGCACTTTTACTGTGATTTATAGGAAATGAGTATGTCAATAACAGGTAGGTTGAGCTGCTTTGGGAATAGTCTCTACCTGTAATACAGAGACTGCTGTATTGATAGAGAATGCCAGCCACCATCAGCTTTGATGACTTTCCTCACTTGTTACACCCCTTTTCACTACCCCTTTTGCTTAAATCTTCCTAAATTGCAAAGTTGTCACAACATAGATCATGCATTCCTTCAGCATCTAGCTCTTAGAGGGTACTGCCAAGAGCAAACAATAAAAACAGTCGTTGCCCTGCTTTAATTTTTATGAATTGTTGAATGTCCTGAGCTCCCACTGATTTCAGTCTGCTAGTGGGAATTGAGGGCATTCAGAGATTGCTGGGAGACTCGGTCTTTACACCATGTACATGCTGATTGCAATGTCTCCACTTCGTTGTAACTTCTTCACAAATCAATCTTTCCAATCTACTAGTAATTTACTGCTCTTCCAGATGCCTTCAGCATGCTGGTATTTTTTTTGGAATTGAACCCTGCATTTGTGTTGCAGGTTGAGTGGGTTGATAAAGGAAAAATGGGAAAATCTTGACCAAAGAAAGTCTTCTGGAAATGTGTCCATTTCTTGTGAAATGGCTCCATTTCTCTATTCTTACAGACTGAACTACATTTGGATGAGACTCTTCCTAGATGAAGTGGTGTAGTTTCTTTGATCCTGAAAAAAGGTGTTGGGTATTTATACTTGAGGCCTGTTCCTACATGGCTCAGTAGGTATTTCTGCCTTATTGGATGCAAGCATATACCATCCTTTGGTTTAGTTTAATCTTCTTGGGAATACAAGAGGTGTTATATTTCCATAGGTCACTTTAAGGTTATGCTCCTTCAAAATACTGATTTTGTGCAAAAGGGTATTATTTCTTGATAAAGAACCCTGGCCACTGGTTAGGTCAAATTTAATGTAATCTGTTATTGGATGTATTGGATTTCATGTTGTAGAAAGCAACGCTGAACTTTCAGGCCAATGATTTCTACTGAGCCCAGTATTGAATGCTAGATGGTTTTACTTCCCACATTTTAAGAAAAAGACAAGACATTTATATGAAAGAAAACAGGATTTTTTAAAGCGTATTTTATTTTATGACAGCAATTAAAAAACCCCTGTATTTAAAATCAAGCTCTTCATTCTGTACACATCTTAAGATGCCACTAACAACAACTTCAATGAAACCTTTAAAATTCCAAGGAACAAGATTGACTTTGAGGGGTCTTAAGCACAGGAATTAAGTATGCCTAATTTATATAATTTGCACTGGTTTTAAACTTCTCAAATTAGAATAAATGATAATAGTTAATATAACTTAGTGCAATTTACTCTTTCCTAAAGCCAGACAAACATTTATTTAAAGTTAAAAGGTCAACAGTTTTACTGTCTCAATCTCTTCACCCAGAAATATTTTGGCATTGTAAAATATTAATGATTTCTACTTAATCCTGAACTATTTTAAACCCACGTTTAGTAAGAGGTATGTATTGAGTATGTGAACCATCAGCTATATAAAAGACCAGGTGTGGGAACTGGGATTGACTTTCTTATTTTTGTCCCCTAATGTCTCCAGTATAAAGGCCTTTATCCCAGGTTTCTGTTATCTTCTCTGCTCAAGCATAGCCATGAAACTACAGGTTTACAAGAGAAAATCTTTTTGAAGAGAAAAATTTCTTGATCCACTTTGGTCTCAGTTGTTCTTTTCCTGTGATCTTTACTGCCTACGACAGGATCTAGATGGCTGAGATGAGCGTTCTTCACCCACAGTGTGCAGTCATGTTCAAATGTCATAAGCAGCTGAGCTTTAAATTCAAATTTGAATAACACAGTGAAACAGGACTCTCTCTGTTGAACTTTTCTTTTGTCCACAGCTCCAAAGCAGTCCACAAATGTCTGCCTGTCAGTTGTCCCCAGTCACTTCTGCAAATCCTTTGCTCAATGTTAACCGAACCGGAGAGAGAAGCGATGATGCTCTTTAGTAAATGTCTTTTGAAGCTCCTTCAAAACAGGAAAGTGGGTAGATGGGAGAGACACCCTATGGGCATCTTGCTGGGGAAAGGCTGAGCATAGCCCTCAGGAGGCGAGGCACCAGAATCCATGCAAAAGCTTATTGTTGGGACCCAGAGCTATAGAAAACCAGGCCTCCTTGGTTCTGCTGCTCGACTTGTTCAAACCTACTGTTGGCAGCAATGCAAGGACAACTCTTAATTTAGGAGATAATGCTGGTAGGACAGACTGTGGGCAGAGAATAACAGGCAGCAGCTCTTCAGCAAAGGCAGAGACTAAGGCATTTTCAAGTGAGAGGCCTTGATCCTGCCACAGCATGGTCCTGTGCCTCCCCGTGCAGCGTGTGTACGTACACCACTGAGTGCCTGCCCGGTGGGCGTAGATGAGCCTGGCTGCATTCTCTATTCTGCAAAACCCTGGGTATTTATACCGCTCTCTCGAAGGGGAGGCAGAGCCTTTGGGTGTCTTGCTTGGGAAGGTACAGAAGAAAGACAGACCGAGATCTGATTTCTGTGGAGATTTACTTTCTCAGACACACAAGTCAAAGTATTTCCAGTGCCCAGAGAATGAGCAAATAAATCAGGCGTAAAAGTTTGGGACCTAATTTTTAGAGCTGCTGAGCTGTTTAGCTCATATTCACCCTTGAAAGACCTTACTTATGCACGTAGAAATGTCTGACATCTTCACTTTTTTTTTTAATCTGGAGAATAAAAAAGAGCCCTTTGTCCAGGTAAGAATGGGAAAAGATGCAAACAAAAGCCTGCCATAATGGCAGATGTTACAACAGAAAATAAATACAAGGATGGAAAGATCTGAGTTACTGAATTTTAAAAACTTTTATAAATTGGCTTACATTTTAATTGAAGTCTTTAATCAATCTGGTGGAAATGAAAAGATGAAGGAGAAGCCAGAGTGATCATTTTAAAAGCACCGTAATGACACTTTTGTTTTCAATGTATTAACTTGGATTTTTAACAAGTCTGGAGTATCAAGCACTGACAGGTGTGGCAGGCACTCCGGAGGAGTTTTTTTTAGCTAGAAGTGAGTGCTGTGAAGACTCAAGCGGTTCAGCTTCGATCATGATCCTACAGCAAGGCAATAGTTTGCCCTGTACAGATTTGAAAAGGCATTTGTCCATATTATTTCTCTTAAGTTTATGGAAATAATTGTGTTGGCTGTTTTCTGTTTCATCAAACGTGCACACTCTGCACCTTGAGTCTTCAGCTATTTGCAGCAGTTGCTGTAGCAGCGAGTCAGTTCTTCTCTTCTGAAGTATTAATGTGGAGCATGAGAGTTTCTGAGGGGCTGTTTTTGTTACTCGGATCTATGTTTCTTTCAGAAAATGCTGTAGCACAACTGCAAGCCAAGTGTCTGATGTGATTAAGAAAACACAGTTTCAGGAATTTGCTTTAATGCTTCTAAGAGTGTCATTTTGATATCTGAGGCTTATGTTGTATACAACCTCTTTGGGAGGACCATAAGAAGGATTTGAAGACATGGAAACTGGTTCTTGAGATAATGGACAAAAGCTCATGTGATAAAACGTGCATACGATAATTTCAGTTGCCGTTGGCATGGTGCTCTCCTCAGCCTTCATTCTGCTAAGCCTACCTCAGAAACGGGTGCCACTTTGTGGCCATATAGAAGTAAGGAAGTTCTCCAGCCAGAGTGAGGGATGCTGGCATGTCCCATTTCCTTTCATAGACTTTCTGTTTCATTCTGCAGTTTGAGCAAAATTGTTTTCCTTGTATCCACTCTAGGTCTTGTACCTGGTGTGCTTCCAGATGTGAGATGGAAGGGACAGTTCTGCTTTGGGCTCAACACCTCCCATTTAGTCTTCATCTTCAGCAAAAGATTCAAGTTAACATCATTTAACAAAACACCTGCTTTGAGACACTGGCTTTCACTGTAAATAAAAAAAATCAGCAGGGACTATACAGCATCAGCCCCCTGACGGTTCTACCTGTATCTTCTTTTCAGCACCATTGCGCTGTACCTTTGCATAAATTCTGTGTTTCCTTTTTTTAAAACAAATCCAGTTGGGAACAGAAGTTCGCTCCCTTGCATAAGATTTTCTGGCTTTAATTCTCCTACCATTTTCCTAATAAGAATTGGAAAGGTCATTAATTGAAAGGCATTCTTTTGCACCCATTCCCACTGAAAAGCCTCATGCCTGAGCATACAGCAATCCCAGACAGCCGTAAGAGAGATCGTTCTGCTGCAGGCTTGCCCAAGCTGTGGTCTTTGCCTTTGAATGTCCTTTTGGCATGGGGTTGCCATCTTTGCAAATACACTGCTAGATATGAGGGTGGTCTCCTGCTCACGGTGTCCTTACAGTGGGACAGGCCCCTCTGCTGTCTGCTGGTGTAGCAAGTTTTTATTTACAGGTACAGGAGAAACTTGAACATGTTTTTCCTTTTATCTTCCGTGTTCCTTTTAGATCGATGTTTTCACATTCATAGCTGTTCTGAGAAATGTCGTGGCAGCAATTCTTTCACTCCTTTGACTGAGTTTCTACAAGTGAAATGTTACTGTTTGGCAGAGCCGGGTTTTCTCACTGACAGGGCTCAGTGTGCAATAGGGATGCAGCCTGAAGTATTACTGTTGACATCAGTATGATCAGTACTAGGCCCCTGGGGAGTGCTGCAGGACAGTCTCCTATCTGGCTTAGAAAGAAAGGAAAGGAAAAGAAAAAACCAAATCTCTTAAGTCCAGGCAAGGGGGCCACACATGTTTTAATGACAGATACTTTTTAAAGCTTGTTTGCGTTTGGGTGATAATGTACTTTAGTGTAGTAGGGGAAATGAGAAACTTCGCACACGGCATCTGGAAATCCTTGTGGTTCACTACCCTCCTTGACAGCAATAATGTGGCTATAAATTTCCCCCAACAGAAAACATGTAACTGCATCAGCCATACCAGAAACAACCTTTCATTTTCTTTTAAATGAATGTGTTGTTTTAAATCTCAGCTTTTTAATAGCTTCATATAAACAGTTGTGAGCCTCTGAGGTAAGTAAGTATATTTTTTACTTCTTGTTCTTATGTCATAGAATCATAGAATCATTTAGATTGGAAAAGATCCTTAAGATCATCAAATCCAACCATTAACCTAACACTACCAGGTCCACCAGTTCTCATGGAAAATCAGCCTATGCCTCAATTTAGCATTTGGAGGGGTGAGTACTGATATATTCATATGTATCTCACAAAAGATGAAAGGGATGTCACTCATGCAAGCACTCTTGATAAATCTCTGCAGCACTGATTTAATCTCGTCATACATATGTTATAGCTCTGTCGGGTGTCAGGTGGAATTTCTTGAGCCAACCCAATGACCATTTCTTTATGCTTTTTAATAGCAAAAATCTAGTGTGAGCTAAAATGTTGATGCTGGTGCGATTGCCAGGTTCAGGATGGATTTGCCAGTTGCCTCAGTGAAAATGCCTTCATGACAAATACATGTTCTATAAAAAGATGAAAATATAGTAGAGTGCTTGGAGGTTTGTAAAACTAAGAAATTTGGTGCCAGGTGGACTTGACAGAAGTTCAGGTACAGTATAGCACTCTGTACGCTGCCTGTGCTTTAGCAAAGCACCTGATGACTCTTTCTGTGTTTGCACAGGCAGAAACTTGTGAGCTAGGAAGGGGGATGCTGATTACATTGCACTGATCCCTTTTGCCAAGGGATTCATCTGAATTCATACCAGTGTCAGGAGGCTGAAGCCAACTATCCAGTATTTAGCACTTTATCGCCTTTTCCTATTTGTTGGTCTCACCTGCGCACTGGTAAAGCTCAAGACCACTCCCTCACTCGATCCTGCATTTTTCTGTGTGACAAGATGCATCCATCCAGCCACTGGCCAAGCTAGACGTAAGATGCAGGAGTCTTGTTCAGGGCTTTGCCCATTAGGAAGTGGTGCCTGCATAATAACCTTCCTGTGGTGAGTGACAGCCTGTGCATTTGTTAGGGTACAGTCTGCATGGTAAGGGCTGGGCAGAAGGGCAGTGATCTTTAAAGCTGACCCAATATGAGATGGAGGGTTATCCTAGAAACAACTGGGGAAGGGGAAGGCTCGGTATTGCTTGTCCTTGCTGTTTAAGGTAAAAAACAGCAAGAGAGAGACAGAGAGCGAGCATTAAAAGAAGGGAGAGAAAAGTGCATAAAGAGCCATCGTTCAAAAGAAAAATGAAATTATTTTATGCGCTGGAGACTACAGGTTACCATATCAGCAAGTTAGACTAAACAGATGATAAAGTCACATGAGCAGACTGAGAGCTCAGTAGGGGTAGAATCTCTAAGTGGCATTAATAAATGCTGTATGCAATTCCAGATCTGTGTGTATTTAAGCTTTCCTTCTTTGCTGCACGAGGCTGCTATGCTCATGGCTCCTTCCAGTGCGCCCATCATGGGTCTAGTGATGTTAGCTGTGGGCACTGCGCTGGGACATGTCCCCCATATCCCTGTCCTAATGCCAGCCCTGGGCCCCCAGCGAGGCATGTTGGAGCTGAGAAGCAAAGTCCTGCTACTCCTTGTGAAATGTCCCTTGTTGCTGTCAGGACTAGGAGCCACTGGCGGCTGAGGCTGTTCAGTATGCTAACTGTGCTGGCATGGGTGCAGGTGGAGAGGAGGCTCATCAGGTAGAAAGTGCGATTGATCTTTCACGCACCTTTTTCACCACGATAAAAATCTATAGAGAACTAAAAATCTTTAGAGAACTAACCTCTATAACTGTGAAGAGAGTATAGGGATTCAACAAGGAAGCACGGCAGAGCTGCTGCTGGAAGCCCAGTCTCCTCTCCCAGTCCCACGTCGATGGTACTTAACCACAAAACAGCCCGACTGTAAAGTTTCTCTGCTACTGCATCAGGCCTAAAGAAAGTGGGATTAAGAATTATGCATGAAGCTGTGTCTGCACTCCATTACTCATTTATGCAGAACAAACAAAGAAAAGGTATCCAAATGTACACTTTTTGGATAAATGTTATGTAACGTAAAGGCATGAGCTGGGGAGCAAAAGAAAGTAGTGATTTACTGTAGAAACAAATAAGTGGTAAAAAGATTATCACTAACTGTAGTTTTCTTTTGCTTCTCTGGCATGTCCTACCCCTTAAAAATTATTTTTGAAAGAGCCCTCCCATCATCCAGCTTTAAGTAAAATAATTTATAAAGAAAATTACAAATGTTAGGACTACAATGCATTTGGCGGATACACAAAGCAACATTTCCTTATGGTTCCCCACTGTAATCCTGCAGATTTTGAAAGGCATAAATAGGTGTTTTCAATTATAATGAAATCAGCAGCATGGTATTTACACTGCTTGGGATGTACTGTGGACTGCTGGAGTCACTGGAGGGCTTAGAGCCTGGGGCAGCGGGGCAGGAAGAGTCAGGCAGGCATTTTTCACTCTGATGAATGAGTAGGTTATGAGGAACACCTCCAAATTTAAACAAAATACAGTATGGTGTGGTATTATTTGATTACTCGGCTCTTCGTCGCTGTCTTTCATAGCTGAATGTCAAAATAAGCAGCAGTATCTTCCATTCTTTAACAGCCTGTTGTGTTCTTATACCTGAGTTCAGGATGGCATTAAAATTGCTTTTTGTCCCCTTGGGCTGGTGTCCTGGGGATCCTAGAGAAGTGCAGGGAATATCATTCTTCTCTTCTACTTCAGCTCAAACATCAGCCACCCAGATGAGGTCAGGGAGGCAGGAATGGGTGACTGATCTGGACGGGTTCGTATCACACCTGGAAGTATGGTCAGGTCTTTCTTTAGGTTAAAAAAAGAGTTAAAGTCCCAATTTTAAGCATGTTTTGAGACCAGGTTTGCAAGAAATCACTTACCCTGTAGCTCAAGTATGTTGTGGGTCTCTCTTGTGGGTTCGTAATTGGAGCAAAATATTTATTGTACTGTAGCTAGAATGACATTGCTAGCTATAAAATCTCCACAAAATGTTACTTTGTGCTTGTGAAATAACTTGGAAACCAAGGTTAGTGTTGGATGTATCCCAAGCTCTTTCATATGCCGGTCAAATGTTTCTCCACTTGGCCCATCTGCTGTCAGAAGCTGTCATCTAACACAAACTGAGTCCAAATACCCTGGACATAATGCAAATTTAAATACCTCTCTGCACCTGCTGTGAAAATAAAGCATCTTAACTGCATGGGACACAGACACAAAATAATTCATAAGCTAAATAAACAGTTTGTGCAAAGAGCTGCACGAAATGCCAGCGCAGGGTCTGTGGAGCTGAAAATGAAGGCATCCCGCAGGGTCTTCCCTCGCCTGAAGATGAACACCCCCTCCCCAGGAGCTGTGTGGTGGGACCCTATACCCGGCTGCGGGCACTGGCGCTGGCCTGTTTTTAGACAGCCTCTGGATCTGGCCAGAACCCCCATCACTGAGCTAGAGAAGTGACCTGCTCTCTTAAAATCTCATTATAGTAAATGCTGAGTTGAGAAATCATGTCACAGCTTTTCCCGTTTGTAATGTCATCAGTGGAGGAAATTTACCTCCTTAATGCCTCGGCTTTGCTCTCTATTAATGCTGTTACAGGGCATAGTGGAATACATCACCAGTCTGACTGTGGTCCACTGTTAAAATGGGCAAGGAGTTCAAAAACATATTTGGCAGCACACAGACATGTTTTTAAAAATGTGCTGGGTTTTCTGGAGGCTGCTTGCTGTCTGCAAGTTGGATGCGTGAACCTTACAAAGGGGGGAACCACCATTACTTTTACAATTCTGGTTTGACAGACAGATCTTGGTTGCTCTCTGCAGGATTGAGGGGAGATGGTCCATGGATATTTCTGGAGTTTCTACATCTGTTTGCTTACTTTTATGAACTGACTTATTCATAGCGATTTTTTTCAAAGTTATACTGTATAAACAATATAATGCTATTCTGTAAGGCGAGTCTTTCGTTATGTTACTTTGTGCAGCCATTTCTGAGTCTTTTAAGTACCATCTTTGTGCAATATGGATCTAGTCAAAAGAAACGTGCAGTATTTCAAGCATCTGCCTCTTAGAGTTCTTGAGTCACAGGCTGGTACTCAGAACCTCAGTGAAGCCTCAATACACAATTTAAAGTAATTTTTTTGGTTTTTTGATCACCTCTCTCTGAATCCAAAACGCTTTTTTGGGTATATGCAGCTTAGAAACATGTAAGCATTAAGATATACATACAGTTTAAAGTGGTTAGAACATTGTAGTTCTGTAATGTTTTAATATTAAATATAGGGGAAAAGGATACTGTTGTAGTGATAGTTAAAGTGGATTTCTTAAAGAATAAACAATAGAAAGCAAACTGGCATCCAAAATTTCTCCTCTGCAAATGAGCGTTACTTAAACAATCGTAATTGCTTTAAAAATGAACTTCATTTTGCCTAAGAGAACAAACAGAACTGAAGCCACCTACTGAGAAATTCTATTTTGCTAATTTTTATCTATTCTGATGCAAATAGTGGTTTTAATCCCCTTAACTCATCCATCATGCATGACAGGTCAGCCAGCCCATTGTCTGTGTATTTGAAGGATTCCTGTCCAAACCAGACTTGCTGTCAGTAGCATTGGGTAAGAGTCTTCTCCTTTCTGAAATGCTCGTGTTGCTGAAAAATTGCAACTACCTTGGAAAACAACACAGCAATTGCATATGCACGTGGAAGTCGCACGGGGTCTTCGCAGATAGGTTACTAAGAGTTCCTATCATAGCAGGGGAAAAAAAAAGAATGTCAGATTAAGGACATCTAGGTTTTTGTATAATCTACTAAACATCTGTAGCTGATCCAGAGAGATGGCAAAGGTCAAGTTTGAGGATTTTTTTTCCTATAGGGATTTCTTTGTATGTTCTGAAGCCTAAAAATTGCTGTTTGTTTTGAAATGCATTTTTGGTTGCAGTAAAATACAGTTTATAGTAAGTAGAAAATAATATAATTACAAAGGAGGAAAAATTTTCCATGGATTTTTGTAACATTTAAATTTTAATTAAATGGGGCTTAGAGTAAATTATAAAACCTTCTTTTGTTGAGACAAGTGACACTGACAAAATATTAATTAATGAATATTCAGAGATCTCTCTGGATCACTTGTCTCTCTCTTTGAAATATGTTCTGTCTGTGTTTTTAAAAACTCAGAAGAAGAAAATTAATAAACATTGTTTATGTGGAATATTTCCCAGTATGAAAAGCTGCCAAACAGAATCCAATGCATTGCTTTAGCATCAATGAAGACTTTTGAACCAGATGTGTCTATGGGTCTTTTTTGTTGTTTTCTTTACAGCTGAAGCTGGGATGAAAACCAAAAGGTTAAGACTTGACATGAGGAGAATATCTTTCCATGCTACTATTAGGTCATTTCCCTTTTGCTGTATAAATTAAATTGTGGTATTGCTTCAATCTGGGATCATTTTATTGTTGTTGTTTTTAATACAATACACGGAAAGTTCTTTTCTTTTGGAAGTATCATTATGATATAACTTCAATGAGTCATTGTAATTGTTCGCTCATTAGCATCCAAAGGGATTATTTCGGTTATTTTTTTTCTTGGATCTTTTCTTTTCCATGCCTTTGGGGTCTTTATCTCCTCCCGTGGCTTATTGTAATCTTGTGTGTGTGTCTGCATACACACACACCACTCGGGCCGCCCTTATAACCCATTTTAGGAACGCTGCGGTCTTTGTCTCCTCCCGGTCCTGTCCTGGGATGGCCATTTTTGCGCGTGGTCCCTACCTAAATTCAGAGCCAGAGCCTTGGCTCTTGAAGGACTCAGTGCAGAGTTAAGCAGCAAGCTCCAGCAGGTCTGAGACCTGCCTGCATCCTTGGCTGCGGGTGAACTGGGCATCCCCGGCCCTCCGGCAAGCGCCCATGCAGAGAGATGGAAATCCTGTGCTTGGTGCAGTTTTAAGGCTGATTATTTTTGCTACGAAGCAAGTGTAAAGCAGCTCCTATTCTCTTCCACAGGGCTGGAGGAGTTGTCTCCTGCCTTACATTCCCATTATTAAAGGCTGTCTAAGCTGAGTGGTCCCACAGATTTGCAGATTTGGACTAGGGAATAGTAAATTCCCTAGATAGGGTCTCCCATCTTTGCTTTAAGGCATTACATATACTGATTAAAGAGGAAAAAAATAAAAAGAAAAGAAGAGTGGAGGGGGATCAAGGGAGTGTTTGCCTTGGCTAACTTGGCAATTAAAAATACATAAGTGAAAGAATTGCCATGAACTTGCCCAAAGGGCTATAATAAATAACATACTGCATAACTAGTACATAAAGTGTGCTCTATGGTTTTGAATTAAATGACTGTGTGTGTTTTTAGGGTTGTTGGTTGGGGTTTTTTTTCAGAATTTTAACAGTTGGAATACAAATAGGCTTATGTTTCTGTAATTGTGGTAAACATATTTTTAAAATCGCTGTTTGATCAACTGTAAATATTACCAGTTCAGAGGTTAAATGCTGTTGTTGAAGTAATTCAGGGAAATCCAGCAGAAGTGTAAATATGGCAGAAAAAGCTAAACAATATGGCAAAGGAATATTTGCTGACTTAAGAGTGCAGGATCAACACCAATATTTTTCCAGTGATGCTAAACCTCTTGTAACTGCTAAATTGGATTTGTAGTTGAATGAAGTATCAGCTGCTGTTGGACAAGCCCATAAAGGCCGGACGGCTGGCCTTTTGTAGGCAGGGCTTAAAGGACGATTGATATGTTTTAGCACTTTTGGGATTATTGTGATTAGGAGGAAGCCATTCTGAATGATAGAGAAAAGGGTGTAAAAAACACAGTCCACAGCTGGTAAGCAGCATGTGTTTGCTATAAGGAGAGGTCATGACTAGTTGATCCTGCTGGTTCTGGCATTGATTGACAGTCAAGAAAACTTGATATTATGAAGCAGACCCTTCTTTCCCCCCCCCCCCCCTTTTTTTTTTTTCTTAAGGAAATGATGGTGATGGTTCTGTTGTGTAAAGCCAAAGTATTTTCAAAATCTGGAGCACTCACCAGTTGCAAGCTAAATGTTCAGAGACACAGCTGCAAATTTGGAGTTGTTAAAATATCATCTAGAAATTAGTATTCAACCCATATCTGTGAGAACAGTAAATAGGAGTTACAGAATTAGCTCTGGTGTTTCTGTGTTTGCCTTTTTCATATGTGTTAGTCTTAACTAAAACCCTCTTTGCCATGCCATATAGTAGAAAATTTATGCTAAGTATGTGGAAATTTCAAGTTTGCTGAACTTGTTAACTATTATGCTTCTGGTATATCTCAGATACTTAGTGAGGAATAATATGTGTAAAAAATATTTTACCATCCAGTTTTATCATTTTGTTTCTATTAAACACCTGCCCCAGAAAACATGTAGGCTATTTCATCTTATCTCCACTACCCACTTGGAAACGAAGCACTGGTTTTTTGTTTTGTTTTTTTTTTTTTTTTTGTGAGCAGCCATCCGAAAGCTCGCAAATGCACATTTAAATAGTTGGATCTCTGACTCTTTTTAGTGGGGCTGTACCTCTTTCAAAATTTGAGTTTAGCATACCACACAGGAAAGAACACAAGCTTGCCAACTCCCGCTGAGCGTTTTTTCAAGCCTGTGAAAAGAATGAATTATTCAGCAGTAAGCATGCTTACAGCTGGCCATTTGGGAGCTTTGATGTGCGAATCAGGCGGTTGCATGAATGCCCTTATTGTCATGTTATGTGTACACAGTGTGTGAATTATTGAAAATAGTGAGGCCTGAGCCTCATCTGGTAGAGATTACAGTGCAGGCATGCTGGGTGAAGGTCTGTAATTGAAAATCCCCAGATGCTGTTTATTTGGCCTATGTCACGTGGCCTTCTGCAGAAAGCTTGTCTGAACAAAATGCTGCCCGCCTGGGAAGCGCCGCCCAGCCCCCTCCGAAGCCCTCGCAAAACCCAGTGTGTGGACGACTTAAACACCTGCCCATAATATTTTTAAAAGCTTAAATTAGATTTGCCTATAACGTTTAAATAGAGGATGCCTTACTTAGGGGTTTAAACTGCTTAGCCAGTTGTTGACTCGCAGAGCTCTTTTATCTACAAGAGGCTTTTTGTTAGCCAATTTAGCTTTAAAGCGTCTTCAGAAGGCAGCACCGGCAAATTTTAGGCGAGCTCTCCCAAAGCCGGATATTCTGACAGCAAAACAGAGCAGACAAGGAGCGGCTCTTCCTCCGCGGGCTGTGAGCCTGGCCACCCGAAGGCCCCATGGCCTCCTTCTGATGGAGAAAAATGTTCAAACCAGCCCGTCCCCACTGACGATGTCTATGCACGGACCCCCGTGACTTCGGGTGGGATCTGGATCTAGCCCATGCTCAGCAGTGAGACAAAGGGCTCAGTGCTGCTCACAGGGACTGTCCCAGGGGAGCTCTCCCCTGAGGTACAGCAAGCTCATCAGCAGGCTTCTCATGAAGCAAAATTCCTGCTAGCTCTCCAAATTTGTCCCCTGGGCACATGGGCGGCACTATGCGGTCACCAGGCTGTCGTAGCGGCTTCGAGCAGAGGCAACCCAAAATGGAGTTTACCAAAACCAGCTAAAAAGCTTTGCCATGGTGAAAATACGGCCATGAGCATGATTTGTCTGTCCCCAGACTTTGCGCTAAGGACGTGAAATACCTATTTCAAGCCACAGTCTTGTAGAATTTGGAGAAATTCATAGTATGCAATTATCTGAAAAGAATAGGCTTTTCTACTTGGTCACTACTTGGATTATTTTGCTGAGCATGAAAACTTTTTAAAATTAGCTGTTCATTTTCAAATTGCTAACCGGCTTGATTTCCCACACTTGTCTATTTTTATCACATTCGGATGGTGCCTATTACTGGGAGCTGGGATGGCAGAGGTTTAATTTGTGTCATTAATGTTCTAAATAAAGACGCCTGCCCGCCATGCAGCCAGCAGCTTCGCAGGGACGTGATGCCCCACTCCTGGCGGGGACCAGGTTTTAGCAGCAATACCCATGGGTGGGACCCAGGGAAAGGGACCTGGCATGTCTGGGGGCATGCCACAGCTCACGTAGGTCCCAGCAGAGCCCCCCGTGGTGGCCTGGTGGCTCTTGCGCAGAGGTAGTAGTGCCAGTTTTGGACCACAAAGGGGTTGCCGGTTATGTCCTCCTCACCCAGGGGGTGATTTTCACCTTCAGGGGGCTTGTCCATGCTGGGCAAGTGGGGCCCAACCCACCCACAGCACCAAGGGTGGCACCTGGGAGCCTCATGGAGGCCTTTGTAGGGGCTGATGCTTGGCTGCTTTAGGCTGGTTTTGGAAACAACGTTAGTGGGGGAGGCTTCCCCACACAAGGGCCCTCTGTTAGAGCAACAACTGCCTCCCTTGGGGTCAGGCGGGTGGGAGCCTTCCCACTTTGCAGCTGCTTCTACTTATTTTGAACAAGAACAGCAGAAATGTCAGTCCTCCATGCTGCCTGTGAGGTGTCTGGGATCACCACACGTTCCCTTGTTTAGGGTGATGATCCTCAGGGATGGGGCAGTACTTTGGGAAGGCAGACGGAACCTGTGTCCCGCTGGTCGGCAGGAACAGGGCTACCCTAGGGGCCCAGCTGTTCCCCTGGAGGGGCCACAGTAAGGCTTTGGCACCTCGTGAAGCCTCGCAGGTTTTCTAGCACCTGCACTATTTTCTAGCTGAACCCCCTTTTTACTTCCTGCCATGATTAAAAAAGATGTTCTGTTGTATAAAATGGCTCTTCCTCAACATCAGTCCAGGGAGAATTATAGTTTGTAATTGCACTGACAACACAGAAGGGCATGACAGGTAAAGCCTGAATTTAAAAGGAAAAAAAAAAAGAACACAAAAGGAAGCCTATATAAAATATTTGTTGTGGTCCTCTCTGATTCTTTCAAGATCCTTGGAAAAAGATTCCTGCACTGTGAAGATGTTTCATCTGACTGGGCACCTCCACACGCCTCTCTTTGATACCTGAACCAAAACATTCAAAGTAGGAGACTGTCATAGCGGATGACAAGAAGAAGGAGATGAACACTTACAGTTCATAAACCTGACCTCTTCTCCTCTGCCAGGCAATTTCCCAGATATATATGACAGGGAGCGTGAGGGAGGGCGTGTATGGAAAGTATTTCCACAGCTGAACTCTTCTTAGAGAAAAACAGATCTGTTTATTAATGACCATTTTTCACCCTAACTTTTCTAATGGCCAATTAAAGAAGCTCCTTGAGCCTCCTTTTGTTTCAGACTCTTCTCATTCCCGAGAACAGGAAAGGGTGTTTTTAGGGTTATTCAGCCTTCCATTCTTTAAAATCCTCTCTGGGCCCTGGTTGGTCAGGAGATAAGATCTTTTCTGTTAGTATCTGTCAGAGTTGGTAAAGAAGAGCACCAGTGTTTGGTAGATAACATAAAAGCTGTAAACTTTTAGTCGAGGAAGTCTATCTTGTATATGTCAGGCAGTGCTTATGTTTGTGTTTATGTTTTTTTGGTAGTCCAAAAAAGAAATTATGTCTTTTCAGATTATTGTGGCTGAGCAGAAGATATTTAGTGAGCCTCATGAGACTACAGTATCTTCTGCTCTGGCTAAACCTGGTGTGCGTTTCTTTGCTGTGTTAAAAACATGGCTGTAAGGAAAAATAAGGCTGTTGCCTTGGCCACTTTGTATGGTTCCTTGTAGAGTTCCTCCTCCCTGTGAGTTAAGTCAGATTATTCCACCCTGTTGACTCTTCTTGAGCTAGGCTCCAGCTAGACTTCACCTTAAGGGGAAGTGATCACTTTGCAAAACCACAATCTTGTTAGTCATACCCCTGCCAGGCTAGATAGCGGCTAGAGAAACCCCTCCTTGATTCAAGCCAAAGCACTTCATGGATGGACTGGGGCTCAACTGGAGACAGCACTTGACTGGTATTTTGAATAATGCAGTCTAGACTTTCAGTGCTTGGTGGTTTTTATAAAGCTGCTTCTCCTGTCAAGTGGCTGCCTGGGTATCTGATCTTTCCTTTAAAAATAGTTTTTTAGCTCTCTTGACTGGGAGGAAAGCTGTGAAACCATGAGAAGGTTTAACTCTTCCTCAGCCACAGCTGACGGCTGCATAGGACTGCGTTAATGGGCAAGGGATGGCTGGACTGACCTGTGCTGTGACCATGTATCTGAAACATCTTCAGTGCAGACAGTGGGACAAGAGAAGACAACGCATCCTTTACATCACCTTATAGAGTCATTGACCTTGCGGAGTCACCGGCTGCTGCTAAGGACAATCTGACAATGCTTTTTGCACCAAAAAACTATTCTGGGTCTTAATGTATGCAAAGAAGGTACTTTCTGGAGGGGGGACATTCCCCAATTAAATCAAAATGTGCATTTAGAAATATGAAAATGTTCAGACCACCTATCATACCAGTGATTGCGGGAATATGATGATCTCTGAATCTCACTGGATCACAGAGGGCTGCTATTGCAGGCTACTACCCCTTCGGGCTCCCCACTGGCAGGTGGTGAAACGCATCTTCTCGGTTTTCTTTTAATTTTTGTGCACTTCTTTACTGTCTGCTAGCCTAGTACTCATTGAAGGGACACTGCAGAGGCGTAAAAAATACCAAACAAGAAGGTTTTGGAAAACTCTTGTCCAAAGCACATTTAGTATCATGTGCCATCAATTGTATACCTTTTCCTCTCCCTTCTCATTGCCGTGGCCTCAGGCTCTCAACCTCTCTGTCAGTTCCTTTTCCCAAACTGTATGATATTTTTCCACTGTAGAACTATTCCATCTAATATTAATGAAGAGTAGAGCAGCTCCATTTCTGTCCATGCCAAACACCTGCAAATGAATTTGCAGTCCTGTCACTGTGAGGTAGGTGCTGTTACAGCATAAGGACATAGGGAGACAGCCGCCACTATGAAAACTAATTCTCCATATTTGAAATGAACTGTTTGGATGATGAGAAGGAGCATGAGAACAGAGAGATAAAGAGATTGAGCATTCCCTGGTTTCACCCCATGAATACAAAGGCTCTTATTCACTGCAAATGGCAAGTACCTTGCAGGCACGACAGGCTGCAGAACTGCTGTCCAGCCAAAAGACAAGGTCTTTGCTTGAAATTAGATAACTAGCTGCTCCTTTTGTATACGGAAATCCCTCATTTGTGTGCAGAAATGTTGCTTGCTTGTTCAACCGTTTGCTCACGTAAAATTTACCTCTTGAAGTTTGTCCTGAAGAGACCTGCTGAAGAGTTACAAACCTCACATCACCATTACAGTGGTGTGTGGCAGGAAAGCTGGGGCACAGTCCGGACCAAAACAAAAAGGGAATCGGAGAAAACACAGCTCTACTCTGAAGCATGTTGATATTTCATATTCTAGTACCCATTTAGCAAACAAACCATGGAAGAGACAGGATCTGTGAGACATTTGATACAAAGGGTGTAAAATAAGGCTCAGAGGGGAAGACAGAAGGAAAAGGGAAAATGAAGGTCCACTTTGACTAATTGTGTTCAAACTTCCAGTCAGCAAAATAGCCTTCAGACTTAGGCATGTTACTCCAAAACTTCCCTGTCTCCTCCCCACATCAGACTGAAAGAGCCTGAATCCCTGGCTGATATAATAACTTTCTGCACTCCCCAGCTATGTATTAATCCACTTTAAAATAACTTGGTGGGTGACAAGTTATTTTCTTAACCTCCCCATTTTCAGCTTGCTGCTAAATCAGTTTTTTAATTTTCTACACACAGGCTACTTATCCCTTGTGCTGAATGCAAATGACTCCATAACTTAGGACTTGTTGAACAAGTATATTTAAGTTAGTACAACTCATGGAGAAGTAACAAAATATGCAGTGAAAATAAACAGGCCACCACATAAAACCATGTTATCTTCCATGTCAGCAATATTTAGGAAGGAAATTATTTGGAAAGAAAATGTTAGTGTGTATTATGTGCATAATGTGTGACTGAAAAAGAGTCAAATAGCCATTTTATAAACTTGGAAATACTACACATTTCCAAGAGAAATAGAGCTCTAAATAACAAACCACCGTGTTGATCGGCCCCACTGCAGCAGGAATTTAGGCACTGCGGGGTGACCGCTCTTCTGCGTAGAGCTAAGGGCATGATTGATAACCTGCTGAACTGGGACAGTGATTTCAGTCAGTGGAGGAGGCAGAGTGCTTCCTGGCAGGAAGGATAGATTTTGCTGTCCTCCTCGTGGAATTAAAACCTGGAGAAAAGCTGATGCAAAACCTCAACATCTGGGTGATTGGCACTTTGGCTCGGGTGGCACACGACCTTCTCAAGGGCAGCTGCTCTTCTCAGCAAGGGTCCAGATGGGCTGAGGGGGGCAAACACCACCCAGCACAGTCAGAAGCAAAACCAGAGGAGCCTGGACCTTGTGTCAGCCCCCAGGATTGAGGGGGTTATCCAGCGGGAGATTATCCTGGGCACCACCGCTGACCAAGGAGGTGCCTCTCTGCCTGCAAAGAGCTGCAGGACTTCAGTGGGAAAACACTGAACTCATAGCCCTCTGCATGTGGTTCACGTGGAATGTGAAATGTCTGTTAATGAGAGGGAAGAGAAATGTTGATGAACAAGGATATGAACAATACTGATTAATAGTTTGCAAAGGAAAAGTGGAGTAGATGTAAGAAAACATAAGACTCACATGCATGGAACTCATGTTTAAATGTGATATTTTGATGATGTTTATGGATGTGATGCTGCTCGTCCCTTATAATGAATTCTTCTTTGTTTCAGGTAGGAATGAATTGATAGCCAGATATATCAAACTTCGAACAGGGAAGACACGGACCAGGAAGCAGGTAAAATAACCCAGTGGGGAAGTATGCATGTCAGTGAATGACAAAACATGGCATTTTTGGCTGCAGTGGCTGTCTGTGCTTCAGCTCTGATGAGATGATGTATTGACTTCACTGTTCAGATTAAATACACACTATTTAGAAAATACTCAAAACTCTGGGGTTTTTATGTTGGGCATCATTTCAGTGGCGGCTTGAGGATGCATTTTTTATTAACCTATGTGTACATGAAGCTATTATCCTCTGTATTTGGGGAAAAAAATTCAAAAGTTGAAGCAGAAGCATAAAGCATTGTGCCTTATTTCTCTATACGGACAATTAGAGAATATAATAATTATTTTAAGATGGTGAATAATGGAATTTCTAAAAGTCCAACCAACTCACCTATATAATAAATGTTATGAACCTTGGATGTGAGAGGTAAATAAATAAAAACTATCTAGCAGGACTGATCCTAATCAGTATCTTAGCTCACGGGCAGTACTTGCTACCAGATGAAAAAATAATTTAAAAAATCACCTAAGAGCCTTCAGGCTTCTGGTCTGTGACCGCAGTAAGATTTCATTCATCAAAGAGTCAGAATAAACCTCTAACCAGTCTTAAGTCTTTTTCAGATGATTATCACATAACCGTTAACTTATCTCATGTGACTAAATCCTTTAATTTATAATACCCACAGTGATCAGCAGCCTCACAGAAGGCACACACTCTGTAGTTTATGCGGTGGTTACCAAACCCTTGCGCTCTTTCAAGATGCTTAGCAAATCACAGAGTCCCCTCACTTTCTCTAACATCAAGAGCCAGATTCCCCTTCTCCCTGTCCATGTGCATGACAAAGGAGAAGGCAGAGGCTCATAAACTTGCATGCTATGTGTGTTTTGTAATGCAGGGAAAGGTGACGCTGAGTCAGCATGCACAAAGATGGCCTGCTGCCAGCGCTCGGATTTACAGCACTTTGGACGGGGTAATATTTTGCCCTGGGTGGTGTCCTTTGTCAGTTAGGAAGAAAACATATGTACAGGGGATGAAAAAAGACATGAGAAAGGAGAGAAACTGCAGCACGTGGAGAAGGAACACACAAAAGATTGGCAAAGAAATCTGAAACAAAAGACAAAGTCCCAAGTTCTTCCCTGCTATGCCCATGCGAGCTCCTGTAGTTGGGGATTACGCTGGGATCTTAAAATTGCATCAGGAGTCAAAATGCAGATCTTGGGGCTAGAACCTGTGATGGCTTACATATGGCAATGTTCTGCCTCCATACTTGTACATCCCTCTATAGTGATTCATAAATCAATTTAGACTGTTTAGAAAAGTTTGATTGTTGTTACTTTTGTGTTTCAACTGAGCAATTAAACGTTACAGTTGTGCTTCTTGTATAACCTTTAACACCACTAATATCCCACTGAAAGCAAAACAAATGGACATGTGTGAAAACTTGGTCTATGTGTTTGACTACAAAATTGCTTAGTAAGCAATAGTATAGCTGTGAATTACTGCAAACTGGCTCCTGAGCTGTTTCCTGAAGAAGTCTCTGAAGGGGGCCTTGAGGGGCTGTGCTCATTTATGCATTACTGTTTGCTTCCCTACTAAAAATACAGGCTTTTTGGTACTATTGTCATGGAATATTCTTACAGAGGGAGGAAATCAAGCTTTGTTTCTGCTTTTCTTTTGCTTTGTTCTTTCCCAGACAGGAATTGTAACTAACTTAGGAAAAATGTACAACACTTGATATGGCATGCCCTGGGTCAAATAAAAATAAGAGATTTCTCTTTAGCAGTTTTTACTGCAGGTTTTAAACCTTCACACAGAGGGCTGTAGGATGCTGAGCACTACTGAGCGATGCCAGGCAGCATCGTTAAACCCTCATCATCAATAGCACGGATTTCTGTACATGCCTGAGTAAATAGGAATGTGAATCTGGGCCCAGACCCTTCCCTGCACAGGCAACAACTTCTGACCAATAGCTAGTCTAGTGCAGGACTGGGTTCACACAAATTTCTTAACAAAATGTAATGACAATGGGCCAAACCTGGACATCGCTCAAGCTGATGTCACGTTACTGGTCCCCACTTGCATGAGTCTCTTGTGGGCAGATTTGATGCTGAGATTACTGAGGAAGGCCGCACAGGTTCAGGGACCTATGTTGTGCCAGTGTTTTATTGTTTGTTCCAGAATTTAGAGTGTTTCAGTGGGGTTAAAATGCAGCCTGAGGCTCCTTATTGGAGCTGCAGAACACAATAAATAATGGATAAAACCTCTCGGTGCCAACTTGTCTCGAGCCTAGTGGCAAATGGTCAGTGTGGGCATCTACATCCCCAGCAGATGGGGTAGAAATCCTGTCAGCTCCCAGTGCGAGAGCACAGGGCCTGGCCATGGATGGGATTGGTACCAAAGCACGTGGGCTGTGTCCAACTACGAACTGTGTCTTCTATCTTGTAGCTGAATGCACAGCCTGGTGGGTTACACTTCTTTTTTTTTTTTCTTTTTTTTTTTCCTTAATACGTCACTGCAGTGATGACCTATATTGTTAAGCCTCGGTGCTAAGAGCTTGGTATCTGGCTGGGAATGTGGTATCTTTAACAGCAGAGCTTAATGAAGATGCAAATAACTTCCTCCCTTCAGAAAAATTATTTTTTAAAAACAAAACCAGACATTTTAAATTTGATTTGCTTTTTGTTTTTCTTTTGTTTGTTGTTTTTTTTTTTTTTCCCCTATAAACCTGAACAATGTAGGTGTCTAGTCACATACAGGTCTTAGCAAGAAAGAAAGTTCGAGAAATTCAAGCCGCCATTAAGGTACGTTTGGCTTGCCCAGTTGTAGGGGGCTTTTCATCTCCATGGTTACAGGCTTTTCCTTTGTTTCCTCCCTTCCCCTACCCTGCAGGTGTCTAGTCACATTCAGGTTCTTGCCAGAAGGAAATCTCGTGATTTTCATTCCAAGCTGAAGGTATGCGCTTTTCTGCTTTTGGGCTTGTGGTTGCTATGCCTGTCCCTTCCTCCTCCCCGCGGTGATGGGCGAGCGCCTGGTGCTGCCGTGCCTGTAACCTCGTTTTCCTGCATGTGGTAGCTGTCTGCGTCTCTTTGTGTTTAATCTCCGGTTTCTGCACTAGCATCCACATTAAAAACGTTGTTTTAACACTGTCCAAATGCGAAGTGAACTACTCTTTGTAACAGCTCAGCACCTAAACCTGATTTTTAACCCGTTAGTCTATTTTTTTTTTTTTAACAGTTGAGTGCTAGGAGTGTATTTAAATACACAGGGTTTTTATGCAGTTGTTTATGCTTTTTCTTTTTTGCTTTTTCCAGAGGGGTAATTGGGGTAATTGTTTTCCATTCCCAAATGTTTTTTGTCTGTGCTTTTGAAACACTATCAAGAATTCTTAAAATAGATCATTTCTTCCAAGTGCCAGAGAGCACAGTTTACCGAGATTGCTCTAACTATAAGGTGTTTCTAGAGTACAATCTAGTATCACCTCAAGTTACGTACTATTTACAAGTTTCCCTGAATTTTATTTTTTTTTAAATTAAAATATTGACATTTAATCTTTGGAGAGCCTCAGTCAGAGTCCTGTTCAGGGAATATTAAGTATGTTTGCTTAATCTGACGCGATGAATTGTATATGTCCCCATTTTCCCTGGTTTCCATAAAATATATTCTAAGGCTAAAAAGAAACTCTTGGAAATGCTTAATAGGGGTTTCTTGGATTGCTTGTATTTTCAAGTTTTCCAGTGGAGATCTTGGGACCCTTTTTGTTTTGTTTTCACATTGCTTAAAAGTGGAAGAAGGGCTTTTGCAGTTTTTGCTGTTGATTTTTTCTTTTTAATAAAGAGCAACAAATCACGTTTTTGTTCTAACTGGAAAGCAAAATGTTTCAGAAAGTAATTTCACAATACTAAGCGGTGAGCACTGCGGATGCTTACCATGATCCTGGAACCGCAGCATATAAATAACAGCCTGGCTTTGTAACAGGCCTCCTTGACAGAAGCACTGGGTTTTTCGTCCGCAGTGGGCAGCATGCTGGCAAGCTTGTATGGCTGTTGGTGGCTGGCTTTTTAGCTGCACTGGCTGAGCAGTTGGGGTTCGTAAAGAACGACTAAGACAGCTTAAACATACTGCTTTTTAACCGAGGGTGCAATAATACAGAGATATGTAGCATTTTAAGCTTAAATTGTCAATCCTTGATGCCTAAAATTAAGTATGTAAATAGGTGGCCTTACTTTCAGAGGTGCTCAGCACCAGCAGCTCTCAGGGAGTTTTATAGGACTGGTGAACGCTCAGGGCTGCAAAAATCAGGAAGCCCACTTAGATACCAAAATGCAGGCCTAGGAGCCTAACAGAAATATTGGATTTACTGTTCTAAAATACTTCCCTTTCTGAATGCCCAAAATAGCTTAAAATATGAAGACACTTATAAAGCAAAAAATATTTTTAAGAACTGCACCTGCTGTCTGATTTTTATTGAAGCTTTCCAAAGAAGCTAGCTAAATACAAGTAATATTTGAGACCTCTAGCCTAGATGCCATTTGCAGTAAATAGAGATCCAGAAGGATTTTTCGTTTTAAGGAGCCACCTGAAGAAGGAAAGAACTGTTAGGGCAACCAAATATTTTGTAAGGGCTTCAGACCTTGCTGCCTCTTCCCACCGATCAGTGGGTTACAGCTCCCCCAGAGCTGAGTAGGAAGTAGGGGAGCTGTCATTTTGCTGCAAGGAAGAGCCTCCCACCTCCTCGCCCTCAATAATCTGCAGGGGCATTTGCTTCGACTCTCTACGACTCCACGGTGAGGCCAGTGTGTACACTGGTGACAGAGGTTTGCTGGCTCCTGGCCTTGCCAACCTCCAGGCATCACTGGCAGCAAAAGCCACACCAGCCCTTCACCAGCGGGTCTTGCTGGCCAGTGGGTCCTGGGCTGCGCCTCCAGCCCCTGCTCCTGGGTACTCATGCTGACCCCAAGATTTAGCTACCCTGGCAGCCCCAACACAGCCCTGGTGACTCCTCCCCAGCCTCCCGACAGAGGGATGACCAGAAAGGGTGGAGCAGCCAGGCTCTCCCCGTCTCCCTCCTCTTTTTCTTGCTGTTCTTGGTCTCAGCGAACAAGTTGCCATGGCATGACATCAGCCCTCTTGCCCAGGCCTCTTCCAGAGAAGTTGCAGCCTCCCACAGACCTTTTTCTCACCACATGGAAGAGATGAAACTTTGATGCAAGAAGGTGCCGTAAGGGAGCTGCCTTTGTGAGAAAAAGAGACACCGCTTTTTCTGCCAGGGAGATGCAATTGCTCCCTAGAAGTGGGAGAAGCCACTGGTTTTGGACCTGAGAAGTAACCTTGGTGCTCCAGACATTTTGTTAGCGCTACTGCTCATTTTTCTTATTATTCCTGCATTGAACCATCTGTATGGTTTTGTGTCCTTTGAAAACTGCCTGAGAAGGATATCACTGATGTGAAAGTAAGACAAAGTGAATACATTTTGGCATCTACAAGTACCCATTGTTTCAATGGGGGCCATTTTGGCAGCAGCCTGGATTTCTCCATGAACCTCCTCAGGAAGATGATGGGCTCTTGTTCTCCTGGAGTGGGTGCTACCTGTGTTTTACCGGTGAAGGGATGACCAAGAAGAAGGTAGCCAAGGGAAGCACTGATTCTGACCCAGGCCAGTCTTGCCCTTTTAACAATGAGCTGGCATGTGCAATTACTCTGTATAACCTGTGATTAATTGGTGGCATCCAGGGGAGCAGTTACTACTTAAAAAACCCACATGCATCTCATGTCAAGTTTCCTACCTGCAGCATGAAGGGCAAGCACTCTGTGGATTCACGCAGAGATCCCTCATGCCAGTCCATAGCTACGAGTTTAGTCAGCTCTGAACCGAGGCCATCTCCATCTCCCGTGTTTCTTCCTCTTGCCACCAGACGTCCCCTCTGTGCACCTCCCACATGTACACGGGGCAGGGCATTGCAGAGAAGCTGGTCGTTCCCTGAGTGCCAGTGCTGCTTTAGCTGAAATAGTTACAGGCAGGCACTTGAGGACTGCAGGGCATGGCACAGAGGCTCTTGTCCCCCAGCTGACATCCGTTGCTAGCGGTTTTCTTCATAATGCCATTTCTTATTGATCTTCTGGGATGTGGCTGATCTGTCCCATTGACCTCAGTTCCTGGTCTCTTACTTTGACAAAGGGTATAATAAATAACTTGTTCCCCAAGCACCTGCTGAGTTTATTTTATACCAAGAGAATTTTCTGTCTCTTCCGGGTCTGAATCTACTCATGGTGAGGAGAGGACTTGGGTGAATCTTTCTGTGTTTATCTTCCACAAAATTCCAAATGGATGGAAAGATTTCAGAGCTATCTGCACCCATGGCATTGGATAGAGTATTACTGAAGCTTACCTAATAGATTGAAATCTCACCTGCATGCCACAAAGTCTGCTTGGTCCAGCAAAGTCCCTTTCCTTTGATGATAAGTGGCTACAGTTGCTCTGGACAGATGGATCCTTACAGCCTACAAAAAGAGAAGTTTTGCACATAAATGCTATTGCTGCATTTCAAGACCACCAGTAGAGAATGTCCCATGAGCCTTCCAGGGATGTTGTACATTTTAATTCTTTTTACAGGAGGAAAATACTCTTATTTTGGGGATTTTAATCTTAATTTTCTGAGGTTATTAAAATCTTCCTGAAGAAGTTAGAGAAATTTTGTCTCATGAAAATGCAAAGAGAAGCTAAGATAAAGCTGTCCTTGGAGGCAGATCTGAAAGGCGGCTCCTCTTCGTGACATTTCCTCTCATGCGGAGACTGGAGGAGGCAAAGCAGAATTTTTACGCTCTGATGTTGTACTTCCGTGTCAAATACACCTGTCCATAGTGTTAGGTTGCAGCATTTCCCACATTTGCACTGACAGGGAGCCAAAGTCACCTCTGTCCATTCAGGAGAAAAGATGGATTGGAAGTTCTGCATAAATAGAGAGTAAAGGTCTTCACAGCAGGATATACATCTATCTTAGACTTTCATTTCAGATATTTTTTCATACTGCAAGATTAATTAGACACAGACAAAAAGAACCATTAAAATGCCTACAGTTCACATATATTACATGTTTTAAAATCCATTATTCTACATTTTGCATTGAGGGATAAAAAGAAAATATTGTTGTCAATTATAAAATGCTAAAGATAGCTCTATACTTTTTAAATGAACAATGATAAAAGCCTTGGAAAATTCCCTTTGATGTGAATGGAGTCTTCAGCATTTTGAAATACAATAAGATGGATTAATTGCTACTCATTAGGCAGCAAGTTGGGACAGCTTTGAATGCGCATTCTCTTCTTGGCATTAGCTATTGCCTGGCTGAAATAGCCAGCTTTTGTATTTACTCCTGTCTTCTCTAATAATAAGCAAATTGGAGATCAGGGCTAGAAACACTGAAGTGCTCTCTATCTTTTGTCCAGAACAATTGTATATTTTCATGATTTGTTTATCTTTTTGAGCTACAGCTAATTATTGCAAAGGTTATTTGAATCAATATGAGATCTGAGCAGAAATAACATCTGCAAAATTGCTTATTAGGAATCTATTTTATGTTAGTGTTACTGTAATATCCATTTTGTCAGTAAATTGTTGTTTCTACTCTTATGTCATTTTTTTTCCCTACAAAAAAAGTTTTGTATTTTAACTATTGGTACAGGTGTTAGGGCTTCTTGGATTAATACTGTGTTCTGTTGTGCTTACTTTTCCTCATACTGTCTTAGATTTTTTCACCAAGGTCGTAGATAACATGGTATTCAAAGCCCCATTTATGATTCTAACATAACAGTTTTTATTTTTTGCTGTAGAACTCGTTTGAACTGATTGATTGAATTATTCTTCTGTTTATGTTGGATTAAAGAAAGTCAAGCACAAATCCTTTTGTGCTTGTCATGTAGAACTCTTGTTTCATGTGGGGCTTTTATAGATATTAAGTTTTATAATTGGATGATACTGGGGAATTATTATTATCTAATTTAACTATGTATTTTGCATTCCAAAACTAATGGGTGAAAAGTAAACCTCAAGGGCCTGATTCATTAAAAGTTATATAGTCTCTTTGCATTAGACTCTTAGCACTTACGTCTTCCAAAAAGAAAGTGTTTGCAACTGCAGCCAGAAGCAGTTGGCTAAAACATGAGGCAGATCCTGATCTCCATTACAGTGATGACATTTTAGGGGTTTAGTGGAACTAGACCAGATTGCCACTGATTGTACTCTAAATCCACCTCGGTAACATTCATTACTAATTACAAACCGCAGCACAGGAGACTTTTATAAGGGGAGGGGAAGGCAGCAGTCTAAGGGTGCAGTCTGTTACTTACTACATTGTCATTCCTGGGCAGCAGCAATCCCATCAAAGCTCATAAATTAAGTAGGGTCAAGCCAGGTCAGGGCCAGATGGGACCTATCCAAGGAATACCTTAAGCTCCAGCAGGATTTAGTGATTCAGTAGGAGATTCTGTCCCCCCAAGCCTCTGCCGGACCTCAGCACAGGACTCCCTAGCACACTGGGCCAAACTTTTGTTTTACGTACATCAGGGTAAACCTCATTGACCCTAAAGGATTTATTCCAGCTTTACACAGCAGCACAAGTGAGAGCAAAACCAAACCCCTTCTGTCTTGGACAAGATAGGAAATCAAAGTCCTAACTATTTGTGGTCATTAAAAATCCCACAACGTTCCTGTTTAGAGTAGGGTTGTTAACCCATTTGTCCTGGCCAAATTCCAACCTGGGTAATTACTGTAATCTGCCTGTTTAAATTACCCTTGCCATTTTAATTGGATATATTACTTCTCTTGCTGCCTAAACTGTGATGTAATACCATTGTGTGTTATTAATCAGTTACCAAGTTTCATCCCAGAAGCAGCCGCGTTGCAGTGACAGGTAGAAAGACTCATTCCCTCCTGGTTATGAGCTCTCTCCATTACGGTGTAAAAAACCCCCAACATATAGTTGGTTTTTTTAAATGGCAGACAAGCTAATATTTCAATTTAAATAAACAGCTTTAAAATGTGGCTTTCCGATTTATTTTTGAAGACTACAAGGTCTGCCTGATTATACAAGCATGGGCCACCACCTTGCAGCTCTCCAAAACATTCCTGGAGCTGAAGGGGGTTTTTTGCCAATGGAAGTCAGGACCTCCTATGTATTTGTATTTGATTTTTAATTTTATTTCTTTAATGTTTGAATGTGATGTTAACAGTTCTTTGAGTAAAACTGATGTTCCAGCTATGCAGAGGTTCCTAAGCCTACAAAAGGTGAAACTTCCCATTGATGTGGATTGGCCTGAGTCAATTGATGTCTAGTGGAGCTGGCAGATTTGTCACTGTTGGGAAACTTTGTAGGAGTCATTGAAACTCCTCAAGACTAGTCCTATGGCAAAGGCTGTATTTCTGAGCTGTCATCCTACATATTTTTGCTTTCTTGACATACTCCTGAAAACTTAGTAAGTCAAAGAGGAGGAGATGAATGGCCACCACAAAATGTAGAACATTCTGGGGTGAAAAGCAGCAACTGGCAAGAAGGAAGACATATCCCTTCTCATGCCATGAAACAAAAGATGTTTTCTCCCTCCAAAAATCCCTGTCACTGTTTCTAAAACTAAGGATCATCGGGCTCACTGCTAACGGTGGCTAAGAGCTCCACAGGACAGTCTAAGTGTTCCTCCTTCTGTGAACAGAAGGTCTTGAAGGAAGTGTAAATTTTTTCTTTAGTTCATCTGTTATGATGGGATTTACCTGCCGTAACCACCGCCATGTAGAAGTTGGGTGTCCCGGATCCTATTCTAGTCCTTGGATAGTGATAACATTACTGGAAGTAATGCACTCCAGTTGGTTCGGATGCCTGGTAAGGAAGAAATACTTTGTAGGTCCTTACTGCCCTAACAATAGGAGGAGGTTAGCCATCTGCCTTGGACTGGAGGCTTCAGGTGGCTAAAGTGAGGTGAGATGAACTGTGTCATTGATACGTAATCTGCCCTGGGTTCATGCAACTCCCAGATACCAACTTTTATATCCCTAACAAAGCTTTTACTTTTAAATTCTCCTTTAGTTTAGATCCACCTAATAGTAAGGCCATTATAGCAACAGAACAGCATGAGTCTGGGAACTGGGCAGGAGCACAGGCACTGGCTGCACCCTCGCATGGTGGCACTGGCGTGGCTGGCTGCAGCCAGGAGGCAGTGCAGGAGAGGAGGCTGTAGTTCCGCAGGAGTGTGGAGAATAACAAGGCAGTCACAAAATCAGTGCTCACATAGTTTTGGAGGTTACTAGGACCCAGAGGCACACATGTCCTTTGAATCATGCATTTCACACACAGGATATCGATGCCCTGTATGTTTGGTTTTGGTAGGATTCAGCTGACTGCAGGTGAGACTTGGATGGTTTGGCATTCCCAAGCCAGCTCACCTAACAAAAAAAGTGGGGGCAAGGGAACAGAAAAGTCTGGTGGGGCTAGCATCTCTGTATTGCTTAAGGACATAAAACATTTAATGTTTTAGTGATGGAGGGTCCTTCTTACTATGCAGGAGGGCAGAGGGGTTGGCTTTCTGGAGAGCTGCATGAATCTCAGGATACTGCCACCTCTTGACACCCACCAAAGCACTTTTAGTCCAGTAGTCTGCAGACATCCAAAGGCAACCAGTAAAACATGCTGCACCAACCTCCTGTGCCCACCTCCTACCCTGGGGCAGGGAGACGTCAGTGCCAGTAGCCAGCAGAGCTGGAGCTGACTTCCAGCTCTTACCCAGTGAATTGGTCGTGGTTATATGGGGAAGCTGCAAGTTGGAGGAACAACCACATTTTGTTCATGTGCTGATGGATAGCATGTCCCCCTGCCTCCAGAAGCTGCTCTGTAGATGCACAGTAAGGTGGTCCTGAGGGTGGGACAGGTCAGAAAGCAGGGTCCAGTGCCACAGTGCGGGAGGCAGTGCAGGTGAGTCCCCAGGTGATACTGTGGGTTGCACTTCAGGCTCGCATCCTGCGAGGTGCAGAGGGGGGATGCTGCTCCACCTGCCGCTTTCCCAGGCTGCATCCCGCAGGGGCTCCTTGCGCGGCTCAGGGAAGCAAGCTCAGCAACAATCCCCTTCGTTTAGTGTCTGCAGCTTTCACACAGGGAGGCAGGGGTTATTTCCCCCCAGTGTTTTGTTGTTAGGTTTTTATCCCTTTTTTTTTTTTTCTTCCTTTTAATGAATCGGTCCCGAGGTGAAAATAATACGTTTGTTTAAACCTGATATTTAATGTTGAGCAAACTGCTCTTCCTTTGTCTCTTACTATTTTGTTCATATTTTGCTAAGAATCTGCTATTCTACACAAGCATTTTAATAAACTGTTTGTTGTTGTATCCAGGTAACAAGCATGGTAAGTATTTTAACTAAACCAAGTATTATGTACCTTAGCTGTGCTTGGCAGAATTTTTGGCTAGCTTTTCCTGTACTTTCAGCCTGTGCTGTTTCTAAAGGAGCTATTCAAAGGAAGAAACTGCTCACCTATAGTACTACTACATATAAGCTTTAGAGGGAGCATATGTGCAAAGTCATATATCATATATAAGAGCATGCATCTCTTGCCAGCATGCTTGCTACTTTGCTTGTAAAATAAAAAGAGAAAAAGAAAAAACCAAATCCTTGCTTAATACTTGCTTGTGTTCCTTCATTCTAAGTCACATACCTAAGTATTAGCACTTATTAATACAGTACTTCTGGATGAGGAACGCCACTTTACCAGATAGTAACAGTCTGCTGTTTACTTCTTTTACCTGACTTAAGATATCCACTTAGTTAACTCTGTTGCATTAAGAGGCTTTCCTTTTCTATGCTGTGATCATACATGATTGGCAGTGACTAGGACTCTAAGCGCTGCTCTAATACAAGTAATCGATAACCACCCATCTTTTCCTAAACTTGTTCCTGTATGCTTGAAAACAGCAGCAATTTTGTGGCTAATTGTTTTCTTTGGGAACACTGTAAATTGGTAAAATACCACAATTGGAAGTTTAAAATGTTATTTACATTTTTGTTATCTAACTTTTAAAATACTTTTCATAAAACAGAATCCAAAATGTTTCTAAACCCATAAGCATGAAGAAAAATCTGTCATTGTTTGCGAGTCAATCGCAGTTCTGTGTTCTCACTTTACATTGTAATACAAAAGGCAAACTTCTCTTAGATCTAAATGATAGAACTCAAATCTCAGCGCTCCCTGTCCTGCAGGCAGAGCCTTAGCAGCAGACCGTGTTTAGCTCAGCCTGATTTAAAATCAGCAGAATTTGCCCAGATAAACAAGCGGGCAGTAGTTTGCTCTCCCAGAGCTTCCTGCGTGTTGGCAGAGCAGACTGTGAGAATTCAGGTCTACCATGCATGTCTGAGAGGAGGTTTTGCCTTGAGGTAGTTTGAGTGTTGTATTTTTTTTTTCCTGCATGGTTTGCTATTTTTGCATTTTCTGTGTGGCTTTTTAAGTTTTTAGTTATGTGCTTGTAGCTGCAGTTCTTTAACATCATTTGTTGTGCCAAATGTTTTAAGACTCCGTGTAATTGTCATATTAAAGGATCAGACAGCAAAGGACAAAGCACTCCAGCACATGGCAGCAATGTCATCAGCTCAGATAGTCTCAGCTACTGCTATTCACAACAAGCTGGGCCTGCCAGGAATTCCCCGTCCTACATTTCCTGGGGCACCTGGGGTAAGTTGTTAGCCGAGTCCCAAAAAAATCCCTGTATTCTCTAACAATGTTCAGTAGAAAGCTAAGGCTGAATGAATGGATTAATGCTTTCACTTGTGTTTGCAAAAGGAATCATGCTTGTTCAGAAATATCCAAAATCTTTCAACAAAGAAAACAATTGCAGGCCTGTCTGTTTGTTTTTCCTCTTTCAGTTTTGGCCGGGCATGATTCAAACGGGGCAGCCTGGATCCTCGCAAGAGTAAGTCTGAAAATTAAAATATGCTTCCATATGCCTTGTGGGGCTGGCTTGTGCACTTTGCTGCCGGAGGATAACAATGAGGCAAGAACTTGCAAATTTTATGAGGAAATGATAGTTGTAGGGAAAGGAAGAGCCTTTACAGCAATGTGAACTGATGTTCAAAAAGTTATAAGGGATCCCAGACCTCAGAGCTGAAGCTGAATACCTAATGAGCACACTCCTTTTTCTCCCATTGCATGGTAAGATGCAATGATAATTCCAGGGAAGCAGCTGGTAAGGTTTTGCCTGTGAATAAGTTTCCAGTGCAAATACTCCCATCCTCTTTCAAACGTATGAGCAATACTAGAGGCATGGGGGACATATTTTCTTGCAGGGTAGTAGATGACTGCATGAGGCCCATCAGTGGTCAGCAGGGTTACTGCCCTTCGGCACCATGGTAGCATGTGGAGAAGGAAGCCTTTGCCCCTCTGACAGGTGTTACATTTTCAGCCCTGTGGTGGTCTCTGGAGCAATGTTTGCCAGCCTTATTTTTCAGCTTCTCCCCACCTTATTCCCTTGAGCTCCACGGGAGTCTTTGTGGCCCTGTAGTTTGGTGCCCTCTGGATTTACTGGGAGTCAAAGCAATTGCCATGCATGTCTGCTGACACACTGGTAACGGGTGGGTCAGGTTTCCTGCTGGGTGACTGAGCACAGATGAGCTCCTTGCTTGACGATGTTGGGTATCATTCTCATCCCCTTCTCTCTCTATTACCTCTTCACTGTCTGTCTGTTAAATATGCTATGCAAGGAAGATGTATGTTTGTGGGTAAAGGTCATTAAACATGCATTTTCTCATACTATGTGACTCTAATGGAATTTACTATGGATGGCATGGTGTATGATTTTTGTATAACTCTATTCCAGTGTAAAGCCATTTGTTCAGCAGGCCTATCCTATACAGCCATCAGTCACAGCTCCCATTTCAGGTAATTCTGTCATTTATACTCTTCTTTAAAAAGACTTGACTTGTGTACTGAATGCGATGTATTAATTCCTGAGATGGACAGAGTCACCACTCCATACCTAATTTTCCCTGTAGCCAAACCAAACACCAGTCCCAATGTCCTATTACCTGATTATATATGAGGGAAAATCATTGGGTTTTTTTTTGGGGGGCGGGGGGGGGGGGGGGGGGGGGGTGGGGGGGGTGTTACATTTTAGGTAGGAAGCATGAATACATATGCAAGGAGTTGTGATATGTGATCTCCAGTCAGCATTCCATATTGTAGGAAAATGCTTTGTAAAAAATTAATAATAGGATGCATGGGGTTTTTTAATAGCTAAATCTCTCTTCCATCTGTAATGAGAATATGCCTTAATTTATTTTAAACTGAGGCTAAATACTCTTCCAAAACCATGTAAGTTTAGCCTTAAGTATAAAACATCTCTGTGTATCTGGTTGTTGATAACTCTTCCTGTCCTGAAGGCCCTGGTCTGCCTGGTACCACTTTGATAAGTACCTAATGTTTATTCTGACTTCCATTGCTCAAACTGATCAAGCTCTTCCCATGACTACCTCCCTACTCCTTTTCCGAAGTTGGTTTCATGGCTAAATTTCAGGAAAGATCATTATTTCTTTACAGATGTTAACTAACTTTACATCCCTCTTGCCAAATGACACCATGTTTCTGACTCTGTTCGAACTGCAGTTTTCTGACTCTTACTCAGTCTTATTATGATTTTTTAACTTGCTGCTATTTAATGCTTAAAACTAAGGCTATCTTTCTGCATCCCTGATTATTTCCTTTTTCTTGATATTCCTAATTTATAACATTATTTTCTCAGGCAGATATTTTGAATCATCTTCTTTTATTAGTATTTCTAAATCAGTCAAAACTCATGCATGAGTTTTTGCTTCATTAGAATTCCTGTTTATGTCTAACCAGTCACATTTGTAATTCTTTATTTCATATAAGCCTCACACCTTCATTGCTTAAATGTGAGGGTTGGAGTCAGGTACCATACTCCCATTATGGGCTGTGGACACATGCTACCTGTGACCTCCCCCTGGTTCTCAGTCTAATTTAGGATTATCTTTGTTTTCTAACCTTTGGTGCCTCTCCCTTTCCTTCCTTGTGCCTGCATCTCTCCCAAGATCAGTTTTGCCTTCGAGCTGCTGCCTTTCCTTCTTCCTTTACTGTTTTGTTTCCTTCTCATCTAATTTTCCGCGATGAGGAGCAAGAGATAGCATTTATTCTTTCTCTTGAGGTGAATTAGAGATGGTGGTTAACATCCCTTCTCTCCCTAGATCATGTCATTCCCTCTTTATTATCAATTTAAAACCTTCTTTTTCTTTTTAGGGTATGATTCAGCTCTCTACAGTAATTATTTATTATTATCTGTAATATAATGCTGCCTAAAAGCTCCAAAAGAAGTCAAAGGCCCAATGTGCAAATACATAGTATGAGACAGTCCCTGCCTTGGAAACCTTATACTCTAAATAGGAGAGGGGAATTGAGAGTGGCAGAAGAAACAGGCAAAGAGAGAGGTCATTTACTTGTAACATGTGGCATATTAGGAGCCAGAAATGGAGTCCGGTCCTCTTGACTCCCAAGGCAGTAATATCTCCTGTGAGTCTTGCTGCCAGTTTCCCAGGAAGGGTCAGCTGTAAGTCTACATGAAGCCTATATAAATCTCTATAATCTAGTATATAATTTAAACAAAAATTCTACAGTGAGTTACAGCCCCAAAGAAACAAAGAAGCAGATCTTTTATTTGCACCATTATTATCTTGCTGGGTTAGGACCTCTTTTTCTACGTATTTTTCTGTGTTTTTCTAATTTTAACTCATTCTGAATTCATTATTTGCTAAAATTAATATAAACATCCAAAGGCTACATGCCTAATTCCTGATTATATTTAATTCAGAAAATATAAACTGAGGAATTATCAACTTCTTCATGAAAATGGTTCCTTTATTTTAGGATTTGAGCCTACGTCAGCTCCAGCTCCCTCTGTCCCTGCGTGGCAGGGCCGATCGATTGGTACGACCAAGCTCAGGCTGGTGGAGTTTTCGGCTTTCCTTGAACAGCAGAGGGATCCTGAATCAGTAAGTGTTGCCCTCATGTCTGCTAATCTTCAGCTTTTCTCTGTTGCTCCCCACCCTCTGAGGATGCTTTCCAGGGCTGAGCCTGATGGAATACACCTGGTGTTTCTCCATTCGCTATTGTTCAGTGTAATATTTCTTTCACTGTAGTACTGTATTTTCCTTTCTTGCCCTCTTTTTCCCCATTTGCAGAAGAGGCCTCTCTGAAAGCAGATGTGGTTCGCTATGGCACCTGTCTCATTGTTGATCTAGTTTAGCAGTTGTACCAAATTGCATCATGTTTTTGGCAATAATTCAGTGCTTAAAGCCTAGTCTATTTCCTAACAGGAACAAAATTAAGGACTTTCATAAAAACTATGCATTTGGTTTTAAACATCTGATATTTGGGATAGCCTCCAAGTATCAGGATTGTCCCTTTTGCTTCCAGCCTCCCAAGCATGTGCCATTTAACTGCATCACTTTTAGTTTTTTTTAATTGAGGTTATCTATCTAAATGTCCAATCATTCAGTCTTCCTTGATCTTTAATTGTGTCTTGGGTCCAATGCCAGGTTTGGATTTTTGGGGGATTTTTGTTTTTCAGGAAGGTTTTGGTTTTGTTTTGATTTTTAGGCTGTACGCTATATCTGGAAGGGTAGTTTATGAAGTTGGGTGTAATGTTTCATTTACTCCAGTTAGCCTTGAACCTTGATATTAATCATCATCTATTTACCATGAACATTTGTTGGTAGCCTAGCACTGTTTCTACAGCATTGCAAATAATTCAAAAGAGCTTCTTTCAGCTCGAACCTGAGAATTTTTACTGAGATAATTTCTGAAAAGCAAATACTGTTATGAATGGGTGATAAAGATGGGCCATTCTTGTTCAGATTCCTGATAAAATACAGTAGCTTGGAGCAGAGAGAAGCTATCACTTGCTCTTTATAATTCAGCACTGGAAACCATAGCATTTACAGGCTTTGGCCAGGGGTGTTATCCAGGGAGTGTTTACCCTGCATAATGGAGGTTGGAGATGTAGCCCAGAAACCTTACAACAGAGGAATGCTCCTGGTGGAGAAACATCCCAATGAAAACATACCGTATCTTAGCTATTCATATACTAAATATGTGGCAGTGTGTTGGTTTGCTAAATGTCACGTTTTGCCAGGTTGAATTAACTTTCAGGGAGGAAATATTTGGTAGCAGGTAGAGTTATCTCAGCACTTACCTGACTGTTAGATACTGAATGGTCTCCCTGGGATCCCTCTGCCTTCCTGTAGCCCTGATTCCCACACTCTCCCAGAAATCCTGGATCTGGTGGGCTAAAGTTTCACCTTAATGTCCTCCAGACTAATCCGCAGCTGGAACACCTTCTCCATCCCCAGCCCCCAGTACATCCAGACGGTGGTTTGTATTTCCAATGCAGAAACACAACATCCATGTTTTCTCACCAGGCAGCCTTATTGATACGCAGCTTTCAGAGTCCTTGGCTTGCTGACCCCATGTAAAGTGTCCTGCTGATTTATGGGCTCTACCATATCCAGATTGCTGCACACCAGGATGTTATGTGTGTGCCTCCAGGTTATCGGGAAAACAGGATGTGGCCATGTAATGCTCAGTGTTACTGTGCTCTATGTGAATGAAATGGCATTTCAGTTTATTTTGATTTACTGTTCTGCCAGTATACCGCCTAATAATCCTTTTTCCATAGTTTTTTTTTAACATAAAACTATTTGCAAAACCTTACACTTATATGGTGTAGAGCCTCTGTGTATCTGTGTGGCTTTACGGAAAAGAGAGTGAATGAGAGTTTAGCAACTAACAAACTTTTTTGTCTTTCCCTCTAAGAAAAAACCTCCCTCAAACCAAGTACCCTCTTAACAGATAACATGCAGCGTGGGGACGTGTTGGGGCTCTGGTTTCTCAGGCAGGTGCAGGCTCTGGGGAATGCAACACATCCACTTGCGTTGCAGAGGAAGAGTGGAGGCCTGAATAGAAACACAGTTACCCAGGATGGCCCCGTAAATACTGTAAAGCCTTTTTTGGAGTAAACTAGTATTATCTGGAATTCCTGAGGGTACAGCGAGGCCCACTGGAGCTTGTCACAACTTGCAAGCACACTGCTGAGAAACCTACCTTTTAAATGCAGAGCAGTTATGCAGGAGGTTTACTAGAGAAGAAAGAGCATCAAACTACCCAGACTTGTTTTTAAAAAAAATTTGCTCGCGTGCTGCAACATTGCAAAAATGAGACACGAAGAAAAGTCAATTCCCAGTCATGCATTAGTCCCAATTTGGGTCACTCTTTACAGCCACACTGCAAAGCACAGCAGGGCAGCACTGTGCGAGGGCTGTGTGGGGACAGCCTGGGCTGGCCGGGCTGGTGCCTTGGTTTGCTGAGGGATGAGCCCCAGTGGATAGCATGCCACTGCCGCTCCCCAGGAAAGGGGAGGAGAAGGGGAAGCACTGTTTAGATCAAACTTAAGTACATTTGATTATTTGGATCTTAAACAAGGGCATAGAAAAAAAAAAAAAAAGCAAAGCAGTGTGACCAGTTCCCTTGGCAAGCACAGAAGGGCTCTTGCTGGAGAGGCACTGGGCACGCTGGTGCACATCTGTCTGCAGGGACGGCTCTGAGGGGCCGTGGCTCCTGACAGCCTTCCCCATCCCTATTGCACAGACTTTTCCAGCAAGCACCAAAAGTCCTTCTTGGAGATGAGAGCCAACCCCCAGCCTCATTTTGCGCTGTTGAAGAAAATATGAATTCTGCCTGTGGTTTTGTACCTCTTTCTTCATGCTGGTGCAACATTTAATTGTAGATAGGGTTTGTGCAGCATAGAAAGGATGGGGGTTGATTGCTTTTTAAATAACAAAATCAGCAAGCCAGGCAAGATGTGTGTTTTGCACAAGGTGCATATGAAGTCGTGTAGGCATGTGCTGTGGCTGCAGCATCTCCTGTACCCTTTTGTGCCCCTGCTGACCTCAGAAATGAATATGTGGATATGCTGCTACGTGAGAGCCATGTAAGAGTTCTCACCTATCTTCTGAAAAAAGACAGGTATATATGTTCATTACATTTCTGACTTTTTACAGAAAATGACATAAAGTATTATTTTTATCAAATGGGTTTCCAACATTTTATTAAAAAGAAAAATGTGAGCCTTCTTCCCTCCCAACCCAAAACCAGGCCAGAAAGCCTCATAGTAGTGGGGGCAAATAGACCAATTCCGCCTTAAAATGTAACCTGGGAGTTTATTGAAAACGGCTAATTTGACATGGCACCTGGGGCCAGGACTCAATGATCCTGGGAGGCCCCTTGCAGTCTATATTCCTGTACAGCAATTAGAAATTTAGGTCTGTCTGCCCATGGTGACTCCCAGCAACTTCAATGGGACTGTGCATGGACACAAAGGTCCACCCACAGGGAATTCATTGTAGGAGTGGGGCCTTAAACATTTCTGGGGTTCTTCCAATGGCAATTGGTGTTTAAAAGTACAAAAGCCCCTCAATGTCAGGCAGTTATCTTAATTTAGAGTGGGCATTCTGGTGGGTCTGAAATGTGCTCCATAGAGTCCTGTCACTTGTGGAGGGCTGTTGACTTTTTTCCCTTGCCTAGCCACAAAATTATTCCATTTACAAAAGAAAAAATTATAAAAAGGAAACAATAAGCAACCCTCATGGTAACTCTGCATGGCAGAAGATAGTCTGGGAGACATAAGATGGCACAGTTGCAAAACCTTGGAATACTGACTCTGCATTTAAGGATGGGTAAAATTACTCCTTTTACATGAAAATCAATTCAGTTTAGAAATGTCAATCTGTATTTTCCTTTTGTGGCATTTTGTGCTCAAGTACAATTCTAAATGGTGCATAGAAGCTGCCCTTGCAGGTTCAAGCATCAGCATTTTAGTTACCTTTAATTATTGCCTACCCTATATAACTATATTCTCAACAGGTTAACAAGTTTATGTACCCATCTGTTGCTTTCAAGACAGGTTTTCCTTAATGGGGGCTTTTGATTTTTACTGTAGTGGTTCTCTGAAAGTTCCAGACAAATGCTTAAACAAGTAATCCCATGTTCCCTAACAAATATAAACTGAGTATGCAAGCAGATTAGAAGGGATCTAAGCAATTGAGTGTTACACAAGTAGCTATAGAATTCAAAGACTGTAACACTGAAATGATAATAATTCCAATTATATATATGTGTGTATATATGTATTTTCAATCTTGCTTTGCAATCAGGAAAAAATCCTGCCACCACCCAACAAAAAAATCCCTTTATTCTCTTCCTCTTTGAGGTTTCTCAGTCTTGCTGCCACACTTATTTCAACTGCGAGCACTTTAGACAACTTTACATCTAAAATACCTATATAGGGCTATAAAGAACATGGCTGATGGGCATTTTCAGTATTAATCCACCTATCCAAACTGTCAGATTATGTTAGGTCCAAATTTCAAAATGTATTTTAAAAAGTGGTGAAGAAATAAAATATTTTTATGTTTTAATTCAGGTTTTATTGTTGTTGTAAAAGGGCTTTGTGAGCCCAGGGAGAATTGTGCCTGAGAACCAGCAAGTGAAAGCAATTGCTCAAGGGCCATAAAACCAGCCTGCCATGATTAGCCAAATGCAGTAAAATTCACCAAAGTTAATCAAACCACCTAAGTGATGAAAAATGAATGAGATCTTTTCAAAAGCAGCCCTCCATCTTTGAACAATATCCATTGTGCCAAGCATTGTTTATCCTTTCCGTATTCCCTGTAAACAGTATAAAAAGCGGTTCAGCATTTCAGTCGTAAGGAAGTCCTTGGTTTAGCATCTTTGTGGTGTGAGAGGGCAAGGAAGCAAACTCACATTTGGATGAACATCTTGGAGTGGCAGACTCAGGATTTGAGGTCATTTTAATCAAAATTCAGCCAAAGTTTAACTAACTGCAAGGGTCATTTATTTTGCAGTGCAGGAGAGCTACATCCTGGCCCTGGGAAGCGAATGTCATACTCTGTAAAATGTTCATATTCAGGTGTCCGTAGTTAGAAGTGCCAAGAAACCACTTTAGAGGGGTCCAGTATTGACACAGGTGCCAATCTTGAAACTGCGGCATCGCAGCAGACCTCCTAGCTGGTGACATTCCCAGGGAACCACATGGAGATGTGGTGGGCAGCCTGGGCCAGCTCCCCCAGCCCAGTTGTAGGGTCAGGACATGGGTTCTTCAAGGGAGTCTCCTGGGGTGAAAATGCGCTGGAGTGGGTGGAGAGACTGAGCATGATTTATTCCTCGAAGTCGGCCCACGTTAAGCACTGAGGATGGGTGGACCTGACCGTGCTTGCTCGCTGCAGCCTTCGCACGCACTTCTCTCTTTTTTCTCAAAACCCACCACTGCTGCCGGAAATTTCCCAGCAAAATTAGAAGTGCTGGTTTTGCGTAACTGAAGAAGAGTGCTGGTGCCAGCAGCGATGGCAGCTCCTTCTGCCAGGCCTGGCGCCGTGTCCCAGCCCGCACTCGCGCAAACCCTGGGTGCTGAAAATAGCCAGGGTGAGGGCAGCTACCTGACATTACACAGGGCACTGGGTCTGACCAGGGAAATGTGAAATTGGGGAGGAGGGAAAGAGTGAGTGAGTGAGGTTGTGGGCTAGCTGGAGCAGAGCCTGGGCACACAGCCCCTGCAATAAGCCCAGGAGAGCCATAAAATCAGGGGGGTCATTGCAGTGGGGGGCCCTCCACCTCCCACAGCCTTGCACGGTGCTCTGCTTTTCCCACGGGGAGGAGGAACAGGGGGATGCGTGGGTTGGGCTGGCATTAGCAGCACGGTGGGCTATGGCTGTGCATCTCCCCCACACTGCCCACCCCTGCCTGTGTGCTGAACCCCAAACATCTGCCCTTGCGCTCGCCCCAAGGGGCTTCGTGCCTGGCTGTGCCTCTGCCCCACGTTTTCCCATCTCATTCCACTGCAGCTTCCCCCACCACTACACCCACCCAAAACTGCTTAGCTGGGCTGCAAAGTCAAGCTCTTAGAAGTTGGGTAATGTCCTCGTGCGTCTGCTCTACAGTGCAGCAGTTAATTACACACTCACGTGTTTATTTGTTCCTGCTTCATTCAGTGTAGATGTAGATGGCCCTTCTTTGATAAGCAACTATTCAGTTGTTTGTTTTCTTCTTTTGTTGAAATGCGTGGCCCTGTGCCCTGCTCCCCGTGCACTGTCTAACCTCTTCTCTGAACAGAATTAATAATTCCCCCCATTTGCATTTCACAGATGTATTAATGCAGTCATTTTTTAGATGAAGGAGAATTATTACTCACATTTGACAAACCAAGAAGTTCAGGTGCAAAAGAATGAATGGGCCACTGATTTTGAGGGTCCACTTTGATTTGTCATGAGCCTGATTTTGCAGAATACTTAGCATTATTGAGAGCTTCCTATGTTCAGGCATAATTTTCCCATCTGAGCACTCAGCACTTCTGGAATTGGGACCGCAGGGTCTCAAATCAGGCCAGAACTGAAGGATGCATCTTCACTGTTGCAGGAAAGCTGATGAAAATGTTGTGCGAACACCTTGCCCAACCAGCAAGTCCCAGCTGCACGCTGGGACTTCTGTAGCAGTAGCTGGGAAGTACTGGGTCAACATTAATGTGTCAGGGCTGGGAATTGCCCTTGCTCGTCACCTGCCTCCCCATTTCTGCAACCATAAAGTAGCCAAAGATCTCCTTTTACTTCACATTCCTGATTCAGTCCCTGAGCAGATCCAGGCAGGAGCTTGAAGGGGGAAGGTCCTTGAAAGACTAGATTGACCATGCAGTTGTATTGTAGCATGCAAGCACAGAAAGTTTGATTAATGTTTGACATGGAAGTGTTAAAAACCTTAATAACAGGAGTCGGTGCAGGCTCCAGTTGTAGCATTAAAATGTTATAAATGTAACTCCCGATCTGCTTCAGTGGAGGACAACAGTAACAGGAATGAAATATTCAGTTACTAGTGTTTTGGTAGAAATAAGAAAAATTGTTGGCAGACCAAGTGATTTTCTTATATCAGCAGGAAATTAAAGAGTGTCAGATTTACAAGATACGGTGAGACAGCAGAGCTGAGGCTGGGTGCAGGTTAGAGCTGCAGGCAGGCTGCTGATACGCCAGTGATTGTTTTTTAATCAGCCCACCCCACCTGGCTCCTTTTTCCTCTAAAAGCGCAGTTGCTGCACAGGCAGTGGTACATTTTTTTAGAAGAGGGGTTGGACTGGTCTTGTGGAGGTACAGAAGGAATCACTGCATGGTGCCAGGCACCTGAGCAGTGATGTTTTCTCTCATTTCAGCAAAAGGTCAGGCTGTCCCACCTGCCTTCCACTCACCTGTCCGTCTGAGATGCTGTGGTAGTCCTTGTGGCCTCCAGCACAGAATATATTCGTTCCAAAGAGAGCCGAGAGGCTGTCCCTCTGTGTCAGGAGAGAGAAGACCTGCAGCAGAGCCTTTTTAATCTACTTCTCCTTTGGGTGGTGGAGTTTCATTGGGCACACAAGACTACGATCCATTCAAGTTGCCAGCCTCTTCCCACGGTATTTTCCCATAGGGATTTGTTGCTACAAGTAATGATTTAGATGGCCTCACCCTTGTGGTCGTTATGCTTGAAGTCTGCAGAATTTACAGATCTCAGGAAGTGACCCAGCTAGCAAGGTGCTGTTATTAGGCCCTGCAGGACAGACAAGGCAGTGGGGTGCTGCCACCTCCCTGTCCTGCTTGACCATCCCATGGGTGTGTGAGGTCCAGCAAGCCACCAGGTTATCCCACTGCAGGGCCAGGTCTGTTTGTAGAGGAGCTTACACCGCCCACGCCAGTGTGGGTTGACTCCCAGGCATGCGAGTGTGATTCAGGGTGTGAAACCACAGCTGCACCTCAGGGTGCAGCGGGAGGACGCAGCGCCCTTGCAGTCGGGGTGCTATGCCCATGAGCAGCTGCCGAGGGCCCTCTCTTGGGCCACCTGCCTTCCACCTTGCTCCGCATCCATGTCACCCAGCCTCGGCAGGGCCCAGGGAGCCACTCGCCCCCCGCATGCTGCTTATTATGAGTATGTAGGGCCACACAGCTCTGACAGACAGGAGCAGCAAGGGAGCGGGTACCCCAGCAGCTCTGCATGCCCAGCTCGCCTGTACCAAGAGCGTGAGAGGGTTGGCTTCACTGCCATCTGCATCCAGGCCACCACTGTTTAATAAAAAACTTGGTCCTCTACAGGTTTGGCAGGGCTTGGCATTAGCTCCACAGGTGTGGGGAAGCACGAGGACGTGGCAGAGAGAGCTGTAGCAATTTAAAAACTCATGTTTTGTAGACCAGAAAGGCTGTTGCCTTAGAATATAAGCACAAAATCAGTGAGGAGCTGTTACAAATATATATGCTGGCTGATAAAACAAATGCAGGTGATTTGTCTTTGTTCTGCACCAGCTTAAATGCTTGCATCCCCTGCCATTGGCAATTTGTCTTGGTTCTTTTAAATTCCCAAGTGGATTATAATTTTTCTCGTGATATTATTTGACAACAGTCATATTTCATGGCTTTACTGCGTTCTTTGGATAGTTAGAATTTTTTTAAGCAAAGGAGCTCAGTAAAAGACGGCCATCTCCAGGGCATGTGGTGTAATGCGGATGCTGAAGATGTAGCTGAAAATGTTCTTTGTATTTTTATGTAGTTTTTATTCTCAGAAAATACAGGATTTGACCTAGGATGGTTTACAGCATCTAAAGCACATTATTACCCCAATGCCAGATGCAAATCCTTTAAATGCTGTAGCATGAGTAAATTCCTCAGCATTTAATGTACTTCAGTGACTCTGGAATACTCAGTCTAAAAGAACAGTGAATTCTCAATATAATGAGGATGGTTTTAAGCTTTTCAGACACTAATGGGCTCAAAAATATAGGCATAAAACTTAGCTTCTTTGCTTTTATCTATGCATAAATTCCTGTCATGGAGTGTGTTTGTATAAAAACAATAAGGATTATTTCAGTATCCATTTAACCTTGCTCCTAATATTATATTATCATTTGTTAGTTCATAGAAATATGCCATATCTAATTAGGTTAGTAATGATTGTACTTAGCATAGGAATTGCAGCAACATAAGGAGAAAATAATCACACATTGCAATACCAAAATAAACATTTCTGTCCTAAGAATGTTGTCAGGTGATGTCATACCATCTGTCTTACTGTACCCGCTTGGAAATTTTGCTGCGGCAGCATCTGGTACTTTGGCTAGCTCGGCAGACAACTATGGTAGCTTTACAGCTGCCTTTAACTTTGCTTTTATATTTAAACAGTATTAAGACTTGATGGACTATGTTCCTATAAATGTGTTTGCTTTTACTAAAGTTTGGATACTGAGCAATTTGTATATTTTCCTGGTTTGCAGAATAAGGTACAGTGTGCACATTGTCTTGGGAACTTACAGTTGCCAAACTGTGAAATACAGCTCTCCCTTCCTCCTTCTCTCCACAGCCACCTTTGGGCCTGGGAGAGACACCCCCATTTTGGGGAGGACACTTTCCCGGGTGCAGGAGAACCTGAGCCCTCAGTTCTGTTCCTATAAAGATGTGGTTGTTTGAGAACCTGGAACAACTCCAGCAGAGAAGACTGAGAGGAAGCAATCCCAAAATAAATAATAACCCAGTCACTAATGGTGGGGATGTTTTTTCAAGCCCTTACTCTGAACGAGGGAGAGCAGAGAGATGCTTCGGGGTATCTCACATCCCCAGGGAAAGCACAGTTGCTGGGCACTCCTAAGCAGGCTACCGGGGTGCTGGGGGAAGGGAAATGTTTTGGTTTAATTTTTTAGAGAAGGCTGAAGAGCTTACCTCTACCAGGGAATTCTCATCATTCTACTTGAAAAATTGAAATGTTTGCCTGATTGCAGATAGGCTTCTGTCGAGAGCCATGTTCGGTGACCCAACCCATGCCCCGTCCTCCTGCACTTCACCCCTGGTAGCTTAGGAAAGCAACAGGAGCAGGTTTTTGGACTCCCTTTCTTATGTTCCTGGCAGTTCCCAGCTATATGGGGCACTGAGACGTTTTGCTGAGGTCTAAGTTTTTCAGTAGGCAGCAAGATACGTGAGAAATGTTCAGCATGAATTTTAGTTATTTACCCACAGTACTGCAAGCTACATATGTGCCAACAGTGTCAAAAAACCAAAAGCTGGAGCCGTGGTGCTTTCTCATGTTACTTTTCATTTTTTGTTTTGTTTGTTTTGTCATGTTAACATGTCTTCTTAGTCCACTTTTGCCACTGCTACATAAAGTAACATGCTACATCTTGACTGCGGACACCGTTATGGTAGTCACTCATGGTTGCCAACCAGTACAGTGATTGCCTGTATCATGTGTAAATGATCAGCATGCAAGCTAGACCAGCACTGGGTGTGGGCTAGCTGGCACACCTTCATGGGCCCGCTCACTCCTGCACGCGTGCATTCAGCTCCCTGCTGCCCATTTATTTCTCTGCTGTGCCTGTTTTCCTCTTCAAGGTAGAAACAGCTTCTTAGGGTCAGCTCTGCCCCTTTTGGGCTCCACATGCACTAAGGAAAGGCTGGGCAAGTTTTCCACTTGCGCACAGAAGAGGCCAGGATGGCATTCTTTTGAAAGACGGCTGCAAGGAAAATCTGTGGAACCAGTGTTCTCAGACTTGGACTTGCTTGTGCAAACACCTTAATAAAGTATTATGCTTTCCTTTTTCCTTCCACAAAATCAAAAAAGAAATACAACCCAGTAAAAGGGGCAGAATGTATCTCATTTTTGGCCCCATACAGAGATGAGCGTTCTCTGATTCTAAATTCCGATTTCACTGTGCTAGATGATTTTTAAATAGATTTTCAATTTCATTTCCTAAGTGCAGAAATCTAGCCAGTCCATTTCCCTTTCCCCAGAGTTTTGGACATCTGCTAGGGAAGACTCTACTTACACCAAAGGAAGGCTCTGAGTGGATGTCCAATTAATTTAGATTTGTCATTTCAATTTGTTCATTCGGCAGGTATATTGTAAACAAAATAGCTTAAATGAGGTCTGCTTTGGGGTTTTAAATATTTTATTTGTGCTTAGCTTTTGGGAATTGCCCCTTATATACAGCATCTGTTCAATATGACAGGGTTTTCTAGTGTTCATTGACTGCATATCAGCTTTCCTTTAATTGAGTTAGCAAAACATTTTGTGATCTGCATGGTTAAAAACCCCAGTGTTTAATCCTGCCGCTCTCAAGCTCCTTCAGTCTGCTCACACGACACTCTGAGCTGCTGATTGACTAGTGGAGGGTTTTGGGGGTTTTTCCATCCGCTTTCATTTCAGGTGCTGGAAGGTGCTCTCATCTTGGAGAAATGGCAGCCCCTAAAAGACCATATTGGACTCAGTAGGGGGCTGCTGTGGGCTTCACTTGGCCAAGGATTTCCCCCAGGCAGGAAAGGGGTTGCTGAGGTGATTCCTGTGATTATAACGAGGTGTGATGGGATGAAGTTAAGAAATAGGAAATTGAAGCTGAATGTGTTTTGGCAGAGATGGTCAAGTATAGAGCTGGCTCCCGAGGGAAGTGGTAAAAGTTTGGCTCTTTAATATTACACGGGTCAAAATACTGGAGGACGTGCAAGGAGGACCACTTCTAGTAACAGCCACACAGAGCAACTGGCCTTCTTGTTACTGCCATTCTAGAGTTAAAAGAAAATCCCTTCCATCTCTTTTAGTTAAGGGGCATTAGCATATGCTATAGGTAGAGGTTTGGGGGTTATTTAATAGACAAACAGGAAGTGTGTATGTGTGGGCTCTGTGGCACTAGCAGAAATTCAGGCTCTGAGGACATGCAACATTAAAAGGCATGGTTTAAAGAGGCAGAAATAGGCTTTTCTCGTGAGCATATTCATCTTATTATGCCTTGTGAAGGGCTCTTTATCACCATGCTGCCACTGGGTCTTTCAGTGTAAATTACTCCCTTGAAGATGACCATGTTTTGTGGTTTGCAGTAGGGACACAGGTTTTTTGATGTTGACCCTTGTTCACAAGGGGCTACGACACAATCGCTAAGTTGTTCATGGAAATCATACTGCAGAAAATCATAGTCCCAGGGGTAATGTGTGAGTCAGTTAATCCATCAAAGCGCGCTACCCACCACAGGAGCACACACGGACCCGTGCCTTAACAAACCTCTGTTCTTTTTGTACAGCACTGATTTTCCTGTTTCTTTCTTGCAGTACAATAAACATCTCTTCGTACACATTGGACACGCTAACCATTCTTACAGTGACCCGTTGCTTGAATCGGTGGACATTCGTCAGATTTATGACAAATTTCCTGAAAAGAAGGGCGGTCTAAAGGAACTGTTTGGGAAGGGGCCCCAAAACGCTTTCTTCCTCGTAAAATTCTGGGTGAGTAAGACATGACGTGGAGAACCTCTCTTGTCGATAAGGCCTGTGTGTAGTATTTAGCACCCTCCAGGGTGCTTGTGGAAATTTCTTCTGTCATCGTTTAAAAGTGCAAAGCTGGATATCCTTCAGGTAGGACACTGGCCCAGAGCCACTCTTGTTGACAGCTCCACAGTAACTCTGTGTTGCAGACAACATGCAAAGGCAGATGCGTGCCTCAACTGTGCTTCACACAGCTCTGGGCAGGAGCAAACAGGTAATGAGAGCCCTTGTTTGTAAATGGGGAACTGCCATCTAGTGGTCCAAGAAAAACCGGGAAGCGCAGAAATGGAGCCCGCGTTTTAGTGTTTCAAATGTTGAACTCTTGCCAAATGCAAACAGTCCTGCAATCAGTCCACACTTACGCAGAGAGGACCAAGCAGGATTTGAACCGAGTGTACAGCAGGATGACTGTCAGCCTGGGAGGGTTCCAGAGTTTTTCTTAAACATTTTTTGGTCGCTAGAGCACATCTACTTTCCTCTGGCCTTTTTGTTAGTCAGCCATGGGACTCTGCTCCAAAAGCTGTATCTGTTCATATCAGTTGTGAGCAAGAGTGAAAAACGAATTTGAAGGGAAGGCTGAGATGTTGTACATTGTATATTGATCTAGTGCTTATCTATGTGACCTGAAATACTCTCCGCCTTGTACATACCCCAGACTTCATATCTTGCCAAGAGTTTCTGTGGCACCAGATTTGGAATTTGAAACTGGGGATGAGGGAAACTCTCTTTTCTCAAATCTGGGTGTGGAAGGGATAAGCCACTGAGCAGGAGCTGTGCTGAACGGTAGAAGAAACCTGTTGAAAAACTCATGGGGCTTAAAAGTGGGCATGGGAGCTGTAGGTGAAGCATTTGAGGGCTGGCTGAGAAAAGAGGCCAGGAACAGGAGGCAGCAGAGAACTGGGAGTTGAAACACAGCAGGCACAAGGAGCGTGGAAAAGGCAGGTGAGAATGTAGGGTCAAAAAGAGGGAGGCAATGGGAAGACGGAGCATTGGGGATAAGGAGTCTGCGGGGAAACGTAGGGCTGAAGGCACACAGCAGAAACAGGTATGAGAGGCGGGAACAGCGTAAGGACAGAAGAAATCTGGCTGCAGAGGAATAGAGCTTGGAGGTTAAGGGTCTGTGACCACAAAATACATTTCCTTGCAAAATTTGGGCTTGAACTGAGAACGATCATTTCACCACGTTGCATAATAAATATTTGCAAAACCTGCTGGCAGTGGGAATGTCACCTCACTTCCCTGTTCTCTGTTCCCACAGAGAATGGCAGGCCTCAGACATTACATTAGGCATGGAAGCAGCAGAGATTTATGATATGGTCACTGATGTATTGTATGTTCTGCTTTTTCTCAGTGTGGAAACAGATTTTCAGGCAATGCTCAAAGATGTATCTAAAGCCAGTAGAGCTCTTCTTTGGATCATTAAGGTCTGTGTTGTACTCATGACTTTGAAAATTCAAGTGCCATCCTTCTTTGCTTGATCTCCTGCAAGCAGTGCACACCTTTGACACTCTTGCTTCAGTTCCCCATCTGCAATATTGGGGTAGTACCATCCCTTCACCTCAGGTGGTCACTGAGAAATCAAACTCATGGCTGTTTATAAATAATCAAGATAATGCCATGAAGAAAACCCTTACAAAATTAATAATACTGTGTTCATCACAAGTTTTGAGGAAATAGGGTCTGGGCAATACTGAATAATGAAGACAAGAAACATTGTATAGATGCTCAGAGGGTGAGAGTGCAGTTGTGTGGCTAAGGACTGTGCCATGATGCAGTTCAGCAGTCAGGATGCGCAGGCAACTTCAATCCAACATTTCCTAACCTCACTGTGCCTTCCAACATAATGGTCTTTTAATACAATTTTGTGTTGTATTAACTTAGAGATTAAAAACCAGACAGTGCTAGCATCCTTCTGAGTTATACATTAAAAATGTGGCAAGAATGCCTTCCTGAGCCATGACCTTAAAATAGGCCAGTGGATTTTCTCTCTCATGGGGTGAGTGAGGTAGAGGGAAGGTGCCGGGGGCAGTGTAGCGTGAGTCACAAGGAATGCCCTTCTAGGAATAAATTTCACACAAGTACCCCACCATCTAGAAATATGTATAGGAAAAATGGAAAATGGCTATGTAAAGCCATGAGAATTAGATCCTAAACTGCCAGCTCACTGTCCTTAACTTCTTTCACGCCAATAGGACATTTCTTCAGAAAAAAGGACTCTGTTCCCATTTTTATGGGGAGTGTTGAGAAACTGTTCTGAACAGTCATATATTACCAGTGTAAAGCTGGCAAAGGTTGCTGCCAATCTTCTTGACCCTATTAGTAACTTTGTTTATTAATATGAAAATAGGTTAATTTTTGTATTCTTGTCCTTTTCTTTTAAATTAAGTATCCACTTCTGAATCAGTATCCACTCTCTCCTTATTATCCACTACCTCCTCCTACTCTGAAAGTTCAACTTCTCCCAGGTTCTGTTCATGTTGAGTGGTTATTGCTTACTCACAATACCCCCTCTCTCACCCTTTAACCATTTTCCCCTTCCCATCCTTTCTGTTGTCTTCTCCCTTCATTATCATTTAACCATTGATAGTTTGCTCAGCACTGTAAGCTAGTACATCAGTGTCCAGTTTTGGTGGAATTTGATTGTAATGTGAGTAAAAGAGGAACAGGAATTTTCATTGGGCAAATAAGTACAGGTCAGAAAGCACTGTAAAGAGAATCAACAAAAGAAAACCAGGGACAATGAGTGAAAGAAGTCAAGGGAAACCAGAGAAGGAAAGCAGGTGGGTGTTGTGGCATGTGGCAGCTTGAAAGCAAAGGTGAGGATTTGATGCCAGAAGGGATGGCGAGCCTGTAAACAGATTTAAGGGAAGCTGGCATGTCACTGGAGGCAGCACAAAGGGTATTTTGTTTAGACTTTACATCTAGTGTGGAAAGGAAAGATGGGAAACAGGAAGTCCAGAGACAAGCACTCACACTGAGGATGACTAAGGCAGAAAGCAGCTTAGCTCTGGTAGCTGGAAAGAGAGTACTCCTCTTTCTCTTTCCCGTTTAGTTCTGCTTGAGGTTCTGAGCAGCATGGTTTTCCCTGTGATAAAGGTAATACGGTTTGATTACAAAAAAGTGGGAGGGAAAGGTCTGAGATCTTGCAAGAAGACATTTGGCAATTGTGGAGTTGACTTTGCAAAGCCTGAAAGGGATGGAGTACAAAGCAAAGTGTTGCTTTGCTTTGCAGAGGTTTATTGGTTCGTACAGACTGTATCTCCTGTGAAACATAGCCTGATGCTGGGAACGGATGAGCTTCTGTCCTAGTGACGCAACTGGACATCACACTTTTGTGACTCTTCCTACCTAACAGCGCTGGAGGTATAGAAGGAGGAGAATTCTCCTTTTACACCACCTCAACAACCAACCTTACAGCCCTACAAAGCGATTTCCTGATCCTTGTCTTGCACCTTGAATGCAGTGAATCTTTTCTTCTGTTTATCCCAGGTAGTCACTGGGAACCAGACAGTTCAGGGAAGTCACGTCAGAGACAGGCTTTTACAGTAACAGATAGAAGGAGCTTTACTAGGTATGTTGTGACTCAGTACAATGAGTAAATAAGAAACAACGTACTAACGATATGGCACAGGAAATTTGTGTGACAGTGATATGAAACCGGAGATTACAGGGATATAAAATGAAAAGAAAAATAAATGTTCTTAAATAAATGTAAAAGTTATTTCCTAGAACACTGACGAGGAATTCAGACAAGGCTGCAGCATATCTGCAAATGAAACCTCTCCCTGGGTGCAGGTTGAGTGCACAATCTTGCTTCTGTTGCCTTAGTCACTAGCAAAATAAGCCCAATCTATGTAAAACAATCAAGTATGATTCATGCCATCTAATCTGAATCTGAGTAAGGTCAATATACCTGTTGGTTGGTTTGTACTTAAACTGTTTCTGTGCCTTGAGAAAAGCCCCGAAGTTTTCTGGTCTTTGAAGTTCTGATTAGCCTATCTAAAAGCTAAGTCAACACGTGTTGCCTCTGTTGGTTTCTTTTATTGGTTGAAGTTCTATGCTTATTGATATCTAATGCCATCCCCACCGATTACTCACTACTATTCTTAAATCATCTAATACTGAATAACATGCTTAGGCCTCCTGAAAGAATTCAAACTAAATGATAGTTTGCAACTCCAGCTTTACCCCAAGATGTCTGTCTAAAACATTATTGCTGGCCTTGCCTTCCTGGCCCGCGGTGCTGATTGCCCAGCGCTCTGCCTCCCTGGCTCTCTTTCTCTTGCAGGAGGTTGATGGTACATCTGTCCCACTCACTCCACCTCCCTTTGAATCCAGCATCTCTCAGCCGCATCTCCAACAACCACCGTTGTTTTGACTCCACTGTCATGATCACATACATCTCCACTGACTCTGGCAGGGGAATCGCTCTAGGAAGGCACAACCCTGGGTCTCCCCTTATGCCCCTCCTGGCTTTGCTAGCTCTGTAACTCGCCTCTGTCCAGCGCTAGTTCACCCGGCAAACACTTCTCACTAATCAGAGCACCTTTTAACATTAATTCAGCAGTGTGCATCTGTCCGCTGCAGCCTAGAGTAAATTCTTCTGGTTTAGCTAGTTATTTCTCTCTCGTGTTTTGCCTCAACCCCCGATTACAAATTCTGAGGCAGTGATTCTCTTTTTGCATGACTTTTCTATGTAACCCACAGTATTGTGCAGTGAGTCTGTGCCTCCGCTGGGATCCTTAGTGCCAGTGTAAGCACACCTTGCAGTAGCGTGGCCGTGGATTTTGTCTCTGGCACTGCCAAACACTCTGTGCCAACCTGAACTCTGACTTGCGCAGCTACAGGAACAACAATAGAAAACAAATTTATCTGAAAGGAGGAGAGCTGTTTTCTAACCAGTGACACGGGAAAAAAACCAGCTGATATAAATTAATATTGGGCTGTCGGCTTTCCACTGATCTGATCCCCTGGCTTAATTTCAAATGGTTGCAGTAGCTAGAACTATTCTTCAAACAGAGGAAAGCTTAGTCAGAGCTCAGTGCAACTCTGAAATAAAGACCCAAACTCATCTGAAGATGCATGGATGATATTAATTGATGTTTAAAATGAATGCCTCTATTTGCAGGAATCTGCAATGCAAACTAGGAGTTTTAGAAAGTAATGCATATTATAATTAGGGCAAGCTTTTAAAGATGCTTTGAAGTCCTAAACATTTTTGAAATTCAAATGTGGGATGGAAATAAAGGATTCTACACAATAAAGGGGCATGAAATTATGTCCCCCAAAATTTCACTGTTTTATAGATGTAAATATATGCCATAATTAGTGGTAAGTAACATGAGGAGGATGGTTAAGTTTATTCCTATTCTTATTCAAAACAGCTGTGGCATGAAAAATAATGCGCCTTCTCTTTGTGATACACTGGAACAAACAATTTACCCATGTAATCAGTGTTCAGAAATGGCTTGCGCCTGTGGTCTCCTCCCACCCCCTCCTGAATTTATCCCCATGTGCCTCCAGCCGTCTTCAAAGGTGCAGAGATTCTTTGTGTCCTTCATTCACACACACACAATTGTGGCTACTGCTTTTTTTTCCTTCCTTCTATTTTTACATGTAATTTATATTGCACAATCTAGAATCTTGGATTTCCCTCCACACACAGACACACGCATGCACACTCGCCAGCTTTGACTGGCAAATGATCTGCAACTCACAAATGGGATCCGTAATGTGAATGGGTCTATGGCCAGCATGCAAATGTATGCAAAACAAATTAGATATGGAAGAAAGCAGACATCCATTTTCTTTTCCCCATCGCAACCCTCTCAGCGCAGGGAGCTCACGTGGTGCTTCTGGAGGACCCCTTCACAAACTGATGCAAGGGCATTAGCACTCGAGGCTGGATAATGAGTGGAAGGGGCCGAGCAGCTGGGAAGCCGGAGCAGCTTGGCCTGTCCATCACAAGCCCAACCATGTGGCAGACCTGGATGCAATTCCTGAGCTGCAGTGTAACGCACGGTGAAACGTGCCAACGACCCAGATGCTCCTGTTGGAAAAAATTGCTTTACAATTTGTAATCTCTGCTCTTTGATCACTCTTTGGAGAGGAGGAGGGGAGGCATGATGCGGTCATATGAGTAGCACACCTCCCTGCAGTCAGCAGTTGTTAAACCCTATATGTTGTTAATAAGTGACCTTATGTGCTTAATGTTAACTACTGAATGCCAGTATAAATTGTTCTGGCCCTCCCCAGATCCCACTGTTTCCAGTAGGTGCTGTTTTCCTTCTACTCAGCAGGAAGGATTTAGACTCTTCTCAGCAATTTTTGCTGGAGTTGCTTTTTTGTTAGCCAGAGCTGTTATTATTACACAAGCGCTCTACCCTCTGCACCCGCCTTTAACACAGAGCCTGAGAGCTCTTCTGAAGGGAACGTAAAGATTTGTATTTATTTATTTATTTATACTCTTTATTTTGGTTGCAGCCAGCTCTGGTTTGGTGCTTGCTCTGGTGCACTGGCAGAGGCTTCTCCATGCAGCATGCCAAACACTTGGAGCTCTTAACATGTAATATTTTTGGTGCTACCCGTTGTCAAGCTATGCTTTATTAATGAATTAATCATGCTCTTACACAACCACTGTAGATAGGGTGCCAGAAAGCTGAGTGCCTCTCCCACCTCCAAATGAGTTCAGTTAATATAAATCTCAGCTCTTAGAAATAAATCAAAACTAGAGTTTTAGTCTTGAAAGTTAAAAAAAAAAAAACAAAAACATTTGTTTTTTTAAGTTGTTGGGGTTTTTTTCCTAAATTGTGTTGATCTTGTGTTTTAAAATTCAATGAGTCCATGGACTCCTGTTTGTCACATCTGATCATATCTTAATATTTGAATGTATGTCAATATATTTGAAATAGCCATTCAAAAGGTTATTTATCTGTATATGCTATGGTAGCTCTCACCACCCCTAATTCCTGGAGCCGTGGGTCAGAGCGCAGCTGCATGAGAAGCTGTACAGAAGGGAAAGCTGGTTTATGGCCCAGGAAGACTTGCAAGCTGAGTCTGAAATGCAAGGGCGCAGCTAGAGACAGAGCACCAAGGAAATAATGAGGCAAAGGTGGTTGCAGCATGAGAGGCTGCAAGCACAGCACTCCAGAAGCTTGACTGTTGTCACATTTTTCACAGGGATCATTGAAAAAGGAAATTACAAGGAGAGGGTTAATTGAGGTTAATAAGATAAATTCCGATATTTCAATTTTGCTATTATTATATTAATCTAGTCTTGTCTCTTCTGCAATATAGGCAGCGAACCTCACTAAGTAATGTCTGCCTCTGGACAATAAGCCTACTTGACCTAGAGCATCCCTGTTAGATAGATATTTAGCTTGGTTAAAAAAAAAACCCAAGTAATGGTCATTCCACCACATTTGAAAATGATGCCAGCATTTCATTGCCATCAGGGTTACCAGCCTGTGCCTTGTATCTCATTTAGCTTTTGCTTTGCTTTAGCTTTCTGTCTTTTAATGTCCTTTTCTGCAAGATTTAATCTATCAGAAGACTCTTTTCCGTGTAGCAACTTGTAGGCTATGACAAAGTTGTGGAAAAACTTTCCTTGGAAAAAGTAAGTAGATGGAGTTTCATTAGTCATTCACTACAAAGGATGTTTTCCAGACCTGAAATCATTCTTGTAACTTTTTTCTGAACACACTCCAATTTTCCAACATTCTTTCTAAAATGTAGACACAAAAACTGGAATCAATATTGTAGTAAGGAGCCTGCTAAAACTGAATACCGGGGTTAACACATCGCCTTAGTCCTGCTCAAAGCTACATCTACAGCTCTCCTAGCCACAGCAGTGCCCATTTTTAGCAAACCTTTTTTTTTTTTTTTGATAGTCTCGTAATCTTTGGGGGTGGGGGGAATCCCCTGAATTTTAATTGTGACCCACTTTCATCGGTTCAAGAAATACAATTTTGCTTTCAGGTGTATTAGACGAACCCCTTCCTATGTAAGCCATAAGAATATAATCAGCAAGTCTTTCACCATCATTTTTTAACTGAAGTTCTGTATTTTACGAGAAGTGAGAGCCTTTCTTTCCTTCCTGAAGGTGTTCAGCTGGCAACGAAGCTTTCAACACCTGGCTCCTTGGCGTGGCAATCCCCTCTTCGCAATGATACTTGCTCCTTCCTGCTGCTCATGTACTCGGCCTCTAGTGAAAAAATTTGAACCCAGACTGAGAGGCAAGATTTGTTATAGTATGTGAGAATAGACAAAATTCTTTCAGTATTAAAAGAGGCTTTGGTGAACCCTTAATTTTAAGAGTATTTGCCATTGCCAACTCTTACGATTTTTATGTTGGTGTTACACTTTTCAGAGGAGTCTTAAAGCTTCGGCTCTCAGCAGTTTGTAATTAGTTGAACATGAAAACTGTGGTTTAAAAGGAAAATTGTCTTTCCTTGAAAACACCTTCATTATGTGCTAGACTCAAAAAAATCAAATAGCCAATAAAGCTCATGCATGTCTGTATTACCATCATAGGACTTTTGCAACAATGTTGTGACGGCGTAAGAGTAAATGGTGACATTTGAGTGATAATTTCAAGCATTCCTCATTCAACCATCGGGGCCCCAGCCTATATTTTTTGTGTACACAGGACTCCTGGCGATTTCAGCGAGAGTTGGAAGAGCTGTGGGAGTGATCAGCAGGGTGCCAGATGGCCACATGTGTTACTTGTCCAGGTTAAATGTCAGCACGTAAATACAACAATTAGCGCTTTCTTTCAGTGGGCTTCAAAATCAGAAGGCAGCAGATAAAACGTTATTCTTATTTATAACTCTATAAACAGTTGTTACTGTACCTTGAAATGTAAGGTCTGTGCGGTCGACCCTTTTGACAACATGAAATTGTCAGGCGCGTTTTAGTTATGATTTCTTAAATATTTTGTCCATATCTGAAAGGAAAGAAAAGAAAATGTTTTGATAGTAAAATTGTAATTGCGGTAGCAGCAGGAATAACCACTTTTTAAGAGATTACCACTACTACTGTTGTTGGTGTTACTTATAACAAGGCAATTGTTGTATCAGAAATCCCTGTTCTTCAGAAATACAGGTGGGGCAGCTGTGGCATGGCTGGTGGCTGCTACAGTTTGTCATGTTTAGATGTTTGCCCTGTTTCGATTGCAAGCCAGCTGTGATGGCAAATTGGTTATGTACTCTTAGCTTAGAACGATTTCTTACAGCTCACTGTGAACGCACTGCTTTAGATGTACATTAAACATTAACTGCTGACCTCATGCAAAGCATGTGCAAGAAACAAGGTGTAGTAGCGATAGGATTTCTTTCTGTTATGCAAAATACACGACTATAGGGCTGTTTGTGTTACTGTGTGGAAACCTCAGGAGACTTCTCCACTGATTAATTTACCAAAGCCAGCCTGAAGTAATCTTAGACCTATGTCTTCTCCGCACCACAAACTAGCTCAGTATGTGCTATTATCAGCGTATTGCCTCAGAATGTTGTACCACAAATAAGGACTGTAGACACTAAGTAGAATTAATGAGTTGTTGCCTAGTTAAAAATTAAATAGCGGTTACAAATGGCCTGAACTGCAGTAAAGGCAGGATTATAAATGTTTCACATGAACTAGTAAATAAACATACCTGTAAACTGGGGTTTTAAAAACTCTCAAGGTAGATGTGCAAGTATCTGTCAAAATTTTTTTGTTACATTTCTATATTAGCAATAAAACCAAGCAGAGCTAGACTTGAAGCGAAAGAGCTGTGGAAGTGCATTTCCCTGCTAAAATGCTTGTCTCGGAGTGAGTTAAAAAATTCAGACGATTCTTAGATGTTGTGCTGCAGTAGCTGATCAGCTATTTCCACATTAAAAAAAAAAAGCCCTGCCCACTCTCTGCTTGGGCACCAAAGGTGTCAAGAGAGCTAATGCCTGAATCACCAAATCCAGCTGTGGATATCCCTAGACCCTGCCTATACCCATATTAGTGCTCTTTTAAGTTGAGGGCTTTTGAAAATGGATTGATGATGACAAAGAGCACAGTGGCAGAACAGCTTCAGTGCTGCTGCAGGCCCAGGGAGGCTGGGTTCAGCATGTGACCTGTGCCGTTGCTTTGTAGCCAAATTAATCATGCTGTGCACAGGACTTGGATTTGGATATAAATAATTAAAGGTAGCACTGTTCCTCACTTGATCCTGCAAGTCTCGATCTCTGTTGCTTGATATCAACACCAGCTGGATAGTTACTCAGCCTGCAGAGAAACACTGAAAGAAATCAAATACGTTCAGCAATATTTTATTGGTGCGGCAGGCATGGCTCAGTGTGCGCACAGCTGATGTGAAGCCTGCGTGTTGCGTCACACAGCTCCCGTGAACTCAAGTATTTTGCTGAATCAGGGCCATATGGCTTGATGGAGTCTTATCAGAGATCGATTCCAGTGTTGCGCAGCTGTCTGCCTGTGCCGTGAGGATTTCATTGCTTTAAGAAAGGCAAAGGAGAAAGTGAACTATGGCCCCTCGGGAGTGGGACGGCTCGGCTGAATTCGAGGCCACAGGGCAGGTTCCCTCCAGAGGAGTCAGCTCCGGAGCCAGGCTCCTTGCAGGTGATCATTCCCTGTGCTCCTGGGACTTCATCAGCTACCTGCCAGACAAGAACATCACCTGTAACCCACAGTAATACTGGGTTGTCTTTTGTTGTTTAAAGTTTGAAGAAATTGCCACTTCCCTAAGGTTTTTACTGCAACAATTAGGCAGGTACTTTCCTGACAGATTTTTTCCACTGTCGCTGTTGTCACTATAAAACTCCCCCCTCTCTCCCTTACTTCTGAAAGGAATGGTGAGCTAATTACAGCTCATGCTACTGACATTGTCAAATGAAAAATAAAAATCTTCAACATCTATTACTTTTTCCCAACAGGCTGACTTAAACTGCAACATTCAAGATGATACAGGAGCGTTTTACGGAGTCACCAGTCAGTATGAGAGCTCAGAAAACATGACAATCACCTGTTCCACCAAAGTCTGCTCATTTGGAAAGCAAGTAGTAGAAAAAGTAGAGGTGGGTGTCGTGATGGGCTGTGTGGGATGAGTCTCTGGTTCCCTTTCATTTTAATTAGCCTTGTCTCTCTCCTGTCTTTACTTTGCTCTTGTCTGTCTTTTTCTTCCTTCCTGTAATCCTTCCTGAAAGAGTATTTTCCTTCCCAGCAGTGTTTAGGTTAATTTTAAATCACTGTGTGAGTGGTGACACTAAAGTGAAATCCTCGTTACCTGTTGCTTTGGAGACCCTCCTCCAACCTGCCTGTGGCACCTTTGGATGGGGAACCTGCAGCTGACATCAAAGAGCTGAAGCAAAAAAAAAAAAGCTCCCATTTCCAAACGCTTGGCCAGGCACGTAGCCTGTTTGGAACCATACTACAGCGACGAGCTGCCCTCTACCATCTAGATTTTTTTAAAAAATATTTTAAAGCCATGGATGGTGCGCTATGTCTGTACCCATGCTTATTGTATCTTATTTTATGCACAGAAAGGCCTGCCCTCCTCGGTCACCAGCAGCTTTTGAATACAAAGTTGGGTATTTTCTTAACATGCAAGGGGCTTGTTTATTTTTTTACCTTTTCTTTTCTAAGCCCAGGGCTGTGTCGCATAGCTAGGAACTGTATCAGGTAGCTAGGTGGTTTATTGTGCGATGGTACTGCAGCTATTTAACTGGTCTTCTGGGTACTAAGCCCCACACCCACATCTGTTGTCTGCAGTTCAGTTTTTGTGCAGGAATTTTAGCCTAGAGCTGCAGGTTGAGCCTTTATAGATGTCCTGGTCACTGTTCACATCATCCTAATACTAAACATATTTCCTGTGCATGGTGACCATAAAAAAGTTTTCCATCATTTCCATTATTCCAAGCTTAGAGAAAGCCAAATAAACCCAGAAGCCACTGAGAAGCTCAGCTGAGCAATTGGTAGCTGGGCAGCAGGAGGCCAGGAGTCACAGCCTTACCCTCCTTCAGCCCCTTGTGAGCCCCTGCAATCTAAATCAGGCTTGTTTTCTTCCAACTGTAGTCTTGCATCTGTCTGTAATTCCTAAATTGCCTATTAAACCATGCAATAGTGCAGCTTTGTTTATATGCATGTATTTAGGCATAAATATATAAGCTTATTTTTGCTGTTCCCTTCGTAGACAATTGCCTCGAAACTACTGTAAAAGCATCTTGCCACAAAGTTTTCTGATGATTAATTAATTTTTACTTGACTTGGACTTACCTTTGTGTAATCCTCAGCTGTTCAGTTTTTTTACTTCACAGGTTAGAGAGCAAGTAGTGATATTATAACTTCTAATAATTAAGGACCCTTGAATTTTTAGCAAAGCACTGCATAGCTCAGGCAGGGAGTTAGTGGTGGTGGTGGGTGTCTGAGCACCACGGTCTCTTTTTTCTGTCTACACAAAGAAAGAAAAGAACAGATTTAATATTCACTTTTTTTCATTTTTTTACTTTTTTGCTATTTCTGAATTATCTTATTCTAAATGCTCCCTCTTTTTTTTTTTTAGACTGAATATGCAAGGTTTGAGAATGGCCGATTCGTGTACAGAATAAATCGCTCTCCAATGTGTGAATATATGATCAACTTCATACACAAGTTGAAGCATTTACCAGAGAAATACATGATGAACAGCGTGTTGGAAAATTTTACAATTTTATTGGTATGGACTCAATTTTTATTTTTCTGTTTCTAAAATACTCTCAGGCTTCATATGGCTTGCTTAACTTGTAATGTTTAGAACCAGTTTCCGAATCCCTTAGTCATGTTGCTTACTAAACACATCATCCCATTGACTTCAGAGTAATACTCTTGGAGTTGTGCACTATAGACGCCAAGGATGAAAAGGCTAAGCTGGCTGAGAACGTGAACACACATCTTTGTTACTTCCCAAAAATTCAGCTTACCTCTCTCTTTTTTTCATGCAAGTCTCTGTTTGGTGTTTGTAGTGAGCCTGAGGCAGTAACTTTGAACCATCCCATTCATCTAATATGTTCTTACGGAGCTGCCAGTTATAATACTGCAAATGTCAGTAGTGTTTTAATTAGTTCTTGGGCCAGGAAAGCACGCAGTGATGGCTACACCCAACAGGTGATCCACAGCACAAAGAATGGTCCACACAGCGGCCTTTAAGCCAGTTTCATCCAGTTACCCAGCTTGCTTTCACTGTGGCTTTGCGGTGGCCCCTCAGCCAAGCACTCAGCGCCATACACTGCTGCTGCCGCCATAGGATTTGGGCAGGACCAAGGGCTGGCAGCACGGGGAAGAGGGAGGGCTGTGAGCGCAGAGCCCTATGCACCCTGCTCAGCTGCCTTTTGGCAAGGGAACACCAGGGCGATGGTTGCCCTGTGCAGAAGGGGGGTGCAGGTTGAGGAAGACTGAGCCACAACCACTATGATGGCGGCTCACGGCCAAGCAGCCAGGCTGGGATGGATCTCAGTGCCCTCCGCTGCGAGCTACAGCCCTGCAGCTCAGCCCCAGAGCCCGCTACGGGAGCGAGTGTGGTCACAGGGGCCTGTTTTAATTGCCAGAGAGTGAGCGAGAGGACACACGTTCAAAGAGTCACAACTAAAGATTGTCTTCAATCAAGCCAGTCATTTCTTGTTTTGGCCCTGGTGTTTCTGAGTCTAATATGCTGTCTACCTCTTCCTTCCCCTCAAACAGGTTGTAACAAACAGGGATACACAAGAAACCCTGCTCTGCATGGCTTGTGTATTTGAAGTGTCAAACAGCGAACATGGAGCACAGCATCATATCTACAGGCTTGTAAAGGACTGAGCAGTTATTTATATATACACTTCATTTCACTTCTTTATCAAAAACACAGACTGTAAACCTCAACACTAAGTGGCAGTGCCTCTGGCCCAACTTTCACCCACATTTTTCTAAATCCTGTTTTAGTGAAGTCATTTTTAATGTGTTCATATATAATTGTAGCTGTGAAATTCTGGTACAGTTGTAAAAATTATTTCTAAAACTAAGTGTTCTTCAAATTTGTAAACCACAGTTCTTTGGGAAGACTGTATTTAAGAACCTAACGCCTCTGTCTGTGGAGGCCTATTTTTAATTCTGATAGAAAAATGTATGACAGAGCATTTGCCATGGGGAAAAACTGACAGCATTTATAAGAATTTATTTTGGGTTTTTTTTCCAACATGAAATACTTGTTTTACAATGCAAGTGAAATTGAAATGAATCTTTAGCTATAACTGTAAATGAGTACACAAAGTTAATAATCTTTATAGAATTATCTTTGTAACTAATTAGGGTGGAAGATATGGACGAATGTAATTCACTAAATTATTTTTTAAAATGAAACGTTTTTCTGTTTGAAACCAAATGAAAAATGTAGCCTTAAGAAATGCCTGATAGAAACAGACAGGTCCTAAAATTAGGCAAATTTTGTATTTTTTTCTCAACGCTAAAACTAATCTTCTAATCCATTAAACTTTCAAACAGGTATTGCAGAGAAAGCAAACATCATCCCTTACCCCTAACATATCTAGTGTATTTTAAAAGAGTATAAAGTTGTATTGTACTAATATGAAAATTTGATTATTTAATGAAAAAGATGGCTCATTTTGCAATAAGTAGGTAAATACTGAAGATTTAGACTCGCATTATATGTAGTCTTGTGTGTGCAGTTATATTTTATATGGACAACTATGTTTTCTAATAAGTTGAGTGAAAAACTTGCAACTCTGAACTTAACACAGGAACGGAAACAACTGACATTGAGACAGCATTGAGTAATGCGTAAACTGAAAGCAAAACACTAATGTGTTTGAAAGAGTACGTACACCTCTGAAAGGATCAACAGCTTTAACATCTATGAGACGCTAGAAAATCACAACCAACATCAAGCAAAGACAATTGGAAAGTGGAGATGTTTGTTTTCTCCTTTTCCGCTTTATCATGGTGCTCTTACAGCTCTCCCAGTTGTCTCTCCAGTTCCGACTGGCGAAGACCTTATCTGAAACAAACACGTTCATACCACGTGTGGTCTGATGTCCTTTTGCATCCGGAGATGGTAGCATTCATCCTTCTGATATATTCAGGGAAGACTCCAGGAAGTGAAGTACAGCTGGAGATATTTTAATACTGTAAGGATTCAAACCATGGATGTGGGTGTGAGTGAGTGTCTGAGGTACGCACACGTACGAGACGTAGTCTCCTTCCTCCTGGCTCCACCAGAGAGTGTTGCTCGGCTTCTTTCCTTCCGCTGCGCCGCCAGCACTGCCCCTCAGTTGCCCCAGCCAGAGTTGTTTCAGCAGGTGCTGGGCCAGCAGCGGGCTCTCACACAAAACATTTGTCTGAAAGGCTGAGGGCTGCCCGGCCAAGCACAAGCCACCTTAAAGCTCAGTCGTGAGGTATCGGCAAGGAGTGTTCGTGGGAAGGCCTTTTGCAGTCCTGAATCAAAGAAGTCACCGTTTAGCAGGTCCCTCCTCCCTGCCCTTTACCGATATGTGCCCATGCACAATTTAAGTCTAGAATTTACGCCCAGGCACAGTGCTGTAGTTTCCAAAAAAGCCAGTTTTTTTTTTTTTTTTTTTAATATTTCTGTGTAGTACCCTCTGTTAGAATTGCCCATCGCTGCCCTAGATTAGACTACAGCCTAGATGAGGTAGCAGGTTGCTGAACATCTGCGTCAGACCATGCTCATACTCAATGCTGGTGAGGACTCAGGTTAGAGGACAAGGCAAACATCACCCAAGGGGAAGGGCAGCTGCTCAAATTCCTTAGCCCACCTCTGATCTAACTCTAGTAGGTGGGCGATTGCTGTGATGTCTAGCTGTTACCTGCTTGTGGATGTTAGGGCTGATGATCTTTCGGTTTATAGTCTGCGAACTGAACAGAGAAATATGTCCATGGCAAGGTCTCTTAACACTCATTTTTAACACTAACAATCACATCAGGAAAAGCACTGCATTGTAACAGCCTAACGGTAGCCCTTTATTCTAAGCACTTGGTGTTACAAGTCAAAAACCTACTTTTTTTGTTTTATTTTGTTCTAAAGTTGTCTTTTATCTAGGGTTTGAATTGTGGTTTTGGTGATTTTATTTTTGTTTTAATAACAAGCAAACTCTTTGAGGCATATAAAGTATGTAAGTCAATTTGCAAAACCAGGTACAGTTTTTTTAATAGAATCCGGCACACTACATATGCCAGGTAGGGTATAAAAAGTCACGATGTTTATTGGTGTTCACATATGTAATATTAGGGAACCTATTTCCATCGTCTTTTCTTTACACTTCTGTAAATGATCCATACCCTGTATATGTTAATTCTAAAAAGCCTTAATCCTTCAACTGTTCAGTGTGGGGTGTGTAGTCCAACAGGCTGCCTGTAAACTGTGAGCTCTTTTGTAAGCTGGAAGTACTTCTCTTGTTACTGTTACTTTTTCGTAGGAACCTTTTAATTGAGAGCTGCCAAAGCATTACAATATGCAGTGCCTTAGCATTATATTAGAAGTACCTTTAGCCTCTTAACATAAATTTTATATATCATTTTATTCATTGGTTCCATATTTAAAAAAAAAAAAAAAAATCTGTATTTTTTCCCACAGAAATGCTTTTTTGACTGCTTGGTCTAAACCAACCTTCTGTACAAGTCAGTCCCATTGCTACGCAGTTAAATGTCTATACCAAAAGGAAAGGTTACAGATTCTTAGTTCTCCGTGAAAAGTGAATTGTATTAATAAATGCTGCCTTTTTAAATTTCATGACCAAATAATTAATTGTGACTCTTGGCCCCCTTAATGACAGGCACCATTTATAGCAAAGTAATTTTGCTAATGATCAACCTGCTGAAGAATAATCTACTGTTTGCCATTTCTGACAGCATTGCAAACCAGCAACTGATTTGTCTGTGATATAAAAATGAAAATGATTCACATTTATATTCTCTTCATCCAGTCGTGCAGCTGCATAACAAGAGATCCACATACTGCAGGATTTCAGACAGTGGACAAATGTGACTTTATTGTTCTCCTCTAATAATATTTCAGTATCTGTGAAGATATTTTGTTTAGACAGAAGATTTTGTTTACAAAGCCATGCATGCTGAAAGTCAGATGCATAAAACAAGATGAAAATGGAGAACAGCGAAGAGCTAGGGTAAATGCAATTGCGTGTTTTTAAGCATTGAAACACTGAGCGTGAGCGTTGTGGATGAAGGTGCTGTTAGAGAAACTCTGGCCAGCACGATTCAAAACACAGGGTTGTTTTGGTTTGGTTTTCTCCCAGATGATGTCTTAGAAAAAAACATGAGCTCCTCTTAATAACGTGTCTGTATTTGATACCTTCTGTGAACGGGGGCCATACTGTACACTACAACTAAAATCGATGGGAAGAGGAGTAAGGTTTTAAGAAAACGGTTAGAAAAAACAAATATCAGCAAAACCAAAAGCTGTCAGAGGGATTATATAGTTGTGAATACAATTTTAACTTGATTTTTAAAGTATTTGATGAAAACGAAGATTAACTTTTTATATATAGAAATATTGTGACACTGTGTGGTAAATATTGTGATAATTCAAGTTCCCTGTCTCTAAAATATTATTTTTGTTATTCCTTCAAGGTCTAAATCTCGCTTACCTCTATAAGACAAGTAATCCTGTTGAACTCAATGAGACTGAGGTAGGGCAAAGACACTTTCGCCCCACAAGTAGAGCATATATTTTCAGTTATTACCTAATGTTTCAGCTGTAGTAGTCAATATTTGTGATAAAAGGACAATTCTGTCTCATTAAAATAAGCATAATGGTACCATTTGGGGCTGTTAAAAATTACTACTAACAAATGTAGTTTTACTTACTTGAATTCCAAAACGATTTTATTTAGGTACTGCACCACTATTTTGAAGGAATTGCAGATATAATGCCTGTTTCGCGCTTTCCCTTTCTACCACAGCTACAGCTCGTTAAGTTTGGCAGTAGCTTCTTCCGTTAAAACCTCCACGGTATAGGCTATTTGAAATAATGAAGGGTGTACATTAAAGTTGAATGTAAGTAACTGGCCAGTTCAAGGCAGATACAACATTTGACGTGCTAATCCATACCTATTTATTTTTCCACTGCAAGTCCTAGGGCGTGCATGCTTTCCGAAGCAGTTCCCCTTACGCTTTTCCCAGATCCCCCGATCAGTCATACTGAGAAACCTTTTGTCTGCCCTTTACTTGACCCGTACTGACACACGTACCATCACACAGCAGATGTGTGTAAGAGCGTCCGGTTTTGTACCTTTCTCAGGATGATCTCTTTTCCCCCTCTTATCTTTCATAATAAAATGTTTAGCCCCCTAAAAAAGATTGAGGCTGGATAAGTCAAAGTACAGGAAACACTTTGGACATCTTCATCTTTTAGCTTTTCAGGTCATTCTTGCTGAGATCGTGTAATTAGTTTTAGTGTGTAAATTAAATCTTAAATGCACTCAGTTGACTAAAAGGAGATGGATCCCTGTTACCTCCTTACAGAGTATGTGGTTTTGGTTTTGTTTTGTTTTGTTTTATGGGCCTCTGATTCAGGCTCATGACTGCAGACAAAAAATACAATATGTGCCTGAAAAAAAAGACGACAAAAGAATTTTATAACATTGAAAACCTGAATAGCCTTTAATTCTTCAGTATATTTTATGTAAAACAGGTTGGGTTTTTGTTTTGTTTTGGGGTTTTTTTTGCCATGTGCATTTGTTCACATTTGTAAATGACTTAATGGAATTCTCACTTTATGTTTATTTGTGTAATGTGTATAAAATGGGTTTGTGACTTAAGCATATTCATATATGGTCAGTGGTTACTTTAATATTGTACTGCTGCTGGTAACTTTTGATGTAGAACTTGCCTTTTGATGATAACGTACCTCTAGGTTAGACAGGGAGGGAAGGCTCTTTGAAAAAAAAGTGAATGTTCTCCAATGTTTTCTTAAAATATTTGCAGAAGCTTTCAAAAGGAGTTTCAGTCAAACCTCTTGGCAGTACAGTATTCTTGTATTTGTTATTGTCTGTGTGTAGGTACTGGTACCTTTTTTTGTTTAAAATGTTTTAAGTGTTGGCTTTAAAGTGAATTTATCTTTAGTATGATAGTAATATGAAAATTATAGGTTTTGTGTGCAGAGAATTTTTTTATAAAGTGCTTTGTAAAAAAAAAATGTATTCTAGCTTTCGCGGTACATATGTGTGATAACTTTAATATCCATGACAGTTAAGTGCAATTATTTCATCACTCTAAAAATGCTATTTTTGTGTCGGTTACTGCAGGTGTTTTCATGTCTTTGCAAAGTGACACATTTTGATGCCTTCTTGATAAAGTGGTAGAATTTTTGTAGCTTTCTAGAAACTTTGTATTCATACAGTATCGATTGAAAATAAAGAAAATGAAAGTGGTTTGTGCATTTATCTTAATCTCTTACATCAATCTCTTTTTAATGTTGGATGCAACTTTCAAAAGCATTTTCCAAAGTAGCACGAGGCCAGACTTGCAGCAGTATCTGCATTCCTCCCTCAAGGGGCAATGTGCATCCGGCAGGATTTACAAAAAAACTCTGGGGAGGGCACTCGAGGCTGGGGCATTTGGAAGCCCTGTTCAGCAACGAGTCTGTATGTGTTCTGGCATTTTCTCAGCAAGAAAGGTGACTACCTCTGGCGTGTGTGCGTGCGTGCGTGTGTCTTCCTAAAGAAACAGTGGTGGGTGCTTCTGAAACATCATTTAAACCATGCTGTTTTAATAGGCAAAGCCACCCATCCCCCTTTCTTCCAGAAGCAGGAATGACCTATTCAAAATCTTGCATAATAAATGGGCTCAAATACATCACAAACTTGGCAACTAGAACTGCCTGAGGGACACCGTAGTTATCTGAGGGCGAGGTGTTTCCTCCAGAAGGACGCTGAGCTCCATGCGAACTGAGGTCCTAAAAATGCGACATTTTTCAAGAGACTGATTTCTAGGGGTTTTTTAAACCACTTGCCCCTCAGCTAGCAGCTGTACCTGGTACGATGAGAGGATGAAACAGGATCAACTTGCCTGCTGCATTTATGAAGTGAAACCACCTAGCTAGGAACAAAACAAAAAAAACCACAAAAAAAAAAAGAGAAAAGGAAAGAAAAAAGAGAATAAGAGGGATATCTTGGAACAACTGAAGTCAATGGGAACATGAACGTGACCAGGACTTGGCAGGAAAAAAAAAAAAGTACATGTGGCTCATCTTCTGTTTCAAAAGGAGAGCAGTGTCTTTTGAATAAACCGCATGCCCCTCGCACACACCCCAATTCTCCTTCTGGGTGGCAGATGTCCCACTGCCGTTTCTAAAATGCCAGCAGAGCACCCCCCACCCCCCCCGTGTGCAAGATGAATGGGCTGAGAACAACGCACAGACATGGTCTGTTTTGACCCTGTTTTCTCCTCTTTGTTCCCCATTAAGTATAGGGCTTCGGCCCTTTGAAGTGGGTTAGCTGTTTCAGAAGCAACCTGCTTCTTAATTAAGGTTCTGCTTCTTAATTAATTTAGGTTAAAAACCATACATCTTCCACCTTTGGGAAAAATATCGTACAGCATTTCAGGTTGGGAGTCCCCGTGCAACGTCACAGCATTAGCCTATGAGCCAGCTGCCTTCAGCAGAAGCAACAGCCTCTCCCTGACTAAGCACAGTCTGGTTTACATGAAGACGGCAGCAGGCTCAGGGAACAAAGACGACAGACCTGTTACTCTGTGCCATTTATGAAGAAGTGCAGCATGATGAACTCTATGGTGGTTCATGCACTTTCCTGTGGATATTTTTTTTTTTAAAGATGCAGCCTATTTGATGCTACAAATACAGAGCACATTTAATGCTTACAAAGCCAAGAGTAAAAGGAGGCGTCAGAGCTAAGCAGCGTGTTAGCAGATGTCTATAGTTCCCCCCCACAGCTCTAACTGTTCATCCCAACCCTGACCTTTCACAGCCTTACTATTGTTTTCTGGGGTCCTTTGAGCAGAAACAGCTGAACAATCTGTTACACCACACAGCAGTAACTTAGCAATGTTCATAAATAATTATCTACCTTGTAGAGAGGTGTGACGCTCGGTTGGTTAATGGGTGTAAATTGTTATATGACTGCTGCTGTTTGCGGAAGCTAGAGCTGTGCTGGAGACACTAGAAACTCGGTGAAGGTGGGAAGGGCAGGAGAGAGTGGGCAGAGAGACTGTAGGAGTGGAGGGAAAATTGTAGAAACCCAGAGTGCAAGTGACTGTGAAAAAAATGAGTAGCAGGATATTGCTTTTCAAAGAAAATGAAAAGCTGAGGGCAGGAGAAAATAGGAAGAAAGGAGGAAAAGGATAAAGATAATTTGAAGACCACCAACAACAAAAGTCCATCAGAAAGAGGAGGGAGAACTAAAACTAAGAAAAAGGTCACAGCAAAACACACGTTCACCTTCTAGGTCAGTGAAAAGAATTGCCTTTTTTTTTTATCATCTCCCCCTCCTGTATTGCTTCTTATTAGCCCTTTCCAGTTTTGGGACATGTCCTCTTTAAGCCTAAGGGAAAGGACTGCTGTAGGCCTCCACTCTTGTGTGCCTCACTGTGGAGAACAGTAAGGCCCCAAAATCTCAGCGGCAAGGCAGCCTGTAGCCTCCCTGACAGACAAAGAGCTGTCAGTCAGCTTGGTTTGGGTCAGAAAACAGAGAGAGAGCAAGAGCACATGAGCAATAGCCAGGAAAGTATCTGAAACAATCGGCTGGTGTCAATTTATCCAGCACCGGTGACTTCTCAAGCTGCCTGCCTTCCATATGTGTGTAGTTTCGGGGGGGGGGACAGTGGTGCGAGTCCAGTATAGGTTTAGGTTGATGAATTTCATGACGAAATGGTGCTTTCCATGCCCCTCACTATCCTAGAGGTGAGAGCATAAACAGCTAACCCTAATGTTATTAAATGGGAGCAGAAAGGAAAAAAGAAAAAAAAAAAAGCTTTTTCATAAGTCTGCTTCCAAATATCTTTATCAGCTGTTAAGATGTCCACACACAGGGAGCAGTTTTGGAGCCTTAGGCGTTATAGCTTTTCCCTAACTCTGGTGAAGGCAATGTCCCACTAAGGATGGTGATCAGGGCCATCAGAGCAAATGGTGCAGGTGCCGTCATTAATATGGCCATGTCCCTTTTCATTCCTTTCACTTACACAGTTCAAAGGGGATTACCACGCTACTCATGCTCACCTTGCAACGCACCGTCACGCTTTGCTTTCTGGACCTCCAGCAGAGACAACACATGGCAGTGGCTTTCAGACGTACTCTGAACAGAGCACTGAGCTGTACATGCAGCTGACTTTGCCAATAGATTAACAAACTACAAACTGATTTTTTTTTCCTGCCCCAAGCATGTAAGTTTATTAGCCATATTTAAAGATCCTTCTCAAATTATTTTTTTTATTGGCATAGCCTAAAGAATAAGGGTTTTTTCCAGACTTTTAAAAATTCCTTTCTGCTAAGATCATACGTTCTTCACAGTGTTATCAGAGAATTTATTTTTTCCAAGATACTTGTCTATTCTTATCCCTGCACCTGTGATGTTGAACTTCTTCATGAGCATTGTAGTTGGCAAAATGCACAAGAGCATTCAGGTTATAACCGTTCCTTTCAGTACACTATGAGAACACTTCCTTTTTGATGCAGCTCTACATTAATTGGAGGGGATGGAGCGGGGAATACCTGTGTCTTCCTGATGTTTGCCCTTGCCATTAGTTTTAAACTGAACCCACACATGACAAACTTGGACAATGAAGTACTAGACTCAATCACATTGCTCACATATTACACCATTCCACAGCACAGAGAATTTGATGGCTTCATTGTAAAATATCTGTATTGGTTTTACTATGACTATATTGGTTTTTTAAAAGGGTTTAATCTAAGCTTTATCATCAGAACACTATGATGGGTGGAAAATCGACAGTGCAATTCACCTCCAGAGTTTACAGCAATAACGTGGGAGACAGAACACAAGTCTCAGCAGGGTTTGCGCTTCCCTATCTCCCCCAATGATCTCCAGTTTTGAAGGAGGTGGTGATGAGTAATGGTTGGGAGGTGCCCCAACACTCTCTAGCGATAGGCTCTGGATAACTGCGAATGAGCAGGCAGATGTGGTGCAGCAACAAGACACCAAACCTTTTGGCTTTCCTGACAACTTTCACCTGTCTCCCAGCCAACAAAAGGACACAATGTCGTGTGGGCAGTGAACAAACACATGAACAGGGGGTCTCAAGACCTGACACCCCCCATTTTTGCAGTATTTTTTTCCGACTGCTCCCTTCTCTGAAAGGCTATTACTTGAGGCTAGGATCACCAGGCTCACAATTCATCTTTACCCTGGGTGAGGCACCACAGGGCACGCAGAGCACCCAGACACAACTATGGCATCAGCTTAGCATTTTTTTCTGTGCAAACAAAACATCTTTCCACTAAGAACACCAGTGCTGGAAGTGGCACAAAGGTAATGGCCACTCTGGGAGAGCAAGTCTAAGGGCTCAAGAGCCACTGAGGGGAGACAAACAGGGCAGCCACAGGCGGCCAAGGCAGGCTCTCTCCACATGCCCTGCTCTAGGCCAGTGTGGTTTCTCAGCTCCAGAGGAGGTGGGAAGAGAACCATCCACCCCTGCAAACTGTAGCATCAAGGGGATAGGTACAAGCACACTGGAGAAAGCTTGAAGATACCTGAACAGTAATGGAAAGGAAGCATTAGCCGTGATTTGAAGACGAAGCCGATAAAGCAGAAGATGGGGTAAAGGCTGTTTCAGAGAACTGCAGAGGAGAAGGCTTTTCCACTATCTCTGGTCAGACACATAAAAGAGCAGTGACAAAATTCAGTGTTAATGAACAACTGGAGGCAGCTGGAAAAGTATCAAAGAAAGAGAAATGAACCCAGAGGACCAGACTGAAGGAAGTGTACATTAATATGGCCAATAACCTGGTATGGTTATTGAGTGGTGGAAGGGGAGAAGAGCATTAGACAATCCCTGAAATACTGAAAGAACAGGTGCAGAGCTCTGTGTGTTCAGGTGGCTGGATAGCTGCGAGTGACCATTGCCAACGTCAGAAGTTACTGCACAAATCAGGCTTTCTCAGGTGTGCCTGTGAGACACATGGGAAAGCTGTGGATGCAGCAGTAGACAGATTTACAGATAAGAAAGATCTGGGAGAGGGTGGAGATTTCAAGATCAGGGCTGCCCACAGGTTCCCTGCAAGGAAGGTAGATGGGAGGTCAAGAGGAGCAAGGAGATGAAAGCCATGGAGATGCACAGTACAGACCTGTGAGTGGTCTGTCAGCTCCAGCAACCAGCTCTCCCTTTCTAGAAGTGTGTGGTGGTAGGAGGCAGCGTGGTGTGCTTGTGTCTGCAAAACAGGGGGAACAGGGAAGCGGTGAGACTAACAGCTCTCCCAACACACACTCCTGGCTGAAAAAATAACACGTCATCTGGAGCTCGCTTTCAGCCTGTTGACAAGACAGACAAGTATTTATGCGTAAGAGATGGTCACGATTACAAAGGAGATCTAGGGACACTGATACCTGCACAACATAATTTAGAAATTTGTGCAGCGTACATGGTTTCTTACCCTCATGGTCCCCAAACAACAGGCATGTAATCATGTAGTGGGGGCTGGGGTGTCCAGTTTCTTTAACAAACAGAAAAAGAGGAATTCTGTATAATATTTAAGCTTTCTGTTCAAAGTTAAACACAAAGGTGCTATTCAGCCCTTAGCAAAGTACCTGATGAGAAGCTGGGATGCTGGGCTCAGAGTATGCGCTGCTCAGCTCTGCGGAAAAGTAGGAAACAGCCTTGGTGCTGCACAGCCCCACACTTCAGCCCGATATCACATAGGAAATGCCAGGCATACAGAGAGGCCATGGTAAGAGGCAAAAGACAAGAAACTTCTCTGCCAGCAAGAGAACAATAAAGCTTGAAAGTCTGACCAAGATACAACCCAAAATGTCTTCAAAAGAAACACTTTCACTCCTTTTCATTTCAAGGTTGTATCAATCCCTACAACAACTGGATTTAAGCCCCCGTACGATAATGAAGTTGGGGGTCATGCTTATACGAAGTATCGCTTTGTGATCTGAACATCTGACAAAGTCCTTCAGCCAGGAGCCCAGTAGGTTTATGCATGTTGCAAATTTTCTCCTCAGACCCTCCACCGAAGCAGCCCAAATCTTTGGGGATGCCCAAGAAAAGGATATGGCCCTAAGACAACAGCTAGAGCTTGAAGGATTCTGGTGCTTGCTACTGTAACACAGTCTAATGTAGCAGAGCATGGTGTGGCACTAAGTCTCATCAGGCTTTGCTGTAGTCATTTCATGACTGCAGCATGTCTCAATCTGTTTACCTGCAGGTACTAGGTATAATCAGGTTAGATAAGACCATTACCATGGTACGTAACCTTTGGACTTTGGCTTGAGGCTTCTACTTTCCCTTCTGGAGAGAGCACGTCATATTTCACTGTCTATTTTATTTCTTTCTCCCTTATTACGGTTGTGCTCAGTACCCTACACAGATTGATTTTCCTGGAGGCACAAACAAGCAGATAGAATCTAGAGGATGTTTAAATAAAGGGAATCATTTTAAATGGTCTTTGAATTAATAAATATATATATAAAGATAAATAAGAAACATAGAGATATATAGGACATATAGGTAGTACAAACAAATCATGACCCATCTGTCCAGCGTGCTCTGTTTATGTGTGCACTCAATATTAGGATATCCTGGAAAGCAATAGACCTCTGTCCTTCATCTTTCTGGATGCACTTTTGATCCCAGCTGGGACACAGGAAATTTTCCACGATCTCAAGTGAGTGAGGGATGTGTCCCTTGATAATGTATTGTGCTTAATAGGAAGAGTTTACCCTAAAAGAATACCTAAAAGGCACAGTCTAGCTTCCTAACTGATTGAATTTAAGCTGACAGAATATGCACTTCCACTGTAGCCCCTACTAATTAACACAAGAGAAAAGAACTACTGATTTAAACATGCCAGTGACCTGCAGGCAGAGGGGGTCACTGTTGTTTTTTAACAGAAACTTCCCACTTTTCTTCCCCCCTCCCATATTCCTGCAAGCTACTGACCTTCCTTTGATCTGCTGTAAGCCTTGAAGGTTGCCTCCCTTCTACTTTCTGGATCTGTGTTCAGAAAGAACAGCTGCAGCATTCATCACAAATAACTATGAACAGCAATGCCTTCTGAGTCTCCTTTGGAGATGTGCTGATGCCTTCCTGCCTAATTAACAGAATATTGAGTGGGACCCTCAGCACAAGGTGAGCAAGATTTGGTAAGATATTTGGTTTTCTCAGTCTTCTCTAGCACACAGTCTGAATACATAATGCAGTAATTTATCCACCAACATAAATTAGGCACCAAAGTTGGAGAGATTTGATCCACCTGAACAACTACTACAAAAAAATACCTTTTTGTCCTCCTCCCCTCTATGGTCTGGTTCAGCAACACAGTTTGGTACTTAGGAATAGCTTGTATCTACTACGTTAGTCTATACGTATTTTTAGGGAACTACTAATGTATAAACAAATGTAATACATTGTCTTTTCCATTCTCTTCCAAAGCTCCCTCCTGTACTAGCAGCATCCTACCTGTCGCTTTCAGTTACCAAATCAATTAAACGTTCAGCTCTGCTGAAAAGAAGGAAAACTGTACCAGTTACCACATCATATTGGCTTCTTGGCTTCTGCTGAGACAGCAAAGTTAACATTTAAAAAAACTCTCTAATTTTTGGTCCTATTTCAGGTTGATTGCATATTTCTCTGTACTTCTTCACATCACTACCAATATGGTAAGCCATGTATTGTTGGCTTGGTTCCGAATTCTCCATTGCCTGGCCTGTGTGATACCCTGTGCCACATGGCACATAACATAACAGAGGCCCTATCTCTCCTGGAGACCTCTATGTACCACTGAAGTAGTACAAGCAGAAATTTTACTTCCAGCCTTGCCTCCAACTACCGTTGAAGGTAGGTCGCTGGAGAAGAGATACTTGGATTTTCATCAGTCAGACTATCCTTGTATCCCTCCAAAGATCAAGGCTGCAGATACTGGCCTTGCAAGAGATGCCCAGTGGCTTTGCCAGCCTGGCAATGCAGCTGCACTGTGACACATTGGCATGAGAGGGTTTATAAGCTGAGTGAGGCACCTCAATTGAATTACACAGTTCAAGGGAAACTAAGACTACTAAGCATATAGAAACCATCTGACTCTCCACAGAAAGTTATTACTCAAAAGGCTTTTATGCTTACCAAATAATCTGATCTCTGGTTACTGCAAAATGGTTTTCCTTCTCTCTTTGAACTGAATTTCAATGTGTCCTTGCATGAAGACCATAATGAAGTACATGCCTACGGCAAGTGCTGTTTAAAGCACTGTCCTTTATTCCTAGAGACATTTCCAGGAAACGCAAAGCTGTGGTATAAAGTACCTCTGGCTTTATCACAGACTCCCTCTTCTGCATCACTTCTTGCTCAGGGGACGACACTTGGCTAGACAGGATTTAGCACAAACACAACCAGGCAGATCTCCCTCTCTTTCAGCCAGGCAGGTGAGAGTCATGCCTCTCTGGAAGGCAGACATGACGGGGCCTGTAATCTGAAGGCAGCGCACAGCATTTTTGGATTTGTGCCTCGCAGTTCTCCTAAGATCAACTCCTTCACCTCCCAAAGGTGTGCCTCTGAACAGGCAAAGATAAACACCAAAGACAGATCCTGCTGTCAGTGTCAATGCTGTAGAAATATAACTGTCCAAGTTATACCACAAAAGCCAATGGGGATTTGTATTCCTGCTAAAAAATCCCACCCTCGGGGAGGTAGGACATTTGAAAGCGATTATCAGGCACACAGCTCATTCTTGGGGTGATTCACCCTGGGCACCTCTTGTGCAGCCTGAACACAGCCTTACAAGCGAAATGTGAAGTGGGATTTTTGTCTCATTATGAAGCATTGTCCAGGAAGGGCCCCCTGGGTTACGCACCTTCCACATTGCTGACTGGTTAGATACAGGAGGCTCTCCAGGCCCAGTGGTACCAGGCCACTCAAGACAGGGTGGCAGCAGCATGGGGCAGCCTGCATATGGGGCCAGACTCTCATTAGCATCTCTTAGTCACACGTGTGAGATCTCTCTGCCACTCCACCCTGAGGCCCAGGGAGGCAGCACTATTTTTCCAGCTCTGCCTTTACTGAATAACTCCCCTAATAGCATCAGATGAAGTAGTGATTTTCTGATGTTTGGCCAAGCTGTTAACATTGTCATTCTAGCACATTTTAACAAGTACGGACAGGTCTGGGTATTAGTCATATTTCTACAGGCAAGTTTATTTTTCTTTGTTTCTTTTTTTCTTTTCTATCTTATCCATTTTACTGAGCTTCAAAGCCCTTGGTGGATACAGTTGTGTGAATGTTATAAAATTACACTGCTAAATCAGGCTTTTTTCTGACTTTATACGAGTTGTGTATCAACAGACACTACAGGCAGGAGGGCCAACTGCTCTGCATTGAGAAAAGCTACAGTAAGGAACTAGTCTGGGAATCAAGCACCTAGTCTTAGGGCATGCCTAAATTAAAACTGTCCTCCCAGCCCTAATTTAGTTTTCATGTATAAATACCTTATTCCACAGAGTACAATCTCCAAATGGATGCTAGTGGGTTTGGTGGTACATCTGAAACCACAATACTTTATCACATATTCACTGGTCAACAGGTGGCCCTGGCATCATTAACTGTATCCTGGAGGTGCCCATACAGTAAGTGAGTACTTCAGAAGCACGTTTTTATTTTCCTGGGGCTACTCTGAGCCGAAGTTCAGCCTGCAGTCCTCAGCAAGGCTGTGCCACTCAAAGGTTTGATTCAGTAAAGTTCACAGCGCTAAAGCATTACATGTCTCCTAGACTTGAATTAAAGGGTGGTACACAAAAGGTTTTTGAAGAAACTCTTGCAGTGAGCTTTACTTCTTAGTGAAGTATTGGGCTGCTACTCTACCTTGCCTGTATCAGCTGTTTGTGTGAGAAGTGCATCATGTAAGAAAGTATCCCATTTCTTCCCTTTGCACAAGTCAGACTGACTTGCGGTCTGTGATGTGCTTGTTATGCATGAAGCAAATACAAATAAAAATCATTAAGGAATGGGAATGATTAGTTATGGACAATAGAGCTGTGAAGCTTATTACCAGCACCCGTCACTCCTGCTATGTGACTGATTCTTGCCGAGCAGCCCAGGCATGGTACAGGGGCCGTACAGCTCTGAGGCAGCAGCTGAGCAGACGTGTCCCTGCCCGCAGCCTGCCTGCTCCTTTGGGGCCCAACAGGCTGCAGCAAACACGACAGCAGGGCTTGCACTCAGCAGAGCAACAGATTGCAAAGCATCCGGCGATACCGGGGCCATGCTTATGTGGCAAAATGTGCTACGATACGAAGAGGCGAGCTGCCTGCTGCACTATGGCAAAGCAGATTGCATAGCATTAGCACTGGTGACAACAGGGCACTCATTGTGTGGGACAACAAGTCACACAGGGAATGTGCAAATGCGATTGGTTGGGCCCACTTAGCATATGCACAGCAGAGTGACATATGGCAATTGGTGACTTCCCTGCCACAGATGCTGAAGGGCTTTGTTTGGGTACAGTGTGTGGTGCAGATCCAGTACAGCGCTCCCCCTTTGGTGGAGAGCAGCCTGAGTGCCAGCAGCGCTCTCCCCCACCTCCAGGCACTGCAGATTCCTGGTGCCGTGAGCACTGCTAGCTGTGCTGACCAGACTTTTGTTACTGAAACCCTACCCACCAGCCAAAGCCTGGGGCACGCTGAGAAATATGTTTAATGTAAAAACACGACAGAGATGGACTCCCATTTCAGCTCCTTACGCCCTTCGCATTTGGGTTTCTATTCACATATATATAATACCACATCCTGAAACAAACTATTAAAATGTTTACTTTTTCATTAGAATCTTTGTTTTCAATAGTTCCTCTCTACTAATGATATAAACAGATTATAAAACTACATTATGATAAATAGTGACAGATTATTTTTTTCAACTCTGTTAAGGAAAGGTTTAAATGGAGTTTAAAAAGGACAAAGCAAAATTATGTTTTCCTGGCCAGGGTACTGAGACAAAATGGAAAAGAGGTTCTATCAGCTTGCTTATGCTGGAAAAATATGAAGGAAGATTTTGAAATCCCAGCATAGGTGGTAGCTGTGCTTACCTATACATAGCCATGAGACAAGCGCAGTCTGATAACTATAGCACCAGACTAGGGCTAAGATACAGAGATCTACTTTTATCTCTGCCACTGACCACCTGTGTGACCATTGGCAAATCACTTCAGCTCAACATGCCTCAGAAAGCAAGCCAAGATACTCATCCCAGTGCACTGCTTTGCAATTGCCTGCTGGCTGCAGAGCAGAAGACGACCTTACAATACTGAATCATTTCACATGGGCCACAGAAAACTCATTAGACAGGAACAGTGTCTGCCAAGCTGAGGACATGGGAGTCAAAATCTTTGCTTCTTATTCCCTATCGCTAGCATTATCAGTCTTTGCTCACTTGTTATTTCATGTGTTTCCATGGTGAAGAGGAATCCAAATACACGTAGATTTAAAACCCTTCATATACACACAGTCAGGGGCCAAGCAAGCAAAGCCAGCTGATAACGAAGTGTCACCTCTTGCAGTGAGACAGGAGTTGATACAGACTCTGTAGTCCCTAGATTTCTGCTTGACCAGACCACAAGATGCAGAACCAGACTAGGACATGGAGTTGGTAGCTGACACCACCTCCCATAAGAGAACAGCTTGAGACCTGCCCAGCTGAGATCAGTTTTCTTTGCTTTATCCTTCTCCTGTTTTTTAAGAGCTCATGAAGGAAAGTTGCTTCAAAGTGGGGCTGTGGAGTAGCCATACTCTGAGTGAAGAGACCATAACCTGAGTTGCTACTACCATGTTGCAGGAGCAAGAGGCGAAGCAAAAACCATGAGTGCTGAGAGCACTTTAAGTACAACTGGCTTTACAACTGCAAATCTCCACAGTCCCCAGGCTGCCCAGAGATCACCAGAGGGCTGAGCTATGCTGGCTCTAGGATCCTCAAACTAATTTGTCACTGTGGTCCTCAATGGGTCCCTGAGTTGCTGTATTTCCATGCAGAAATACGAGCACATGTGGTAAGTCTGACTAGTTCTGACTGCATCATCTTTACTCTGCAAGCACCAACCATCTGTGCAGCAACTGTCCAATACATCCTAGGCTGCATCAGACCCTCTGGGCCTGTACTGTAGTGTTGGTACACACATTTGCAGTGCTCAGCCAACACATCTGGCTGACTGGCTCATCGCTCAAAACTACTCTTTCACCCACTCTGTTGTAACAAAATCCCAGACAAACAGCCTCAATTCTCAAAGTTGGCCTGGAAACAGGTCATGCTGGGGAACAACTCAAGATATATTCAGGGAGAACTGGATTTTCAGTAGTCCTGTCTCTGTGGCACTGAGAGCAACCTGAAGGGATCAGGTCAACTGACATGGAAAGGGAATATGGAAGAAGAGTTTTACTTTGAGACGAGCTCCCTCTGCAGCCTGATTTTCAGCACCCAGAACATGGCATGTCATTTCAGACAAGCATTTGATTAACTGCTACTCACAGCTAGAAGAAACCTTCTGGGAATGAATGGAGTCAGCCTGGGAAATCTGTGCTCCTCATCTGGTTATTGGCTTGTCTCATGCTTTCCAGTATCACAGGGATGGTGGATAACTATCCCAGTGATCCCAACTGAAAAGCAGTGGGACTTGCAGTTTAAAATTATGTCGCTGGAAGAAATGCCACATCAAAAGATTCTGATAAGGTGGTAAACAAAGAAGTAATTTCTGAATTTCCTGGAATAACGGAGGGCAGAGTCTGGCCCCAACGAACGGATCGTGCAAGCTCCCTGCAGCGCTTCACATTTGTTCCCTCTAGCAGGTAAAGACCATTCCCGGTAGGTACTTCTCCGATGGGGACGGGAGAGTTCAGCGCGGCTGCCCCGCGGCGGTGCGGGAGGGGAGCGGAGCGGAGCCTCCGCGGCCGCGCAGCGACACCCAGCGGCTCCCCGCGCTGCTTCGGGGGCGGCGTGCACCGAGCGGGGCCAGCACAGCCCGGGGATCCTGCGGCGGGGCCGCTAAGGGAGGGGGGCCGGCCGTGCCCAGCTCCTGCCTTCACCGATTGCCAGGCTGGGCGGCGCGCTGCCCGCCCTGCCCCGCCGCCGTTTGCCCCGGTCTGCACCACTGGAAACGCTCAAACTGCAGTCGGACGCTTCTCTGATAAAGGTGTTCTCACTGACAAACGGGGTGAGCACAAAGCGGGAATTAAGCCAGGGAAATTCCACAATTTATATTATACTGGGAATCAGATTAGATTATCACTGTGGATCCCCCAGGGCTTAAACCTGTGAATCTGCTGGCAGGTTAATAGCTTCTCTATCTCCCCTTGTGAGAGTAAAAACCCCGGTCTTTCAGCCACACAGGGAGGTTAAGTGCTCACTATCTTTATTACACAAGACACCATACCCGCTGGCCACCTTCCTCAGCTCTCATCTGCCTGGCACCTGGTACAAATTACACTGCTACAAGAGGTAGTTAACAAACTCCCTAGAAGTGCAGTTGTGCTTCATCAGCCAGGTCAACAGGCAGGAGGCATCTCCCTGTGTTAGTGCTTTTCTGCCCGAAAAGCCACCACATCCAGTAGCATCATTTGTGTTGAGCATAAACTCCAGCCGATGTGCGATGGGGTTAGTGCAAGCCATTGGCCGAGCCAGCGAGCAGAAAGCACCATGAAGTAATGCTGTGCTGCCAAATCTGTGATGCATCTGCGCATAACAGAGCTCAGAGCTGCAGGCATTGCCAAGGCAGACTCTGACTTTACCACAGTTTCACTGAAAACAGATGAATGCAGTTTTGTCAACTTCAGCCAGCCAGAAACCATGTCACGCACCCAAAAATAATGTGATAGAATTTTTTAAAAGAACAATTTCAAGGAAAATTTTGCTTTTACCTTTTTGTGTTTCCAATCTGTTGTACTCAAGAGAACAGAAAACATCCCTTTTTATATTTATAATCATAAGTCCTCTACACATCTCGCACAATGCCCCAGGTCTGACTCTTAGGCCGGCGCTAAATATTGAGCCATATCATAAAACCGTGGGAATTGTCAGCGCTGAACAGAGCACACATTTACAGAGACAAATAACCCCATGCAGGCAGACACAAATAACCCCCTTTCGTTGCTGGACAGCAGCCAGTTTATTGGCGAGTGCTTCTTCCAAGCTCTAGACTCAGTGCTGAGAGCCAGAGCACGCATCAGCCCAGAGCAACAGTCAGAGTACAGTGTGTCAATGCAACCAACACAGCTAAAGCATTTAAAAGGAGATGGCACGCTTACTTGACCGCATGAAGAGTTCACAACACTTGCAGAGTTCAGCGCTCATATATACATACAATACAGAGAGCTTATTTTTCTTTGTTTATTCTCCAGGATTTGTGCCTGGCTATTTCAACAGCCACTCCTGGAGGCTGAAGGGATGGATCATTATTATATATAGAAACCTTTAGCCAGCTAAGAGTCAGAAAAAAACCTGAGTCATTGTTCTGAATGTTCAAAACACTGTCCACCTAGTGAAAAGGCTGCATCATGTCTCCCACAAAAGGAACAACTACCTGGTAGCATAAATTGCTTGTTTGCTTTAGAAAAATAAGATCCAAACTGGTATAATACAAAGGCTAGTCCTGAACACGTCATATCTCTATCTGCTGCCAGCTCTCAATGTTGTAAATGGGCTTTAGCAACCACACCTCATTCTCTCATGTAGATCTCCTCTCATCTTTGCTTCATCTGTAGATGCACGTATTAAAGTTAGGCGAAAACACACCTTTTTGCTGCTTCCCACTGGAATAAAAGCTTATTAACAACATTGTGACAATAACAGTTTGCACAGACTACCTTTTCCAGGCACAGGGGAAGGCTGACAAAAAGGTAAGGCAAACAGTTATCCTGGGGTAACCACTGACTAGAGACCAAGCTGAGCTTCCCACCAAGCTGCAAATAGGTACAAGCAAACTCAAAGTAGTCTGTCCAAGTCTGGCAGTTAAAAAGTGCAAATGGACAGTTAGGAGATTCCAGTATAGGCTTCCTATGTTCCAACTACTTGCCAGAAGATCCCATTCTCCTGTAGTCCACCCACAAAGGACAGCTAGAATAAGACCTGACCATCTGGAGAAATTGTTCATGGTGTTATGTGACATCAAAAAGTAAGGCAAACAGCCTAGCAAAATACTAGCCTGCTATCACACTAATTCCCATTTCTTTTCCCTTTTGTCTCTCACCGAGCTCCAAACCTCCGAAAACTTAGGGATAAAGCCCCAAGTTTGGCTCCTCCAGGCAGGCCATCCCTAGCTACAGGTGGCCAGCTGGGGATTCTCAGCCACCTGGCTTCATTGCTTGATTTGCTCCAAGGACAAGCCCATCTGCTGGCTTGTGTGGCCAGCCTTCTGCCACAACCACCTCATCCCTAGCACACAGAAACCATTTACCTGGGTTGGCAGCACATTTATAAATCTTCAGACAGCATGCTACCACACAGCACTGCCATTTGGCAAGAGGCACATAACTGGCATTTGCAGACATGGTGCAAAGCAACAATTAAACTTCTTGAACCTCCAAATACTGTATATATATATATGAGGCCGAGATGTTGGGCAGTCCAAGCAACTTAATTGCCTATCTTTGACAATAACTATCCACAGTCATTATTAACAGCCTTGGCCTCTCCTGCAGTCTGATAAACTCCACATGGGAAAACACCTGCAATGCTCCTAGAGCTCCCTTCCAGCTTCCCATTCCTACTTCTGCTACCATTTTTCTTTTCTCCCAGCTGTCATCGTTCTATGCAACACAGAATAGCAGACCAATACATCACAAGCCTAAGTGCATTGAGGTCCAGACTAAAAAGTGTTGCTAGAAGATTCAAAAGCACATTTGTAAGCAATTTAAATACAGAAAGGCACAACCTAACATTATGAAAAAGTAATCCACCATTTTAATGCTTTTGCGAGACTTCCATGGAGTTATGGTATCATCTCAGGCGAAGGTCTTAAATGTAGATGGCCAAATTCAAACCAGCTTATGCTAAAAGATTGGCTTTCAGTGAAAGCATTCTGTTCATTATGTGCTTCAAGAGAATTGTAGACTTGTGTCCCTCCCTGTTCACAGGTGAGCATATGATTATGTTTCTGTTAACAGGGATCCAAACCTGTTAATACTTTGGAGTGCATCCATGAAATAGAAACAGAATTATAACCAAAGGTGTAGTGACCAAAGTTTTCAGGTTGCTTATTTTCCTTGTTTCCTTCTTTATTATCCCAGCCTCATTCTTTGAAGTTTATGTATCCTCTATTGTTTGTGAACCTTTTGAAGGGATCCTTCTGTTCTGCAGTTTATCTTCATGCAGACAGAGCATCAGACCACCTTCAACAGAGCATGTATGCTTATTCTTCTAAACATATCAGTAATTATTTTGCTATTTTAATACAGACTTAGATTCAAATAAAATCATTAGATTTGGACTTTGAATCTGCCTCACAGGTCCACTGTTCTCAAGAGTGAGCTAATCCAGACATGGATACAAACACCCAAATAATCTTACATTTAGCTCTGAAGTTCTCTATTTCAATTTCAGATGCGTTTTGATTTGGAGCTTCAGAATAAAACTGAACTGCTGGCTGAAAGATACTCTAAAACAAAACAGAAGACTAAACAATCCCATGAATAAACTTCATGAGTGAATCGTAAGTGTATTTTTAGGAACTGCTCCACTGCTTGTAGCCATGCCTTCCAGTGTACTACAATGAAGTATGATCACAAGGGTTTTTCCCCCCATAATCTGACTTAAGAATGTGCGACAAAATGGGCAAAGGATTCAGCAAGTATGACTTCAGACTGCTACCTGAGACACAGATTTATATTTCCAAATCAGTTATGTTTCCTGCCAGGTCCTACCAAATCAAAATAGAGCTGATAGGGTACAACAGTGGTAAACAGAAAAGACACTCAGAGCTTAAATGAAAAATGCACAAGAGCTTCAAAAGAAAAAGGAAGGAACAGTAGAGCATCAATCTCTTGCCTTTCCCCAGGGCTTCTCTGCATCTCCTTATTTTATTGACACTACCATCTCTTTCAGTATTCTTAAAGCTCAGCTGTGGTGCGAGGCAGGTTCAGCAGTAATGTCAATCCAGTGAACTAAACTAAGCAGTTCTAGCAGGATTGGCCTGAGGCCACTGATTTCAATGGGAGCTGCTGGATGCTCAGCATGACTGACAGGCTCTTTGTGGATCAAAAATCAGAATAATTTTGTTCCATCTGGCATTCTTCATGATCCCCACTGTGCCCAATATTGCAGTCACAACACCTTGCTTTTTAAAAATCACCCCTCAGCTAAAGGCATAAAAATTTAACAAGCACTTGAATAAGTAAAATAGTAGCAACAACCAAATTTTTGCATATTACAATTCTTTGGTAACTCCTTAAACAAATCTACTTTTTCAGGAAGTGAATACTCCAACTGCTCTTTAAGATACTTCATTCTTAGACCCCCAGATCACTGGGAACTAGAAAATGTAGATGGGTGTCAAGCTGCTAAACTCTTTTCTAGGTCTTTTCTAGGTCTCAAGGTAAAAGATCTACTGGAGGTCAAAGTTGTTAATCTCTGAAAATGACCTAAAGAAAGCAGAAAATAACAGAGGTAGTAAAGAAGGCAAAAAATATGGCTTGATAGATGGAAAAACTGAAGGCTGATAGAAACTGCAGGAAACAAAGAGAAAAGAAGCCAAGTTGAAGGAAATTAAATTTTAGACTAGAAACGTAAGAATTGCTGGACTTCACAGCAGTATACAGCCCAGTATCCTGTCTCGACAGTGCTGAATAGCAGATGGAAGAGTAAGAGAATGGAAGAAGGGTATAGTGCTTTTTCCCTGACAAACTCTTTCAACTTTCAGAGATACACAGGGTAATAATTTCCAGAGCCAGAGGTGATAACATTTGCGTTTAATAGCTTTTGGTGGAGTTTATTTCTGTGAATGGGTCTAGTCTGAATCCAGGTAAACTTTTGGCATTGACAACATCCCCTGGCAGTAAGGCTCATGGTGTACCTACATTGTGTTCGAAGAAGTACCTCTTAATTTCTTTCAGATTTGCCACCTATGTCTTGAACTATGAGAAACGGTCAATGATGCTTTCCTAGTCACATACTCTACTCCATGCATGATTTTTTACTACCTCATCCCCACTCAGCTTTTTCTAAGCTAAAAACCTCATGTAATACTCAACACAGAAGGTGGTCCATATCTTTTACTACCCTATTTGCCCTTCTCTTTATCTTTTCTAGCTCTACTATTTTTGTTTGGAGGCGTAATCATGTCAATGACACAGTGGTAGAGGTAAAGGAACCTGGATTTATTTCTGCAAATTCCTCTGAATGCTTCTTAAAGCAACTCCTTGATAGCAAATTTCCGCGCTTTTATGTTTCTATAAGAGTTTTCAGAAGCATGATGACCTCCTCCCCATAGCACATACAATCTAAGAGTGCCTAGTATAAGCATCAGGTCCCAAGAATGTATAAACAAAAGCATGGATGTTAACATAGAAATGATCTTATTGTGGGCTCTGTGTCTTATAGCATATAAATATTGTACAGTACAGTGAGCACTGTGGAGTGCTCATTGCACAAACACTGCACTGTGTGTAGTTAGCCTTTTTATTATCTCCGAATAATTTGGGGCAAATAACAAGCCCTGTCAAGGTAAGTGTGTGGTTAAAAAAAAAGTGTAAATTGAATCTATTTCCAAGTAACAAGGAAAATTCTGAAAATTCAGAAATAGACAAAAATGGGAAGAGTCTGGAAAAAGAAAATGATCTCCAGATGGAGGACAAGGGAATGCCAAAAGTCTTGAAGATGTTTTATTTTAATCCCAATTCCCTAAACATTGGATGTTGTTTATAACACAAAATTTCTTGTATTGTTTGTATGTTACTGCCTGATTTCTAAAGCGATGAAACAAGCTGTGGAAGCCACAGCAGGGTTCCCTTTTAAACATTAAATCAATGCACTACATCTGTTGAAATCCTGGAGAGCCCAAGGCAGCAATGCCAGATTCCAGAGTCTGTACTCAGCAGGAGCCGTGTGGTAAACGTCTGCATTTAGGTTCAAAGTTTGGCTTATTAGCTGTCATCCTCTGAAAACTCTTTGGAGGCTCTTCAGTCAAAGTGCTGGAACTGAGTTTTCCCCCTCCTACCTCCAGCAACATTTCTGATACAGTAGAGGCCGTGAAAAGCCTTGAACCATACAGGGGAGGACAGTGAGGGGAACTCAACTGAGCCCCATTGTTACTTCAGGACTTGATGAAGGTACTGTCCCAAGACAGTGTATTAATGTTTTTTCAGAGAAAAGTTTTCCACCTTTTTCTCTGTGCTAAAAGATGGGAATTTCTCTGAGCTGACCAAAATGTACTGACACAGAAAACTTCAATGGAGTTAAGAAGTCATGAAAAGCTCCCAACACCCACATACAGATACACCTAATGTTCAAAACAAATGAAAAAAAGTTGAGAATTTACTTTAATAAACTCTCCAAATGCACACAGGAATCAATCAAGTTGGGAACAGAAAGCCAGCTAAAATGCCATCAAAGGTCTGCACAACTCTGTTCAGTCCCATGTGACTCAGGGGCTGCTCCCACTACTGCCCACTCAGACCTCTCCAGCCACACACTTAAGCATATTCATTTCATATGCCTGCTTAGGTGCAATTAAATCCTTAGATTTGGGCCTCATGGTAAAATACCCTGTCCCCTCTACAAATTGTCTGGGGGAACACATAAAGAGAAGGGTTAAAAGGACATTCCTGGTTTCCAACCCTGAGATGCTTGCAGGTTTTCAGTGGGCGATATCCTTTGACATGCTGCAGCCTGCCTATATACCTCAGTGTCTTTGTTTCTAAAATGGAAATGATTCCTGCTTGTCAAGTGGGGGCGTTGAAAGAATGTATTAGCTAGTCATTGCTCTGTTCCTGGAATTAATAGTAAAAAACATGTCAGAAGGAGTTCTTGCTTAATGACTGTGATGCAGTGCTATTTTTTTTCTGAGGTAGCGATGATGACAGTCAATAGCACGAAGCAGTGAGCACAACATGCATACTCCTACGCACTGGACCCTCAGTTTAAAATGACTGTATGGTCCACTGTATGGTCTGTTGGACATCTCATATGATATTGCATTTTCTTACTTTAATGTGAAATCCTAAATCTGACCTGCAATGTCAAACAGGACACATTCTTCTTCTGTTTTCATAGCAACCATCTGCTTTTCTGGATACTCAGTTTCCTGGCTTGCCAGGCATCTGGCAAAGTGGCCGCTGCAAACACACATACACAGGGATAAAGTGCACAGACAGCCTGGTCAGATGATGTCTGTCTTGGGCTTTTGGCTCATCTGAACGGCTCTGCACAGGTGACCTGTTCATGGGTGATTGGCCTGCCTGGGACTGTAGAGGTGCTGCACCCAGAGCTTCCAAAAACTTTACAGTCAGCATGCCTGAGGTATTACAGAGAAAAAAACTGGCTCAGGGTTAAATCTAACTTAGTATTAGGTGTTGGAACATGGCTGTACCACCCAAGACTTTTACTGTGCGAGTCCAACTGTTACAGACAGAATATTTCATTCTAAGAAGCAGTGAAAATGAAAATAGGTTGGTGGGTGATGGGCAATTAGTTAAATACAAGGTGTTATAGTTGGGCAAAAGAGTGAATGCAATGCCTGGATGTTGAAATGGTGGAACCTTGCCTAGAAGCACATTACTACTACATTTGGTATTACTACAGCAACTATATGGTACCTAGCTCCAGTGCCAAGAAGTGAAGAAAGATCAGCTAATATATTGAAGAAAAGACAGTGGAGAGCTGTGAGAATGATTAAAAGGGCTGAGAAAAATGCTGACGTTTCTCATATGAAGATAACAAGAAATGTAAGGAGATCTAATGATGAGAACCAAAACCCTACAATAGTCACATTAAAAATAGGCTACATTTTTCAAAAGAAAGTATAAACCTTTGGAAAAGCATACCAAGATTTATGATGGATTTTACCTCATTACAAATTTTAAATTCAAAATTGGTTGCCTTTTCTGAAAGAGATGCTCTAGTTCAGATAAATTAAGATATTGAACTCTCATGATGTGCTTAAATGGGAAGCTGAAGTTTTTGAACTCTCCTTTCCTAATTCTGCTATGTTTTTTAGATGTGAACAAAGTGAATCTCCAAATTTGCAGGTGAAACCAATGAGATTTTGCTTAACATACCTCCCCCTGCCCCCCCTCAAAAAAAACCCCCACCCACAAACCATTACTTTCTGCTAATATTCACCTCCTAAGGAAAAAAATTACATTTAAAAATAGTGCTGAGATTACTAGGGGTATCTCTGACAAAAAAATAACAGTACTCACTTCTGGAGAGGGTATCCTTTCATCTCCCCATCAACCTCATTCAATAATTCCGCTAGCTAATCTCCTCCCTAATTTACTCAGGACTGCAAACTGGATCGATCACACTGGTTTGATTTCTCACTTGGACTGCAACAGGATAGCAGACTGTACCACAAGGAGATCAGGTCTCTGTCAGGTTGTTTGTATCTCAAGAGAAGGGAAAAAAAGGTGATTTGCCCAGATAAACTATCAGCTAATCAGCAAATGATGGCAGGAAAGAGAGAAATCTGGTAAGAAGCTGAATGGTTGTGAGGTGGCTGGTGGGAGAGCAGAGCAGAGGCTGCTTGTGGAAAGGGCAAAGATGCTTCCTTGCTCCGGGGCTCCCACCCATACCTACTGTCAAACATTCGCTTAATATATTGGCACTGCATGACAGGTTAGGGGGGAGGCTGTCCTATTTATTTCAGTCTTGACACTGAGTTACCTCTGGCCTCACACAGTACAGGTGGTAACCATAATACAACAGCCAGCTGCTCACATTTTAGATGCCCAAATGTTTCCTCACACACAAGAAGTCTCATGCAAAATATCACTGCATTACTGGGCTTGAAATTGGGATTTTCAAAGGGTTTTTAGACAACAGACCTGGTTAAGAATGTTTTATTTTAAGGCAAATGTTGGCACTGTGAAAAAGTTAGCTTGTTTGGCCCTGGTGGGAAAAGAAAAAGAATAATTCTGAGATACTCCAGTTAGGAAACCTTTCCATTGCATCTCATAGCCATGGTGTTCCCACTCTCTCTCCCCAGCCCGCGCTACCCAGGTGGCTCCTCACAGTGCACAGAAGCAGTTGCAGGCATCCCTAGCTGTGACATGCTGCTGTTGATGTCATCTTACAGAGGGCAGAGAGAGCAGAAAACAGGAATTCCCAGCTCCAGCTCTGTTAAGACACAATGTCAAGAACAAATCCATAGGAAATATTTTTCCTTTAAGATAGTTACCTCTTTCATGACAAAACTGACATTTTTTTTGAAGGAAGGAAGAAGTTATTGTTATGTAAGTTTAATCTGGCAATGCCAAATTTCTACTTAAAAAAACACAAAAGGGAATTCTACACTGATATGCAGCAGTATCAATTTAGCCACGATGAAACTGCACCTGCCTTAAGACATGACCAGAGCTATTCACTTGCATGGAATTATGATTGCCTGCATGAAGGCAGACTTTGGTTCTTAAGTTAACATTTCACTGCATTAAGATTTTTTATGTAAAATAAAGCTTAATCTAATTGTATTTTCTATATAATAATTTACTCAGTGTGATCAAATATATGTTGCATAATAAAAATACACACACATATACTATGTAGCACTATTCAGTTCTTCGTATCCTGCTGCATTCTATATGCTGCTATTCTTACCTAGTGTGATGTCTATATTGAACGAGAGCCCGTCAACAAGCACTACACTGAGACCAAAGACACCCAGCTGGTACCTGGAGGCCACACCCTCAGTCAGTTATCCTCCTCCTGCTGGTCATAATGCCACTCACTATTATCTGATTTGAAGCCAGAGATGTCCCGTACTGGGACCGGTGCTGTTTAATATCTTCATCAATGACTTAGACAGCGAGATTGAATGCACCCTCAGCAAGTTTGCGGACGACACCAAACTGAGTGGTGCGGTTGACACACCAGAAGGACGGGATGTCATCCAGAGAGACCTGGACAGGCTGGAGAGGTGGGCCTGTGTGAACCTCATGAGGTTCAACAAGGCCAAGCGCAAGGTCCTGCACCTGGGGCGGGGTAACCCCCAGTATCAGTACAGGCTGGGGGAAGAAAGGATCGAGAGCAGCCCTGCCGAGAGGGACTTGGGCGTGCTGGTGGATGAAAAGCTGGACATGAGCCGGCAATGTGCGCTGGCGGCCCAGAAGGCCAACCGTACCCTGGGCTGCATCGGGAGAAGCGTGGCCAGCAGGTCGAGGGAGGTGATTCTGCCCCTCTACTCTGCTCTGATGAGACCTCACCTGGAGCCCTTTGTCCACCTCTGGAGCCCTCAGCACAAGAAGGACATGGAACTGTTGGAGCGGGTCCAGAGGAGGGCTACTAAAATGATCCAAGGGCTGGAGCACCTCTCTTATGAGGACAGGCTGAGGGAGTTGGGCTTGTTCAGCCTGGAGAAGAGAAGGCTGCGGGGAGACCTGATTACAGCCTTTCAGTACCTAAAGGGGGCCTATAGGAAAGATGGGGAAAATCTTTTTAGTAGGGCCAGCTGTGACAGGACAAGGGGTAATGGTTTTAAACTAAAACAGGGTAGGTTTAGACTGGATATAAGGAGGAAATTCTTTACAACGAGGGTGGTGAAACACTGGAATGGGTTGCCCAGAGAGGTGGTGGAGGCCCCATCCCTGGGAACATTCAAGGCCAGGTTGGATGGGGCTCTGAGCAACCTGATCTAGTTAGTGGTGTCCCTGCTCACTGCAGGGGGGTTGGACTAGATGACCTCTAGGGGTCCCTTCCAACCCAAAACATTCTATGATTCTATGTGACTGCTTCGGAAGGGGAAGCTCTGCCTTTGTACTACCTAACACAGGGAACTGAAGAGATGACACACGTGTGTATTTCATACAGGTGTATTTGCTATGGGGACAGAATATATTCAAAGTATCAAAGTCTTTCCAAAACAAACACCCTAACCAACCAAATTAATTGATCTAACAGAAGACAACTAGACTTTTACAAGATGCCTCCATGTATATTCTTGTCTGATATTTTTCAGTATTTGAAAATATGCACATTCTTAATGACAGCTGAAACTTCTCAAACTCATGCTGAAATCTCTTGCCTCTTTGTCATTAGAGAGAACCAGCCCACCAGGGCTGTGCCTATTCGACTTTTCTCTAGTGACACTGAGCCAATGTACCTTACACTCAGTCTTGTAACCTTTGTGCCTTGAATACCAAGAATAGGATGGGTGGTGGCTTTTTTGGCAGAGTAGATTGGTAAACTTGTGATGCAAATACTTTTGACTGCTTAGCCTCTTCAGCTCCAATTCTAGTGACGGGTCTAGAGACTGATCTTCGCATGCAAATGTCTTAGGGGTGAAGAGGAAAAGGGGTTGGGAATAGGAAAAAGATTAGATTGCTTGCCAACAATAGGAATTAATTAGTTAATGTTTATAATGCACTTTGAGACGAAAAGCAGTATGTAAGCCTAAATACTATTAAATAATTGAAGCTCTCCAAGTGGGGAGATCATGGAATTAACAGCAGGTATTTTTGTTTGTGTGTCTGACTACGAAGCTTGTTTTGCTTATATTTGACCATTTGTGAAATAGTCATGAAAAAAACACCCAGAAGAGTAACCAACAAAACCAGTGAATCAGAACTGCTGATAAGACCATAGGCACAACAGTGTGGGAGTTCTGCCTCAAATACAAAGCTCTTTCAGGTCAAATATGCTGTAAAATACACAGGAAATAAACACGCATGCACCAGGGGATGAAATTACAACCTCACATTAATATCAGTTCCTAAAAACTCCACCCACCCTGAATTACATCACTGTGAATCTCATTGGAATATTCACTAAAGAAATTACCGGCACTGCAGTATGTGCCGCAGAGGAATAAAGCGAGTACAGCCCCAGTAGTCCTGGCAATTACTTCAGACACCTATAAAATATCAACAATACCTAGAGCCAAAACTTACAAATCATCTAGCAAAGACTGCAGCTCTAAGCAATAAACAATGTGCACTTGTGAAGAAATTTCGTTGCACAAACTTCACTTCTACTGCATTGGAAAATTAGTGGATGCAAAGAGTACGACAGACTTTTGCTTTGGGGATTTTACTAAGGGATTTGATACAGCAGCTCCCTGTCATACTCAGTTCAAACTGCCTCAGACATAAGCAGTCACAGGATGGAAAATTGGCAGCAGCTCTATAAACAAAGGATAACGATCAGCAGCAAGGTGTTAGAGGAGGTGAGAGAGTCTAATGGAGCACCACAGGGACTGCTAACACCTGTCTCATTTAGAAAACCTAAATAAAATTAATAGAAGTACCAAGCAGTAAAAGGGCCAGTTAAAGGAAGGGGTGCTCCCTGACCATGTGGAGTACTACACCTAAATAGTTACCACAAAATTTGCTCAGTTCTGTTTCTCCACAACAACATATGAAATACAAGAAGTAAATTTTATTTGACAGTGAGTCCACTAGCAAGTGTTACATACTGCCACAAAATAAGATGGATCTGGAGGTAATGAAAGTCTATGTGCCTGAAGGAAAAAATCTACAGCACAGGTAATGAATGTGAGAGAAAAACTCAAGTATTTGGAAGGGGTACTAGAATACATGCCTTTGATTGCACACAGTAAGTTACTTGATACATCTTTGCAGGTCTCAATACATGCAGTTTTCTGAGTAAATAGGGGTATTTTAAAAGTTGCATTTGATTTGAAGGAATAAGGAATGGTGGAAAACCTCACCTACTCTGTAACAAAAGATTTTTCTAATGCTTATCCATTAAATACTTCTAAGAAGCATCCTAACAACACTTTGCTGTACCAGGCTTTAATATAGATATACTGCACAAGGGAGAAATCTTAGAACTTCTTTTGAATCCTATAGGACTCCCTAGGGACACTGAACTTGGAGCTACGTAAAAATGATTGCCCCTATGCTAGATGTCAGACAGGCTAGGAAGTACAAATAACAGTGTTCCTTGACATTCCAATGTTAGAGCTGTTGATTACTACTGTAGCTGAAGTCCATCTCTGGCCTTAATGAGCTGCTATGGTCAATTTTTAAGAATCACAGAATCATTTAGGTTGGAAAAGACCTTTAAGATCATCCAATCCAAGTGTTAACCTAGCACTGCCATTTCACCACTAAACCATGTCCCTAAGCACCACACCTACACATCTTTTAAATACCTCCAGGGATGGGGACTCAACCACTTCCCTGGCAGCCTGTTCCAATGCTTGACAACACTTTCGGTGAAGAAATTTTTCCTAGCACCATCAAGACCTCCCCTGGCGCAACTTGAGGCTGTTTCCTCCTTCCATCCTACCGCTTGTTTCTTGGGAGTAGAGACCAACACCCACCTTGCTACAACTTCCTTTTAGGTAGCTGTAGAGTGCGAAAAGGTCTGCCCTCAGCCTCCTCTTCTCCAGGCTAAACAATCCCAGTTCCCTCAGCTGCTCCTCCTAAGACTTGTGCTCCAGACCCCTCACCAGCTTTGTTGCCCTTCTTTGGATGTGCTCCAGCACCTCAATTTCCTTCTTGTAGTGAGGGGCCCGAAACTGAACACAGTATTCAAGATGAGGCTGCAGATGGAGGAAGAAAACCAAAGAGTTGGAGGCTGCTTGTGCAAAAACCACTCAGTGCAAATATTACTGTGAAAGATACTTTCTGAACCCTTTGCCCATCCCACATGAACACCTCTTTAGGCACTCCTCCTTTCCAAAACATGTTGACTGCAAGATGACTCTTATCACACAGCTCCTGGCACAAGCAGTTTTGATGGCTAATGTAGGAAAATGATCGCCACCTTCAGAAGTAAGAGATTTGATTAAGAGAGTAAAATCACTTCCTTTAACCATCATGAGCTGTAAGAAACATAGAGTTTAGTTTCAACACAGAGCAAATGCCCACTGATGATGAACATAAAACCAGAAAAATTGGCTTCCTGCCAAAATATTTGATCGCATCCTTAATTTTAAATATGTAATTCACATTAAATATGTAATTTCAAGAGCTTACTTTGATTTAAAGGTGATACCCTGCTAAACGAGAATCAGCTTACCATCAAAGCAGTCTGCAACTGAACTTCTCCTCAGAGCAAATCACAAGGTAAATTACTGTAAATGAGAAATGAATTTGCCTCACTTCTCAGTACTTTCATGTACGAATTCTCTCTTGCAATCATGTTTACTGCACTTAATTATTTTCCCTCTTTTTACATTCCATTTAATTTAATTTCATTACCAGTAAAATTTATGTAAATCTATCCACTGCCAGTGTGCGATATGTGTATCGTGGAGCTGCGGGAACCTGCTGCTGATTTGCTGTGTATGGGTGGACCCTGGTGCTGTGATCTGGCAGAGCTGGGCGCCAGCGCTGTAATGACTGTCTTGACCTTTCCTTGTTACACGTGGCCCTGTAGCCAGTTACCCATCTTTACAAGGTCTCAGAATAAACAACTTTGGTAAAGAGGTCAGAGTTCAGATCAAAACATGAAGACTGTGCTTTTTTTAGGTAACTCTTGTGCTAGATTACCAAACTATTACCTGATGCCAGAAGATGATGTTGTTTGTGCTAAAGGTTTCTTTTCGGTAATGTGAAGATATACTGCCGACAAAACGTAGCTTTTGACTACTGTAGCTTTTGATTAACACAGCTCTCTCCAGGCTGGGTTACAGATGAAAACTCTACCATAACAAAGAGCCTCCCAAACCAGCATGATCCCTGTTGGGTCCCTGTGATGAGAGAATGTCTCTGGAACTCTTCTGCGACCTCACAGCACGAGCAGGAGCCGTTCTTGTCAAGTCTTCCCTTTCCTTGTGTATCAGCTGATTCTCTGCCTTTCTCAACTCCTGAAAACAAATCCAAGGACCCGTCATCCTGAGAAGATTTGGGGAATCTTTTAGAAAAAAAGTATTCTGGGGGAAAAAGGTCACATCAGGAAACAATTTTTTTCCTGCTGTTTCTGAACAAGCTGCAATTTGTAAAGATTCAGATTTACACAGGCTGAGCTGAATGCAAAGTTGGCAACTTGTGCTCCAGCCATGCATAGAATAGAATCATAGAATCACTTTGGTTGGAAAAGACCTTTAAGATCATCGAGTCCAACCTTTAACCTAACCCTGCCATCCCACCACTAAACCACGTCCCTAAGCACCTCATCTATCCTTCTTTTAAATACCTCCAGGGATGAGGACTCCACCACCTCCCTGGGCAGCCCATTCCAGAGCCTGACAACCCTTTCGGTGAAGAAGTTTTTCCTAATGTCTAGCCTAAACCTGCCCTGGCACAGTTTCAAACCATTCCCCCTCTAGTAGAAGTAGGCAAAACACACGCTAAGGTAAACCGTAGCGCCATGGGCAGGGTTTTGGATACGCATGAGGCTTTTCTGCTGGGCAGTCTAAAACAGAGCACCCTGGTTCTAAGGAGGAGATCGTCCACTTTTTACCGAGTAAAAGCAAGGGGCGTGTGGAAGCACTGGTGAAGGCCAAGGTGCCTTCGCACTTGTGCTGCCGAGGGCCTTCTGGACGGAGCCCAAATCCCAACCAATGCAAAACCGCTCCCACCGGCTGCTTCAGCACCGCCACGTTTCCTTCAGGAAAGCCCAGGGCACGCCCGGACGGCGCTTCCGACGGCTGCCGCCCCGCTGCCCGGGCCCTCGGCACCCAGCCCTGAGGTGACCGCGGCCCCCGCCCCGGCACGCGCCCCGTCCCATCCCAACGGTCCCCCAACGGTCGCCCAACAGCCGCCGCCGCGGGCCGGCAGGGGGCGGCAGAGACCGGTGAGCAGCGGCGCGGGTGCCGGGGCAGCGTGGGGCCGTCGCTCGGCTGGCAGGGCCCGGCAGGCGGCGAGGGCTGCTGCCCCACGCACCTCCTCGGCACAGCCGCAGGCTGGCAGGAGCGGGACGACGCCGGGAGCCGCCCCGCCCGGTGACCAGCAAGGGCGATTTAAGCCGCTCAGCACTTGAGGGGGTCACGAAGTGGCGGGTCGTGACAGACTCCTGTCGTGCTGCGTGGAAACGGGAGGGTCCCTGCCGGTGGGAGAGTACCGCCCGACAGGTACAGCGGGCGCGACCCCCGCGTGGTGCCTGCGCGCAGCAGCCCAGCCGGGGCGTTGCAGCCCCCGGGCTCCGCTAGCAACCGCGCGGGCAGCAGCAGCGGCCGCACGGGGAGGCTGGGCAAGCGGCTGCGGGCTGGAGCCACAAAACTCGGGCGGGAACCTGGAATTGGAGACGCGGTACTGTGTGCATCCAGCGATCTACAGCGGGCGCTGCTGGGAAAATCAGTAGCATCAAAAGGACGGTGACCGATTTAAAGCTTTGTGGGACACCACGGACCACATATCATGCGAAGGCGGTTTCCAGACACCTCTGCAAGGAATATATTTCACCGAGTTAGCAAAATTCCCTCCGAGCAGAAACTCAGAAGTACCTGTTGGCTGGTGGTGGTGGAAGTGGCTGAAGAACAGCAGCAACCAGCGCTGATGTCTACTGCCATGGGAAGGAGACATGCTGGTGCCACCCACGCTGGTGTGGTGCTAGGAGCTCGCCCCAGGCCTGGCTGGGAGTCAACTAGAAAATCAGTGGGAGTAAGGTACATTTGGAGCCATTCCAGTATAGTCTGTGATATACAATTCAAAACATTTCATATACTTTGAAACATAGACCTCAGAACTGATGTGTTAATTCCATAGTGGCGGATCAGACAAACCACCACCAGACCCCCAGTGACTGCTCTAGGCTTTAGAGCAGGCTCAGTGAGAGGTCGATAACATCTAGAAGTCGTGGAGTGACGTTCTCTCCAACATTGTGTGAACTTGTTTTGACACCTGAAATGGAACAGGTCACTGCCTATTTTTATCCCATAGAGGGGGGGGAAAAAAAAAAAAATCAATAAAACAACAGCAGGCGCATTGGTATATAGCAGAAGGAACTGAACAATGCAGAGCAGGGTAAGGTGGTACGAACGCGCCAGGTCAAACAGAGTGGAAAGGAGGAAGAGAGAATTCCCCCCAGTATGATACCTGTTAGGAAGGAGATCCTGTTACTTCAATGTGGGCCTAAATCCTAGCCCAACCACTGTGAGTAGTTGTTCAAATTAGAAGGAACTCTAATGATGGAAAAGACTCGCAGAAAAATTACTTCTACGCAAAACAGGGCGGTAGCAGAGGTACTGATGGAATGTGAAATAATAAAATCAGCAGTGGGCTTTTCTTTTCAGGAGGGAGGACTGGTAAGTAACATTGCCACATTTTATCACTAGACAGAGATGTAGTTGGGCAAATCCAACTGGAAAGGTCAAATAAGTCATGCAAAAGTAGTTAAACAACAGTGCGTACACCCCACTTGGCAAAAGATCATAGTCTGAATTCCCAAGGAGTTATTAGCAATATCCCTTTCTCTCCCAGTTTTTTTTTTTTCTTTTTCTTTGTGGACCCTTCACTTTTCTCTTAGGATTATACCAAAATCACAGAAAGTGTGTCACATTGTGCTGAGCAGACAGCAAACTGTTCCTTTCCTGAATGGCCATCTCTTTCACACACAACCTCTAAGCTCTGTCACATTCCTCTTGATACAGTCAAATCTCTGACCTCAGCCTCCTCTGCTGCATGAGACAAGCCCAGAGCTGAGCATGCTGCTAAGTACAGACAGGTAAGGGAAGCAGAGAGGAGTTTCTCAGAACAGAAGACTAAGGCAGAATAGCAAACACACTCTGCCCCACTTGATCACTGTTGCTCCCTGCTACTGTACCTCTACAGAGGTTTCCACCAGCTTAATGAAATTAAAGAGGACTCAGACTTTACAGTGCTTTAAGATTGGCCTGCAGATTTATACTATGTAGAACAAATGAGATCCTGCTAAGTACTGAGCATCAGTGAAGTCTTCGCTAAAAGCTGGGACTACCTAAGAAGTTTTTAGGCACTTGATCCCCCAAAATGCATGGAATGAACACAGAAGACCAGTGTTTCAAGTACCAGGCTGGAGTTGGTCTACAATAGATGTCATCTCAACAGATACTGACTCTTGAGACTTTGCAGAGCAGAGCAGCAGAGTCACCACCAAAAAAAAAGTATTTTTGCTCAATTACTCCTGATGGGAACTAACAATGAATGAAAACAAATAACAGCTTTTCTTTCAGTGGTCTGCTGGTGGGTCATACTCTCCCAAATACCCTGGCCCACTCATACCCTGGCATTCCCACCTGGAAATGCAGGTCCTAGTGTTGTCTTGGACACTGCAGACCACAGAAGCTGAGAACTGCTGCTTCGCATGGAAACAAATCAGTGCCTGTCAGCTGCTCTTCACAATGGGAGGTGGCTAACCTTTCTGTGAAAGAGGTGTGACCTCAGGTTTGCCACAACACACCACATGGATAGATGCTATTACACAGCTGGTTTTAAAATTTGTAATAGCTGCAATTTTGCCTACTTTCAGTTGATAAAGAATGTTGAAGAAATCCCATTTCTTAGCAAAACTGAAATTGTGAAGGAACACCATACATGCATACTTATGATGCATTTTTCACCCTGACTATGGCATGTCAGAACTCTCTGTGGGACTTAATCACTTCAGCATTCTCCAACCCAGTGGGAATTGGGAGCGTTCACCAGCCAAACACACAGTTACAAGATCAGCTCTTTGACAGGAAAAAGCTGCAATCATGTGCGCAGGATCTCTTAAAGAATTCTCCCTTCAAATAGTGGGGATCTTCTCTCACAAGGAGTAACACTTTGGCAAAAGACAAATAATTGAGGAGGTTTCTGGGTTTGAGATTTGCTTCTTGTCTCCACAGCGTCCATCAGTCCTGTGGAGACAGTCGCTAAATCTTCATCAACTTTCCAGTTCCTGTAGTCTGTAAATCAGCCAGAACTTCCCTTGACCTTGGTGGGAGGCTTGCATGATTAAAGCCAGCAGAAGAGAGACAGGAATGAAAAATCACACACAAGACCCTTTCTTTTCATTTTCTTTCTTTTTTTTTTTTTTTTTTTTTTAAGAAAAAAAGTATTTCTAGCAATGAGAAATCTTTTCTGCTCCTAAGGGCAAACTTTGAAAGTGAAATAACTGTTACATGCATATATCCTATTATTTCTTAACAGGTTTCACACAAGTAACTTGCTCAAACCACTTTGAAAACATTTCCTTTAATATAGGAACACAGGAGATAGATTAAAAGCATGCAAGTCTCCTGCTGAATGCCAGAGGCTCTGGAACACTGAACTCAGCACTTTGTAAAATTATCTCCCTTCAAAAGAATTTTCTGCTGTACTGACTGAAAAGGAAAAGAGATGCAGGAGCCAAATAATGCTAGAGAGAATTCAAGTCAATTCCATTACACATCCATATTCATCCTGCATCCTGCTCACACCACCCTCCACTCATCAAACAAACTCAGGTTTCAAACACAGCCAGCCACACCTGGCTGCAGGCTGGACAACTGCAGCACATCAGCTATGGAAGATGCTAGAGCATCGTGGAAATAGGCCACCGAAGGGCAATAGTCTCCAGAGGAATAGCTATGGGATTCACTGCTTTATCATTAGTTGGCCCACATCAGCTTGTCATGGCCAGTAGTGGTGCAGTGAGGGCAGCAGTAGGGAAGGTGAGGGCCCCGCTGTGCCCTGGGCTGGGGCTGCCAGCTCAACATCCCCTAACTCAGGCAAGTCCGTCACTGAAAAGCTGGCTTTCAAAGGCACAAGTGAGACTTAGTAGTCCAGAGCCAGTACATTTTCAAGCTTGCCTGGTCTGTCTCTGCATCCTCGTTCTCTCTCTGTAAAACTTAAGTGTAGTTGCTCTCTTCCCCCAACTTTAACTAGTCCCAGTCCTAAAGGGTATACATCTCTAACTATGTGCCTATATGGTAACCTGCCTGACAGGACCCTGGCTGTGACCTTTCTAGAGCTCTATTTACCTGAAGGCCTCCAACCCACCATTTGGAAACCACAATTATCCCTATGAATAAAGAAAACTAAATATAACAGAAAGTTTTGGGAAATTACTCCATAAATTCTGCACTCAGATTTCCTTTCAATTCTTGGATTAAAAGTTTTCATACAAATCCACTCTCATTAAAGATGGTGAGAGCTTTGTGCATATCTAGACATTTCTATCACAACAGTCATTGTGTTATACCAGGGCACCGAGATGCAGCTAGGCTCCACTTCTCAGGATTTAATCTGCTGTATTTTAAGAACCTCACTGTCAAACACCTGATACAGGCTTTCAGCTTCCTTTCAGCTTTTAGCCAAAAGACTTCATATCACTAACTTGGGATGCGGTATGACTAAGCATGTATTCTAATAAGGGAAAGATGACACCTGAACTTGTCCTAGGCTATGAAGATTGGAGGACCGTGCCATATAGCTCTGAGCATCTCCAGCTTCCCTTGAAGCCTGTGGCAGCAATCCAAGATCTCTCTGGATCAAGCCTTCACTCATTCAGAAGGTAATTCTCCTGGGATTTTCAATAAGGTCTGTTTTTTCACTCCTGACACTGCTTCTATGCTACTAATGTTAGGGTTTCTGCCAAATATGTGAGGCTTGCCTTCCTGTCCTCTTTTTCTCCTTTTTTTCTTAAAAAAAGAAACAAACCAAAAAACAAACCCACAGTGATGGGTTCAGTTTTCCTTTTTTCTTTTAATTGACTGGTTTTCTTTGTAATTTTTATATAGCACCTTTCATAGTCCAGAGCAGGAGTGATTCAGTGGAGCTAGATCATGCATAGCAGTAGTCAAGAAGGATGTTAGGACACTGGATACCCAAAGCACAGAGCCGTAAGCAGTAAGCAACTTGACAAGTCTGAGGCTGTATATAAGTAGTATATTGAATACTGACAAGTTCCTTATGAAAAACAGACCTCAAGCTGTCAAGAGTGCTAAAACTCAAAGATGGAGAAAAGTCACTTTTCATGTGCAGAGGTTGTCCTTCCTTCCTTCCTTGTATCTGTGTTAAAGAAACACTGCCAAAACCAATGACTGATGCTGGTACAAGCAGGACAAAAATGAAATGGAGGAATAAAAGACTGAAGAATAGAGGACTTGTCATAACAATGTGGGATTTAAAATCTGTAGTTAAGATTTTTTTTCAGTTCAAATAGTACGTTTATACAGTGCCTTCCACTTAAAAACAAGTAGCTGACAAAGTTTTAGAGTTAAAAGTGCATTTTATCATGATAAATGAAATCCAGTTAAGTTTCCTTGCTAAAACAAAGTACATAGGATTCAAAGGTTGCCATGAATTACAACAACAAGAAACTGTAGGTAATAGAGCTTCAAAAGGGTGTCTGGACCAAATCTTAAGCTGACGTAAGTCATCATAGCTTTAAGTTAATTGACTTTAAGCTACTAAAAATCTGATTTATGATGAATATTCCTAGTAGAAGTAACAGACTCATTTGTTTTCTGCATATAAAAACCACTCAAATTAACTTTATATATTATTATATGTACTAATTAGCGATACATAAGTTTCAAGCCCTCACTGGGTTTAAAATATATATGTTCCATTACAACAGCAATCTTTTCAGTTGTTAAATACTAAATCATTAAAAAATTATGACTCTCCAGTCATTACTAGCCAGTCAACACAAAACACTGTAAATGTGGCCTGCTGGCGTTATTTTTCCCACTGAATAGTCAGCTTTTGACAACTGCCTTTACAAGCACACAGTAGAAATGCATGCAAGACATCCAGAGTAATCAGCTGCCAGCAGAACCTACACCCACCCCAGAAGCCCCATGAGACTCCCTGAGAATTGTTTATAAAGTAAAGGATAAGACTGGAGGCTCTTTACAATAACAAGAGAATTACAATGCAGCGGCCCACTGGAGCACAAGGAGCTGATGATGGATGAAGTATCATTATTTCCAGAGTGTCAAGTAAATGAGGCAAATACAACCTCATTTTTAATACAGTTGTCAATTTGTAAGCTAACCTGAAAAATCTCTTGTGCAAAAAGCACAGCATGATACAGAAGGGCAGGCACATTAATAATCACTCTTTTCACTTGTTGTATGTAATACCTGCATGGTTTTACAAGGATTTAGGCCTTCCAAAAACTTGGTTGCCACTACACAGACGCAGGCTCTAGATACAGTCCCTGTTTCTGTTTTAATTTCACTTCCTTTAAAACGAAACTCTAGAAAGTGCCAGATCAGACTGATTTTCTTGACATCCCCTGAATTTTTCTTTTCTTATTTTCCTTGCACTGCACTTGCTGTCATCTCTCTGTTGTTTTCATTACGATTTAATACTTATGGCTTAGCTAGGGATCATGCTATCTTATTAAGCTGAGGAAAAGGATAAAGCAAAACCATTTTTTTTATAGCAATGTAACAAGTGCTAAACAATTCAGATGTTTCCTACAATGTTATTTTTCAGGCCTGTGCTGGGTCATCCTGAGGGAAACTGAGCATTTCCTTAGGTTACACTATCTTCCTAGGACTCTCAGCAAAGCCATGCTTCAAAGAATAACACACCCTATTTCCCTGCTGCATGCACCCAACTCCAGGGCTTTTTCCACATTACTTTAACCTAGGCTCCTTTCTCACATTGCCTATTACCACTCAAATTTTTCCACCAGCTTAAGTTGCATCTCGTTTTATTTTCCATCCATGGAACACATCCAGGGCATATATGCTCAAGGGAAAGCATCATTGAAATCATCTTGCTTTCTAAAGAGACTTCTGGCCTCTGGACCTAATCCAGCTGTCACTGTTAATGTCAGAATGGGGTTGGGGGCCACATGAATATACACAGTCTATATCCAGCTTCATATTCTCTTTAAGTCCTTTTGCATTATCTTTTGTTGAAATCATTTGTGAAGCATCCTTGTTTATTCATCTATGAATTTTATTTACTCACTCATACTACTCACAAAAGCTTGGTTTGAGTTAGGCTAGTGTTAGGACAATCTACCAAGAATACGAAAAAAATGTTTAGAAATGGGTGAAAGATACAAATGTCTTGAGGTAATAATACAAAAGTTCAGACATAAGGCTTTGGGAATGTTTTCTGCAAAGAGTTAGAGAATGAGGCTGGAGAATGTAATAATCTCATGGTCTTAATTCAGTAAGGATTTCATTATACTTGAAAAGTAACTTACACTTCTTACATATGGATTCATGGATACATATAAACCCTTACCTAATATAAGTCTGCGCTATAAAGGCTGAAATCAACTATTCATCCTACAAACAGAACAGGTAAAATGGATTGCCTGTTAAGTACACTTATAGGACAGACTTCAGAATCAAACAATTTCATGATAATCCTGGAAATACTGAAAGTTCTATTCATTCCAACATTAAGAATTCCTTTGTCCTAATTCTAATCTGCCAAAACGTCCTACTGCAATAATACATTCTGATTTTATCATCTCTCACTTCAGGGTGGTTTCTGACACCTTTAGAAAGCTCCCTGCAATATATTTCACCGGAGAAGAGGATGTCACTAAATCTAAATACAAAAGAGATCCATATACAATATACAGACAATGCCTATGTTTGCACACAAAACTTTTGATTCTTACAAATTTCTGAGTGAACGTATTTGTAGGGTGGTAGAATGAGAATATACGCTTCACAGTCACAGACAGGAATATACGTCACTAACTGCTCTCCAGCTGAAATAATATATAATTAAATTCAAACCCTCTCTTTGTACCTTCAAGAATTGCCTTACAGAAATGTATACACATACAGTATACCTGTGAGCACATGCGAGTCAGACATGCTTGCCAAAATGCAATGCCAAGGTTGATCTGGGGCCTCTTTCTTCACGGCAGTTATGTTGAGGAACCATATTACTCACATTCCCAGCATGAAAGCATATGTTTGCTTCATGCCTAACTAACATTTCCAACTATCAGTGCTCTAGGGCCAGCTCCCAGCGAAACCTGTCAAGGGTTTTGTCATTGATCCCAGCAGATCCAGAGCAGCTTCTCTACCTGGTCTGTACAGAAAAAACAACAGGAGAACTTTTCACTAATCATCACCCCCATTAAGGTCAGAAAGCTCAAGTTCCTTCCATACATATAAAACTGACCTGCAAAAGAGGTCATCTGAGTGCCTATATGGGAAACTCCCTATCATCTGTGTTACTGAGGCCACAGTGCTTACTTACGCAGAAAGAAGAGAAGGTATATTCTAATGGATATTCACAAATTAGTAGGGGGAAAAAAAATCAGCAAGAATATTTTGGCCCTAAAGTAGTTAACAGCCTTCCTGGTCAATCTCAATAAGATAACGAATGTCTTAGTATATCTGTTTTGAGCTTAATGGTCAAAACTGAAGAAACCATCACCATGAGAGCCTCAGGCGTTTTCTCAAGGGATAAGAGAACTGTTTAACGTAAAAGCAAAGAAGTTACAAATGCTAAATAATTAAAATTGTCATATTTGCACTGAGGATGTCTGCTGAGGAAAGCAATGTCACTATACCTAATTCTTCATTCCGTTTTTGATCAATGAAGACTAAGTATTCAAGCTAAGACTAAGCTATTTGAGTAGTACTAAACCATTTTCAAATACATTTAACATTTTTTGGAGAAGGAAGATTATAGCCATCATTTCAGTCAGATCTTTCTCATACTTTCCCCCAAAAGCATACTAGTGCACCTCCACTTAGAATCCAAGTTTTGTATATCTATTATGCACATTATAAGGAAAAAAAGTTTTCTGCTCTGTTCAATTATTTTTGTTCATATTCATTTATGCTAAATAGCATTCAGTAAGAAAAGAAAATCTGAAACATACGGTGTAAAGGGAAAGGGAGTAGTTTCCATCCTAAGAGTTGTAGGCACATTACAAACAAACAAAATCAAATTCTTAAAGACTTGGTTCAAAGATGAGAAGTTGGAAACCAATATTCTCAGTACTGATGCTTGCTGTGCCCCTAACCTGCTGCATGACACTGGTTAAGCCTTCAAGGCAGGGATAGTCCCTTCCCATGCATTTACATTACATCTAGCACATCAAGACTTCCAGGCTGTACTGTAATATAAATATACGTCATCATAATTTTCTTTAATGGTAGTCTATAGACATACCTGCATTTTCAAAGCACTGCAGAGGGATTTACCCATGCAGCCCCCACTGATTTCACTGGAAGACAGTTTCCTCCTGACATACCTGTTTGTAGTTTGGGTGTGTGTACATTAAAAAAGAAGTTGGATAAAGTAGTCAAAGCAGTGTAACCCAGCATCAGCAGCTATTAATCAAACAGACCACACCGCAGTCTTCCCAAATGGATCACACAAGCCTGTAAGTATCACCAGGGACATAAAGCAAAGAATTACTCCAGACTGCATATGTCAACTATACTGGTTGCATAGATGTCATTCAGAAGCAAGAAACTGAAGGAAGTGGATCAGGAGTTCACAGAGCTTATAGCTTACAGAAGCAGATCAAGAGTTCATTAACGCTTCTTACAAGTCATCATTATCAAAAGTGCCAGTTCCTTCAGTGGCTTCAACAGAAAACCTGAAAATAAGCAGCTCTCTCAGATGTCTAAAGCTGTTCAATACAAACTGAACAGCTTACTTTCAAATGAAAGTAACTCTGCAAACTGTTTTGACTAAAGTCTGAATAGTAGGTAGTTATTCAAGTGCTTCATTCTATGGATGCTAACAAGGGAAGATTTAGTTATTCACAACATGATTTGGTTATTCAGCTTTGTACTTTCAGGAAAAACTAGGTACAAGGGAAAAAAGCATCCGTGAGAGAGTGACCTGTAAGCTCAATAGCCCCTTCCACTATTCACATATCTGTAACAGTAAGCAAGCATTACAGAAGTCTGTGATATAAACAGTCAAATTACATCCTACAACTTCATCAGCGTTTGTTGAGGCAAAATGTTAGAAAGCAACAAGTATAAGGGACCAACAGATAAACCTCACAAAATAAGATTAACAGGAACATAGGAAGAGGAGCCGGGAAAGCAGCATTGCTGTTCAGCATCACAACAAAGAACAACTTCTCCAGACAGTGATGGCTCAATAGATTACCAGTTGCAGCCTGCCTTTACTCATCTCACTTATGGACTGTGTTCTTTTGAACTGTAACCTCAGGAAAAATAAGTAAATTGTCCTAAGAGTGATCTAAAAAGTTAAAGCAACTCCACTATGGAAAAAAAAGAAAAATACCCTGAATCTGAATCCCTATGCTTTTGCCATTTAAAAGCCTTTAAAAGAAATTAATTCTGTGTCTCAAACACAGTTTTCTAAGGATTCCTCCACTCGCCTGCTATATGAATTATGGAAGCAGGAAATAAATTTTTACTTATTTGTTTTAGATTCAAAGTATTCAAGATAAAGCCTTGCATAATTTTATTTATTAAAAATATCAGGGCTATAATTTCATTCCAGTAGCTCAGCTCAAAATAAAATAAAAAACCCCAACCAACCAGACACCTTGCTATCCAACCCTGTAAAGGGAAATGCTGTTCTTGTCACAAAAGACTTAGTGATTTACTTGCACACCTCAACAAAAAGAAGGAAGAGAAAGAACTTCATGAGAAATACCGCAATATAGCTGATTTTCCATTGCTTGGCCTTATACTTCTTCTGCAGCAGGTAAAAATAAACTAGTCTATACCTGGGCTTGGAGTTTTCAATACAGCCTAAAATGTTAAGCATAAATCTCCTTTTGGAGGTTAGGTGGCTGTTAAGAGTATCATCAGATTTGAATTTTTGCAAATAATAAAACCAATCAGAGAAATACATGCCACACAGTGACGTTCTGGAGAGAGCATTCTGTTAAGGAAGTTTGCGTGTCAGAAGCAAAGCCCGCTGACAGAGAACAGTATAGAAACAGCCTCTGGATTACAGATGATCACGTTTATTACATTTTAAGCTTTAAATTGTGCAGCATGCCTGTTTTGCAAATTACAGAAGACCTCATATATCACTGCTCTGTGGGGAAGGGAGTGAAAAGAGGAACAACTGTCCTTCCCTCCACTTTGATATTTTAATGACACTGCTGAGGCTTGCAGGTCTGTAGGCACAGGCAACTGAAGGAGATTTGCCTTCACCAGGCAGGGGGTGTCTGAAGTGGGCTGGAATGCCACTGCCTCCTACTGCCTCACCAGTGATATGGAATATAGGGTCTGCTGAGTTTGTACTTTCAGTTTATCACCGTCTGTAGTTGTTGAACTAATGCATACTTCCTCATCCCCCTTTCCATAGAATAATTAAAAGGAGAGGAAAGAGGCTGAGCACTAGGCAGTCAAGTTCAGTGACTAATGGCACCGGAGTAAAGGAACCTGATTTCCTTTGTGACACTGCTACTGCCTTGATATATAACCATAGGTGAGGCACTTGACTTCTTTATGCCATAGCATTCTTACCTGTAAAAATGAGATAATAACACTACCTTCCTCTGCAGGAGGTTTTAAGGTCCTTGGAGGAAAAGCAACAAGGTTGCATGCATTCAATTGCCTTTTGGGATTGAGCATGGCAGGGCCCAAACTTTGCTTCAGATAGATGCTTATGTGCTCAAGCTCTCAAACTCTTGAAGCTTTGGAGGCAGTTTCCTGAGTCTGCAGACAGCCTGAAACAAAATTCCCGAGGGCTAAGCTTAGGATGTAACAATGTAAATTTCTAATACCAGCTTTTTAACTACAGTTTATTTACATACTCATCTGATAGGTTTATCCTACCAAAGCCAAGTGTTGGTCTCCTTAATCTTAATCTTGCTCCCTCCAACCAAACTGCCAACATCTTCGTTCTCTCTGGCAATGGTGCCTTGGGGGCTCTACTGGGGAGGCAGAGCCAGTTTTCCATACACAGAGATGTGGTCAAGGAAAGATGGAATGATCAACTTCCAATTTCAGCGCACAAAGTCAGGCTTGGGTGCTGGATAGATACAGGCAGTCAGACAAGTTGGAGCAGCTTGACCGGTGGGGAGCATAAGATGTCTCTTCACATCACACCCTGCTCTTCCTGTATTGTTCTTTGCCAGAACAAAGTAGGTACAGATATTCCCATAGGAAATACATGTAAAATGAGACCAAAACTAAATGGGAAAGGCAAGGAACCATCAGTAAAGGCGTCAGACAATTCCTTACTGCCTCATTAACCCCTTCTGCTGCACCTGATTTGGCAGAAGACAACAAGGAATTTCCAAGTTTCAGCCAACCTGATGATCACAACAAGGCTTTTCTTTTCCTGCTCTCCTGAAGTTTTTTTCTCTTGGGCCTTTCAGAGGCAAAGCTGAATCATACATCCCATTCCTGTTCAACACTCTATCATTCTGGGGCAATGTGAGCTGTCGGGTTTGTCCCAGAGTCTTTATGACCCCTTTGTCAAGGCAGTTTTTTTCTCTTACAAGACTGCCATTGCTGGGCCCACCTTCCTCTGCCCTGGAGGAGGTGATGCTTTCAGGCATGATTGATGCACTGAACAGAACAGCTGCACACCTCAGGAGTAACCCTCCGTCAGCAAACGCTTCCCTCTGTACAAAGAAAGCATAAGATCTAGCACTTCTGAGACATCACGAGAGCAAAATTACTTCAGCAGTGACAGACTTTACCATTGGACAGGCATATGCAACATTAACGTAAGGCAGCCGGGGTCAGGAAGCAAAATTCAGCCTGTTACCACCACCCCAATCTCACGTGCCCTTATTGCAACACACAGTGGCCACCTTGGTTTGGAATTGTTTAACCTGCCATAATACAGGAAACGGACATTAGCAGCAGGCACACGATCCACGTGATCTTCAGCTCCAGGAATGCTGGTGTCTGGTGGTCCCTCAGCCCACTTCCTCACAGGACAGGAGGCTGCACAGCAAAAGCCACCATCATAATGTGCTGCCTTACGTGGCCAGCGCAGAAGGCAGGCTTTCTTCCCCAGGACTAGTCCTTCCAGGTAAATATGGGAGAAGCTAGCACAGCAGCAGCCCACGCTGAGCCTGTGTACTTTGGGGGGTAAAGAGGACTGCTAACTATTTTGTGTGCCCCAACTTCACTGTTTCAAACAGCAGAATTACAGTAGTTAGGCTGCAATACCGTAACTCTATTCTGTTCCACTGCCTGGAACACAAACCTTATTCACGCAAAAATTCCCTCCACACGGCACACCAGTTTTCTAGACTCTAAAAATCCCCCAGAAGGTACAGATCAGCCTTCAGGTTTTAGGGAGTTTACCCCCTTTACACATTGTAACAATTTTTAGCCACGCAGAAAAGCATAGGTCTGTGAACCCTGCCAATGCAATCGCACCATGAAAATCACTGCCACAACCCTGCATTTTATTACCATTTTTTCCATGTCCTCATTTTAATCTGCACTCGGAGACCGATCCTGTTCCCATCAAAGCGCGCAGCAAGCTCCCATTAAAATCTGGCTCAGCTAGTATTTTAATAGCACTTAGGCATTCCCTCCCGTCCTTTGCATATTTCATCTGCAAAGTGCTTCATAAACACGAATTTCCTAATTACAGGCGGACGGTTTACTAAAACTGGAATTTCCTCACTAGTTCTGGCTTTCGCTTTGAAGCCCCAGGATTCGCTCCCGTCCCTCGGCAGTCCAGAGGATCCCTCGACGCCGCTCCTTCGCAGCAGAGGCAGGGCAGAGCGAGGGACGCGGAGAAGGCGGCGACCCGCCTTGAAGTTGCCGCGCCGGCGGATTTCGGCGCGGAGTGCGGGCGGCCGCCGCCGGGGCGTGAGCCGCGGGGGGGGGCAGGAAGGGGTGGAGCGGCCGGCGGAGCGCCGGGCGGGGTGCCCGGGCGGGGAGGCCCCGGCCCGCCGGGCGGGCGGGCGGCGCCGCGCCTCCCCTGAGCGCTCCCCATGGAGCGGCGGCCCGGCCAGTCCTGAGCCGGCGGCCCCAGCCGGCCGCCCGCAGCCGCCCCCGATGGAGCCCGAGGAGCGGAAGATCTCGGTGTGGACTGCCAGGAGGAGAAGCTGATCTCCGGCCTCTCCCGGCGGACCACCTGCTCGGACGTGGCCCCCCCCGGCGGCGGGAGCGGGGGCCGCCCACTCCTACTGCATCGTGGAGAAGTGGCGCGGCTTCGAGCGGATCCTGCCCAACAAGACGAAGATCCTGCGGCTCTGGGTGGCGTGGGGGGACGAGCAGGAGAACGTGCGCTTCGTGCTGGTGCGCAGCGAGGCCTCGCTGCCCAACGCGGGGCCGCGCAGCGCCGAGGCGCGGGTGGTGCTCAGCAAGGAGCGCCCCGGCCCGGCCGGGGGCGGCCCGCGCCGCCTGGCGCTCACGCAGGAGCGGCAGCGGCGGGTGGTGAGGAAAGCCTTCCGCAAGCTGGCCAAGATCAACAAGAAGCGGCAGCAGCCGCTGGCCCGGGAGGCCTCGTCGGCGGAGAGGATGGAGACGCTGGTGCACCTGGTGCTCTCGCAGGACCACACCATCCGGCAGCAGATCCAGCGGCTCCGCGAGCTAGACCGGGAGATCGACAGGTACGAGGCCAAGATCCACCTGGACCGCATGAAGCGGCACGGCGTCAACTACGTGCAGGACACCTACCTGGTGGGGGCCGCCGGCGGGGAGCCGGAGCCGGGCCGGGAGCCGGGCGGGGCGGCCCAGCCCGCCGCCGGCCGCCCCGAGGAGGACTACGCCAGGAAGTGCGAGGAGGTGCTGCGGCTGCAGGAGCAGCGGGCGCAGCAGGAGGAGCTGCTGGAGCACCTGGCCGCCGAGATCCAGGAGGAGCTCAACGAGCGCTGGATGAAGCGGCGGCGGGAGGAGCTGGAGCTGGCGGCGGGGCCCGGCCTGGCCGAGACGGACGCGAGACCACGGAGCTGAGCGGCGGCGGCGAGGGCGAGCTGCACCTGGAGCACGAGCGGGTGAAGACCCAGCTGAGCACCAGCCTCTACATCGGCCTCAAGCTGAGCACGGACCTGGAGGCCGTCAAAACCGACCTGGACTGCACGCAGCGGGCGTGGGAGGACAAGGAGCGGGAGCTGCAGCGCCTGCTGGAGACGCTGGGCACCCTGGACGTGGCGAGGCGCCGGCGGAGCCACGCGGGGCGGCGGGCGGGGAGCGGCCGGCGGCGGGGGGCGGCGGGGCCGGCTGGGTGGAGCAGGCGCGGGCGCTGCGCAAGGACCGCGCCGACAACGACGAGGACTCGGACACGGGGCTGAGCTCCATGCACAGCCAGGACTCGGACTCGGTGCCCGTCTGCGAGTCCCCGTCTAGCGCCCGCCCGCCCGGCCAGCCGGCCCCCGGCCCTGCTCGCGGCGAGACCGGGCGCACGGTGGTGGGGGCTCCGCCCGCTGCCCCCCCCGGCGAACGCGGCCCAAGCTCGCCGCCGGTGCGGGGGTCGGAGCGAGGGTGCCGGCGCAGAGGCTGGCGCAGGACTGCGGGCAGGTGCGGGGAAGGCGAGAGAACTCCCGGGGCAGAAGGCAGCCGTGCAGAGGAAACATTCTCATTTCGGCTCTTGACTTTAAACTTGTTCTAACTAGTCATCCGCGGGCAGCATTGAGGCCGGCACGCCGGTACTTTTATCTAAGGAAGAGAAACCCACAGCGTGTTTGCCTTTCATTCACGTCTGGGATTGCTCGCTCCTTCAATCCTGCCACCTGCAGGTTTTCTGCCTCCGACGGTTTTTCTCGCTGGGCCTTTTAACCCTACGGTTCCCCACGATATCCCCACTGTCACACAGGCTACTCCCAGTAGTCTGTTTGCAAGTAAAACACGAGGATGCACGCTCTGTAGGGTAAATGTCTTATCTCCTTAACAGTTTCTCAGCATTGCAAAGTCAGGGGGGAGGTTAGAGTGGCTGTCCTTTACAAATACACCCGGCTCCTTTACAGGCAAAAAGCCACTGAGACTAAAGCTGCTGATCATTTGAACAGTACGGAGGAATAGAAGTGTCAATACTCCTGAAACAAACACTGGGAGCTCCCAGGGCGCAAGCTTTTGGAAGGTACTGCAGTTTCTTTCGGCAACAAAAAGGGGTGATAAATTACTTTTTTTAAAAAAAGAACAACAAATTAATCAAAACACAGATTAACATGTATTAACTCTGTGTAGTGCTTTTCTTATGCATAGCTAAGAGTGCTTTGTTTAAAGGCATACTAAGAAATCTATTAGTATCAATGCTCATTTACCAGTCATTGAAAGTAATTAGCAGTGCCTGTATGTACACAGCCTTCAACTACATTTTTTTCACTAGGTTGGCTGATACTTGGCTGAGCTTGGTTGTAGATAAACAAAGTACAGAATCGGCTTGAGCTACTGTTTTTAATAATATAGTTCATATCAGGCCAAGAGATACAATGATAAAAGCATGACTCAAGCCCTACCTGCACAACAGCTTAATCTTTTCAGTTATTCCAATAAAAAAAAAATATGGCATCAGCTGTAACATGCATTTCACTTAACTGCCAAATCTTCCTCTGCAGCTTAACTCTTCCCGACAATACATGATCTGCTCTTACAGTAAGAGACATTAAGGATTCTTGTATTCCAGAATAATTGCAGAAACAGTTTAAGCAGTGAGAGACCAGAGAAGGTTTAGGTCTTGACCGATGGTGTGAACTACTTAAAACTTCTGAGATTATTATTTACGTAAGGCTATTTATGAAAGTTTTCATTTAACAATAACAAAACATAAAAAGGGGTATACCAATAGACCAGTTCTTTATTTTTTTTTTTTGATAAAAACCTCGCAGCTTCCTCACCCAAAGACCGGGTCCCACACTTTTGCAGTGTTCTTGCTGGTAAGAATTCTGTTGCACAACAGAAGAATAGACTCTGCCAGTTTGAAAGCAATCCGAGAAATACTGGCTGTGGATTTGAGGCTGTACAATTCCCTGTACACTATCTTTCTTGATAAATATTATTCCACTGAAAGGGTCTTAGTTATAACAAACCATGGTTTATTTTAAACATTGATTATGTAATAGTTTTTCATATTTTAGTCAACCTTGGAAAATATTTAAGAACCTATTTTTAGAGCTAATAAAACTCTTAAGACTAAATGAGTGTTTCAAATAGAGTGTGATTAAATATATATATATATATATATCAGGTCTGGGGGCTTGTTTTGTTATCTTGTGGTGTCATTTACCCTCTGGCAAAGTGAGTCGAAAGATGGTTACCAAGTCAGATTTTGCCAGTCTGTCTCATGACAGCATTGTCCCCTCGCTTTCTGACAGCACGAGGGGCTCCCTCACGTACAAGTAACAGTGTGTGTTCCTCAGATCTAGTCACTGCAGGGGTAGCGTAGCAGCATTTAGAAGTTTTGGCACATGTCCAGAGTGAGGAATTTTGCCCCACTCTGCAATTAAAAATATTTATATTGAAGTAGAGCTGAAGAATAAGTTGGGGGATGGGGGAGCCACATTGTTGCACTGCATTATATTAACCAGTGCAGACGTAAAGGGTGGGTGATGCGAGTAATCTGTTGATAGCTTCTCTGGAGACTGATGTAAGCAATAAAACTGAAATTGCTTTACGCAAGTTCTCCCATTAGCCACACCAAGCAAATAAAAAGCAAGCACGTTATAGAAATAAGCTGCAACAGGCCGTACATTGTTATGCTATTGATAGAGGCAGCAGGTATTTTGTGAAGCATGAGGTGAAGGAAGCCAGGAAATTCAGATTTGTAAAGCAAAGTTTGCCTACTCATCCTCAGGTAGGAAAAGCCTTAAAACCACGACAAAGCCACTTTTGCTGTAGGTCATTGAGGGACAGGCTTGAAGGACACCATGCAATGCTTGCCCTGGGCCTGTCGGCACCCAGATGCAGTAGATCATGACCCTGCTGATCTGCTGGCCCCCATCCCATGAGGACAGGGGGAGAACATTGCAGGTGGCACTGCAGTATCAATGTTTTGGTGGGAGCTGCAGTGACTTCCCACAAGCACATATTTGAATGTGCTCCTGTATTGTGCAGGTGAAATTGAGTGTATTTATTTGATACTTAAACAGTTACAAACGCAATTGCAACAGGCTCAGGTTTTGTTCCTGCACACAGTCTGAATTCTAACATCTTCACAAATCCCTGTCTCTCTCAAACAATTATGAAAACATTAGTATACAAGAGGAAATTACTGTTTGCATTGGATCAGGTACTTCTCCCTTCCCATCCTCTTCTGGACTTGTATATCCTCACTCAGATAATAAAGACAAGCCACAGGGTGCTTGGCTTTGACAGGGAATTTGGCTCTGGGGTTTTGCTGGGCACATAGCCAAAGGATTAGGAGAGCTGATTCAGAATCACAGGTAGAAGAGCAGGATTATCATCTCCTTTCCAGTTCTGAAAGAATGGGAGGGAGAGATAGCAGCAGAAAAAAACCCCAACCAACATCATGACGGAAGTCTACCTTCCGGCATTGCCAAGAGAGAGGGGAAAGCTCCAACCAACACCTGTTTTTTTTTACCATTCTCTTCTATCATCCAGAGTAAAGTCCAGTATAATCTTTCTCTCATATCTCAAGACCAGACAAGCAGATATAGACAGCCATGAAATAAAATAAAAACTAACAGCCTTATGATCTATTTAAGATAAATCTGTGTATAGTACCACATTGCTCTATTTATGCAACACCCTATCTGCTTCTCAAAGCACCCGTCAAGGACTGAGGCCACCAGACCTCTCTCAGACACAATACCTACAGAAATCAAAGGGAGTTTTGTCCAGGAGACATAATCAGAGTAAAATCAGGCCTTAGTTTCAGGCACTCTTTAAACAAGCATTATCAAGCACTACTACACAAGTCCTGTCTATTTGCTGCCTTGGCCACATTTGTTCTGACCCTACATGGCACTTTCTTTTGTGCCTGTACAAGAGTTTGTGGGATCAGATAGTGAACCAGATCAGGAAAAAATTAATGAGCTTTAATCTAAGTGAGTCCCTTGAGTGGCTGAATGTACAGTCACACAAATGCTTCTGCTGCTGACAAGGTACAGTGGTAAAAGTGAGAAATTGAAGGCACTTGGAAAGGTGGAACTGGTTCCTTCAGCAATGGGCACAGTCTTATGCTGACTTGCATGTTGACAAAAGCTTAGTTCAGACTGTAAATAACCCCCAGTGGTTTCCAATGGAAGATAGAAAAGGTTTCCAATGGAAGACTAAGGCTGCAGCTGAAGCTTCATTGACATTAATTACAGTCACCTATATAAAACCCCCCAAAAGTCAAGTAGTCCAGCGTTTAGCCCTGACCTTGTTTCAGAAACCCGCTATCAAGTAATATTATCAGAATAAAGTCTCTGTGTCAAATTCAATATATTTCTGGTCCTTACCACATATAAGAGATCTGCCAGTTTGAATAAGCACTTTGCAGGGATATCATTTGACGCCTTAAACAGGGAAGGGAGAGGGGAGGCAAGTGCATTTACTGTAATGAACACCACTGACATGCAAAATGAACGACCTATTAATTATTGCCATCTATACTAAAGCAACATGTAGCCAGCCAAATCAGAGTCTCGTTGATTTACAGTGAGAGGTTCTTTTCCAAAGAACCTATAGCGTTGATTTCAGACAAGATACAGTCAAAGGAGGGAAGAAAGTAAGTGGGTGTGAGAGAAGGAAAACATGTTATCAGGCTTTCTTATTGACTGCTTACGTGAAACATATTTTCCAGGTTTACTTTAAAAATAGCCTGCGTGCCTGTGTCTGGAGAGACATGCACACAGACCTCCCCCTTCTACACTGCTTTGGGCTCCCCCCTCACCTCTCTCATTTGCACTGAGCTGGGACTGTAGCTCAATACATGAAAAGAGCAGCACAGGCCTTGAAATAAAATAACAGGTCTGGTGAGCTATGCTGGTTACAGAGTTGAAATACAAGCCGTTGCGGATTGTTGGAAGCAGTTGTCCTTTGAAGTCACTTGATATTATTGCTCCTGAGCTGGCATACAAAGTTTAAAGAAATGAGCATCACAAAGTGCAGGGAGTCTACCCAGATGTTACTACTTTTATACAAACTCACATTGCTAAATGAACTTGGAAGCTTAACAGAAAGGGAAAATGTAAGCACCTCAAAGCAAAATTGGGCTTTATATGCAAATTAGCCAAATATCTTCAAGCAGAGTTGTCAAACAGTATTTTAAAAAATACTGCTTGCATAATTTCCTACATTACTTGTGTAAATGCATCAGAGCAGAACCTTCCATGCAGGGTGGATTGTCACACCCTTTCACACGCTGAATGACACTACCGAGGTGGCCATTGATTTCCTAGAGTGTACGGTACTAACGCTACCAGGGCATTAGAATATACCCTGAAATATAACCTCTGCAGGCTTTACACACTATCTACGTACCAGTTTGTTTACACTTTAAGCTTTATTCAGGAAGTTTTATTATTATCCCCTTACATGCATGTTTTGAAAGTGTTCCAGAAACCCACGGATGTTCCATGAAAAAATAGTTTCCCTCCTAATAACTTTTTTCCTCCTTCCTGCCAACCGGCTCCTCCCCTACTCATCACATCTGCTCTGAATTTCATGAACAGTATCGTTCAAATTGGTGGGACTCCATGGATTATTATTAAGATCTGAGGATTTATTAGTATTAGAATCCTGCTTAGTAAGAAAACCCCCAAAAAAGTTTCTTTTTAAGTCTTCACAAAAACTCATTATTTGTGTAGTGTGTGGCAATCTCAGCAGTAGCTCTTTATGTAGTAAGATGTCATACAGATTAAGGACATACTCTCACCAGCTGTTTTACACCACTGTTGCTCAACTCCCTTGCCCCACACCCCACCCCTTTTTTTTTTTTTTTTTCTTTAAACTTGTTTACAATTTACCTTGTCCTAATTTCAGGCAATTACTGCTCACACAAGGAGGGAACACATCTGCTCAGGAAAATACTCCGGGGGGTGCATTACTGTGAAGCATTGGGGTAGGGAGATACAGTTTTGAGGCCAGGTTTTGAAGAATAACTTGAGTCATGTGTAGTATCTTATTTCCCTTGGAGCGTAAGCTTTTGATAAAGATATTTACTGTGTGATGGCACACCATCTGACAGAAGGTGACCTGATCTACTTGGGGCCTTCTAGGTACTGCTATGATGAAAACATTAAACAATTTCACTCTTCTGTCTCAGTTCCCCTAACATTGAAGTGCATGTGCTTCACTACTCTAAATGGTTTCAAATAATCTTTCCCATTTAATAGCTCAGTGAAACCACTGCAGGGTGACCTAAGAACACAATCCTGCTAAGTCAGGCTTGGAATTTTACAGAGTTTACCAGGAGGGGAAAAAAAACCCAGCAAAAAAATCTGACTCATAGAAAGAGCTCTTACATATCTGAAACATACTATCATCAGCTTACTAGCACTGCACTTTACATGGCTTAATTATGTGATTATTTAGTCTATTATCTCTAAAAGAAATACTTTTCATCAGTCAAACTGTGCTCATAAGCACATAAGGGCTTCGGAAAATGTGTTAAAAGCCTTTAGGAAAAATATTTAATCCTTGTTTCAATTTAATGTAATCCCCTTGTTTTAATCTCTTGCAGTGTATTTTTTTGCATGTAATCAGGCTATTAGTTTATGCATTTAATTATCCATGTAGCCTAATATTTTTTTTCCCCTGCTTTCCACTGAATTTCTACTTGATAGACATATCTTAAGAACAGATGAAAAGTGTCTTTGGAAGAGAGACGTGGACCACCTTTTGAAAACATTGGTGTTTGTTCTTCCTACCACTAGCACAGAAGCAAGTTATTTGCTTTCAACTGCAAACTTCTGGCTTTTTAGGTTTCCCTTTCTTCTTGCTCTTCACTTTCTCACAGTAAGGTCTCTCCATAATTCTACTACAGGTTTCCTTTTTGGAGTGACCAGATGACTTGTGAATAACCAGTACATTAAAAGCTTAAAGCCAGGATTGTCATCTTTTTAATAATCCTGTTCCTGCACACTTCCTATGTCTCCTACTTCCCCTGCTCGGTTTCAAAAAAATATTACTCTGACCAGATAATAGAGGGTTAAGCACTCAAATTTTGCCATCCTTTAAAGGAAGGTACAGCAAACACAGCTCCAGGTATCTGTAACACACACACAGCTCTGTGCCATCCACAGAAGCAACCTGATTAGAAATGTCATTCCCAGGCTGGTACAGAAAGAGGCAGGTTTGAAGCCAGTAGGTTGTAAATTACTCTTAGCCCTGACAGGGTTAACTAATGATCTTCAGCAGGCGATTCCAATGTGAAATAGAATAACCTGATCATGATTGTTTTGAATTAATTTGTCCATATTTACTGACTTCAGGGTGTGGATTTTTAAAAACAGTATTCCCTGCTCAGGAGTACAGTTAGGTAAGAAAATGGCATTTTGGCTTAGAGGGGTTTATAAACCAGTCAGGGTAGTAACAAACGTGGACCTTGCTGCTTTCTCTTCTGGTGGGGAAGGAAAACTTTTCTGCCTCTGCACTGCCTAAATAAATTGGGGATGGACAGGGACAAGAGTGTGGAGAACGAAACCATGTCAGAAGAGAATGGAACAGAATCCAAGAAGCACAAACTGGAGAGGAGGTAGCTGAAGGGAATGAACAAGAAAGGACAAACACCAGCAAGAAGCCTGGACAACAGGAAAGTGGCAGGCAGCATGAGGCAACCCCGCATTGTAACAAGGGAGCAGAGTCAGTCTGCGATAACCACTGCGCATCTTGTACTTCAGGCTGTTTCACTACAACCATAGAACAACCTGCAGCCTGGGAGGGGCAGGAGTCCATGCCACGGTGCCTTCACAGTGCATTGACACTGTGGCTGGGCGAACAGGAAAGAAATCAGTGAAAATCTTGTGATTTTCCTGAGGTTTTGCTAACTTGGCTCTAAAGGCCAGTGACTGCAGAATTTGCAACAGGCTAGCATGCTGAGAATTTGAAGATGAAATGTCACTCAAATTTTGTTGTTTTTTTTTTTCCCCCCTTCACTTTTAACTTGTACTTGGTAAATATCGAGGAATGTTTCCCTATTAAATCGGAGTTTCTCCCCGATACACTCTTTTCCTCGAACATTAAGCCCTAGCTGCTGTTTTATGATCCAGGATATTGTCGTGTTACTTTAAGTGTTTACCTACATGATTTGCCAAAAAACTGTGGCACAAAGTAAACAGGGTATGGAACTTAATTTAACAGGCAAGCTTAAGGTAAAAGCAAATCCAGACCTACTACTCCAGTTTACACAAGCCAGCTTGCAAAGCATGTGCAATGGCATTTCTAAGTACGTTTTGCAAACTACTTTGTGTAAAACAAGCCAACAGAGCCAGATTTAACTTTCAGCTGTTTAAAGTCTCTCATCATGTGTCACTGAAGTGATTCACATGTAGATCACTTAATCTAGTTAATGAACACAATTAGCATGTTTTGACAATATTAATTGGACCTGTACTTATACTCCTTTTTGCATTTCACCTTCATAACCACCTCCATAATTATCAACTCCTATGACTTTAGTACGCCTAAAGGAATAGTTTACCTTTATAGAACATGTATTTCACTCTTCAATTCTCTCTCATTGCCCCCTCACTCCAGTATTGTCCCCACAAAATTTCCAAGCCTTTCTCTTGTCCTCCAGTCATTAGTAACTGGGCTTCATCTTTTCAAATAACAAGCACGAGAGAGGACTTCTGCACAGGAAGGTATCTGCCACACACTTTTAACTCAACGCTTATTACTGCTAAGTCACAGTCATTCCAGCTGATTTGTTTTCACACCAGTATTCTGGAATTTCTTGTACTTATGAAACTGAAGAACTGACATTTTCCTAATTCAAAGATGGGTAACCAGACAAGCAGCTTGTGCAAAAGGGCGCATGTTCCACTGTTTTGCCCAAAATATCAGAACCCACTTGTAAAAGCAGACAAGTTAGAAACTCTGAAGATGTGCCCAGTCAACCTGATGATTAATTTGTACCTTTTCAGCTAGAGATGAATAATATCATTCTTATTAGCATTTGTATAAAAATAGGACCACACAAGATAGAAAATTATTGTACTCTGTATTTTTAAAAGACACAGGACAAGGCAGCCCTTGCTCTGAGGAGATCACAGCACAGACAGACAAGCCAGACAGACAAGCCAGACATCATTGAGAGAAAAGAACAGGAGCTGCAGTGACTTGAATTGGGTGCACAGCAGGTTAGTAACAAAGATGGGAACAGAAGCTCACTCTCCCAATTCTCAATCTGTTTTCCTCTCCACTAGAGCCACACTTGCAACTTATGATGTGGTACAAACCAAAGACGAGGTATAAATTCATCTCCACCCCTTACTGCCACAGGAGCTGTATACCAGGTAACTTGTGGAGACTTATTCAAGCTATTGAAGAAATACAGGAGGTCAAAGAGTATTCGGAGAGCATTGTACTAGACCACTACATTTCATAACCATGTTTCTTAATAGTCTCAAGCCTGTAATTTTGTACTCTGAGAATTTATGGTTTGAGGAAGATTTTTGATTAATTTACGTGTTACTGGCATAAAAGGCTGCTATTTCTATAAATGTATTTCATCCTCCATCTCCTGGATAACCGTATTTCTTTCCGCAACAAGGGGAACCACACATATTGTAAAGATGTGTCCATGAGTAAATTTTCCAACTAAATTTTTTCAATATTTTTAGCAATATATACTTAGCAAATATAGAGTTTTGGAACTCTTAGTAAAAAGAGATGCTTGTGTTTCACTTAGGGCCTCAGCTCTATCACTCATCTTTTTCTCTATGTACTACTGTTACATATTTATGTTACACACTACTCAAAATCATGAGCCTGGAGAGTTCTCAGATTTGTTGATCGTGGAAGTCCAAACTTGGTCATTAGTTCAAGCAACACCAAAAAATTTTCAGTAGATCCATGGAAACACAAGCAGAAGTTTGACCTAACGTTTGAGATAGCTATCACAGGATATCAGAAGTTGGGATACTCACATTGTTCATCAAAGCAGTCAAATCAGTGCACTAAAACATGTCTCAATGACAAGCAAATTAATTTTCACATTATGTACAGTTCAAGACAGAGTTGATTGGGGAAGTTTAGACAAGGCTGTTATATTTTAATTTGCCAATCTAGCAAAAGCAAAACGCTTTGTGAAGACTGACTCTGCAAAAAGGTGGTTCATCCAGTGGGCAGGTATTGCTCTGAAGCCTGCCTGGCTTTCCTCTCAGGTGACCTCTCTAGCTACTGCTGTTCTGCCTAGGACTTGGCTGGTAGCATGAAAGTTTCTGCTTTTCCATCACCCATACCCGGCAATTTCAGGTAAAGAGGAATATCAGACTCAGTGCCTATGGCAGCCAAGAGAACATTCCCTTCAGACAGACTGCCAGTACAGTCATTTGAACTGAGCTCAGCCCTGAGGTTCTCACCTTTACTTAAAAAAAAACCCAAACCACAAAACAAAACACCCAAACCTCAAACAAACTAAAAACCTCACACCCCCCCCCCCCCCAGCAAAAAAACCCCAAACCCATAAACAAAATATTAAGTTACTGAAGGGCACGGCTATGGAGAGCTGTATTGCCACAACAGGCTTTATTAGCAAATATTCAATACTAAGAAAGATTGCATCTTTCGCTAGGGCTCAAAAGGAACAACTCCAAATATTTTATCATGTATCTTTTGATCTGCCTAGATGAAAGCCCTAGTTATTATATAATAGAAATTAACACTGTTGTCTAGGAACCTACCATGATTAGTGCTCTACAAGTTCCAAACAGTTTGGTCCCTCACCAAAAGCTTGTATGTGGGAAGGTAGCCATGATACACAGTATATTATTAACCTGAGAAACTCCCATTTTTATTCAAATCTCTAATGAACAAAATAATATCAAAGACAAGAATGGAAAAACACCAAACCTAGTGTCTAAGTCTACAGGTATTTTAGATATTGAATTATGAGCTCTAATAAGAGCAGGCCCTGAATAGTTATTTACTATATGGAAAAATGCAAGTAATGGAAGTAATGAGAAAATGGTGCAATTGGAACTTGCTTTCAACATTTAATATGGCTTTATATATATTTAGTGTATGACATGCACATGCCCTTTTCCTGCTGCTTTGTGTTTTGGATTGTATTTCCTCTTACGGCAGTCACAGACACTAGTTAGAAAAGATTAAAGTCTTGCAAAATCTTTCTTCAAAATTAACTGCAAGTACAATAAATGTATTTAATTTTTGATTAACTGAACATGATCATTAATACAACTATATATATTAATCATGATGTGGTCAATTATTGAATAAAATAACTAAAATCCTGCTCAGTCATGAGAAGATGAGATCACATAATGAAAAAGACCTTATTTCAATCCTTTGCTTTAAAGCTAACAGGTAGCCAAGACTTCTAGAGAAGTAAAGAAATTCTTTGCATGTTAATGTATGCTTCAAATTGAAGAAAGAGGCTTCAAAAGTACCTCTCAATTCCCAACAAATTCTTCCCATAGCATAATGTTTGCAAAAATTCAAAACTCATTTTCGTAAGCTACTCAGTTAAACACAAGGTGACTAAGGTTGATTTAATTTTTCTTCCTGTTGCCATATTTGTAGTATGAATATCACTTCGACATCAGCAGACATATGTCAATGAACGACAAGTACAAATTCAAATTACTAAGGAGAAAAATTAAGTTAATTTCAGCATGAAACGTTTGTAAGCAGTATGTAATCAGTCTTGAGTTTAAATGACTCTTAATCTATTATGTTCAGTGGCAAATCGAGCCTAAACATGTACAAGTACAAAAGCTAAAAGATCCAACTACATTCAGCATTCAAATATGAAGAACTTTTAGTACATGAACATTAGCCAAAAATGCAATTTTGTCTGTGTGGGTTTTTAGGGTTTTCTTCTGGGTTTAGGTTCTTTTTTTTTGGTTGGTTGGTTTTTTGTCTTTTTTTTTTTTAAATCCTTAAGGGTATAAAATGCAGCTGAACAATCCATTGCGTGTTTCAGTAAGAGTATTAAGGGTCAGATTCCAGCCCAAAGGTACAAACGTTAACATTTCCATGACATTCATGAGTGTCATACATTCACATCTGAGCACAGCCTATCCATAAACAAATATAAGCCTACAACGAGACATTCTCCAATGCTGCTTGAGAAGTCTGTTGCTCACTTGTCACTTGGGCACACCCAAGCCTAATTTTCTTTTCAGCAAATAGCATTATCCTCTATAACCGCCCCCCCCAAGCAATTACTCATTTCAAAAAAAATAATAGAACAGTAGTCCCCAAGCAACTGCATTCAAACATCTTCCTTGATGCTAAGCAAACATCACGCCGGTTGGAGTATCATGCCTAAGCTTGGCCCTGTTTCTGAAAAAGGATTAGCACAAGCTAACTAGTCTGGCAGGACTGACAGTCATTGACTTCGAATCAATCATCATCTTCACCCCAGAGTATGCCCACAGCAGCTTCCTCTGCAAGATTTGCTGAGGAGAGGGCATGGATAAGACACCAAAAGCCACTTCTCTACTCAGGAACCCAAGTCCCGCTTTTGGCAGAGGTACAGGTTTAAGTGTCTTTGACCAGCAGTGAGATCTGTCCTCCAAAAGGTTGTTGCTTTTGAAAATCACCTGTGAAAACAGTCCAAAATCACTTAGACTCTTTTTGAATATTGTAGCTGTGCTACATAATTCAAACATTACGCCTTTGATACTTAAAGTTGTAAACTAATAAGATGGGAAGCATAGTGTTTTAGACAAGGAGAAAAACTTTTGCATGGAGAATTGTTGCAATTTCATACACTGAAACCTGTCTGGAGTTACCACTGGTGATTTTCTCGCACTTCTGAAGAATTGCATCCAGTTCTTATTAAAAGACAGACTGAGGACAAACATGGAAATATTTAGGATTTTTCCTAAGCCCAGCTTTTCTAGGTCATAGTAACATATGGGGAGGAAGTGAATTAAGTCAGCACTGTCCCACTGAACTGTTTTTTTAAAAGCTCACATTCATAACACTATAGTATTCTCCTTGCTGAGCATACACACCTCTGTGCCAGACCTGAGCAGGTCCACAGACTAACTGAGCGAGATTTATTGTGAAAGACTAGGTTTCCACAAATCCAGCTGCCTGACTTAGCTGATGCTCAGCTGATGTCAAATTCTCAGAATAGAAAACAAACACCCAGTTGTCCCAGCTCCTGATTTCATTCCAATAAGAGCTCCCACATCCAATTTACTTTCACAGAATGAAACTCAAGTCAAGAGCTACCACGATTAAAGGCATAATCTTAGCTCTACTACTCCACCAGGATGCTAAGAATATGAGATGTATCCAAAGGTAGCTGGAAGAAACAACACTGCATGTGAAAGCTCAATCCCTGGTTCCCTAGCTTTGGAAACCTATCAATGCCTTTGATCAAGTAAAAACACCTCAGCACTGCAATCTCACATTCAGGGTTGTGAGGGTTTTAGCCTACTATAATTAACATTACAGAATGTCAGCGCTGATAACAGAATTGCTTCAGCATCTTGAACAAATGAGATCACTAACAGATCCCCATGACAGCCCCACTTCACCAACAGATAGAGGAGCAGAGCGTGCAAGCAGGGCTGCCACCTGAGTTCACATGCTCCTGACACCAACGCACAGACCCACTGCTAGTGAACCCAAGAACACCGATTCAACAGGCCAATACAGCTTGTTGTTCTGCTGCCCAGCCCAGTCTTTCCCTACTGGCATAAACTAATCAAGTATGGTTTCACCAAATAAAAATAATACATCAGTAACTGTAATACAAGCTAGACCAAACTCATATCTGAGGTTCATACTTCAAATACCGGCCAAGGGAGGGAGTAATTATTATGTATTTGTTATTCTCTGCTATAAGCCCACCCAGCAAAAGAGCTAGAATCCATAATTCTATCAGCTTCAAGAGGTTTAATATTCATGACTGTGAGAAAAGATGCATCCACACAGTAATCTGACTTTGGAGAATCACGCCATGTAGCGTGCCATTTTTAACTCTGACATCATTTTTGTGCTGACTTTACTACACTGCATGAAAGTGGGAAGGAAAGATCCACATGCAGATCCCTAAGATGCATTACATTGATAGCTTTGAGTTATTTATGGAGCAAAATTGGATGAAAACAGATGTTCACAGAAAGCTTTAACATAATATGCTGGTAAAGCAATCTAGAGGGAAAAGATCCACTTATACACAAATGAAAGGCACTGATATAAATCTCCCTTTTTTTCTATGATTTGGCAACAGGAAGAGAAGAATCTTAGTCATTACTGTTGGGTCGACTTCCAGCCAAAACTGATTGCTAAAATCATTAAAAAAACCCCCTCTTAGCCCAGTAAATATTTCACAGAAGAAAAAACTGCCAAAAGTTTATGTCAGCAAGTTAAAAAAGACCATACCACCACATATTCATATACAAAAATCTAGTATATTTTGTATATACAGAAAATTCATACATCATCTTCAGCACGAGCTGCAAACATTTATAGCCTGAAAACAAACATTCAGGGAGTGTCCAGACTAGCCTTTCTAAACAGAAAACAATTAACTCAAGGCGAAACTGTAATGCAGACATGCCCGAATCCAGGCTGTGTTTCATTCCCTCTGGCTGAGAGGAGAACCCAGGTTGAGTGGAGAAATAACTTTTCTTATGGGAAGCAAGCAGAAGCCCTATTGCTCTGCAGAAAAGCCATGAGTGAAGAAACGGGTTTGAATAGCAACAAAGCAAGAAGCAGCCAACAGCTGACCATGGCTCTTATTGCTCTCTTCCTATGCAAGTGCACAACAGCATTCAAGGAAAGAAACATGGAAAAGGAGTACTGCAGAGTGGGATTTGCAGCAGCAGTTAACATGCTTCAGAATATTCCTTCCTTATTAGGCACCTCATCAGCCAATTGTTCCAGTGCTTGAAAAAAGCCCCGGCTTTTCTGACGAAAGAGAGCTGCTGCTAACTAGCATCCAGCACAGCTTGCCCAAGGACTTTGCCTCCCCTCCCAGCATGGAGCAGCCAAACAGGCCAACCACTTCATCGTGAGTATGTTACAGTGACAGTTACCCTCCTCCTCATCTTGATTCAGTAGGGAAGCCAAAGCACGACATAGAGGAGCTGCAGCATCTTGGCAAAGGCCCTTATTAGGCAAACAAAATATATTAATCTTTTCTATAAATCATCCATTGCGTTGCAGGCAATTTTGATGCGTTTTAGGAGTTGAGAGAATTGCTTCAAGATATAATCTATACTTAACAAATCAATCCGCTCATCAAGTATCCATGCCAGCAGTGATAACATCTGCTGCCTTCACGTGGCTGCAACTTCTCTACACAGTTGTGTTCATCTGCATTCTCTCTCCCTGCTACTTAATATTAGCTTTCTCCCTTTGCTCCTCGCTTTTTCAGACCTTAGTGCAAGGCATCAGTCCCCTCAGTACGCCTCTTGCTCAAACTCCATTGGGTGCCAGTGACCTCGGGGGACTTGGAGCAGAGGGGAAGGAGGCAGGCAGCCAGCTCCTGGGGGAGGGTGAGCAATAGGAAGGGAATTCCTTTGACGAAAAGACCGAGTTTCTTCAGGAATTCAAGGCCTTGGAACAGCACAGTGCAACAACACAAGCCCCGTAGTAATAATTGGGCCCAATATTTCTTCTTCCGAATAGAGACTCTCTGTAGGAGATTCCACATTTATAGGAGTATGTTAATTATTCATTCAGATGCTTTTTAGCTCCATTGTTGCTGTTAAAGCAGGAACATAACCGCGTAACTCAGCAATTTACCAGGCACTTAATTGAGCTACAGACCTGAAGTAGTGCTGCCTGCAACTTAGTCTCACAACTTCATTCCTACAAGGGTTGAGAAAGAAACCACAGGAAACAACGAGGATGATATATTATGCCTTGGTGAGCATTTCTCAAATACATCACCTTGGGAAAAGCAAGGCTTAGGAGTATTGTCGAATCTTCTAATGACTCCAGATGTTCAGATTATAATTATTTTTATAATAATTACATTATTATTTTTTCCTCCTGCACTGTAAAATATAAGTGTTTCTTTCATATGATGAACAATGGCAGCTAACACAGCATACAAAGGTGGCAGCTTTTAAAACAATCATGAAGATTCACTTAAAAAGAGAACTCGGTAGCAAAGTGCTGTTAACTGGCACTACTCCCAGTCAATCTCTGGGATATATCTGAGGTAGAATTTATGGTCCATAAAAATAATCTATAATTCTAACTTGGTTTGATTTCAAAACAGTAGCTTAGAATTAAATATTTATGTAGCTTAAATGAAAGCGGACAGTGGCTGGATATATCCCGGGCTCTGGAACTGGCTTCCTTCCTTTACCTAGCACAGCCTGAATTAGTATCTTTGGGGTGCGCTATTTTGCAACCTGTGAAAAGCAGAGTTCAAAGCACAGGTGGATGTGCAAGCCAGCCATGTGGGTTACAGTCTTTTTACAGCAGTCTAGCCTAATATTTCTTTAGCAATTCATTTAAAGAAATCTTTACATCCCTTTTTCACACTTGAGAGTATCAATAAACTCAGCTCTAGGGAAAAAGTAAGGAGAAGCCTCTCCCTTTCCTACACTTTTTCTATAAAAACAAGCCCTGCCTTTCTCTTCCCTGACCATACGAAGGGGATCAGTCTTTGGCCATTAGGCAAGATGCATGTGACAGTAAGTTTGCATACCAGCTACTTTAGTTTCTCTACAACAGACACACTTTGATCTTATGATCAAAATGTATTTTCATTTTGAACATTTGCATCCATACCATACACGTACAAGCTCTAATCATGAAAACAGGCTGTGCTCGTAGGACTATGCAAAACATCACTGAATTTTATACAGGAGTTCCTAGGAGCTGAGAGAAGTAACAGCAAGGAGAGCTCAAGGCAGCGTAACAACTCCTTTCATTAAGAAGATTTTTGTGTTACTCTGCACCCCCACAACCTTGGGGAAAAGGCTGGGATACGCGTTCACAGGCCCAGTAGTGAATTAGATGCAACTCCTACAAGAAAAGTGGCTCCTGCCAATACAAACAAGAGTATTCCACAATTAACTGCTAACTTCTGATTTTAAGAGGATGGTTGTAAAGGAAGAAAAGCCCTTTCCCTAACTATGTATTTCTTTTGTATATTTAATTCTTTCAATATGAACAAAAATAGAACTTTGCTAGGGTGTGATTAAGGTTAGATGTCTGAACTACTTGCTAAAGAAAAAAACACCTCATTGCTTTTATTTCTTAAAAAGCTGCAGTTTTAAATTTTTCAGGACATGGGAAAGTTTAAATAAATTACTGTTTGTATAGCACTCTTAGATCTCCAGATGAAAAGCTTATGAAATGTATAATATCAGCCAGAAGAGCTGTAACTTTACATATAAATGTTGAGTTAGATGTCATGGTTTAGCAAATTGTAATGGCATCAGTTTTCATCTGGTGTTCCATCCAAAGCATTCAGTATTATGAGCTACATTAACTTTGTGATCAGAACAAAGCCCTAGATGACTTTTTCTTTTTCATACTGGCATTAATTAGCCTCAGATTGTAGGGTTCCACTTGAAAAATAAGGAACACACAGTAATCAAAGCCACATCTATCTATGTATAAACATGCCAAAAGTCAAAAGGCTTGCAGAGATGCTTCCCAACAAATGTTTAATCTTTTGAAACTTGGAGGGGGGGGGGGGGGGGAAATTCCATTTGTGTCACAACCTTTTCAATGCAAGAAAGAGGCTTGAAGGATCCCCTCCAATATTGTACTGCTACTAAACAGGTTTTTTCCAAAGTGTATGTGCCAGGTTGCCATGACACATCTCCCCACAGATGCCTTTAACACCTTTTTAGCTGGCACCCCCTTGCTCAGACCAACTTTAACCACCACCTTCCGTTACAGTGGGATATGATCAGCCTAGGAGAAGGAACAGGTGTGCAAGGCAGCTTCTGGTACTCGCTGAAGGTATGGGAAAAGGGAAAGGTCAGAATGCTTTTGCGAGGACCTTGGGTAGGCAGAGCTTCAGCAGGAAGGGTGGAGGTAACTGCCACCCAAGAGCAGCCCATAGCACAAAGATTAAGGAGCTCCAAAAGGAGGTGGGAACAGTGGGTTTGGATGCCCTTAGGCAAAGGAGGGACCTAAACCTGGGTAACCTGCTTTCTGGATGAGACTTCAAAGCTGGGACTACTCCTCCTCTCCCACTCACACGCCCTGAGGTGTGGTTTTACACACACCCGTTGCACAGTGCTTCCTAAAGGCTCTTTCCTGGGCTGCACACACCAACTGATTGACAAGTGACGGGTGGCTTCTTTTGCCAAGCTCCAGGTCCCCTCACATGCTCCGCTCCCCATGAGGAGCTGCCCTTGGGATCCTGCAGCTCACCTCACCAGCCCTTTCTGCATGCCCAGTTCCCCTCTATCAAAAGGAAACAGCACTTCACTAACTCACTGAGGTTTTCTGAAGATAAGATACATTAAAACTAAGCTGTCAGAACATGAAAACAGATAATATTTGTTAAGACTGATAGATTGAAAGACAAGAGCCCTGGATGCCTCATATGCCATCTATGAACCGCAGACGTGCCAGAAGAGGTTTGCCCATATGCTAAAGAAGCCTTGGAGCTCTGCTCCTCTGAGGGCCCCGAGCCCATGGAGTTAATTGCATTAAGTCTTATACAGGTCCTGTAGGGGGAAAAGAAAAGCATCTCTCTGGTTACTTAGAGGTTGCTGGAAGCACCTCCGAGGGCACTGAATTGCACAGGCTGATGATTCTCTGTGCCAATAAGCTTTGCTGAATGCAAAATTAAGATGGCTAATTAGTGTAAATTCAGTGTTACATTAGCCATAATCTATTTAAGTGATATGACTGCAGTGAGGAAGACCTCAGACTGCTCAGGACAAGAAAGTGTTCTGCTTAAAACAGAAAAGCTTTCCTTTGGATATATTGCCTTTCTTTTCTCCAAATTGTTTTGAAAAATTCTGGTGAAGGATTAAGCACCACTAAAGGATTCAGTACTATCCTTTAACTCTGCTTAATAAAATATATGTATTTTGAGATGTTACTAGTTTTTTAAACTTTTGAAAACTTCACAAATATTATTTCACTTGCTGAACTTCTTTTAGTTCAGTAACACCATGAAATCTACATAACTGCTCCAATATTCACTGGTACTAATCTGTTCCTACTGAAATCAATGGCAGAAATATCATTGTTTTTACTGAGTACAGGTTCAGGCCCATAAGAATACAAAAAGATACCAAAAGAAAAAAAAACCAAAACACATTTTGAATAAGATAAATCTCATTCTCAATATAACCCATTTTCTTGCAGCAGCTTCAGTGCCTTTCCACTCAAGGATTTTATTCTGGGAATTGGAAGGGGTTTTTTTTTTATACTTGTTGGTATTTTTTTTTAATGCTCATAAACAAATACATTAACAGGCTTAAAAGATTTAGTCAGTCAGTCTTAGAATGACACAGACAGTAGATGAACTCTCTAGCAAGCTTCTTTCTTGCTATACTTAAAAGATTAGTAACAAAGGAGAAAACAGAAAATCTGAATTGCAAGAGCATAGCGTGTTCCACCAGTTAACAAAAGAAAGAGGATGAATTCCTTTGCTCCCATCCAGGGAACAGATATTTCCTTGTTCCCCTGTTTGGTGACTGTCCGCAAGTTGTCTGAATACCTTTCATTTGGTAATGGCCAGGAACTGTAATCTTACCATCTGACATGGCAGAAGGACAACATGATTCTGAATAGAGAAGCAGTGGAAAGGGTTTTACGCAGACAACCATCCTTTCAGCTACTACAGTAAAACAGGTACAGAGGCACAGGAATGTTTTGCACAGGACACTAAGTTGACATTCAATTCCTAGAACGATCTGTATAATAAAGGAGCAGTATAATGAAGATCAACTTCCAGTGGTTAGCATTCAAAAGCAGAATAGTTCAGGCCTGCCTGAAAAAATTACTTCTGGAATAAGAGATCTGAAGCTTTAACAGACATTTCCCTCCCCCCCGCCCCCGGTCCATTTTAAAAGCTTACGAAACTAGGAGCATGAAATGACTCTCTCATCTAGAAATCAATGTTTTGTCATAGCGTGCTTGATTTTATCTTGCTTTCAAACTGTTTTGATTAATTATATCATTAAGCGTTAATTACAAAGCGTTTTAGATATTACATATCCAGACAACGTACCTACTTTTCCAAAACACAGCAAATTTTATGTGAGGATTCTCAAAACATAAAGCAAGTCTTTCAAAACACTCCTAAGCACCAAGGTCCCTTTCCAGAAGGGGATAAGAGTTACCATCCACGCACAGATGCACAGCAGCCTGCGTGCATACAGTCATCCGTGTTCCCTCTTGCACCACCCCTTGTTTTTCTAAGCCTTGCCACATAAACACCATGTAACCAAAATGTCAGGGGAAAAGGTGCAGGATATCCTAAAGGAACAAAACTAAAGCATTCTACAGCTCTGAACCCAAAGGATGTATTTATTTGCCCTTACATCATTGTCACAAGAACGCTTATTCGTAATACCTCAGAAGTCATTGACACAAACACACAAACACATACTGTGCAGTATTTTAAATGCGTTCACATCAGGCCACTTTCAAACAGTATCTCCTGATTATAATAATTTTTCATCTATTTAAGGTGCTTTCAGGGAAAAGACAAACCATGTAAAAAGAAGTAGAGGATGCAAAAAGTTAATGGAATCCAATCATAATATAGTTTCTTGAAGGAGCAGGAAGCTGTCAATAGAGAGAACAGCAGGAAGAACAGATATGAGTGTCTGCCAAGATAATTTAAGACCAGCAGACAGTGTCCCAGATTCCTTACTGGATCCATAAGTTTCCCCTAATTACTCAGCCTTTCTATGGTTATAGAAAAAACACAGCACAAGTTTCTTTTTTGTACTGAATGAACTCCTTCGCACAAAAGAATTGGAGATCTTCCCACTTCCAGGCCAGTTATAGACACCTAGAATAAAGGTGGGGGTTTTTTTATCTGCAGCACTAGCAGGTATGTGAAATCAATGTTCTCCCAACTGAAGAACTCTTTATTAAGAAAAAAATATCCTTGCAAACAGAAAGTTCGCTTCACTAGTATAATTTATACTTTCTTCTAGAAAAATGCTACAAGTAAACTGATAGCTTCATACAAAAGCACAGCATACAAACTGTGTGATTGGAGGGAGAGAGTCAAACAAGTCCCCAACAATTTAAACTGGGGAGAGAGGAGAGAAAGTTTCATAATTTAAGGAAAAACATGGGAGTATCTTTTTTTTTTTTTGTATGAGTGTGTACCAGGTGTCCTAAGGTGTATTGTTTGTCAGTTCCCCGAAAGAAATAAAGAAAAAGGCAGCTGATAAGAACCCAGGGAAACAGTCTCTAAGAGCATCCCCAAATTTCAGCTTCAGACTCCAAGAATCTCTCAGGACTAATTCATTCAGCAGCACATGGTCTCTCCCCATGGCAAGTCCAGAGCACCAGGAGAATGTTCAAACCCACACCCTTCAACTGAAGCATTTTAACACTACAGCATCCAGCAGAAAACAAAAAACTTCTTTTCACCTTGAGTGCAAGAAAAATTGATATATAGGAATAAATGCTTGCACAATATGTGGACGTTAGAGAAAAAACAGATAACATTCTTGCCTAGAATTTCAGCAGATTCTGGAAATAAACAGGTGGCAAATGGCTGTAACTAAGGAAAGAAACTGGGAAAAACGAAAGGAATGAGTAAGAGAGAATACGCCAAGTTATACGCAAGAAACAAAAAGCCTGTTATATGCAAAGCATGAATGCAAATTCTGAAACATTTATTCTGCTAATTTTGCCAAGTCTGATAAAAATATTCTATTTGAGAAACAAAACAAAAAACAGCTTGACAAAGTGTTTGGGGGTTTTTTTAGTTTGTTTTAATTGTTTTTTATTTTTAAGAGCTTTCACACTAAAATGGGTCTATAAGAAATTTCTTGTTAGAAAATTGTTATTTATTACTGTAGTAGAAACCAGTTACTTTTAACCCTTTGGGCATAGTGAAATGTCCAATATTACAGTCCAATGAAGGGGGTCTTTGTAAGACCACAGTATGCATATTGTTCTGCTCTCCTAATTGTTATAAAAGATCCAATTTACATGGAGTGCCTCTAGGCATATGAGGAACATGACACTAGTGGACTCGATGGTGGTAAGAATCACATAAAGTCTGCTTTAGCTATTCCGTTATGAAAAATGTCCCAAATTCTTGGCTGAGGTTAAATGGAAATAGTGATGGAGATGTCACAGTTGGAGATGTCATGAGGCTCATGACTGTGTGAAATGAAGTAGGAAATCATTTAACTAGGTCATGACTCATTTTAATTGCTGTGAGATGTTTTCACAGACTGGTCCCAAGCATTTTGCTTAAATACTCAAAGAACAACTATTTTCCATAGATATTAATATTCTTTGAATTTCAACAACTAAAGAAGAATGATAAAGCTTTCATTTGTTAATTGATCAACTCCTGAGAAACAGTAATAAAACCAGAAATAGTGGCTGATTTTTTTAATCTTACTGGTTCTGTATGAAATAAACCCTATGAATCTGGAGGAGCATGGAAAAAGGCAATAGGCAAGAACACCAAGAAACAAGTGCAAACACCTCAAGAACTGAAAATAAAATAAGAAAGACTGTTTTCATTACTATTGTGAATTTTTTTCTTCCACGTTTGGTGTTCTCTCAGGTATTACTCAAATCCAAGTGGCAATAGGTGTAACCTAGCCATCGAAAGCATCACATTCAACTGGTAATAAAAATGAGCCAGGAAATGCCTGGTTTCAGTGAACCATGAATAGGGTCTGGGTGCTACTGCTGAATGATTTGTATTATTGGATTATTCTGGTATTTTAATATTGTTCAATAGAGCATTAAATAGCATTCAAATACAGAGGTGTATCAAAAGGTCAGTGTGAAACAGGGAACTTTGAATTTTAGACACTACCATTAACTGTATCATTTATGCATCCTTAGTAATAACTACAGTTATTTTTACACATTAAAGAACCTTCTTTAACGTGAATAAGAGAAGCTAGGAGGTAAGTCTGGTGTTTGCAGCAGCTTCACTAGCAGGTTAAGAGTTCATTAGCGTATTTGCTAAAATTTGTATGTTCGTTGGTAGCTCTGAGACTATGAATTGATCACAATTTACTGCAGTTGGTGCACCATTGTTTTAGCAGTCGTATACAAGGGCTGGCCACACAAACAGGAGTGAAAGCCCTCTACTGTCAGGCTAGCCGTGACTAACGGAAGAGAATGAATGGCACGTTTGTCACAGACCAGCGAGGATTTAATAAACAGTAGCATGAAGTATTGTTGAACTCTACCTAAGGAAGATCATGATGCATCACAACTGATCATCTGCAATCAACCATTAGTTTAAAAAACGTGCTTCAGACTCTAATCAATGTCTCTATAGTGAAATACTACATTCACTTCACCTCCGCAGGTAACCAGGCAGTTAGTTTTACATTGTGCAATTTGGGGAATCAAGGACTGAAGGGAAGTTGTTTCACATCTTTGGATGCAGATCAACAATAAATTGGCACAGAGATTCTTTCTATTATAATAAAGTGTTACTGGCTGTAGCCTTCGTAACTTACCAGTGGGGATTGGAAGAGACTGAAAAAAAAATCTCTGCCACAAATACTTCAAAGTCAGACACAGAAAAAAAAATATGAACTAAGAAGCAAGATAAACCAGTAGGTGCTATTGTATTTATCTTTTCCTCATGTAGTCTATGGAAGGGAATGTTTGAAGCTCAATATACCAGTGTTGAAACCTGTCATTATGAATGACATATCAGAATAACAATAAACTGATAAAACCTCATGCAGGTCTTTTAAACCTTTCATATTGTAGAGCGTTTTCATGGTAACACTGCAAAGACCAGCTATGCAATTAAGTACGTTCCTACCTACTTCTCCAGAGTAGCTAAGGGCCTACAGCCCTATCACTGAAGGAAGTTCTAAGGAAACAAACTGAGCTTCAGAAGAGCAGAATTTTATAGTGGAAAGAATAGAGCTGCACTTCCCCCCCCCCAAGTTATCTACTTGCAACCTGCCTTGTGTCCTATTGCTAACCTATGAAGGCAATTCCTCCCCCTCACCCTGCCTATGCTGGCTTGTGGTGAGAGAACAGCAGCAGATACAGCATCATCTGATCCCCTACTTCATGGAGAAAAAGTTGACAGCAACCACACAGCCAGCTTGAAGAAAGTGGATTAATTTCTGTTTTATTCCTCTGTGCACTCAGTTACCTAGGGGATAATAGTCACCTCACAGCAGTAGTGTTCATATTTCAGAATATTTTATGGTACGTTGTATCCATAATGTCATGTGAGTATACTGCTCAAAGACACTCCTCAGTACATCTTGGGTCCTGCTCACAGATGAACATCAAATGCATTACTGCCCAAAGGTCATTAAATTAACGGCTAATGATTCTCCTCAGTTCCTCTCAGCACAACATCACAGCAGATTCTGCCAGTCATCCCCTTTTTGTTACTGGAAGCAGTGGGACGGGGAGGTACCTAGCATTATTCTTGAGAGTCCTTTGCCCAGCATCTCAGGCTGCACCGAGTGCAGATGCTCCAGAAGGAACAGATCCTGTTTACCTCCTGAGGAGACAGTGACTACCTGAAACCCAGCTGAAGAATTGGAAAAGACCAAAAATGGGTTTCCTTTGGTGACCCCTCCCCCTCAGATGCACGTGCTTACAGTAACTTCTAAGAAGCTGCAAGACAAAACACTCCGAAGGCGGTCTGTAGGAGAGAGGATGAGTTAGCTTTTATCATTCTAACAGTGCATGAATACCATGGTAGTAATGAACTAACAACCTACCCGAAGAGATTGCTTTTAAGATATACCTGACACTCCTAGTACAATGAACACCACCCAGCTAACAAACACTGCACCTTTCTAGAAAGGAGAAACAAGAAGTGCAGGTGCATTTGTTTGCTAGGTCCTGCCTGAGCTGCCATAACCATGCCAATGTCTGCTGATAAAGACATCTTGGTGCTACGTTGCACTTGTACTGCCAGGCAGTGAACAGTCCCAAGCCAGGCTTTACAGTGAGATATTGACCCTAGTTTTAAAAAGGACAGATTTGAAATTACAGTAATAGCCAAGGTTTTAAAAAATGTGAACTGTTTTAAAATTAACTGATACCTCTCAATGTAAAGGATATATTAGTTTATTTCATCTGACTGAAATAGAGGATTGTCCAATACAAAGTTTTTCAGGTCATACTGTGTTTTCTCTACTGTAACTTAAAAAAAAAAATCTAAAGTGGTGACAGAGGTTACACATCAGGTCTCTAATCAAATACAACTCACAGCATAAGGATTCCTGTTCTTAACTTAATTCAAAACAGTGAAGAGTGGGAATACTTTGGATGGAGAGGGCTTCTCTACTCAGGTATGAAGAGATGGAGTTTTCACAGACACCCTCCATAGTTACTGTTCATGTAAACCATACACATTAAATGTTTTCTTCCTCTTTAGAGCTAAGGCCAGGGTCTGGTCTTCCATTCTTAGTTTAAAAACACCCCAAAAATTATTATATCATCTTTACTAGAATTAACTCAAAGCCCTTAATCAAGACAATCACTACCTATCTAATACTAAATTTCTATCTTTTGCATGAAAGAATTATAAGTTATTTGCACTTGGAGAAATATCATTAATAACATATTTAATATCAGAGACCTCAGTTTCTGGAAAGATATTTAAAACAGATGAACTACTTGGAGAAAAGACAACAAATCAATGCACATAAGCTTTGTATGCAAGTGAGAATTAGTCTTTACTTCTTATAGCCATGCTTTAAGCACCAATCAAAATTCTACAGTCCTTATGCAGCCAAAACTGCCTCTGAAATCCTGAAATGAAAATGCAGGATCTGGCCAGAGACATATTTTCCACAAGTCCACAAAACAATCCTTACATTTATTTTTATGCGAGAAAGAAAAAGATGAAGTTGGTAACACTTTCCTGAAATTAATGCCAATTATTTTCCAAGACACAGAAGGAAACAAGGCGGTAAAAATTATGTTCCAAGTCTTTTCACTCGGAACATGTTTTTCTGAATAAACTCAAATCAGAACCATAGTTGTATAATAGAGTTTTCAATATTTTCTAAGATCATTAACATGGGTTTATTAAAATCAAAATACTTTAAAAGACTCCTTGATTTTCCATGCTCTCATTGCTTACTTTTGTACTTCATTCAGTTTAGCCAGTGAGACAAGAATTTTCATTTTCCTGCTCCCATTTACTAGACCAAAGCTACAGAGTGATACCAAAACTTTTCTGCCTTCATTAGAAATGTATGAAAAATACTATCAACATTAAGGTCGAGGGTGGGGTGGGTGTAGGGGGGAGAAGGGGGAAATAACACATACCCATATGCAAAATACCTTTAATTCTAAAGCCTGGAATATGCTTTTAAAGACACATAGTAATATTTATAGTTTGTTTTTTTTTTTTTTAAACTTAATTAAAATAGTTTCAGTGATGCCAAAGCCTAGTGTCCAACACACTCATATGTGTGCACACCTATCTGCAGAGAGGACAGCAATTGTTTTTTCCAGACTGATGTTTCTGGTATTTTACCTCTCCATCCCTTTGACTGCTTGGACTCCCAGGTCTCTCTCGGAGGGTGGAAGCCCTAGCAGTGCATCCTAACTGACCGCAGGCACAATGGCAGGAGGGGATGCCTTTATTCGCCTGTCCCTGCAAAGTTCCGAAGCTACAAAAGGTCATCAGGGATGCACTGAGAAGGTTTTCACACATTCTTTTGCCTTTTATTTCCTTAAAAAAAAAAAAAGTTAACAAAGCCTGCATGCTCACAGGGGCAGGAGCCTAGTGACATTATTTTGTAAGTGGGTACCTAATGCTTAAATGGAGGCCACAAAGCAACATCCCCCTGTGTAACCAGCTGCAAAGCCTTCCCATTCTTCTGAATCAGGGTTTTTAAGTGTCACAAAGTGTGCTAAAAGCAGAAGTGCAAGACCACAATGGTCAATACTTGATAATCCCTGTTCAGTTTACTTCTTTCAATATACATTCAACTCAAAGTAAACTTTGAGCCAACATCACTTATTATCCTGCCTTTACTACCTGTGGCTCCTTAGGAATTAAGGCATTGGAAGAATTCCTATTCATAAAACACACAGTGATGACTAAGTAAGTTAATTTTGTGCAATTAGCATCTTCCATCCTTACTCTCAAATCATTAAGAAATACAGTTCAGCTGTAATACATGAGCCATAAAAAATGCCCACAGCCACTCAGGAGAAAAATATAGGCTTTTCTCTTAGTTTCCAACTGCTTAAACCTACAATCTTCAAAAGTAGAGAAGGAAGAAGGAACCTGTATTTGTAACTAAGGACTAATTCTTTCAACAGATGTAGAGTTCAACCACAATAGCTTTTTGCTTATTTTCCTTTTAAGGATGATCCTTCACAGCTTTCCAAGTCAATCCAGTCAGACTTAAAGGACTGACAGCTCTTCAAGGACTCCAACACAGCAAACTCAACCCGTCAGACTTACGGACATCTGAATCAGCTCTTGCAACATCTCCAGGTATTTCCAAGACGCTTAAATGATACCACATACCACTTTATTGTCTGGACTTCCAAGCAGCTACTTAAAAGAAAAGTGGGTTTGATTCAGTTTGGTCCTGCAAACCTGGCTTTAACAGCAGAAACCAGAATATTGCCAACAATTATTCATCCCCTTTTCATAAAGTCAAAAGTACACTGTAGAGGAATGTGTAGAAGCCTAGTTTTAGTCAGACTGAGAACACCAGCTGCTTAATTCCTTCTAAAATAGAAAGAGAAAGGAAAGAAACTAGGACCTTAGAAGCTCTGCCAAGTTTTCTCCAGTCCTTCAGCAGCTTATTTGTTCACAGCAATATAGCTCAACATCATTAATTTGATACATCATTGACTCAAGGAAAGGATGCTAGGAAAACAAATTGTAACATCATTTTAACATTCAGATGTCCTGTTTCTGATAACAAGGAAAGGTCAGCAAGCCCATTTTGTCTCTTGGAGGGAGAGCACCCTCTTCTTGAAGCTTATGAAACATCTTCCACAGCTTCTAGTTGAAGTATACTCAAGTAATTTAAACCATACCATCTTGTAAGAGGGATGCCTGTATATGGTGGAAATAGAAAAGATGAAAACAGTATGATTTCACCTAACATCAGAGCACTTGACATCCAACAGCCTTTGAAGATCAAGTGTCAGAAGCTGTGGAAGCACAGTAAACAACGAAACAAAGACAATTAATAATCTGCAGTTGTTTGAGTTACTTTAAAATATTAGACAACTAAAGCAGCAGGGTGGCTGAACAAGTGCAGTTTGCCTTTTTTTCCTCTCAGAACTCTGACATCCCTTATAGATTTCAATATTCCTTGCTCGGTCCCAATGGCCTTGTTGCTGAAGTTTGCATTGCCTTTCTACGAGGACATTATGTTTTCCAGAGCATAGAGCATTATGGAGAATCCTTAAAGAAGCATAAAGCCTTGCCACTTGTGTCAGGAAACATTTTGCTCCTTTCAAATAGGAAAGCTGCATCCTTCTTAGCTTTTTACTTGCTGCAGTAATAATAGTGTTTGATATCAGATGTGAGGAAATACCTCAGATCTTTAGTATACTCTGTTTTCATTCTTAACTATAAAAGTCAGAGGACCTGAGGTCTGCTAAATGCCTTTTTACAATGTTTAAAGGAGCCATATTAATATACAAGCATTACATCTGGAATATCTTCACAGAGAAAGATACTAGTAATTTATGTGGTTTTCTGTAGTACTTCAGCTCGTCCTTCCCTTCATTGAAAACAAGTGCTGACAAAAACATGATAGTGCGAAGCATCTCTATTAGAACCATAGCAGGTATGTATTAGGACCCAAGGTCATCAAGCCCCACACAGATGCTTAGACCTAGGACCTGAGCCCCCCACTTACAGCCTTACTGATTCTGTTTGAGCACAGTATGAAATAAAAGATGAAAAATCTCAAGACGCACGACTTAACAGAACACATGTGCCTGCTGGGATCCAAATACAGGAGGCAGCACAGCTGTACGGGTGGCCACAGGGACCACGGCCTGAGGTTGGACAGACACTAGGGTGGCCGCAGTCTTGTCCTGCTGTGACACCAATCACCCCACCATGAGCTGGACTTGCTGCTACTGACAGTTGAGGGGGCTGCGTGAAGCTTAGCTGTTGATTCATCATTTGAGAGCTTGTAGGTTGGTTTCTTGGATTTCCCACGTTGTCCATGTCCTCCCTGCCCACCAGTCTTAAGAACTACCAACTTTCATACTCAAAGCTTGCTTTGGAGCTACAGTACCTAACAGCCTAAGTACCCCATTAGAATGGAGACTCACACATCTTCTCAGAGAAAGCACACATGAGGTTCTCCTTATAAAAATCCTATCTTTCAAATATGGGGCATATGTTTTGCAATGGGAGCCTCAGCAATCAAGATCTTCCACCAATCTGCCTACAAAGCCTGCAAATATTTCATTTTCTTTCAGATAGCTTTTTTCAAAGCAATAAACTTTTCCATATATACTTTACCTTCATCAGCATTGAAGCAAAACATCCTGGCAAGAAGGGCAATGTTCAAAATCTAGAGATGTCAACACTGGAGAGTATCAAATAAAACACCCTGGGGCTCCAAGAAAAATAAAATTCCTTCCCACTTAGAAGAAAACAAGTTTTGTTGTTCCCCCCCCCCCCCATTAATTAACACAGGTATAAGTTATTTACATGTAAACAATTGGAGAAGAACAGCTTCAGGCAACATGGGAAGATTCAACTGGCAGCACTGGTCATGAGAAGAAAGGGAAGGGTGGAGCATCACTGCCCCTTCACACGGAGGCAGAGGGCTGTAGGTGCTGCCCCTGCAAGGGCTGCTCCATAAATCACCAGCTTGGAGGCATTTGGCACACAACCTGTAACAGCAAGCCGTGGAATATACATGTGCAAGAATACTCAGAGAAGGAATCCTCGTAAAGAAAATGGTAACTAACTTGTAGCGTGCTACAGAGGAAGCCATTGCTCTATCAAAATAGAGCTCGAGTCATCTCAGGAAAGGAAGGGACACAGCCTATAGATAGTTGCAGCGTCTACCCTACCTATGTATTTTACAAGGGCAGATTTAGTGCAACGTGTTACTTTATCAGGTACACAATGGATTAAGAGTTTAAGAAAGCTTGCTCTAAGTAAATAACCAGCTACTGGGGTTTTTTTCTGCTCTTCAAAATGAAGTCATGACCATCATTGTCATGCATTATCTGAACAAGACCACCACAGTCTTTGCTTAGTCAAAAAGTAAACTAAACTTCAACCCCCTTATTCATCCACTTCCTTCACCACAAAATAATCTTAAAGATTTTCTAAACAGCGTTCAATATTTGTCTCACACAATAGTTGTATGTGTAATAATTTGTTACATGTACTGGGGTACCTGTTCTCTGCGCTCACTGCAGCCTGCCACAGTCCAACTAAACAGCAGCAATGAAACCCACCCACCTTGAGCTAGCATCGCTTGCTTGCCATCATGGTGTCTTCTAAGACATGATAACTACATTGTAGTGAGACTGATTCCTATACACTATTAATAAAGTTTGAGATGAAATGACTTGGCTTTGAAAGGCTGCTTCCCCCCCAGCTCCAGAGAACAACAGTATTAGTTACTAGATAAGGACAGAATCAGCCCTCATTTTAGGGTTAAATTATGCTTTTAAATACATCCCTGGCAAGACGTACATTTCTTTGTGCTAGAAGAGAAAGTCACACAGAGAAGGCAATACTAACACTGTTGGCTGAGCCAGGAGAGAGTCACAGCTCCGCTCCCCTGCTCCAGTTTGCTCAGGGGCTGGGGGAAACACACACCAGGAGTCTGAGGCAACAGTGCAAGAGCTAGAGAAGCCCTTGGTTCATCCTCTTCCCTGAGTTTCTCAGCCACACTCAGAAAGACATCAGCCTGTTTGCACAAGTTCAGTCCTGCCGCTTTTTACAGCGAGTTGAAAATCTGAAGGGGGTGGTAGGGGAAAATCAAATTTAGGATGCTATTTCTCAGCTATTTTATACTACCAGATCTGCAGGTCATTGATCTAAAGCAGAAGTGAGTTCTGTGGTGGGTGCTTTTATCTAGCCATTGGGATTTTGAAAATCTTCAAATAAATTGGATGCATTACTGTGACAAATTGTGAAAGGTCAAAATGCATACTTTACAGAAGTGTTCCTGACAGAGAAGACATTGCATTTCCAGCCTAAGAAACAGTTGTTCTTCTACTTCTACCACAGAGCCTACAAACAGCAAAACCATGACTAATAAAACTTGGTCTCAAAACCAAAAGCTTTTTGCTTTAAATTTCTATCAGGTTATCAAAGCACTTTCTAAAATACATTTATTTAAATGACATAGTTTTCAGATATTTTTTGGGTAGCCAGTACAGCCAAACTGAACATTTTGTAAAACAAGATAGTTTTTTGCAGGTTATTTTTTCAGGGGGCGGAAGGGGTGGTATGTGTTTGGCCTTTATCTGTTTGTTGTGGTGTGGGGTTTGGTGTGGGGTTTTTTTGGTTTGTTTTTTTTTTTTTTTTTTTAAAAAAAAAAAAATAACAGGTATCAAATCAGGGGCAGTGGTTTTAATACCAGAATAGAAGCCCTAGGAACTTAACCTTTAATTTTGGTTATAGAGTAAATGCTGTACTTTGCAATTAGCAAACCACCTGAATTGTCTACCTCTGATCCCCTGTATTTAAAGAGAAATAATTATAACATTTCTGAATGATACTGCAAGAATCACTTAATGAAGCTTAATTTAGTTGATTAATTCATCAAGAATCACTTAATGAAGCATAATTTATAGTTAAGTAACTTCTTGATATTTGAAAGTGTCTTTGCTAGCATGAAGTATTGTTATTTTAATTGTTAATAACAACTTCTCTGGGGCAGGTTGGTAAAAACTATTCAGCCAAATTAACTACTGCTTGTTGAAAAATCATCAGTATTTCTGCAGCGTCAGCTTTCTGGTGTGCTACCTCAGTGATTATTTAAACCATGCAGTGGTGCACTCAGGAACAGATATTCTAGTGCGGTTTAATATTGTATTTGAATTACACTTGCCTGGAATCTCAAGTTAGCTTTTAGCACAGAAAAACACTGAAAACTGCAAGAGAACTTTGGCTAGGTGCCTTCATTGCTGGGGACGGGGGAAGACTGAATGGCAGCACATTTCAAGCTGTCATACTGAGGAAGGACAGCACAACAAGAATATCCGCCCACCCCCTCTAGCATTGTTTCACTTAAAATATTAGGTAGGAAAAGGGAGCCTTGTTTGTGTCATAGAAAACTATTTTTGAAGATTCACCACCACCACTGTCATCCACTTTTGTAGGGAAGAAACCTATCGTTCTAATGCATCAAAAAGCATAGAGATGGGACATACAACACCAAATTACATTATATAATGCCAGGGCTCTAAACAAGGTAAAAGAAAGCCCACCAGAGATGCAGAGGAAATGGTACAAGAGAGGTCCCAACACCAGGGATTTTACTTCAGAGCTCTGCCAAGCCCCACCTCTCATAAAGGCTGTTCCTCTTACAGCAGTCATTAGCAGCACACAATCCTCTCTCAGTATAAGGTAATGTCCTTAGGGGGGTAAACTATTACTTCACCAGCATAGCTATGACTTTTGTGGCTTCAGATGTGCTTATTCTCAAAACTGTTTCTTTTATCTAGCTCCTCACTGCTGCTCTCCATGTACATTTTCATAAATGTGCTTATTCACTCATCTGAAGTTTTGCTTGGATAGGTCACCTCTAAAACCTGTGACCAAACCCACCACATTTTGTATATATAAAAAAAATTTTAAAAATAAATCAGTAAAATACTTGCTTTGAAAGTTACATTCCTTGATCTAAAAGTTTTTGCTGGCCAAATGAAAAAAAAAAATATAGAAGTAACTCAAACATCATGTCCATCAGCTTTTTCTTCCCCCCTATTAGAAATTAACCACACAGGAAATGACATAAAGCTCCTGTGTTTTGCACCCGTTAATAGGCCTCCATAAACTATGAAAGGTTTCTTCATCGATTTTCTACTCCTTGGCTTTTCGTGCTGGAAACTGAGGCTACCACTGTGCTGTACAGAGTATAACCACAGGATCCCATGGCCCCACGCTGCTCTACAGTGTCCTGTAATCTAGAGGGAGAACACACTAAATTCAATCACAAGCAAGAATACTCTCAGGCCTAGATTTCTGGCCCCACACAAGTGTCCCTTTCTATTATGAGACCACAAACTGCAGATAGGCAGAGGGAAACAACAGCTCTGATAGTTCCTCCTACCATCACCGTCTACACACAGCAGAGATGCCAGGAGCCATTACAGGCTGTAACAGGCGAGCACCTCCAGAACACTGATCCAACGTACTACCAAACTCGTGCTAGACCCAGGACTAAAGGTGGGGGAAATCAGTTTGGAGGCGCTTTTATCTACTCATTTTTGGGCAACAATAGGAAAGTTTTATAGTTCTGAACCAGCAAGGAATATTTAGCCTATCTGTGAGTTTAATTTATTTCTGTTAACATCCAAGAAACACAGCTAAAGACAGCATAGGTTAAAAGGCAGCTTTGTTCACAGTATGTTCGTTTACGCAATTCTACCAAAGGTTCAATGGTGATAAAGGCTATGAAATTCAACATTTTAAATACATATTAGACATTAGAAAAGTAAAGGAATAAAGGGAACAAAAATCACCACTCAAATCTTCAAAAGTTGTAATGAAAATGAAAGGGGAAACAGTCCAGTGGTTCAGAAATATTCTGCAAATATAACTTCAGCATGATTTAAGCAACTCAGTTTTGTTTTATCTCTTGCTGAAGAGCTGCATACCAGTTGCATTTCTACTTCTGCTAGAGGTGCTGGCCTTGCGTAGCAGTGCATTACAGCTTCAGTTAGCAAAATTAAAGCTAGTACAAGTATTTAATTTTATATCTCAACCCAAGCTTCTAATTAATCATTTAAACCCTAGGAAATGGTGTCATCCTAAGCTTCCTAAAAATTGGCATAGTGCAACAAAATATTACCTTATGTAGCCTGAATGAAAGCAGTCTAAAGGTGAGCTTTCCTCAGGTCATATCTATGCTTTTTTTTTTAGAACTCAATACATACCAGCATACTTGCAGGTAATAATTAGGGGATAAACAGTTCTTTGAAACAATGGCTATAAAATAATCTATAATTCATAGCCTGGATTACAGAGAAAGTTGGGAGAATACAGTAAGGACCCAATAACAAACTGGTTCATGTAACTCCACCTAAAAACCCAACACACAACTTGAAAATAATTTTTGGCTTCTTGTTAAACACAATTTCTTAGCAGTTGCCTTTCACTGGCACAAGCCAGAGCTCGAGACACACTGTTCAGCCATCATCCAACCAGGTTTTCACATTTGGCCTTCCCTGTAGTCTTTCTCTACAAAGAGCTTTACTTGAGTTTCTTGGTTGATCTTAGAGATATGTGAAAATATCTCAAAAGCTTCCCACTGTTTAAGTAGGTCTTTGAAATTACGTAATTTTTTCAGGATGATCTAGAAGGCATGAAATTACAGTTTAAAGCTACTATTTATTTGACTGTATTTGTTCAAATACTTGGAACTTTACACTTGAGATTGCAGAGATATGAGAATTTCCTTTCCCTTTCTACAGGAATTAGACACAAAACTATCCCCTCCTCAAACCTTAGTTATCTGGAATATATTTCACTGTATTAAGAAAATGCCAACTTTAGACTTGATTTTGGTTTTAATATGCGTATATGAATGATATACAGAATCACAGAAAGCTGGCCTGAAAGAGGTTTAAGATCTCTATTGGGCTGCCCCTGCCTCTTCTTTTCAGGTGCAGTCAACTCACACTTAACTAACGAAGATCTAACAAGTTCCTGAAGATCTCCAGTGGAAGCTCGACAACCTAGAAGTCATTCTGGTACCACACAACTCAAGAGTTAAAAAACCCTTTCCTAATGTTTAACCTCCTACTGTTTTAGCCACTTAAGGCTAATAACAGAAAACAGCAGTTCAGATGAAACTGAAAAGCAGTTAATGGAGTGGAGGGTTACTTTAGATCTGCTAGAAGTGATACATCTGCTTAAACACCCATTTGTGAAAATGACACAAAAATCACATGGACCACTATTTGCATCACAATCCACCAGGAGCCCTGGCAATTTTTAATGCCTTTTTCCCTGCAGAATGACAGTCTAACTATTCCTTTCTAAGTGCATAATTTGACACTTTTTCTTAATTTTCCTCTATTTTCTCAATATTATTTTATTACCTAGTTTTCAAAGCTGTTCCCATTTTTCAGATTGGTTGTAGCGTAGTGTCATCTGCCAGCGCATTATGCACCCTCTCTATTTTACTTTCTCTTTTCTATTTATTTATCAGCAAGGAAAGCATGGAATTGTACTTGACCCACAAGTGCGAACCCTACATAAATGCCATTAAAACAACTCTCTCATTTGATAGAGGATCACTGACAGCAACTTCTTGAATATGCTTTACCAGCCAAGTAATATATCCACTTCAGAATCGTCTCAGCAAGTCAATATAACAAATGAGTGCTGCTTGATAAGCATGCAAGAGAAAAAATCTTATGTGGTATTGGCCAGATCTCTGTTATCCATACCACCTGCTACATTTTTCCAGAGAAAAATCAAGTTGGTTTCAAATGATTAGTTTCAGACAAGTCTGTGTGGATAACCACAGATCTCCTCCTTATCCTATGGCTGCTGTCAGATCTTTTGAGGAACTGACATCAGTCTGGGCAATGCAAAAGACCCTACCATCTATGCCAGGCAACAAGAACTCATGAAATGCTCACTTCTCTCAACATTTGCTTTTCCCCACCCAAAATCCCCACTTTCATCTTTCTCTTCTTGTCCTGGTCTGGAACTGCTGAGTGGCAACAGAATGACTGCTTCAGAAAAGATAAAGCAAACCAGAAAATAAAACAATCTTATTCTCGCAAACACAACTGCATTTTATATCAGCCTATTGCCTGCAGCACCTTGTTGTCTTGCCCAAGGTTTGACAGTCCATCTTTCAGTTTTAAGCTCCTCAAGGCAAAACATCATACGCTTCGCCCCACATTTGCTCACAATAACTTACTACGCGTCCTATAGCAACCTGACCACAAATTGAAGCTGTAGGTTCCTGTTGTCACACCAGTAATGGAGCGCAATCCTTCTAAATCCAAATTGCTTTCAGTTGTTACACATGGTGCAAACACAGGTATTACAAACGGTGGCCCATACAGTAGCTAGACTTCCTGTGAATTTAAAACTTTAATGATTTAGAGCCCAGTTGTACAAGACAAGTCAGCACCACACTTTTCTCATTCACTAGCAAACAGAGGCAATCACAGAGAATACACGTTTTACTACCACGTTTTAATAATCTATATCAGCAACCCTTTCCCCATGCACACAACATTTGTATTTAGCAAAGACCAAAAAATTTTAATACACTCTCTGCTGATGTAATGACTTTGCCTTCCTCATATTCTATGCTTTGACCAAAGTAATGTCTAAATGACTATTTGGTTAAATTATTTTTTTCCACTCCGCAGAATAATTCATGGAGGAAAAAGCCACCTCTGACAGATTTTTTTTTTTTTTTTTTAATTTTGGAGATTCCCAAAGCCTAATTTTCCTAGTAGGCCTGTTGCATTGCACTAAAACTACTCTTCCTTAAATTATGCCTCAAGCTTGATTTGTCACTTCAGCAGTGATTTCAGGTGCAGAAAGTCAGTCTTGCAATTCAAATCTTTCTGAATACAAAGCCTCAAGAGAACATTTCCTGCATGTTCTCACCTACTTATTTGTTTGTTCTTCTGTTTGTCCATGCTGCTTCTGACAAATATGTGTCCCAATCTGTTTGTTAGCGCTCCCAAGATGATGAGCAAAGAGATAGAAAATTATTACACGTAATTAAGTAATATAAATATTTTGCCTTAGGCAAAATATTTAAGTAAAACCTGCACTCATACCACACCTTAAAAAGCCTGTGACAACAATGAATTAGATTTAGACTTTGTCATAAACCAACTGCGAGCTGACAAAAAATACTCAGTATTATCCTAATTATATTTTATAATAATACACTGTACAGATGTGTGACTTAGTGACTTTTAAAAACAGTAAATTAAACACTACTCTGGCCTTTGAAAGCCAAAACCACCTATTCTTGACCCAGCAAGAGAAAGCAGTACCTCTCACTGCATAGCCGTGCTGGGATATTATCAAAACTTTGTAGTCTAGGTGAATAATTACATGTATTTTTTAAACTTGTTACACCTCTTTGCCAAGAATATCAAGCAAATCAAATATCTGCTCATTAAGGTTCTTGGCCCATTCCGAAATCAGCATTCTATCTGGTACGAATGGGCAAAACAAACAGCAGAGGCTTCCCGTTTGGCCAGGATGGCACAGGTACTGGCAGAGCTGGTGCAGTCAGAGTTCCTGTCGTGCTTGTATTCTCCTGTTCTAACCACAGGACCACACACCCACATCACCCCATAAACCTGCTGCACTCACGGCAAAGAAACATTACTTTAATGAAAACATATTTTCAGGATAAGTGTACGTCTCCACTATACAACCAATACCACAGCCCAGAACAACTGTACAACTCCTCTAAATTTTTTTCTCTCAGATTTACAGTCATCACTAGGATTTTTAACCTCTTTGTGTCACTGTTAAAGATGTAATAATTGAAAACTGACATTTCCACCTAGATTTGTCATGAACAACTATACGAATATGCAATCAATGATGAACAAAACCAAGTGAACCAAGTGAGCTGGGGCAGGGGGATTCCCCTGGGGGATTGTTTTTTTCCTGTTTTTTGGGTGGGTGTTTTTTTTTTTTTTTTTTTAACACTGTATAAGTTACTTTGTACTACTTGGATTTCAGCATTTCTCCTACAGCATTTTTAAATTTACTTTGCTTTTTGCTTGCATGGGTGTTTCACAAGCAGCAATAATAAAAAACCCCACCAACATGCAAAAATCCTCCCAAAATGTTATTTTAAAATGAAATAAAAAATTTTAAAGTGAAATAAATGTGTAGGGAGTGATAGGGAGTAGTCAGAGAATACATGGAGCTGGCAATACTCATTGTTTAAGACCCTAATCTAGGTCACTTAACCATTTGAGTTCCTTTGTTTTTTTGATAAAGCAGAAACAATATTTCCTCAAAGAATATACAGTTAGGATTTCACAAAAGGTTAGACCATCAATGGCCCTGAAATCCTGTTACACATGGCTTGATGAAATTGCAAAATATTACATTTCTAGTAACCCGTGAGGGTTATTTACCCTCCCCCCCCCAAAGGGCCTGTACTAGACATCATTTAAATCCTACTTAAGACATTAAAACAGGATTTAAGTGGGATTTTAAAGATGAATAAACCTCATGTAGGTCTTTTAAACCAGGATTAAATTAATCTGTAGCTCCTAGCAGCCCAAGCCCACCACAGCTTTTTTTTTTATGCTTGCCCTATGAACACAGGATACAGAATGCATGCTGGTGAAAACATCTGTGACTTCCACAACTATTACTTTAGTCACTGTCCAGACAACCAGGCAACCTGGTCATTTCCAGTCTGCTTCAGCACATTCATCAAATAAAGGAAAAAAAGCAATCCAAAAAGCACTGGGAGCCCAGCCTCAAACTACAGTGTCCAACAGCACAAGCTGTAATATCAAGTTATTTTAAGGTAAACACATTCAATCCCTAATATAAAATTGATATCTATTAAATTCTATTTAGTGTCCAAAAAAAGGTGGGAGCACTCACAATGTTACGGTTTTCACACTTGTTCACCCAAGCCCTATGCTTCTGGTATCTATTAATTACTTTTCGTAAAGTAAAGATTACCAGGGACCAACAAAAATCCTACTGGGTGAGATTTGTACATAGCCAACAGTAAGTACTTTCAATAATAAAAAAAATGTTTTAATTAATTGAACAAGGAGACATGGTGGTTAAGTTAGTTTCTATCTTAAGGTATTCTGTATAGAACAAGTACGCAGCTGTAGTTCCTCCTCGTTTGGCTGTTCGTACATTAGACAGCTAAGTGCAAAAAGGGCAGATACAACTGACAGTAATTTCCGTCTCATGTTGACTCAGGAACCGTGGAGCCCAACCCTTACATAATGAATTGAGAATAAATTTAACTTGTCTATGTAATCTCTTCTTAGGTACTCTTACACTGACTGAGGGTCAGTTTTGTTTTTAATTTAACTACCCACCCTGGCTATATAATAAATCTTACATAAACCCCCCCAGACAGTAGGATTAAAGGATAAACATAACTAATACTCAAATCCAGAGTATGTGATAAATGAGGGGGAAAAGAGCCAAACAAAAAAACCCAAAAGATGCACCATGCACACACATTGCCTTAAATTTTCCAACCTGTCCAAAATTTATAATTTTCTTTCTAGAAAGCCTGACCTGTCTTATTTTGATCTCGTTGGGTTCCCCCCCCCCCATTATCACTTAATGGCAAAATTTTTTCAAAGTATAGATGTACAGAAGAAGAATATTAACAGTAAGTGAATTGCTATGAGAATTCACGATTCTATAGCTTGTGCGTTCAAGACTCTGCAGGGAAAATAATTCTGATGTTTGCTGAGACAATGAAAGGACCAATTTAATTGCAAGGCACTTGGAAAACATACATATGGTATTTTATATAATTCCACTATAAAAAGTAATATTTCAGATCGCATTACAGCAGTCAGTTTGGGAAAACCCCTTAATATTTGGGAACGCTGAAGAGAGAAAATAGTGAGAAATTCTAAACCCAGAAAAGTACATAGAGGAAGAGTAGGGTGTGAACAACACAATCTTGATTGCTTTCAAACCATTAAGATTGGAATCATCATGGAGAAAAAATATTTTTCTTAAAGGACACATTCGTAATTCATACATCCCACTTTCATAAATGAAATAACCCAAATATAAAAAGTACAGAAGGACTATCTGATAAGTTATGAATAAGCCCGAACAGAAAAAAATTGACTCAAGTTTATACTTTATGATCAATTGCATTTGCAATTCATTGCATTTTGACTGTCATATTGATTATCTTGTTATCACAAGTTGGTGTTTGTTTATGCCGACGGGAGGTGCTTTTGCCACCGAAATCCCATTTGAATCTCCTCTCCAGCCCCTACTTGATCCTTCTTCTCATAGCATGAGTAACTTAGGGAAAGCACTTATATTACAGAGCTGACACAAAGGAACATTTCCCTTTCACAAGAGAAATGAAGTCCTTCATTCTCCACTTCCCAATATCAAAGACAGGGTACAATTTTCTCAGTTATCAATTTATGCATCCCATATTTTTCCATACACCGACAAACACCAGAAACCATGATCTGAGTGTCTATATAGACATAATTTACCATTTGAGAAGAAAAAAAAATTAGTTCTAAGAAACTACATAGATTATTTGTGACCTCCAGGGTAAAAGACAATGGCAAATCAACCTCATCTTAAAAATATATAAAGAGAGTAGATTAAAATATTTCCATATATGAGAAATAAAAGACACGTCTGGAAACAAGACAAAACCCTAGCACAAGAAAAATCTTGGGGCTCTTCCAACCAGAAGAGTACCAGCTTCCACAGATAGTCTTCCAATATTTCACAGAAGAAAACCTGAAAATTCAAATGAAATTTTTTATTCCCTAAACTCGCAGAATAAGTTTTACAATATCAAGTGACTTTTTTACTAACTCAATGTAAGTTTAATGCCTATTCCAGATTTGATCTGATGCATTAACTCTGGAAAAGCATTTTCTCAGGAGATTAATAAATAGAAAAAAGTTGCAGCAATAGGACAGTGACTTTTAGATAGGGAATCACAGATGCAATCTGAAGCGTTGCACCTGCGACTCACATTAGCATTCCCTTCTCTTTCCTTTAAATCCCTTTTGATATTTACTCCAGTGCAAAGAAATTAGGAGTGAGCTTTTTTCATATCCCCTTTTAGAACACCAGATCCATGCTCAGAATGCATGCACATTTATTGAAATTACTGCTGTGAAGACACCCAAAACCTACATGGCCCAGCACACAAGAATGGGTCTGCAGGGACTGCTCTCCCATGACCCCATAGCTCATATAGAGTGGGAACTCACCAGTTACCCAGAAGCAAGAGAATTTATAGAGAGCTCCTTCTCACCACCTATCTTTAAATGCATGTCCTTTGTTTGGATCTAACTCATTAACTTGACACAAGAAAAACAGCTTTTTCACCAAAAATTCACAGTTGCTTCAGATACGCAAGTGATACGTTTGTCTGTTGGAGAATAACCACCCAAAGGGCATAACATGAATATAGCTGGGAATACAACAAACAAAAAGGATTCAAAATAGCTTTCATGAAAAAAAAAATTATGCTGTAGTAGTTACTACCATAGTAGAACGCCCTTTCAGAGCTATAAAAAAAAAAAAAAAAAGAGTCTTCTCTCTCTCTGCTCAAGTGGTGGTGTTCAAGTCTGCTAATACAAGACTGACATATAGTTACCAGATAAAAGAGCACTCTTTTTCACTTGTTGTTAACTACTTTTCACCTCCTAAAAACACAAGGCTTTGGAAGTGTTCAATAAACAGCAGGTGTTTTGTTTAAATTCACTTTGCTTCTATAAGTCAAATTACAGTATTCATTTTAACATCAACAGATAGAAGTACTTTTGTCCATGGGATACAAACAGTGCAAGTGCAAGTAGTGCTTCATCTTGTACTTGTCATATTTATTTTTTAATAGTAAATGTAGCCAGTGATTTAACCCATCTATACCTTGTATGCAGCCTCATCCTGAAAGAACACACTTATTTTTCTCGAATGTAAGCATTATGACAAATACCTTGCCTTGGTAGCGTGGAGCTGTTGACATTTGTCTCAAATGATGGGGTACAATTGTGTTTCTGTGTAACCTCCCTCTTTCCCCCTGTACTTTTAAGATATTTTTTGCCCTGGCCTTCAAGGCAATGCTGAATCACACAGAGCACTTTAGTGAATATGTTCTTTGAAAAGCTGGGGTTTTTTTCTGTGGTTCTTGTTACACACAGTTCAAGTGACAACAAAAAAGAAACCCTCCCAAGAGATTGCCTTGCATGGTTTCTTATACAGTATATTGCTTAAAAGTGCAAGAACCCATATTGATTTCAGCTTACCAAGGACTAATGAAATAGCATGCATTGAAATTTTTATATACTGTGCAGAGACAAGGTTATTGACCTGAAACTAGAATTCTCAGGGAACATTCAGCACAACTGCAGTTACGCACTGCACAGCTCAACCCGAACCAGTTGAAATCTAAGCAGGGTAACATGCTTTAATTCTACTCATCTAAACGATAAGGGTGATTTTTTTTAATTCAGTAGATACTGAGCACATTTTAAGCTGTTCCTCCTTTTTCCAGCCACCTGCCCTATACAAAACATGCAAGATAAGCTGGAACAAAAAGCGAGGCTAGATCTGTGAAAGGAAGCTACTGTTTTAACTCAAATCAGCGAATGGTGAACTGGCATTTACAGTCCATGGCTGTCTGAAGACAACACCACAAAAAGCCTACTCCACAGCCCATGGGGGGACTTGTACTTGTAGAAAAGGGAAAGCTACTTTGCTACTAAATGACATTGACTGAACTCTGCTTTCAGAATGTATACTTCTGGAAAAAAAACACCACCACACAAAACCCCAAGGTAAACTTCCAGGTGTTCTCTCACTATTAGTTCATTATATATGTGCCCATTTTCAAAAAGGGTAGAAAGGAAGACCCTGGGAACTACCGACCTGTCAGCCTCACCTCTGTGCCTGGGAAGATCATGGAACAGATCCTCCTAGAAGCTATGCTAAGGCACATGGAGGCCAGGGAGATAATTCGAGATAGCCAGCATGGCTTCACCAAGGGCAAGTCCTGCCTGACGAACCTAGTTACTTTCTATGATGGTGTGACAGCATCAGTGGACAAGGGAAAACCAATGGATGTCATCTATCTGGACTTCTGCAAAGCCTTTGACATGGTCCCCCACAACATCCTTCTCTCTAAATTGGAGAGCTATGGATTTGATGGGTGGACTGTTCGGTGGACAAGAAACTGGCTGGATGGCCGCATGCAGAGGGTAGTGGTCAATGGCTCGATGTCCAAATGGAGACACCGGTGACGAGTGGTGTCCCTCAGGGGTCTGTACTGGGACCGGTGCTGTTTAATATCTTCATCAATGACTTAGACAGCGAGATCGAATGCACCCTCAGCAAGTTTGCGGACGACACCAAACTGCGTGGTGCGGTTGACACACCAGAAGGACGGGATGTCATCCAGAGAGACCTGGACAGGCTGGAGAGGTGGGCCTGTGTGAACCTCATGAGGTTCAACAAGGCCAAGTGCAAGGTCCTGCACCTGGGTCGGGGTAACCCCCAGTATCAGTACAGGCTGGGGGAAGAAAGGATCGAGAGCAGCCCTGCCGAGAGGGACTTGGGGGTGCTGGTGGATGAAAAGCTGGACATGAGCCGGCAATGTGCGCTGGCGGCCCAGAAGGCCAACCGTACTCTGGGCTGCATTAGGAGAAGCGTGGCCAGCAGGTCAAGGGAGGTGATTCTGCCCCTCTACTCTGCTCTGGTGAGACCTCACCTGGAGTACTGTGTCCAGCTCTGGAGCCCTCAGCACAAGAAGGACATGGAACTGTTGGAGCGGGTCCAGAGGAGGGCCACAAAGATGATCCGAGGGTTGGAGCACCTATCCTATGAGGACAGGCTGAGGGAGTTGGGCTTGTTCAGCCTGGAGAAGAGAAGGCTGCGGGGAGACCTGATTACGGCCTTTCAGTATCTAAAGGGGACCTATAGGAAAGATGAGGAAAATCTTTTTAGTAGGGCCAGCTGTGACAGGACAAGGGGTAATGGTTTTAAACTAAAACAGGGTAGGTTTAGACTGGATATAAGGAGGAAATTCTTTACAACGAGGGTGGTGAAACACTGGAATGGGTTGCCCAGAGAGGTGGTGGAGGCCCCATCCCTGGGAACATTCAAGGCCAGGTTGGACGGGGCTCCGAGCAACCTGATCTAGTTAGCAGTGTCCCTGCTCACTGCAGGGGGGTTTGAACTAGATGACTTCTAGGGGTCCCTTCCAACCCAAAACATTCTATGATTCTATAAACCCCAAACCAGGTAAATAAGCTTGTTAATACCTTTGAATATATTTAGAAATGTATTATAAAATTATTTCTTACACCTTTTTCATTTACTTATGAATTTTTGTTCCCTCAAAATCAAATTAATACAAAATTCACCAATTTTGTTTTTAGGAATGAAGACTTTCATATGCAAATTCTCTGTATTGCAGAGAAAAAAGTATTTGTCAACAATACAGATGTAATGGAAATTCTGAAAGCATTTCAGCTTAGTGACCAGGGCTGAGGGAGTATCATCATCTAACTCTGAGATTCTAGAAAGTAAGGCCTGATATTCTGCCCCAAGGCTAACGTGGGTATTTGTGCGCGACGTGCTACGTGCACACAGACGCTTCCTTGAATAGGTCAAAGTAGCAACCCCTATTTTGATCAAAATGAAACTAAGATCACCCAGGTGGAAAAGAATCTTACTGGGGGATGAAATTAAGTAGTTCTTAAAAGAAAAATCTACAGGGAAGTATGCATCATCTCTCCAACAAATCCTAAAAAGGTAATAAGTAATTACCTTTAGTAGTAGTAATAAGTTTCTTCAAAACCTCTATGATCAAAATGAACTGAAAAACAACCCTGGCCAACAGACAGTTACAAGTTGAAGCCATTTCCCCATCAGTGTTCACTTACACATCCCCAGTGGTTTGGAGCACATCTGAAACCTGGCATTTTTATTAATTCTAGCTTTTTTTTTCTCTCTCTCCAGTAGTCAGGGGAATAAAACATATGCTTTCTTTTCTACTCTAATGACCCTTTAACAGCCACATAAAGATACTGAGTAAGTGTTTGTGGGAGCAGGGAGAAAAAGCAATAAATAACTTTAATTAAATTCATTTAGTCACAACTGTGAAATCTCAGTATTCAATTTCTCACAGACAACTCTCTCATATATGTATAAACAGCCCTAGAACCGAGGACAAGCTAAAACATCTACTTTCCCTCTTCTAATTTTCTCTCCCTTTAACAACCTTTCAGACAAGGTCTCCCCAGATTTACACAATAGCCACCTGGATCTGCTTTCCTCCCAACAAGTTACTACTGGTAAAGCTTTCACAGGTGAGCAACTTTGTCAAGGCCTGAAAGGAGCTGGAAACCTTTTTCAAAAGGCCTTGTAACCCCATGAAGGTCTTGTCCTGTATCACTTGTGTAACCTCTGCTGTACAAGCAAATAGGCCTGGTATCACTATATCCATAAACACCACCATAAAAATCAATATTCTTTGCAAAAAAACAATAGTGAGGCTGTAGTAACCACCTCTGTTTAGCATTTGGCTTGTAAATGGCAACCAATTCAAACACAAAACTAACACTGGCACACTTCTGAAACCAGCAAGCTCTCAGCATGCTGCGAACTTCTGAGAAATGCAGAGCAAATTAAGTATGAGACCAAACCCAATAATACCTCCAAAGAGAAATGAATCATTGAAAAACCTCATAGTAGGAAGACAAATGAAGCAATGCTTTTTCATAAGAATGAGTAACTGAAGGAAGTTTTAATAGTTACCAACTTCTGTAGGAAGAAATGCTAACTCCTACTAGGAGAGCCCACTAAATAAGTAATCATACATTGAAGCAGCAAAGATTGTTATCTAAAGACAAAAAAAGATGATCTGAAAGGAGGGCGAGTGTGATTGCCAAGAAAAATACTGAGATCTACTATTGAAAAATAACCAAATTTGGTTTATGCACTCCCTTTAGTATCCTTCCATAATACTTAGTAACAAATAGCAGCAGCATTTTGCACTGCGCAAAATGTTGAGCTATTGCTGCTGTTTTACTGTAGGAGTGTGGAGGATTTTTTTGGTTTTCAGTTCGTCATAGATCCAACTTTTTCTTTTCCTTGCATATAGATAGATGCATGTAAACAGATTTGTTTCCTGAAAAGTCTTCAAAAAGTAGGCTAGTTGAAAAGAGCTTGCGTAAGTCCAAGGGAAACTACAGGCAATGACAGGCAATTGTGGCTGGTCATTCAGTCCATAACAAAAATAGATATTTAAACAGTCAGCCCAAACCTATTATTATCCCTCTTATCAAAATATCCTGCAACAAAGTCTATGAAATAATATCACGTGGAGATATCCTTACTGGTGGCAGTACTGTATGATGCCCTCTATGGACCAAAGTGGTTGTATGTTGTATTTCTTCATACTTGTATCAAGCATATGCTCTGGAGAACAAGGTACAAGGCTGCTCACCCCAACAGCAGAACTCCTCTGCTTAGCACTGAATAGAAGGAAAGGCAGAAGGACCATTCCCACACACTGGCTGCATCACCCTGGGCTGAACTGAAAGCTCACTCATTCTGTTCCTACAGCTCTCAGCTATGTTATTTATACCATGTAATGTCAGCTGTGAAGTAATTGCTGCCTCTAAGGCAGCAGAAAGGTCAATAACTCGTTTTACATAAACCACCAAGCAACCAACACACAAACAGAATCATCTCAGGGCTTCTCCGCAGCAGAAGCAAGCCTGCATGAGGATATGGGACCAGGGCCAGCCTGATCTTCCAGCAGGAACAGGAGGAGAAAGGGGAGTTGAGAGCAACAGTGAGCCAGCTGCAGAGGTACATGGATGGGAAGGGTTGGGCACCAAGCATGGCTTTTGGGGCAGCTCTGCCTCCCTAGCAGGAGCCGCCTCTGCGTACACGCTGACCCCTCACAGCAGCAGCTGGCTTTCCAAAGCCCTGGCACAGGCAAAGCAGCAGGACCACAACGCATTTGCCATGGCAAAGAGGTTTCCTTCTCTCCACAACCGTTTTGCTTAAGCAGAGGAAGCCCTTTCACATCATAAACACATCAAGGTATTACAAAAGAAAACTAGATTAGAGATGTCCTGATCTCCTGAACTGATCTTCTAGTCCTTGTGACTCAAATGGTGCACTCTAACCTTAAAGCAAGTTTTAGAACTTTTAATATAATTATTTTGCAGGAAATAGATTCTCTGATAGAAATTGGCCCTTAATTTCTGGGAATTCTACATTACTCTAGCAGCACCTCTAGTATGTGAAATTAGAGTGACAAGAGTTGGGGGAGAAAGAATTGGACAGAAAGAGTTAGAGAAAAGACATTAAAAAAATCAGAAACAGAGAAAAAAGCTATTAAAATGAAGAAAAAAAGAAATACACAGTTCCAAGGACAGTACGAATTAGAAAATGCATTGTGGTACAAGCAACCCCAGCTAGTCTGTGAAAATCAAAGTTGTATGTGCCCATGTCATCGCACTGACAATATTGACTAACTTCTCTAAGCTACTAAAGAAAGTAAAGTCTTATTATTCTCCTTTTCTTCCAAAGTTTGAAGTGTTTCCATCACTCTTGGATAGATTTCTGCAACAGCAACTTTACATCCTGTTTTTAAATAGATAAAATTGTTTGTGGAGTTCAGTATGTAAATAAACTATATTGAACTCTTAGTAAGCTACTAAAACTGTATTTGTTACTTAGAATAGCAATGTATTTACTGGGTTTAAACGTGGTTATTTCCAGCCTTTCAGGACTGTGAGACAAATATATATTTGTACTTGTCAATCCTGCCTGCTTTATATATATTACCCCTTCTTAAAAACAGTGCATAAGAGATGGATAAATTGGTTTTCTGTTAGTTGTTTCTGGGATTCTTAGAACAGCTGAAGTGCTTCACACCAAGTAGAGAATCTACCTGTACACTGGTAGGTTGTTTTAAGAAAGGTGTTGAATGGGTTAAAAATAAGTGTTACCGTGAGCTCCATACAGACAGAGGTAACCCTTGAAACCAAAGACACTTATCTTTGCCTCACAAGGCATGTGAGCCAATATTTTATGTCAATAAATGCAACCATGGGACCAATCACATACAGGTACCACCATTCAACGTGGTATGCAAAATAAAACTCATTACATTGGAACAGAATAGGCGAAGGAGGAATTTACAGGACTTGACAAAACCTTTATAATCATATGCCCAACAACAACTAAGAATTGACCTTGAAAACTTCTCCCTTCACTGTGTCTAAAAAAACCAACAAAAACCCCACACCCACCAAAACCCCCACCAAACCGAAAGCAAAATAAACCCCACAAACCCTGCTCTTCTAAAGTAGTACTAACATTATTATTTACTACATTGGTATGACATTGCCCAGGGGTCAGTAGGTAACTACAAAATAATGTAACGGAAGTGAATAAAAGCTAAGCACAAAGCAAGACAAAGCGCAGCGACTAAAACTGGTGAGCTGTGTAATTAACATGTTGACAGAGACCCGAATCCCACTAGTACTTTTTTCTTTTCCCATATCACTCTTCCTCAAGAAAACACATTTCTTCTAATCATCAAAGAGCTTTCAGTGTTAAGACTTCAGCTGTCATTTTAAAAGTTAAGCCTTTTCGAATTACTTCATAATGTCAGTGGTATTCCAACATAAACATGAAATGCAATAAATAGCAAATGTAATCTCTTCACAAAACACACAAACTAATCCTTGTTCCTACAGTTGTTTCGCTGCCAAATAAAAAACATTTACAAAGAGTAAAAGTGAATTATCTGAAAGGTCCCTATTGAAGTCAATACCGAAATTCCAGATATCACATATCCAGTTATTTAAGAAGAAGTTTTGAAGCTGAAAATTCAGTTATTTGAGAAGTGAGACCCCTCCTCTTAGTCAGTCAGCTTAAAAACTAGCATTTTATGTTATTTAAATGTTTATGTTATCAAAAAGGCAAAAGAATGGTACTGCTATGTACAACAAATATACTTCCTTTTGGCAAATATACAACAAATATACTTCATTCCACACATCTCTTTCAGGCTTAGTTTCTTCTACACAGATTCTGCTGCAAAGGCAGTTAGAGATAAAAGACATAGGAAGCCTATTAGCACTACCTTTAAGGGTAGATCATTGAAGAGCTCTTAAGTACTTCACGCTCCTTACTGATCCTGCACGTCTGGTTTTCAGTATCTGGTTCTAAAATCCAGAACCACAGTAATTTCTCCCAGTTCTCACTGTCTGCAGTAGAGGCAGTGGGGTTCCAGCCTTGCCTGAATAACCTCAGAAGCAGAAAGGACTTAAGTGAAGAGGCCTGATCCAGCATCCACTGCGCTTAAAATGCATTTGCACGACTGCACCGGTCTTCAAATCAGATCTGCATTCCTTCAAACATTTGTGTCAAATACAGCTCAACCTGGTAAGCTCAGATTTCTCTAAAGCAAAACATCTCTGCGTATCTACATCAGCATAAGATTGTTCCTTACAGCCTTGCAGTTTGCCCAGAGGTTGAGATGAAGCTTTATGAAATAACCTCTCTGTACTACCAGACATGCTGCACTTACTGTAGGAGCGGGTTACTGTCACCAAAGAGGTTCAGTAGCTTTGTCACGATGAGAAGCAGAGCTCTACTGCATAGAGCTCTGGGAGGTGAATGAGACCAAGAAACATGTCCACCACCAAACTCCAAAATAGTATTTATACAGTGGAAAATATGCAAGATAAAGGGGAGAAGAGTAGATTTAAAGTGGAATCTGTCAGCTACCAGAGCACACTAGCTCCTGTATAACAGGTATCTTTTTCTCTTGTCAGCTAACGCTGGCTCTGGGTCATTATCAAAAAAGCCTATTCTACTTTAGTGCAGCTCTGAATATCATTACAACAATGTGCTAGAATACTTTTGGAAATACTGTGTAAACTAGGAGTTAGTTTGCAGCCAAGTAGCCACTGTGTACACACAGTAGTCCCTGGATAATAAAGAAAACACAATCCCTGCTCTGGAAAGAAACTGGTTCCAGCATACATAGGTGATGAATGTGGTGAAACAATCTAGTCCTTGGCTTTTACACTGGACTTGCCATGCAGCCAGACCCCAATTTTGCAGGCAACATCCAAAAAGCAGATTTCACAATGGTATATGAACTTAGGGAGAAAGTGCTACTTCGCACCACATTTGCAGAATCGCACTTTGAAGTATAGATAGCCCAGGTATGCACATAGGCAGAGATTCCTCTCCCTAAGAGGAGGATTATTTTACAGATGCTGAAGGATGGTTTATGGTTTCAGCTTTTGGTTGTACAGTCTTGGCAAAAACGCTAATTGCCTTCGATTAGGGACACAGAAACTGTGATGTTTCAAAAATTACAGAAAATTGCTGTTGCTGTCCGCTTATCTTTCGAGGCCAAAGTACGTCATTTATTTTATTATTCCCGAAAGGTATCATACTTGGCACATGACCATACTAGAGTGGAAATTTCCCGACATACTAGATTGTATCAACACAATTTGTCATTGAGCAATAATTCTTTGCATGCAGATATCTGGATAAGCTCCAATAAAAACCTGTGTAAAACACTAAACTACAAACATTTTAATCTTGCAGACTGACGTGGAATGTTTGACTCCTGGCCTAGGCCTTGCTCTTCAGCATAAGCACTGCAAGCAGTTTTCCTGTTAGCGCTTCATGTTTAGCATTATTGTTGTAAAGGGAAAAAAACCCCACAAACATAGGTTTTATTAGAATCTATTTATCTACAAGAATAAAAAACAAACATGACAAACCAGGTATACTACTACCAGTTTTCACTGCCATAGTCCTAAACCCACAGCTGTTGAATTTATCCTAGTATTCTCTCCAGCTGACCATGTGTTTCCAATTTTAATTGTAAACTTTTTCTTTACCACTATAAAACAATATTTTCTAATCAGAAGATGGCAGTAGACAAGATACTCTATTTTTAAGCCTGAAGGCACTCTGGGAAAGTCAATTGGCTCAGTTATTCAAGAGGACTGCCAGTGGTGCAGTCCAAGATAACTTCAGTGTCAAAGTGTAAAAATGCTCACAATAACAATTGGCTAATAATTAATTTATACCATGACCTCATTTTTTTTTTTCCATCTTTTCTAGACACTAGAACATCAAACATGACAACTTACTATTTACAGGACATAAAAATTAAAACATTTAGAAGTCCGTAAATGTGGGAACATCATCAAGAAAAACATTTTTAGATACTAGAGAATTACTGCATTGATTGCTTTATTTACCACTGCACCTTCTCATTAAGATTCTTCGTATAAAACTATTGCATAGCTGGCTTTATCTGAAGCCCTGAAAATCTGTAATTTCTTGCCTGTGAACTGAAGACAGGCTCACCGACGAGTCCTTCTACAGCAGTTTTTAAATGAGGAAGTTAACTTCATGGGCATTGAATTATAGCAATATCATAGCTGAGCTGAGGTGCATTCTGCTACACCTGGAACTGACTCGTGTTAATGTAGATAAAAATCTAATTTTGCAACCTAAACTAGGGGTGGCAAAATTCAGCGTTGCACTACCAGCAATAGGAAGCAGAGCGGGCAAGAGCAGTGTCATGCGATGAACAGAGTTGTTGGGAAACAGCAAGTGAAAGGACTCTCATCAGGCTTTTGGAGATCTGTGAGAAAGAAGAGAGGGGAAAGTAGTAACTGAACGTTTCTTGTTCATGAGAGCAAAGACAGATGTGATTGAAGATCCTAGTATGTATGTGGGTGGGGAAGGTTCCTGGCCAAAAACAGAAGGCAGCTCCAAACAGAAAGGAGTCAGAAGGAAGAGCTGGGAGGTTGGCAGAAGCAGTGTCAGACAGGGAGGGAAGAAAATCTCTCTTCCGCTAGCCTATGGTTTCTTTTCTCATCATTAAAGTAAAGGAGAGAAAAAAAAAGACTGAATGAAACTATTAAATGGTTCCCAATATACTCACTTTTTTATACCACTTAAACATGTATATTCATCAGCCAGAAGTTAAATAACAGATTCTTTAATATTCAAACTAATGGACATTTACAATATTCACTACAGAGAGGATGAGTGTTTATCACAACTAAAAACTAAAAATACCTGAAGCGTATGTTTAAATTGTGAGGTTTTTTCCCCTCTCACGTTCATCACATCATCTCATGTGGAAGCCCAAAACCTTCCCAAGAAAAAAAAACCCCAAAAAGTCCATTCTCTTTCTTCAGTTGAGAACTTACTAAGATAAAATACATACCACCTTTTCCTCTGATACATACATCCAAAGCCCATTTTCTCCTCCCAGAAAAAAATAAGTTTCAAGTTCACATTATTCCATGCTAGCATTCATCCACCCCTTGCTGTACCCCCTCGGAACTGTGCAATATTCCTGGCAGTGCCAAACACCAAAATGCCTGTGTGACAGATGGTATGGCTGGCAGTTTACATGCCCCCAAGTCTGGCAGGCAAAAATATCTGATGAAGAACAGCATTTTGTGTTTTGGGGGTATTTTTGTTATGGATGTCCAGGGGCTGAGGAGTTCCTGCAGGGTTGTCTTTTGGGGTCGTTCTTTGGTTTTTATTTTTTAAACCTATCTGTATTTATTTAAGTATAAGCTTTAAATTGCTTGCTTCACCCCCCTTCTCCTCCCCTTTTTAGTACGTCTCTAGAGGCAACAAGCCAGAAAAGAATGATCGTTAATGTGCAACAGTGTCATGCCTTAACATGCTTCTCAGTATTTTACAGTTTAACTAGTAGTCCTCTAGCCTATACTTTAAAATCAGCTTTTCCTATACCAAACCAAAAAGAAAAAATGGTACATTTTTAATTCCTTTTTTTAATTTAAAATTTGGACTCATTTTTAACATCTGCTCAGGCATTTTAATAGATTCTGCCTTATCAAAGGAAAAAATTACAGGAACCTAGGTACTTATAAGTACTTCACTTACATAACCATGTAAGGTAAAATTTATAAAAATATTTTGCTCCTATTTTCAAATGAACAGTCACAGGGGCAATAAAGAAAACTAAGTACTAACCTCCTTGTCACTTTAGTTTAAAAGACAGAAGAGCTATTCTGAACACAACTCAATGAGAATTGAAGCAGTAACACTCCATGTGTTATTATGGCCAGACTCAGAACTAAATATTCCAGAATTCTGTCCACAATCATCTTCTCCATTAATCTGTATTACTTGCATTAAAATAAACATAATTTCCCTCTAGGGAATCTAACAGCTTTCATAGGGAGACTCCAATATTTTGTTTGAGGATGGGTCATTTAAGAGGAGACAATTTCTTATGGTATCACGTCCCTTAGTTTTACCCACCTAGTTTAAATTAATTACCTAGGCTCTCTCCAACACTTCTTCACAGGATATCAAGCAAGCTGTCCAGGCAAAAAGAATGCTAAAAAGTCCATTTTCCTACACTGCAGCCTTGCAGGTCTACAAGACTGGAAAGCTCCCAAAGATGGCATAAGATACTGCTTACATGCTGACAAAATATGCCTTGATAATTGGATGAAGGGACTTCCCAGCCAGCTGATGGCAAGTGAAACTGTACTGCATGACCCTCTTTGGGAAGCTTGGTGACAGTATGAGTTGGCTAGAGATGGTCATGCAGCTTGGTAGGAAAGACCTGATTTTGCTAAAATGCTAATGCAATCAAGTCCCCAAGACATCAAAATTTATAACTGCCAAGATTGTTGTATCAAGATTACTGTAACTAGTTCTTATTAGTCACATTGTCATTACTAAAGGAATTTAATGACTAACAGGACCCTCAAACTAAAACCCCACAAAGTTTTACCTTTTGTAGAAAACCCCAACAAAATAAACAAAAACGCAAGAAAAAGCCCAAAGAAAAAAGAGGCCATGTTTTTGCTACCAACAGTTCTCATGGCAAGCTCTGTTTAGTCATAGCAAGCCACCCTAAGACACGGTAATGGCTCTCAAAGCCATTTCATGACAACAAAGTTATATTTACACACATAATTAAGGAAGATCAAATAATGTTTCAAATAGTCTTAACACACAAGCTTCTAGCATGGCAAGATACAAATTCCTTATAAGAAAGCAGCTATTTGAACTGTCCTCTTCATATTGATGTATTTGAAACAAAGAGAAGGAAGCATCAGACTTATCTATGCAAAGCAAGAATAAAACTGCTTTTTACTTATTTCTCAAAAAGTATTTTGCTTGAAGCCTTCAAAACAAGGCTTCTTTGGGGTTTACAGGCATCACGTCATGATTTCACCAACACAGTCTGTTTCTGGTGATGTCAATGTCTCTGTAAGTGCTTATTAAGCAGGTTTTATCAATGGATTAAGAAACAGCTCAGCTGCCAAGAAGAGCAAAATAAATTTTAGATCAAAGCATATAATCAACAGACATAGCAGGTGACTAAGTACCGTCTGTCAGCATATTGTTCTATGACACAGAAGGTGCATATATATAAAAAGAGTGGTGCAGAGATGATCTGCTTCCCCACCACCACCTTTTTTTGAGTAATATGATCAGCTGGTGTCAGAGTTGAGTATGTGCCAGATAAATTAAACCAGCCAGGGGCTAATATGTGATACAGGCCAAGTTGTGCAGAATTTTCTTTTTAAAGATTTGCATTCATGAATGGGCATAGCTTGCCTCATTACGTGGCGATGTTGACTTTTTTGAAATCTCCTGGGTTTGGCTTGTGCTGAATGAATTGCCTTAAGTCAGTCTGACTATTACAAATGCCAAATTTTTCTCCTTTATTTAAACTACTGAGAGAAGAACACTTTACTATGTTTTCCAAAGTAAGTTACATGAAAAATAAGTGCAGAATTTCAGGTTTAAGTAGGTGATAAAGATGTATCACTGAACACACTAACAGTTCACATTAAAAAATACCCTAGAGTTGCATAAAAGCTTCAAAGTATCTTGCATATTTGAAAAGAAAATATATTTAAAATAAGAAACAATAACTGCCTAAGTGTGAATTTGGATCTTGCCAGAAGCATGAACTGTTTGCTCATTCCCTTACAGCAGAGCATTCACATACAGGAAGATTTTTCCTATGACATGACTTTCAGCAACATCAGCCCTTAAACTCCCACTGCATCATCAGCTCTCTGAACTGGGCAAGACTCTGACACACTTCCATCTCTGAAAGCCCTCGATCTTATCCCAAAGCAGAGCACAGTGCTTGTTTAGCTCCAAATACATTTTGACTTACAGCCTCATCCTGAGCTAAGCCTGCTCTCCAGGCAGAGCAGGAGTCCACTGGAAATCCTGCCCATGAGACCTTGCCTCCCTAAACCTAAAAAAAAAAGGTGAGTTCCAGCTGCAAGAATAACTGAGCAGCAGATCCATCCGAGATCAGCCCATATCCTAACTTCCCCGGCTGAGCAGGGCTGCAGAGAAATCCCAGCTCTAAAGATTCTCACTTCTCTAACCCTCCCTTATAGTGTGAAATTTGTAGATTCATTACCGTTGGCATTCATTGACACTTGCCTGCAACTGCACATTAGGATACATAGATCTATTGCCTCTGAAGTAGCTCCATTGGTTTTGTTCTATGCTTTACAGGAGTATGTTCTAATTCTTGATCTGGATGTGTGACCTAACTGCATTGCAAGTCTGCATAAGACAGACGTACAATGCGCATCAGCTCCTCTTTTCCCATACTCTGCTTTGCAGACGCAAGTAGCTGCATCTTCACCCCATGCAGGAATCTGGACACATTCTAAGCAGAAACACCTTGAAAAATGAGGGGACCAGATTCTAAAGCATGTCATGGCACATATCTAAAGGTTAAGTCTAGACTCAGGCAACAGTAACAAAAATCCTATTAATTTCACCCAAGATCACACTTGAGATGCTCAAACAAGAAAATTTAAGTCCAAGTTTAACATAGCAAAATGTTAAATGCCAAATGAAAACCTTCAAAAAGGAAAATGAAACAAGAAAAAGCAATATTAGATTATATTTTACAGTAAGACCCTTTGTTCCTCCAGCATGTTGTTTAGCCTAAGCTCTTGGCTAAGAGCTCCATCCATGAGAATTTTTCTGAACCAATTACTCCCTCCTTTTGTGCAAGATGAACCTCCTCTTCGACATCCTCATCTCCACTTGACATTCAAAGCCAGCATCTTGTTTTGTTGGTATTCTTTTTACTTTACTTGTTTGGAACATAGTTTGATGACACAGATCTTTATTGGAAGTGGCTGTGATGATCATACCTCCATCTCCATTCCCAGCTCCACACCCTTCCACAGTATCTGAAGTTAAATGCCTTCCCCGTTCCCCTTCCAACATACCAAAGTTGTCAGTGCCTAGTGTAATGATACATCCATGGCTGGCTGGTGAAGAGATGTTTAAAATATTTTCAACTCTATCACAGTACTTTGTCATACAGGTCAAGAAGTATTCATACTAAAACCATGCCATCGTGCCCCTTAATCTGAGATCACAACACTAAGTATTAATAAAACAGTACAGAAACATTAGCTCAAGTGTTTTCTCCGAACTGCCTTTCCTCAATTTTCTGTTGTCATTAGAGGCTGTTGGCATTACAGACCACAGTGGGCATAATTTCATCAAGGAACACAAAGGAGAATTTTACAAAAGGGTACATTCATACCATAAAAAAGAGACATCTTAAGTTTGTGTGGGAAAACAGAGATTGAGAGACATTCACTTTGCAGGGGAAAGCTGTCAGAGGATTTTATTCCCTCTGCTTACAAGATGGCTGTTTCTAAATAGCTTTACTTTCTGCTTTTGTGGGGAAGAAGTAGGACAGTGAAAAGAATGAAGACAGCAGTAGGCGTTTCTTTGTTTTGAGACAGAAAATAATAACAGAAAAGTCAAAGAACCTCTTACAAACACCAGCAAGGATTGAGAACAGAATATTCCCATCAAAGCGCAAAGCTGTAACAGGAAGACTGGGGGAAGCCTCCTGCTCAAAATATGAAAATCTCACTATAATTCTCCAAGCTCAGACAGGTCAAATAAACTATTGTCTTTTCCATGTGACTGGTCATTTACTCTGGTTGATGCGATAACACACATTATCATCTCAATCTTTTTTTTTTTTAAATTAAAACCAAAAAAAGATTGTGATTTTATTTCCAGAAAAAATTAAATCTTTAGAAATTGGCATAAAGTTTACTAACACACTTGCAGGTTAGTTTTAAAGATGTACTCTATGAGCTAAAAGGATATTCTGCTCATTATAGATACTTCCCCTCCCCACAAAAGCTCCTTTAAAAAAACCACAATGTATTATTCAAGTTAAAATAGAGTAAAATTGTAAAAGAACACCAAAGGAATTTTAAGTTTTTAAAATTTTCTCTTGGTCTACCTAGAAATCTTGATTATCAAAAGTTGGTAAACTCAAACTCCTGGCTCTGGCAATAAATATAGCAAGTCAAGTAATTTATATTTCTTATGGTCTATACTAATCTAAGATGATCTATGATATTTTTCACCCCATATTCACTCTGGCTACTGATCTACTACAGAAGATTAAGATCTAAAAGTTCAGACCGCAAAGTCAAAAATGCAGATTTCATATCCATAAATTAACTCCCACTCTTACAAATCAGCTATCTACCCCATTCATGAGCACTTTAAACTGGTCCCTCCTCAGGCATGGAGGATATTTTAAACTTCAAAGTTAATCCTCTCTTGATCTGGATTAAGTGCTGTAGAAGCCTGCAAGTCTTTCTGACTACTCTTGGCCAGCTGTTAAGACCCAACAGTTTCCTTTATTTATTCCTTAAAATTAAAAATGCATTCCTGTCATGAATTAACCCTTTCCCTACTAAAACACATATTATCAGCTGTGAGTTTTCACTACTGCAATATAGTCTACACTCTGTTTGTATGCTTCATATAGGTATTGCCAAGGAGACAAGTAGATGTTGGCATACATGTTGGCATCACAATTGTGATGGGGGACACACTACATCAAATTAACTATGAACTGAGGTTTATGTGTATGCAAACTAGGAATTTTAGATGGAAAGAGGACTTGGTAACACATAAAATAAGTGTCAAACCTAAGAAATGGTCGTATTGAAACTGGTTGAAACACTGAATAAAGTCAGTATCTCTAATGTTACCTACCTGCCTTTGAATCAACATTTCAACTTCAGTTTCTGAAGTTATTTTCATGATTATTTGGGACTACTTAAACTTAATACCTCAAGAGGCCTCATTTGCCCAGTTTACAAAAAGCTAAATAGGCTGCAAGCATATGTCCTCTCTTGGCTGCAGATCGCGGCTGCAGATCGCTGCTGATGCTGAAGAGACCTTTGCCTGTTAGACTGTCCCTCACCATTCCCCAGTGTTTTAATGGAGATTATACCTCCTTCTCCCATCCTCCAATCAATACGAGTTATTTAATAAAAAAGCAGCATTAAAATCCCCAAATTAAGTTAGATTAATTTAAAAGATACTGTGGTTCTCTTCCCTCACACTGAGGTTCTTTCTGAGTAAGTCTCAGTGATGTTAGATGAAAGCCAACTTGTTCAATTAATCATTACTTTGTTCAACTATTTTATGAAAATACTATCTATATGGTAACAGAGGTGTCAGCAAGTTGGGGAGCTGGCATAGACCGTTACAGGGCAACTGCATTGTAGCTTGATAACTGCTACTCTTAACAGCTTCAGTGTGCACAACAGCCACAAGCCATTTGGCCAAAGTTTCAAATGTTTCAAAACCAGACCTGGAGCTGGACTCGGCTTCACATAATCACTACCATTCCCAGGAAGCAGTTAGGAGATACAATAGTAGAGGAAACTAGAACAAAGTTCTTCTGTAATATTACAAAAGACAAAAATACATAAATTTTACTTCTCTACAGGCTGCACAAAGACTTTTGGTTTATGAAAGACTTTCAGGAAGAAAAACTGCTCGCATATCTTGTATGTATTAACTTGCCACCTATTCCGAGAGGCAACCTATCACCTTCATGTTGCAGTAAGACCAGGACTGTGGGTTTGGGGGCTGTTTTTTAAAAAGACTTCTGCCAATTTCTGTCTGTAGATCTCAAGCAGTTATGCTTTATGGGTATCTAATCTTACACAAAAGACTAAGTTTCGCCTCTTTCAAAAGTTATCCCAGGCAAACATCAACTTAAAGTGGACAGCAGGATGCCTAACTATCTTAAGAGTATTAGGAGAGGCTTTTGCAAAGAATTAGCTATTCCATCACCATGCAATGGAGAAACCACTCCCTTAAAATTACTGAAGTCTCAGAATTTATGGTTTTATAGCCTTTTCTCCTATTGTAGTCTTGTGTATTTTTTTTCTACTTGACCAAGAACATTTAAGAAGTTTCACTGTCAGTTCTTCCCCGTGGTTTGTTGGAGAAGAGCATCTCATCTGCCTACCTACATAAACGTATCATCTCACCTCCTGCAGTACCCTGGATCCTTGCCAATACTCATACGTAACTATGAAACTAATCACAGTTTGATATTACAGCATTTTAATTTAATTCTAAGAACACAGTGTGATGCAAACATTTGCAAAGCAAACCGAGAACAGCTACAAACAAAACTTCAAAGCGCTGAACTTGTCTGTTCCATTCTAATCAAAGAGAAGCCAGTGGCTGCAAACAACTTCACACAAAAGCAATAACTATTAATGAAAATCAGATAACCTTGTTATAATTTGAAATTTCTGGAGGCATTGTGGGCATCCCTCTGCTCTCACAAGGAATCCATTTGTACCAGGGGCTAACCACAAGGGAATCAGCACTTTTCAAGCTAATTCAGGTGAAGGCATACAAGCACTGTTGAGACTATTTTTCCCAGCTTTTCATTTCTTGGGAACATACCTATTTTACAACATGGAGCAATCAAAATCAGGGTAAGCAAGTACAGATCTGCAACCGATTTTTTACAAAACCACTCCTGCAGACATGTTAATATGCAAGTAGATAGAAGGTTTGCCTGGACAAAATATGTTAGCAATAGGAGAAGTTTTTGGTATTTTTATTTTTAAAAATATCTAACTTCTATTAGAGACTCATACCCTACTATTCTTCAAATTCTTAAGAAATAATACCTTAGCAGTAACTAACAAAGGGGGGATTGTAATCTTAAAGATTCACCTGTGTGGTTTCTCAGCAGAAACTCTCCCAGACTTTGAGTAGCCAAAATAAGATTTTTAGAAATCCATGTTCAAAAAGGGGTTAAATCACCTTCTTTCTCTACCAAGTTTCAGCCTAGATGCTTGCACATTTCTGTTTTGATGATAATACACCTAGTTAATTTGTCTATCACTTGCATCTTCCATCATGAACTAAAAAAAATTAGCAGACAAATTAACTAAACACTACACTTAAAATTAAGATTATGCTACTCTGTGCTGCCTTGGACCTTTGATTTTATCTATCAGAGTATCTCAGAAACTTTACAGGCATAAGTTTTTTGTTTTTTTTTTAAATAATAGCCATTAACAAAAGCCAAACACTTATAACCTAAAACAAATGCTTGGCAGGGGTCCCCTATTTTGCAGGGTTTCTACAGGCACATAATAGTTCTTCCACCATTTTCAAGCTTAGTTTTTTTTTTTTTTACTTTTACAATTCAAAATAAAATTCTAAGTTATTTTTTATCCATGCATAGGTCAGGATAAACACTTTTTAGTGTTTGCAAGTATTATAACTTAAAAGACTGCAGTCTTTTCTCTTGGTTTATCATGTGACTTCAGAAATAAAAGCCCTGGAACCTATTATTATCTTGATCAAACAAATATGGACAGAAGGCAAATATGAACTTTTTTTGCTCTCTTCAATAATCAAAGTAACACAAAAGTACTCAGTGGGTATATAATCTTTAAATGAAAATCTTATTTCAATTCTCAGAGCACTTCTAACTTTCAATTATCAAAATAAAAAGCAAATCTTGTACAAGAAAAAATTGCAAATAACCCTGTATGAAGAAATATACTAGAAATAAACATTTTAACCCCAACCCACTTTGCTACAATATAATTGCAAAGCGAAGCCAGCTGATTTTATTAATAACATCCCAGACATCTTAAAATACAGAATAATTGCAAGGCACTTGCAGGGCTTTCTGGTGATGTAAATACATTTTTTTAAAAATAAAGCACTTTAATAAGCAATTAATAATCTCCAAATGCCAATATTTTAAACAAAAGCAGAGCCTGTATTGCAAACTGTACTTCCTTCTAAACCAGGTAGTTTCTTGGTAAGATTTTTTTGCCTGGATGGTACAGTGCCTGCAGCTACTGTGCCATGGAACTGTGTCTTTAAACAAGAAATATGCAAGATCTTGCATAGCCTTTTTGATCTTGCAAATGTCAGACTTCAGGGCTGTTTGTAGTATCATCTTACAGTTACAATTTGAGTTTTTCATATTACTTATCAGTTATACAACAGAAAACTGATCATAATTACATTCTCAGCAATACTATCTAGACATTGTGTTGCTCTAACTACTGCTCTCATTGTCTGTAAAACCACAATTCTTCCAAAAATTTGTAACATCATTTGCCAGCTTCCTTAACTGGAAAACAACAAATGTATGGGCTCCAAGTAATTTCAACTCCTACTTCCATTAAAGCCAGGGAGTATTCCAAGTACATCTGCGTGGCCTTAATTTAGCCAAGAAATGGATACTGCTTCAAACAATAATTATAAAAATATAAAGCCTTAAAATGAAATTTTAAGCAGACAGCTTTATTCTAAGAGAGGCCAAAAAGAAGAAGGAAGATTTTTTTAATTTTTGTTTGTTTGTTTTTAAACAAAGTCAGTACACTTTGCTATTTAGCCTGGAAGCTGGATTTCATATTTTCCCATTTCAGAATACTTTAACTTCTGATTTGGCCCTATTCCATAAATCAGAAGATACTGTCCAAAAATAAGCAAAACAGAGAACAGCATATCCTGTGTTCTTGGCAGCATTGACCCCCTGAGGATATGCTTTCACTGCAGTTACCCTAGGCTCATATTTGGCTGTTGCCCTTTCTCACCCACAAATAAAAAAATTCTTCCTTTCATATTTAAAAGGACTGTACACCTAAGGCTAAACATTATTGTTGCTTGACCTCCCATATAATTTCCCCAATGAACTTACAAGGAGACAAACTTTCCCTACAATTCACTGTGAAAAAATCATGAGATAACTTTGATTTATTCCCCCCCCCCCCGTGCAAAAAGAAAAGAGCTACATTTCCAGAAGCACCAACGATACACACAGGATCAGCACTAAGGACAAAATATTCAAATAAATCTCTGCAATGCAACAATTAAGACACTGGATTTGGCTACCCTGGCTCTTAATTCTGCAGGGTACACAGCTCCACACACCTCCCTGCAGGTGGAGGAGCAGCTTAGAATGCCTGGTGTCTCCCGTACCTTTTTGCACCCCAACCTCCAGCTGAAGTTCTCTACTCCCTTCCTCCCAGGGCACCACAGCTCGTGCTGGTCAGAGGAGAATTATTACACTAGTTGAGCCTATAAGGCAGCTTCAGAAAACAGGTAGAGGACTGATGGGGAAGCAAACAGCAACACATTTGTGGGAACAAGCAACAAACTTAATCTACCCTCACCACCAAAAAGACCTGACCCCAAACTTATAGCAAGCTGTATCTCAAATCAAGTCTGCAGTGTAAACATACTGTCAGAGACTCACAGTAGCAGTAACACAAAATCTCTCTCCCTGTTTTTGCAAGCTTTTAACTATTTTTCAGCTGGAAATTCAGACAAAGCACCAATGAGAAATAAGAAGCAACAGGTTTACAAAAATGAACAGCATGACGGAGGACAGAAAAATCTTTATAAGGAAAAGCTTCCTCCAGCCTCAAGAGCTGACTGAGGCACACTGTTCCCCACAGACAGTGGAGGAAATGAAAGGCCTAGGTTCGAGTCCTGTGATCCAGAATCTGTATTTTCTTTTATAGATTATGGGCTCAATTCCTTTACCGAGCACTACTCTTATTCTTCCAGGGCTTATTTGTAAACCAAGAAGCACAAAGGAATTAAAGAGTCACTAAATCTCACAGGCCCAAAAGCTACATTTCAAAATGTGGATTGGCTACGAGTTGATAAATTCGAGTGCAAGGATTTTTGCCTCAAAGACAGTCCAGACAATAGCTTTGGTACTTATTAATGGCATCTTTCATCTGGAAGCAAACTCTGGAAACTAAGCAGCAATTTAAATGTAAAAATTAAGTATTACACTCTAGATAAGATCTTACTAGAGGGGGTATGGTTGACTTCTCACCATAATTTTTTTTCTGTTTAACTAAGCCAGCCAAAACCCTCTTCGTGTTTCCACTGTCACATTTTATAAAAATAAACCACTCTGTTATCAGCATAGCAATGCTCCCCAAACAAATCACACCACTCATCATCTTGGTTATGCCAGGAAAGCTTCCTGCTGTAGACATACAATTAATCAGATCAGAAGTTCTACCCAGTCTGCAATGAAAAGTATTTCATGTATGGTTCCCTGCAGCACTGGCACATGCTCGCAGGGCAGCATCAAATGAGGCAGCGCTAAAACTGGGAGCATCTGCCTTAACATGGTGCTCTGTCCCAAATAATTAGCCCATCTCCCTCCACAGGGCATTCACTAGGAAACACTTTTCAGGAAGGGGTATGAACAAGGGAATTAACAGGGTTTAAAACCCCTGCTATGAAATGCATCTTACATACACAGCAGGGTCAGGGGGATAAATGAAAAGAGAAAAAAACCCCACCTTGTTCTCCCATATATCTTAAGGATTATTTCCTTCCACAGTAAAATAAGATTTAATTTACTGCACGGAATATTTTCTAGCAATCTAAGTGACTGGTTTGGGTTTTTTTCCTTAATAATGTTGATCTTTGAATAATATTCAGCACTACACCTTTTGAAAATTCAGATTTCTGAAGAGTGTCCAAGTAGATTTAGTTTTGTTTGCTGAGTGATCCCAAAGTGTAAAAAAATGCTATTTCTCCAAAGTAAATCTGCTCTCCAGCACTTAAAAAGAAGTGATTATTCCGGTTCTTCAATCCCAGTCAAGGAACTGCATAAAGAATGCAGAAAGTCCAAAATAAACACACATTGTAAGAGCTAAGTACACACACTAACTTCTCAACATACCTTGCGAGTACCCCAACAATTCTTATTTTCTACTGTTGGCAGAATACACAGTGATCTTTCTGCATGACTGTTGTAACTTGCTCTGTAATTTTGTGCCAAAACCAGAAACATGGTAATGACATTGAATAGGTAATTAGTAACTATTAGAACAGTATACAAACTAGGGCGTAGTCAAGGTGCTAGCATCTGTCTAAGCCACCTGGAGGGATTTGGCTTCCTAACAAAGGATCAAAGATGGTGGTGCCTCTGTAAAAGTTTTTATAAATCACTCAGACGGGCTATCAAAGGGTAAAACAAACCAGAATTTCATGTTAAATCCTATCACATGAAAAATGTGAAGTAGGAGAAAAATTTTACAGCTTTACTGCCCCTTAAAAAAACACCAAAGCCACATACAAAAAACCATAACACAATTCATTATGGACAGAGTTTCGAGGAAAATGGGCTTGGGGTCTTGTTTTGGTTTTTTAAATGTCAGGGATTTGAGATACTCCATAGACTTCTGCAGTTTCAAATGACATGGGAGGACTGGGTAAATGTAGTATTTCTGTGTTCTATGGAATACACAAAGCTTTGCTTTCCCTTGAAACAGCAGCCAGCCCAGCCCCAGAGCCGCCACCTCTTTTTTTTTGCTCCCTGCTACCAGCAGCTGCTGCAAGATCAAGAGCAGGAATTCCACTTTATTCCTCCTTCTCAATAGCTAATGGCAATTTTCTTTGCTCTTCCACTACTCAAACAGGGAGGAGGAGGGAGAACCGATAACCTCTTGTGAACATACTCAACATTTATGTGATGTTAAAAGTGATAGTTGTCACATTCCAAGGTGACTGATAAGAGTATTGGTAATTTGGTAAACTTCACCACCAGTCAAGCCTTATACCAAACATTACTGGAAAAGTTTTCCCAGAGCTTATTCACACTGGAGAATCTGTGCTTCAAAGAAGTTTGGGGACATAATATTGCTCAAGGAGGAACAATGAATCAAAACACATTCATTCTTTCAGTCAGATGAAGACAAACCCAGACAGCCCTCAGAGTTTCAACCTTTCCCTTTTCTTTCTTCTTCCACAAAACCAGGTGCCAGTTAAAGATCACACAACCTAGATTTAAATCACAGGCATATCACTGCAGTTTTTCCACCAGCGTAACCCCCGCACTACATTAGAACACAATCACGCAAACCAGCAATTCAGGCCTTCCCAGCTGTAAGTAGGTCTCTAAATCCAAAGAATGCAAAAAAAAACCAAGTAGAGAACTTTAAGGGGATGTGGTACAAGGGGAGGTCAGCCCTCCAGAAAACAGTGCTGTTCTCAGAGCCTAGCAGTAAGGCTACTGGCTATGAAGCAAAGCTGTAACACCAACACAAAGAGGGCCCCAGATCCTAGCTACCACCACAAAGAGAAACATCAAAAATGCTAACAGTAGGTTATCACATGTATAGGAAGCTGAAGAGATTCAAGGGGTATAACAACTTAAACAGGCAAAGACTCCAGAGATTCATACTTCGATGACACATGAACAAAACCCTGCAGAAATCTCTGAAACAAAGTCAGGAGTCATTACCCCATATAACCTTTTTAGCACTACTATTTCCTGCACAGCAGCTTTTAGATTTTGTTTTGAACTCATTAGAGCACAGAGGTTCTAAAATTTACACAATCACAGCTCTGCTACTGGTTTCTCACAAACTGTTTCCTTTTCTGGACCATTCCTTATTTTAACATGGTGCAACTAATTATTCCAAAGAGTATCTAATACAGATAGAGCAAAAGAGACCAATCTATCCATTAGCAGTTAACACAGCAACATGGCTGCACTTGTACTTGAGCTACCACAGTCTATAGCAGTAAGAAGGCCATTTTAGTAGAGCAAAGTGAGATATGCCAACACAGATTTTTAAGGACTAGCTCTAAAATACCTCAGCACTTCCTAGAGATACTGAATACCTTCAGGTCCTCTCAAGAGCAGAAAAAACCAAGAACATTAAAAAGCCCTGAAGAATTGAATATATGTACTTAAGATACCCAAAGTATCTGCTTATCAGCTCATACTTAAAAAACCACCACTTTTAGTTGCTTCCAGATGCATTCTCTACCTACTAACTAAAGGAAAGGGAAACAGCACAGTCAATCTGTCCTTACCTAAAGAACTCTGCTCTGATGTTGTCTCTGTGAAGTCCAAGAAATGTTTATATTTCTAGTACAGCTAACACTGGAGGTCAGCCACTGCATAGAAAGCCACCAGCCCAAACTTCCCCCGAGGCTGAAGGAGATGAAGCTTCCCCTGGCTGTCCACCTGCTTTGCACTGAGTATCAGTTGTAATTATCAGCCTCAGCTGTGAGAGCAAGAGAGGGGGCTTTCCCTGACCTCTGCCAGGGAGTCATAAGGGCCCGGAGCTGGGAGGGGAGGTTGGAAAGGTCAGTAGATGAGATGTCTGGTTACTGGATTGTCTGCCCTAAAGTTAAGAAGACTTTGGTAGTAGCAGCTTTAAAGCCTGTACAGTGCAAGGTGCCTGTTCTAAGTAGGAATTTCGCTTCTCATTCATCCTCCTTGCTCCAGGTGTTCTTACCCCTCTCTACCATATAATACTTCATGCCAGGACTATCAAAGGTGGCTATCGAGGATTTAATGTATGATAAAAACATGAAAACATATTGACACCACCGCCAAAACTTCAGCTACTACAATTCCACTATGGTTGTTAAATGGTTAGTGACTATCTCTTATACTAGGCTTTCTGACAATAATGGAGCATAATTAGTGACAGTAAAATTATTGGCTGTGGAAAAGCATATAAGGCAGGTCTCAGGTACTTGCAGGATTATATACTGAAGGGAAACAGCTTTTGCTATATCAGAACTTAAAATGCAGGTGAAAAATAGATGAAAAATTTTCTCTTACAAGTTAATAATACAAATCAACTTCTGATTTTCAAATAATAGTACCCCCTTGTACAGATTATACACTTACTAAATGTGATACCTGGAAAAGAGGCAGAGCACTGTCAGTTTGACAAGAAAACTTTGGCAATGCTGAGACTGAAACTAGCAGCTATGTCCAGCCTGCATCCTATATTGTAGGTATGTCTAATTCTATCAGAACAAACTGATTGCTTCTGAAGATCAGTCTGCACGAGGTACTACAATGCTGGATAACCACTTAATCTGCTTGTGGCACCAATTATAAAATCTTAGTTACCTGTAATGGGTGGAGAGAGTTTTACAGAAATATCTTAAATCAGAATGTCAGAAAAAAGTGACTCTCAGAATGATACTAACAATTTCCATTTCACTCTTCTTGGGTAACAAACAGGAGGAGCTGGGAGTCATTGTGCAGCAGGGTAACTGAACACAACCCCATATGCAATGCTACAGGCTTGGGGAAGAGTGGCTGGGAAGCTGCCTGGCAGAAAAGGACCTGGGGGTGTTGGTCAACAGCTGGCTGAGCCAGCAGTGTGCCCAGGTGGCCAAGAAGGCCAATGGCATCCCGGCTTGTATCAGAAATAGTGTGGCCAGCAGGAGTAGGGAAGTGATCATGCCCCTGTACTCAGAACTGGTGAGGCCACACCTTGAATCCTGTGTTCAGTTTTGGCCCCCTCACTACAAGAAAGACATTGAGATGCTGGAGTGTGTCCAGAGAAGGGCAACAGAGCTGGTGAGGGGTCTGGAGCACAAGTCTGATGGGGAGTGGCTGAGGGAGCTGGGGTGGTTTAGCCTGGAGAAGAGGAGGCTGAGGGGAGACCTTATCACCCTCTACAACTGCCTGAAAGGAGGCTGTAGTGAGGTGGGCATTGGTCTCTTCTCCCAAGTAACAAGCAATAGGATGAGAGGAAATGGCCTCAGGTTGCACCAGGGGAGGTTTAGGTTGGGTATTAGGAAAAATTTCTTCACTGAAAGGGTTGTCAAGCATTGGAACAGGCTGCCCAGGGAAGTGGTTGAGTCACCATCCCTGGAGGTGTTCAAAAAACATGTAGATGTGGCACTTCAGAACATGGTTTAGTAGGCATGATGGTGTTGGGTTGATGGCTGGACTTGATGAGCTTAGAGGTCTTTTCCAACCTCAATGATTCTATAATTCTTTACTCTTTCCTTCTTCAGTCCAGCTGAGAGAAATACAAGCAACACAAACCTGGTTTGGGTGTGCAGTAAGGTGAAGGGATAGTCTGTCTTGAGAAGCTAGCGTAATGCTTTTATTCTGTGCCAAGTCCTTAAGGGCTTCTTTAAAATTCATTAACAGACAATAAGCTACAAAAAGAAGGATGACATGAGTTCACACTAAAAAAACCTCTCTCTGCTATCTCCACAGAGATATTCTCTTCTTGCTGCCAAATATGTTATCATTTGAGATAACCAAACAGCAGTAAGTGCACTGTAACACCACAGCAAGAAGCAAGTGTACATTTGCTTCACAGGCAACTCCTTTGCAGGCTTTCATTTGGGTTACAGAGCTTAATGAGCTACAAAGAGATATCATCAGTGCTACACGAAAAATCTCAAAGCCTTGAACTGTCGTCTAAATACTAAGTAGTATAAAGCAATTCTGTGCTCTCTGCAAAGTTCTGTGGGAAAGCATTGCTGTTTGAGGGAAGAAGGACTGTTAAAATGGTTATTGCAGTGTCCACTTAGAAGGCAGTGACCCAAGTTTTGTTTTGCTCTCTGCTAGTTTATAGAGCTCAGTGATACTGACTGACCATAAAAGCAGGCTGAGGATCAGAGTCAACTTTGTTGTTAATTATGACAGGAACTAAAGGATAAGCAGCAATACCATCAAGATCCCCTTCTTCCCTTATTATGAGAGGCTCACTTTATTTTCAAAGATGCAGCTGAATTCTCCTACAAAACCATTAATTATTCTAGTTCATAGGTAGCTTTTCATGACAGCATGTTTTAAATAAGGACATGTAGCTTTTTTTCCCCACCAGAAAATGACAAAACAGTAAAAAATTGTTCTGATTACGCAACATAAGAAGCCGGTAGGGCAGACAGCCTAAGCCATTTTCCCAGGGTTGCACAAAACACCATCAGTCAGGATCAGACCATGAGTCCTACTCCTGTTTCCTGCCCTATCTGCAAGGTTTGCTGCTGCCTACGACATTAATAAGAAATGCTTGTTACAAAACACATTATCCTCTTTGGCAGATGGCAGATATACAGGGATCCTTCTCTAACCAGCTGCAATGTAAATAGTAGGTCTATTTGAAACATCTTCAATGTTGTTTCAAATGGGCATTATACTTCTTCAATAGTCCAGAAATGCTTGGGGAAATATTATACTTGATTTCTGAGCACATTAACATAACATGAGATGTGTCAATAGTCTGTTGATGTGCTAGACTTATGGGTATTTTCCAAAGTCACAGAAGCTGGGAGCCCATACGGCACAGTCTATATAAGACACAAAAGCTTCTGCCAAAATACACCAATCTAATGAAATGCCAGCAGCTAAGATATGTCACTAATTACAAACCTGTGAGAAAAATAAGCTGTGATCCTATTTTTTTCCTAACTGTTTTTAGACTGTAGAGTGATGCTCTCTGCTAGAAAAAGAAATCCATGCCAATTCAGCTAACAGACAGAATCTCTCCTCCAGACATTAAGACTGTAATACCAGTTTTTATTTTCTTTCCCATGCTCCAGAGCCATGATGCATGGAAAGCAAATGATTTAACATACACTAAGGATAACATGGTTAGACAGTGACAAGTAATGTCACGAGGAAGCAAGCTCTCCTTCTTTTAATGTGGCTCTGATTAAAGCCCAGCAGATTTTTCTCTCCTCTTCTTCAACAGGAAAATGTCTTCTTACTTGGTGCTGCCCACACACTTAAGGAGTGGAATTACCAGGAGTGGAGGGATTCAGGAGACTTAAGGCGCCTGTTGGTACTGACTCATGCTTTGTGTACAAAAACTCATCTGCTAGGGAATACCTGTACCCCTGCTCTGCCTTTCTCCTGCCTTCCTTTGTAAGGTCCTTCCTACCCCTACTCATTTTCTGTCAGGCGTATTTTAAAATAGAAAATTTGTCATTCTTAATTAAACTAGTAAGACTAAAATGGAAATGTAGTCAGAGAAGTGTTTCTATAAAAATAGTACATTCCTACCATAAACTTCTGCTCTCTGTGTATTTAATCTTATCTATTTACATGGCTCCTTTGTCTCATGTATCATTAACAGAACTGTTAATAAGTGCCCCAAACCTACAAGCAATGTGAAGCGATTTCTGAGACTGGTACCTACATTCTGCCTGACATATCTTTACCACTGAAGGTTGCACAACCTTGACTCCAATTAAGCAGAACAAGTTTGCAGAGCTGGTAGTTATAGAATTTGTACATGACAATTGGAATCTGAAATCAACACGCTGCATCGACAGAGGGCCTTTAAAAAAGTCGCTTTTCTAAAATAGAATCTGGGTTACCACACATTTACAAAAGGAATGGTTCACTGGACACTTATCCTAGAACAGGGCCACGAGTCACAAGCACTCACAGTACAAAGTACTGCAAAAGGTATATGCATACAAGTAAGCCACAACATACCACCTATCTGCTGTTTTTATTGCATGGCCTGCATAACAGTAATTATATCCAAGACAACAAAGTGAAGTGGGTTTTTTTTGTAGGTGTTCACAGAACTACTTTACTTGCTATCTCTTCTAAAGTATTTCAAACTTAATGTAAGCTTGTGACCAGAATTATACATTTTGCCTTAACATTTAGAGGAACACATAGCAGTTTTACTGGTTATGCATGCTTTTTCAGAATGTCAAGAATGCATAGCAACACCTATTCTGTAATCTATTCATATCTTCTTTAAAAGGTAATTGATGCATGTCTTGGAAAATATTTACAGACTAGAAAGTATATGACAGAAGTTATTAAACATCAGAGCAGACATGTCCTTCTCAAGACATAGGATGGCAGACCAGGTCTTGCTTGACTGTGTTTAACACAAAGAGTCCCACAGCTGAACAGTGCATGATATAAATACACTCTTTAGAGTAATATAAAGCACACAACTGCTCCTATCCACATCTGCAGAAGATTTATTGTTGACTGAAAGGAAACACAATCCAGGTCCTACTAATGTTCCATGAACAATGTGCTGCCCAAAAATAATGCTTCATATTGGTTTCAAATTTCTCATCTTTCAGGTCAATAATTTAAGATGAGGCACAAGTCAATGTGATCATCAGAAGGAAAGAAAAAAGGCAGTTGGATAGGACATATTGGCCAGAAATTATTTAGAGGGGGAAAAAACTAAGGGAGATTGATTGGCAATAGACAAGGAGCTAGTAGCAAGAATATGTTCCTGATGATGGGAAGACAGATGGATGGGGAGAGGGATCAGTGAGGCATGGGAGCAAAAAAAAAAAGGGAGTAAATGTGACAAATAGACCATAAAGGAACATACAAGTTGGCACGGAAGCAGTATATTAATGTGAAGCAGGAGCTGTACTGAGACTCGAAGCTGGGAACAAACTTAGAGCTGAAGGCCTACTAGGGCAGTTAGTCAAAGATCCCAGTCAGTAGAGTTAAGACTGAAAGCATTAGGCTAGTCATCAAAAAAAGCTGAGCAACAGAAAACCCATCAGATACTGATAATGTGGGGGTGGTAAAGGATTTAGAGAAGAGGTAGTGAGTGTGCAGTGCTGGCAAGAGTAAGGACAGCTACTGAGATTCTAGAGAAGCAATGCTTCATTAAACTAGGGGTGAAGAGAAACTTCTATGCATAATGAAAAAGGAGATCTTCTGTGTTGATTGACCAAATGCGAAAGTATGACTGGAGTCAATAAGAACACAAATCAAAACAAAGGTAAAAAATTGGAAAGAGGACAAATAGTGCTTTGCTTATGCAAGATAAGGTACAGCCCTTTTTCTGTTAAGCATGGGGATTCTCTTTTCCTTTTCCTGAGACTGACAAATGCCAATGTAATAGCTAAACTAGACCCTGCCATACATCTGGCATGTCTTGTGAAGTGAATCTATGCTACCACATTACTCCATTTAAGGTTAAACAGAGAAAATGAAAATAAAAGTACCTTTACTATTGGTCTGGCTATTATTGCAGGTTCCAGTGTTTAATAATAAAACATGACCAGAAGAACTAAGTGCTTAAGGGTAGAACCACAGTGCCAATCACAGAAATATTTCACAAACAATTTGAAATTAGTACAGGCATTTCCTCAAAGCAATATGTACATTCATAAACATGCATGTGTCTACATTGTTACTTTGCTTCTCTAACAGCTACAAACAGCAGCATAGTTCAAAAATTCACTTTTCTGGCATGCAAACAAAAGTTCATGTTTCAACATGTAGAATTCCAACTTTCAGAAAATAAATTTATGATTAATCTGAAAATACATGCACAAGATATACATCTATATTAAATCACTTACGCTTATATTAGAAAGATTTACCTTAACAATTTAATTAAAATGCTGATTTATATGGAATTTCCCCAAAAATCAGTCAATAGGAATGAAAACCATCCAAAGTAGCAGTTCCTGTTCACTTAAGACTTCTAGGATCATTGCACTAAGGCAGCACAGAAAGGGAATGGCTACTCTCTACATGAACTTTAATTTTTTCTATATAACTTATGATAGAACATACCTTTGGCCTTATGCTTTTCTTTTCTATGTCAACCTGCATTTCAGATGGGCTTCTACTTAAATTACAAAAACATTCAGGCTCATCTAACTATTTTTATATTTGCCAGTTTGTTTACAAAAATGCAGAAGACCAGGACTGTCTCTTCCTCCATAATTAGAAAGAGTATGTTGACTCTTATTACCCAACCTGAGCAGCATGTACAATAGGCAAACTAGCCTGCTACCTAAATAAACAAGGTGGTTTAGAGATATAAGCAGTCAGAAATGTTTGTAGTATTTTCTCAGCTCCAAAATAAATACTGCCTGATGATCTCACATTTCCAGTTGTCCTTGCTCCATAAGGGAAGGCAAGCCAGGCATCGAGGGCGGTAGCACAGCAGGCAGGGCAGTGACCTCACCGACACGGTACACAGTCCCCCACTGCTCAAAGAACAGCAAAGCAAGATGACTGATGGTAGCAGAGTCGGGCAAGAGTCCAGATTGCCAGACAAGTCTGTAGCAATGAGGCAAGTGCCAGGCCAAGCCAGCAAGCCAAGGCCCTGAGTTTAAATGCAGCTCCTGAGTCAGTGGGCAGAGGTGTAAGGTTGGAGGCCCCACGTGAGGCTCCTCACAGCTCTTTCTCACCATTCAGTTGATTCCACTTCTTACAGCTCTTTCTCACAACTTGACTGTTTCACAGCAGTCTACAAAAGGTTACATAGCTATGCCGCACCAGAGCTGACTTCAAACACAGGCATCTAAATGCTTGGGATGGCGAAAAGAGGTTACAGAAGAAAATTACAGAGATAGATGGTTACTGGCTGGTTAGGGCAATCAGAGTCTGTCAGTACCCTGACAGCATGCAATTGAATAACCACTCCCAGAGTATAACTTGAGGGACATAAGAACTTGAAGGACTATGCCCAACATCTTAAGAGTTGTGTATCCAGTTCAGAGAAATCCCTATGAGACAAACAGCAGTTGGGGGGACAGAAACAGAAGTGAGAAAAGTATAAGATCCACTATGCTTTGTTTTTCTTCTTTGACAGATGCTCAAAAAATAAAACCAAAATACAATCACTGCCCTGGATTTCATTTACCCTGGGCCCCAAATACCAAACTACCATGCTTCTAATCTTAAGTCCTGCCCTCTACTCTGTAATGCAATGAGGAATAATGCCCCATCTCTGCACCTAAAGAGCAGTTTGTACTATGTGTGCCCCGACAGAAGCATTTGCTCCCTCAGGCATGTCTTACTCCTCTTTTTCACTCATGGATTAGCTTTTAGAACCAATGAATAATAATACTTTGTACTTAATCTTCAAAGCTTCTCAAAAACTTTGACTCAAAAAATTTCCAGCATGGTATTATTCCCATTCCACCACTCAGGAAGCTGAACAAGGAAGTCCACAGATTTTATGTTCATTGAGCAGCAGAAAAAAACACCTGCTCCTGGTCTTCTGCTTAAATTCTAAATTTAATTCAGAATGGATTTAGATCAAGCTTTTCAAAATTGTAAAAGGAAAGAATATAGCATGAAATTCCTAATCATTGTCAGTTATGTCACTGAATGTCATCAGGGAACTTCTACTTCCAGTACTAGTTTTAATAAAACTGTAATTAGGCATTTAGTTTCATTAAAAATTTGTTTAGTGTTATCTTTAATAGATTTTAGAGGAATTAGAAGTCATTAATATAGCCCCAAGCAGGATTCAAATTACTGCATGTCAAATTTTTCAGTTATTTTGCAAGCAGAATGCTGTCCTGGACAGCCTCCAATGTCTTTCAGATGCTTACTACAGCAGTGAATATTGGCACAGTGCAATAAATTGTATTTTATCTGTTCTTCCATCCTGGCAAGCTGTTAGTCTTTACTAACACCAACTTCAGTGATAGCTAGGAAATAATGTTTGAAATTGAATTAATACACACATAACATTCATGTAAGGATTTTCCCACTAGCTCTTTTGAGATGATTGTAGTTTTTCCCCAGATCAGACTTGTGAACCCAGTATATTCCCATAGAATCAATAGCTTCTAAAATAGGTGCATCTCTCACATATTTATTACAGTATAAAAATTTTGTCTACTTGCAATGGTATGATATATAACACTGAGCATGAAATTATAGTCTCCCTTAAAATATCTCATCTTGGCAGAAGGATCTCGAACAGATAGGGAATGTTAGAAAGCGAATTAATATCTAATTCCAGAAAAAGAGTGTTGGAGAAAAATGACATAAAGTATTTGAGAAAAAGATCATCAAATATCACAACAAAAAACTGCAAAGAAGTTTAAAATTATTCTTTGTGTTAAAGATTTCCGTTATTAAAAGGCATTTTAGGGATTTAATAATTCAGCCAGCCATCTACAGTAAATTGGACTTTAAGCCATTCTTTATGATTCTTAGCTCTGGGAAGGAAAAATAGTCTTCTTAATGGGACAAATTAGAAAAAAAAGAAGAAATTAATATGCAGAATTGTGAGGCTTACGGAAAAAAAGATGTGAGTGAAAAGGAATAAGGAGGGAAGAGGTAAGGAGCAGCAAAAGTTTGATGCCTTTGAATATATATACTCTCTTTTGATTTACATTGAGCGAAATTACCATATTTAATTTATTTAAAATATATTTAAAATATCAACAGAAAGAAAGAGGTACCAATATTTTTACTTAATTTTTCTACACTGCAGGAGTTAGCTACAAATGCAGAAATTTAGTTTCAAAAAGTACTTACTGAGTAAGTAAAAATGAAAATTTTGATGGTAGCTTTTCTTCTTAAATGTTTGCCCTATTTTACCAATAATCTTGTCTGTGTTTAAAGTGCTTCTTTTCAGTTTTAAAATTAGCTCTAGCCAGTCCTACTACAAACTTGCTATGGAAGTTCCTATTGAAATAAACAATTGTCAAGTAAAATGAGCTTCAAAACTCCAGGAGCATGAAGAAAGAACACTTTCACTACCTGTAGATAACTTACATTGCAAAAAAAGTTCTAAGGAAGGTATTTGGTGTACTTTACTCTAAATAAGGTACAATTCAGTGCACTTTTATGTGCTGTAGTATGATCACACACTTGGCAGGTATTGCATAAGATTTCCTAAGCTAATATAATGTTTCCAGCTCTTGAAAGCCAGGATAATTTTATTATTCTGTTGGTTCAGAAAATGTTGCTGGTTATTCCTAGACTACTTTAATGCTAAGGTGCTCAAAGCGACAGCATAGGAAACAATATTATTAGTAAATATTTTAATATTACAAATATGTCACACTTGTTTTCAGGACATTTGAAACTAGTTTGGAGCCCTATGAAAGGACAAGCTATCCAGGTCTAAAAGACACAAAAAACACTGCAGCTTTACACTTTCTCTAGACTTATTAGGTGAATGTGAATAAAAATGAAGAAGCCTATATTCTTATCTTCTATTCCTCTTGCCAAAATAATTTGTGTTTTCCTTACATACAGTTCTAAAGCACTATTTCTCCTAATGGACAAAACTTTCTGCTAGCTTCTGTTTAACTCTTACTTCATCCAATATTTACTCTACATCTTAATATCCATTGCATAAAGTCCATTTGTATCATTAACTGTATTGACTATAATAGCTTAACAAATATTCAAAGAAAATATTAAAAACTTACTGAGCTTTATAGCAGGGGGGTTTTTAAACATCTGCAACAGATTATACACAGAAAGCCTCTCACCAGGGAACCTAGAAGAGGCCCTGTGGTGTTTCCACACCCAGTCAATTAAAGGATTACTACTATTAAAAAACAAGTCTTTCTTTGGCACTATAGATTTAAGCGCGTTATCTGAAATTGGTAGGGATCATCGTTGCTTGTAAAATGCCGGTAGGCTTACTGACATCAAATTTTGAGCTAGGCATCTTTGAGACTAACACAAAAAGTCTAAGAGGCTTCTATAAGAAGACAGAACAGATCTTACGCCAGTTTCTGTTTGTGAAGGAATGTAGTCCCTATATTTTGAGTTCTCTTTTGATAGGACCAGTTATCAGCAAATCCCTTCTATTTTCTCTTCAATGACTAAGAACTTGGGTCCAAACTGAAAAATATATCTCATTTGTTGTGTCTAAGACAATGGTTCCTGAAGAAAAAGATTCATTGGGCTAACAAAACTATGTATGCACAGCACAAAATTCTTTTTTTTTTCAGTTTTAATTTTACAAAGATCCAGTACTGACAGTAATTAAATGCCAACAAAGTGTCCACTGTTTTTATATTATGGAATCCTGTAAGTGCTTTGGTAGAGAGAGGCCAATACATTGATATAAAATAAATCAGGCATGCTAAGAATAAAATAAATACTGCGTGTAATACATGGCATGTATTAAGGCCTGCATTTTTCTTATCATCACTGAGGACTGAAAAAAGGCAGAAAATAGGTGAATATTTTAGGGCAGACTTTTACATAGAAAAGATGTAAGACAAAGAACAGAGATACATGCATACACATACTTCAGGTCCAGCCTCTGACCTTAGTGACGTTAACCTAATCCACAACAACTCTTTTGGATTCAGTTTGACTACTGTGGCTCATAGATCGGCCAACCACAAACCAAAATTGCTATGAACAATGGCGCAATTTGTCTATAGAGCCATCTCTGGATTAAGTGCTGGTTTAGGGCTCTTGCAAACTTAATTTGCTTAAGCAGTATTGCAAAAGGTAACAAATATGGTTGGCATTTGGCCTTTAACTGTCTGCCATTCATTATTTCCTCACGAAGGTCAGAACTGAGGCTTTATACCTAAAAACAGCTTCGAGCAAAACATCTGGGGGGAAAAAAGCTTCAGAGACTAGTTCTGCAAGCTTTATCTGAGACTCCTGCACTGTCTTTTGGTTCCACTAACTCAAGTGGAGACACTGCAATAGGTTGTCCTAAAGTTACTTCCATGGTATCAAGAAGGGAAGAGAAACTCAAAACAAAACAAACCACACTAAAATAGAGAGATACACTTTGGCCACTGAAATCAAGCTTCAGGTGTTATTCATGCAACATACCTCTCTCTCTGTTGAACATGAACAATAGCTGACAGGATCAAAAGTAGCTGTGGTCTGGATGTGCCTGTATTTTGAAGAGAAAAGAAAAAAAAAAGAGCAGATGGATTCAAAAAAGTACTTAAGTAGGTTACTTTACAGTAATACTAAATTTTTTCACTTGACCAGCAAATACTGGATTAGTTATGAGTCCTGTCATGGCAGGTGGCACCTGTAGTTTTGACTATCACAGGAAACATATTTAACTATACCTGAAAAGCTTAAAATATAGAAGCCAATTACAAAGTTTGGGACATATTTAGAGCCACCCTTGAAATAGTATCACCACTACAGAAATACAAAAGTGTGAGATATGTAGGCATAACATTATTAAAAAGTAGAATGATGTCATTAGAAGGATGTTGATTTTATATACAGAGTTTAAACATATATCTCAATGTTTATTATCATGCTTAAGGTCCTTGTAAAACATATTTATATTCCTATATCCCATGACAGGGTCCTTCCACTTGTGCTTTTTCAGTCCTTTTATCTTAATTAGAGAATATATAACTACAGAGCAAGCTCTTTGCTACAGATATACACAATATTAATGTAAGCTAAGCAGTTAAAGATCTTTAGTAAAGCTTAATGAAGAGAAGGGGATATAAGGCAAATAAGAGATGGGATTTAAAATTCTTCAGTCACACAAATAGTCCTAATACCTTTTTAATTTTTTCCTGATCAACCTCCAGACAGACAAGATCCAAATAACTTTTCAGGAGAGTTACTGGTCCTGATAATGCTGAACACAGCTGCTCACGCAAAATACACAGAATCAAAAGTTTCTGTGTAGCCTGTTCTCCACTATTTGGGTTTTAAATAGTATTTAAATGATGTTTTGACTTTGAAGCATACTAGATGGCTATTGAATAAATTAGGTCTATATAGCAGAAGATCAATGATTCTTTGACAGGTACTGCAATGAAAAATTCTCCTACCTTTACTAATAGGACAATTTTGGAAGTTTTTCATCTACAAATCAAACTGTCATTTACATAACTTATCAATCTTCACAGGCAAAATTCAGCAGCTAGGAAAGTGCCTACAATACCATACCATTACCTTCATCTAATCTAGGCTAAGCTCTAAGCAAATGTCTCAGTTTTTCTCAGCAACCTCATTTGTGTAGCCAGAGCAACAAAGCAGGTCATGACGATATACTGTTATACTAACCTTGACCAGGCCATGAGAAGCACTCTAATCACCACTCAACCTTGCTTCCAAATTATTTCTCTATGAATTTACAAATGTAAATTTTTTTTTTCTTGGTTAAGGAATTTGTTTACAAGAACCTGAAAATTTACCTGTAAAAAAATTAACAAAACAGATTTTAAACCCTTCTATTAGTACAAAACCAATGAAGAATCAGTTTTTTAGTGGAAAACAAGTCTTCAGTTAAGCAATACAAAAGCCACCTCTGCTTCTGTACTTCATCCCCTGCAAAGTATAGTACCCATTTTATCTGAAAAATTAGATTACCATTAGATCTATGGCAAATTCCCTCACAGATGGTCTTTCTTTATCTTTTCAATGCCTTAATTGGATTCTTATTTTGCAGTGATCAAGCTCGATAAAGGTCCATTTCACAAGACATCCCTCTTGCATTTATCACATTGTCTACAAATGTAGTTTTCAATCCTAAATATTCTTTAAGGAATGTTTCTTTAAATATGCTAAATTTATACCTAAATACTTTCTAATGTGGTTTTGCATAGCCTCAGAATACAATAAAAACTTTGCAGACTCTTCACAGACTGCATTTGTTAATGATTACGGAGATGAGAATGTTTATAGACAGCGTTTATCCCACCATTTTTTATTGCCATGTTTTCCTTACTTTCTACTTTTCATATGAACCTACACTAATTCTTGGTCCAATACTTATCTGCATATTTAAATTTCAGTTTACTTTCTTATAGGCCTTTTCACAAGTAAAAGTTACCAGAAACTGCTGACATATAGTACTGTTATACATTTGCAAATTAAACACATTAAAATCTGCTGACTTAAAAATTCTACTTTTTCTTCCCCTCTGCCACAGTAGTGATTAACCATGATATTCTAAACTTAGTTTCTACGATTGTCTTGTCCAGGCTAAACAGAAATCTCAAATAAATTGCTTAAGAAAAGTTCAATACAACTCACTCTTCAAAATTAAATCAGAAATGAAAGCTAAGATTTACTGCATCTGGGAAATAGTTTCTTGGATCATGCTATCATTGATTAGAAAGAGAAATAAGTACTTATGAAGTTGCCATTGCCCTATTTGGGAAATTTACTTACAGTAGTTCAATACATTACTATTTTGTGGTAGCTTAACGTACATCTGCTTCTAACAAAAAACCCTGTTGTTTTCTGTAATACTGTAATCTCACTCATGATTCGAGTCTTGATAAGAGTCTTCACCCATGGTTCCTTCTCCCAGCTTGGAACAAAGATAATAAGAAATCTTTCATAGCAATCTGAGGCTTCAAACTACTTCCTTCCAGAAGCTTCCCATATTATCACTTCCAAAGCTGTGTAACATGCTAAATACTAATAGGATTAACTTGGTATCAACTGTAACATGAACTAATGAACATGTAATGAAGTAGTTCAAAGCCACTGTGATACATAAGAAGATAACTGTAGATAAATTTCCCTTCCACTTGCTCATCACCCAAATATTTTGCCTCTTACAAAATTGTGGGATTTCACAGGCAGACAGAAACTGGGGAGAGGGACCTAGAAAATTGTGGGATTAGCAAATTATGTAAAAACAATATAAGATGCTTATACTTCTTTGGAAATACTATTAGTTGACTATGTTCATCATTAGACACCTCTAGATCCTCGTAAATATTCTCATTCTCATTCTCAGAAGATATTTATACCAGCAAAAAGGGCTTTGCTATTGTTCCATTCAACACTGCAATGCCTAATTGTAAATGTCCTGCAACGTAACAGAAATCAGCACTCTGAGACAGGCACCCAGGACCTGTACCAAATGCCTGGGCAAAGCAAAGAGATCATCAAGGACAGAAAGTAAAGCGAAGAAGCTACCTCTGCCAGTCACTAGAAAAAATATAGCAGAAGATAACTTGACAGTTCATATCCAGCTTCATGCCCAGTCTACCTGTGTCTGAAACGAAAATCCTCTCTTGGCACCAGGAACCTGAGCCAAGTCAACCTTTTCCTCACAGTTGCAAAACTAAAAGCAAAACCCAACCAGAGCAAGGAGAGCATGCAGCATGTCAGCCCCAAAAGTCACCACCCATTGTGCTGGCAGAGAGAACTCTACCAGGAGGGAGGGAGACAGGTGAATACTGTGTTAAAACCTGTAAAGGACTTAGCTGCCAAGCTGCATGTCAGCATGGTGCACAGGAGCTGATTGTGCACAGTGAACTTCTTAGCTAACTTGGTATCAAAAAGAATAGATAATATTCAGGGAATTTCAGTGTCTGTTGGTTTTAAGCTGTTGGTAAGCAGCAGTTTTGAGGATCTCAGAGGAATCTAATGCTAGCCTAAGGTATCTAAATAGCCATTAGATGCTTATGCTGTACTGGCATGCATAAGGAAAAAGACCATAGCCATATCTGAAAAAACTTACTTGTTGCTCTTAACACACTCAAAAAAACCCCAAATACATTCTTACTATCAACTTACTGCCAAGAAAAGTGCATTAGATGAACTGATATGGATGAGACATTCAGTTACAACATTCTCCTGGTAAGCTGTAATACAAGTAATATTGTAATGGATAAATTGTACTTAAGGCATATGACTACAGTGTATTTAACGAGAGTCATGTTGACTTTAGTATTGGTCGAATTTAGTCCCAGAGCTTCATTTGGTAGTAGCCAAGAATTCCCATATGCTTTTTAAGGTATTATGATAGGCTAGCACTATTATTATATAGTCAAACTGCAGTAGAATTTAGAGGTTTCAATTAGGAAGGAATGAAAGGACAATGAAATAGCACTGAGGATTTTTAGTTAATACCACGCATTAAATAGCATAGGGGGAAATTTAAAGATACTTGTTGGAAACACTTAAAAGGGCAATAAAGGCTGGCATTGTGGATGCCATACAGTCAGCAGTTCAAGTGTATAAGAGATGGTAAGGTGCGGTCTAAAAAGTTAAAGTAAATAATCCCACAGTAAAAGAGAAGGAACAATGGAACATCAAAATAACAAAAAGAAAAATATTTGCATGTTGCAAGCCAGTATTTGTTGAGACGAGAATGAAGATGACTGGGGCTGTCAAGACATGAAATGATAAGGGCCTGAGTGAAAGTTCTGGTCATATAAGTGGAGAAGAAAGGCTGAATCAGACTGAAATTGAGTAGGAAAAGTAAATCTACCATGATACCAACAGCAAAAAAAAAAAAAAAAAGTAAAAGGCAATGAAGTGAAGTCTAACATGGAATAACATGTATGATTGTGTACATACTGCCCTGATAGCATGGCACTTAAGGTAACATTTTAAACCAGGTTTTCTCATTTTGCTGGTATTTTCAGCTTCCTAACTAGGTACCTTTGGCAAAGCCAGGCTGAGAATACTAATGACGTGCTGGAAGGAGCCTATGCAGCTGGTCTGCAGACACAAGACATACATTCTCAGGTGTTTCCTAAGCAAGTACTCTGATGTCACAGTCCTGGTAGAAATAGAGTCTTCAAATTTTCCTTTTCTTTCCTGGAGTTCTTCCTGTGTTGCTGAGAAAAATACATTCACCATTATGGTGATGGAGAATTCCAGTGCTATATTGCAATCTTGCTCTCCAAATTCTGACAAAGCCATGACTTTAAAGTGTGTTGATAATCATCTGATAGATCTTGGCATTTTGTTCAGGAAAGAATACATCAATATTCTTTCATTTTAGAACCATTTTGTAAAAACTTGCCATGATTTTGGACTGAAAGAAAGTCTTTCTGCTAAAAGATTTAAATGCAGTAGCCCTCAGAGAGGATCTTGTGCTCCCCCCTTCTCACCAGTCATTTCCAGAAGTATCAGTTAAAACAAAGGCAAGAAAAGTGGTCTGAAGATGACTGTACAGCAGTAAATAAAACACTTCATTTACTATAAGTATTTTTTCTAATGCTAGCACACAAGATTCCTGGCATGATATGCATGAAATCTTTTAAATCAATTTTAAGAGAAAAAAAATGTAAGTTTTTTTCCTTGAGCAAGTAGTTTAAAAAAAAAAAAAAAAAAAATTAACCTGCATTTAATTTTCAAAAGTCTATTCTATTTCTTTTTCTGACTAGAAAGCAGTGCGCAATTCAGAAAAAGTACCTTAATTCTTGACCCACTCTTAAATGACTCAGTGTTGTCCCATTGATTAACTGTTTCACAAGAACATGTTAAAACTTGGAGGAATTAAAACCTTAATGTTAAAAAACAACTCACACCGAAGGCTGTCTGGTCATTAAAGAGTACACTATTCTTCGAAAAGGAGTGATCTTTGGCATTTTTCATAAATAAAACCATTATGGTTTAGGGGCATTTGTAAAATCTGACTGAGGCTCAATGAATTCGGGTCAACTTTTCACCAGACTCCCCTGCATTAAGAAATGTGAAGGTAAGTCCATATTCTCTTTACATCTTTACTGAATACAGCCCCAAACTCATTTTGAGATGACTTTCACATCTAACATCTTTACAGAAACTATGCAAAGGTTGTATTGAGTAATGTGATAATGCATTGGTCTTTGAAAGGTTGGTGGGATAAGTTTGGCAATCATGAAGCATACTGTTAATGAGAAATTAGAAGTTGTGAAATTTTAAAAAAGATTATGAGCCCCAAATTCTTATTCATCAGCTACACCAGCTGGACAGTCAGCAGTGAGATAAATTTTTTAAGTAAAAAGCAGGCTGCAACACATTGTGAGTCAAGAATTTCAGGAACAGTTGCACAATTCAGTTATACAGTAAACAATCATGAGAAAATAAAAATAGAAGAAATATATACGTAAGTCCACTTCAGCAGAAACTGACTGGCTTTTTAATTTTGTTATGTTTAAATTTTTTCTTCCTGAAATTAATAGCTTTATGCTGTCCACATATGAAAATGTAATGCACAAAAGTGAAAGGGAAAAGGCATGATGTAATTAAACAAGTCAAGATTATTTTATGCTAATATGTCTGTTTTTAAAAAAAATCTGAATTTTACTCATTCCTCAAAATTTTGAACAAAAAACACCCCCAAAATTTCAAACTGCCAAAACCCGTGCCAGTGAGAATTTAGAAGTCACAGCATAAAACAGAGCTACTGGCAGTAGCTACCATAAATAAAATACATTGGTGTTATACTAGCGGGCTAAGCTATTTTTTTTTCATTATGAAACACAATGGAATTAACATCATGTTGAACACACAAAATCCCCAGTACTTCCATCGAATCAATGAGAGACAGGCTCCCAAGGACTGCAACATTTTTCAGTATCTGCCTCTTACTGACAGGAACAAGGGTGTAAACGGAGGAGTGGGTCTGATACAATTCAGATACACTGTATGAGAACAGGCATTTAATTTAATCTGCAGACAATTACTGGTAAAGCTGCTTTGTGTGTTGGGTTTAATTCCTGGGCTGTGAAGTCATGAAATGGTGCTCAGCAGAGCAGAAAGGTGAACGGCATCCTGTTAAGTGAAAGCAAAGAGGCCATTTTACGTATGGCTCTATAAGCTGGCTAATGCGGGGGCCTGTGTCTCAAACAAAGAACACTGCTTCACAGCCACATTCCCACCCAAATAACCGAAATCACAAGCTGTAAAGTAACTTGACACAAACAATGGTTAAGCCTCTGACTTGTGGCTTGAAGCAAATTTTTTGTCAGACTCTATCTGTGGACATAATTAGTTGTTTGCCAGAGAATTTTCTGGCACAGCTGATAGCCTAACATTTTTAAAAACAGCATGTATTTCTACCCACTGGGAAAGAAGTTCCACAATAGTTTATTGTCAGAAGCCATTAAATTAAGGATATAATTGATTGAAGAGAAAGTGTTGCTTGAAGGTATCAGGAACCCACTGGATACCTGCCATTTCTGGGATGCTCACAAGGGAGTTACTCCTAAAAAACAAAAGAGGAAATGGAACTGTTAACTATTTACATGTACGTAACATAACATTTATCAAGATTGCTCTAAGCCCTACATTTGCGTAATGATGTGGTGGCATTGAGCCATGCCTGGTACCTGGAAAACCCTAGTGGCTTTTCTTAGCTTACGGAAACAGGAAAAGGGGCCCCTTGATTGCAACAAGTATGGTTGGAACTGAAGAACAAATCGAGCAGTGCTTTTTAATTTCAGGCTTGTGCGCATGTACAACCTGTGAATGTGGCAAAACATATTGCAAAAATTTCAAGGATGTTAGCGATCAAAGTTTTGGGCAGCGCACGGGCAGGGCAGAGAGGAGTTTTGCCACAGTCCAAGCTGCAGTGGGCCCTATGCCATTCACAGGGGCAGAACGGCAGATCTGTGCTGCTTTCATTTTTGTGACTGTTATCCTGCTAAGAGAAACTTCCCATAGAAGTCACCTAAAAATCTACCAGTTCTTGTGAAACAAGACCACACCAGAAGCTCCAAGACTAGCATCAGAACCCGCATTTGTCTTTAGAATCGTGTACTTAATAACCACACATGGAAACTACTGTAAAACTGAAGATATTGCGCAGGTGTTCTGCTTGCTAAATAGCACATCTAATGGTGGTGCCAGCTATACCCATGCGATGCAGTAAAATTTAGTAACCATATTAATAGCTGATAAATACGCTCAAACAAAAAGGAGGGAAAAAAATTGGAAATAATGAAGATAGTAAACTGAGGAGGAAAATAAGATCTGAACAGATTTCAAGCACAAGATATATAAATAATTATTATGGTAAAACCTAAAGTATTTTATTATATTCATATTTTTAACTTCCTATAAAAAAAATCTGGAATAGTACCTTTCTAGTGAAATGTTTTAAAATAATTTCAAATAAATATTTTTCAGTAAATATTACTAGTCAGGAATATGTGTGCCAATATTCAATATCTGACTAATGCTCTTTTCCTGATGCTAAAGCACTACATTTCATAGTAATGATACTACTAAGTTGTAGACTTAGCAAATTTGCTGCCTTTAAGAGGAGTGCCTCTGGCAGTAAAGTCAGATGTAAAGGCCAACTACAAAACTTCTGATTTCACAAACTCAGTGAAGAAGCTGCTATTCACATTTCTTGAGACAAAACCAAATATTAAAACATGGTACATGCAAACATAGACCCTTCAGCAGAACAGTTTTGTGTAAAATGCTTACATTCAGAAACTATGAAAAGCAATCAAAGATTTCCCTCCAACCATCAGACTAGAAAGGCTTGACCATTCCCAAAGTTACAGAAGTTCATGTTATTTTTAATATCACAGACTACAAACTTTCAAGATCAAATATAAAAAATACAATGTAAACAATACCTAATTCATCAACTCTTTAAAATAAAAACTATCAAATAGCAATAGCAAGGCTATTAAATTTCAACCCACATTTGTATGAGTAAAACTGGAGACAAAGAAACACGTTTAGCAGTTTGGAATCCAGCATCCGTCACACACACCATACTAAAAGCAACGATTACATCTGACTTTTTTAAAAGTAGATGTCAACTGAAATAAAAATGCTAGACTACCCAGATAAAAATTTAATCATTAAAAATTATTGGAATTATTTATCTTTATAAAAACATTAAATTCAGAAAAGCTATTCCCTATTCATGGAATAAATGGTTTATATATTATATAGTGTATATACTATATAACTGAGTTCCAGTTTTTCTTTTCTCCATAGCCATCAATAGTATGTAATAGCCATCAATAGTATGTAATACTATTGATAATATAATATAATATAATAATAATATAAATATTACAGTAAATACATAGTGTATGACTCACAGAGAATCATCTAAATAATTATAAAATCTTATATAACTATTTGTAAGGCTTGGCAGTCCCCAGTCAGATGATAACACAATCTGATTCTATCATTTTACTCTTAGTTTGATTGCCTGTACTTTCAAAGATTAAGAATTGCCTCAATGGACTTACCTTAAAATAGAGAGAACAACTTGAAGGCAGTTATAAGAAACTATTAATTCTTCAAATATTGTTAGGTGGGATTTTCAGGACAAACTGAGTGACTCAGGAACAAAAATCTCCACCATTAATGAGTTAAGTTAGATTTGAAGGATAGAAAATTTCTATACAATTTCATACAATTCGACAATACTATTTCATACAACTTAGACATGAAATTAAATTCTAACCTCCTGTCTCTGTGTAAAATATAAAGATCACATTTTACTTCAGTTTACCAGCCTGAAAACAGACTCCACCATCAAGACAGCGAAGCTGGAAAAGTTTCTAAGCGCTATCGTTTTTTGCCAGTAAAGGCAGTGTGTACATACATACACACAAGCCAAGGAATAGTTTGCATCAAAAAGAAAGGAAACAGAAAAAGTTAATCACTGTAATGTAACAGTACAAAAATGAGAAGACCAAAAGGAAATGAAGAGGGGAAAAATTATTCAGCACTGGAGAAATTAATATACAATGCTATAGTGCCAATTAGAGATAGATTTCAGTATTGCTATGCAGTGTTTGAAAACAAAAGTAACTAGCCAGTATTCAGGTGGACAGAGGCCAAAATAAGACATACTGCTAGTAAACAGCTAGCATAAACATTAATCACTGAAACAACTAGATTAAAACCCAAAAGATTTAGCACCCGTCTGTTGCTTACAAAAAGAACAACAGTTCATGGTTTTTAAAAATTGAAATCAACATTTCATTTACAAGTATTTAGATACTGTTCTAAACTGAGCACATTAACCAGATTGCAAAGTTGTAAGTTACTTCTTCAGTGAATAAACAACAGGGTTAGTCAAGCTGCCAATCCTCTTCCCTAAAGCAGGAATATCTCGTATAAGGCAACATTCTCCCTATAAGCTTTCATTTATCTCACACAATGATAATTTTGTCATTATCCATTTTGTTATCTGGCTTCACACAGTATCCCCAACACACTGAAGCAAGAGCAGAAGAAAGAATGTAAAAGAAATGACCAACATCAGTTTCACCTTGTTTTCCAACAAATAATAGAAAGTGGATCATAACAGAATTGGTCCGTTTTAGGCTGACATCTCATCCTATCCATAAGCTCTAGTATAGCAGAAACCAATGGACTTGCCCAGAAATGGACCAATACTACAAAAGAGAGGAGAGTGCACATGCAAACAATGAACGAGGGGGAGTCAGCAAGAATGGAGGAAGCTGAAGCAAAGGGTAAATGAGGAAGGAAACAGTGAACTACCTTCCTATACCTCTGCAGACCAACATAATTCTCCTCATGGACTTCACCTCCTTACTGCAAATTAACCTGGAAACTCAAAAAAACTCTTTGCCTTTTTTTCAGCTGGTAAAGCATTGCCAGTTGGGCACAATCCTTTCCTTGTGTTTCGTAACAAACACCATGCTAGCATTTCCCTACAAAAGCTTTGTATTTGTTCCTGAACATATACAAAATCTGCTGCCCTAAACCAGAAAACCTCTAAGTGACTTACCACTCAAAAATGGACCCCATGAATACTATCTCAAGCTGAAAACAAGGCCAACTTGGGAAGCAGAATATCTGACCTCAAATGGGGAGAAGGCATGGCTGAGTAGAAATTGTGGGAGAAGATACTTCAGTAGGGAGAATTACAGATAGTCAGGAACAAAGGATGGCAGAAGGTGACATTCTGAAGCACCTAAGGGGTTTCTAGCTCATTTAAACTCAGAAAATTTTTATCCTTGCAACTCTTAATGAGTTGTAAATTAAACAGGGCATCTTGCCTTTTAAAAGGCAAGGCTAAGTAGTGTCCACAAAATTAATATGAAATTAATTTCCCACTGCATGTCAAAACCATAAGACTTGAAGAAGCAAAGTATGAAGTTACGTAGATTCCACAGCTTCAGAAATTCAACTCAAGTAAAAGCTAGCCAGGCAAAAAAAAAAAAAGCTCTTAGAGGAAACTTCTAGACACAGTAGTTACACATTCTTTATTTGGATATAGAATAAAACAAATATGTTCTATAACCTCAAGGGAACAAACTAATGTTTTTAGAAATAGTAGAAATATGCAGGTAGAATTCTGATCTTTCTTAGATGTGCTAAAAGTTCTAAAACAGGGAGATGCAATCATACCGATATCTAGCAGTAGGACATCTCATCTCTTTGTTTTCAAGACACAAAAATAAAGAGCTTTATTATAGAAACACTCATATTTCAAAAGAAGAAAATAATTAACATTTTCATATGACAAAGGACTAACCCAGCTACTGTCTACTGTTCACATCTTTAAATCAACTCTTGAGAAGTCACTGATGGAAATTCAAGACGAAAAAGCCACTCAGTATAACTCGTATTAGGTTTGATGCAGTATACAACAAAATCACTGTATTTGAGAACAGACCCTGCAATTCCCACTCATTCATGAAGCATTTTCAGGTTAAGTTAATGTGAAGAAGTGACTGAAAATTGGCTAGGGCATTGGTAGTGGCTAGTAATGAAGTTTTTACCCTGGTGGAGAGACCAATGAATTATATAATTCATTGTAGTACAAATCTCAGGAATTATGAAACAAACAGGGTCTCAGCACGCTAATTTCTCTAAAGTTCACTAATTTATACAGCAATTTATCTGACAGAGGAGAAGAACATGAGAGGAAATGCTTGAGGCAGTTCGTAAGGTTTTAAAATTCCAAACAGGTAATACAAAATATGCCAGATTACAGGTGAAAGTAAATTGAATAAATCAGCCATAATTATTCATGGCTTCAAACATTATTCATTCATTAACAATTTATATTAAAAGAACACTTTAAATTAGAAGTCATGAACCAAAAAAAGATTTACATAGAGATATCTTTACTTACTTATTATGCTACTAAAATTATAGTCAGACTGGAGGAGGTAAACTGAAAAGCAAAGAGAGACTTGTGTCTTGTGATTTCTCACTAAGGGAAGAAAACCTCCTTCTACTGAAGCAGGTTACAAATCATGACCATATAGTCTGAAATAATGAGAACTTTTCACTGTCACTGAATTTTTGAGACTCAGAAACAAGGTAAGAAAGCCAGTTGTGGAAAAAGTACTCTCATTATTCTGAAGCTATGTTGAGGTCCAGTAAGAGCAGAAATTACCTTGTTTCTCTGAATAAGCCAAAGCTCCTAGGAAGCTACCCATTCCTCCAGGTTTACTAAAGTTTTCCTCAACTCTGCTCACCTTCTTACTATCATTCTGGTAATATTGATCACATCTATCATGAGATAAGGTCAAGTAATAACTACAGAGTCACTTAAGAAGTTTGTGGCACCTCATATGCAAGGAGTTACAGATTCTGAAAGCAGACAAATCTGAGCAGAAATCATTACTCAATAATTTTTTCTATATATAATACCTGATATGAAAGCACCATTTTTGTAAATCTATGTACTGTTTCACTATATGATGACTTGCAAAATAAGGCATGATTTTAACTGAGGGGAAAGTGCAAGGCTTCATACTTGCCAGTTAGGGTATGTTTTACTTTCTTTCATGCAAACACACATCACAAAACCAGGAACCATATTACTCTAGTATTAAGAACATCCAGTGAATGTGACTGAAATGTAAGCATTCGCTTTTGGGGTTTGATAATATTAATTTTAGCGATTTTTTTACTTCAAAAAGTTTAATAATGTGCTTTGTATCTAAATCTGTTAAGATCATTGCAACGAATACACAAAAGAAATAGAAAATACTGTTCCAGATCTGGCTTTAAAAAAATTTCTCAGATTCAATTCTTAAAATTATGTTTTCAGAGAATTACAGCCTTGGCTTCATCTGTTCATCTGAATCATCCAGCAAGTTTACACTGATGAGTAAAGCTTGTGTTTATTTGCATTTCAAACAACTAAAAATTAGCTCAAGATGCTATATTTATTTGGATTCCTTTATACAGATTTTAGTACAGTCCTATTTTGGTGTTCAGAATACAACTCCCTGTTGAAAATGTTAAACCAGAAGTTAGAGGTTTTGACAGGTGAATTTGCCAAAGAACAGAAATAATATTAGAAGCATTTTTAAACTTTAGCTGGATGCTTTTGCTAAAGTGATTTGAAGTGAAAATGAATGTGGTCAGGTTTGGGTTGGAAGTTCACATGCTGAGAACCAAAGGAGGATGCCCTTTCAAAACGTTTGGCTTGCAAATGCAGGAACACAACTGCATCAGTTTACACTCCAATCAGATTTTCAAGATTTGTCCTCCTACGTAATAACACTGTTAAAATGACTACTTGGATCCTGGTGCACGTTTCTACAGGAAAATGTGCATTCTGTGCACATCAAAGATTCTGATTGTTTCACATCAGATCAGTGCTGGTTTTGTATCTTACAGATACAGATGTACTGTAATGGGGTTGGTACCAAAATACTACACAACTATATGAGTTTATAATATGAATTTCAAGAACAGAAGCCACAGAACCCATAAAATATCATTTTATATTAGAAGGATATCAGTCACAATGCTAGCAATATTTTTATTGTTCATGAAAAAAAACTTTAAGGAATTACGGCAGTCATATCGTTCCAAATTAGTATACAATATCTAGTAAACAGTGATTCAGTCAAAATTGCTCACACAGACAAGATACTACTTGTCCAATAAGCCCAGACGCAAGGATCTGAACTGACAACACTTTTGGAACAGAGATTCTGTTAGACCAAACTATCTTCCAGCTTGCTGAAGAGGCAGCTGTTAGGTTTAGACAGCCCCCATATGATCTGCAAAGTGTGTTTCGCATCAAAGATTGCATTCCTGATCCACAATTTTAAACAAAACCCAAATCATTCTCTCTTAGTTTAGACAGAGGTCAATATTGACTATTTACAATTCCTAAAATAGCACTTCCACAACATAGCATAATATTGGTATTATTTGCCTCCAAAAGATTGTTTTGCTTTTACTGTGAGTGATTTAAATATCTCCAGAATCCTTCTGCCTACACTACCTCCAGACTATGAAGATGATGACACCATTTTAGCCATTTAATTTTGTTAATATATTAAGTCAACTATCTTACTCTGTAGATCTCAAAAACTTGCTTAAGCATGCTCCTGCCATTTTTAAAAAATAAACAGTCACCGGAAGGCTCAAAATCAATACTTGCAGCTTTCTTGTAAAATCAGGTTTACTACAGCAGAAGCTACTTACCATTAAAGTTAATAATTTTTATTGGAGCATAAATATTAGCAATCTTTGATTATACATTTCAATCTAATTCCCAAGAAAAGCAGTAGACCTTACTGCTAGAAAGAGCCTACAATAATAAAGAAAAAAATGTATCAAAGCAAACAGTGAATCTCACTGTCTCCCCAGTTGTCCTTCACCCACTCATTCCCCTCTGCTCCAAGACCTGCTCTGTGACTGTTGCCCCTTCTCTTTACTCAAGCTGCAAACTGTTTGGGAAGAAGCTCAGCCTTTGTTCTGAAAAAAACCACTCTATCAACAGCCCAGTTTACCCAAATGTCCTGGTTTCAGCTGGAATAGAGTTAATTTTTTTTCTAGTACCTGGTATAGTGCTGTGTTTTGGATTTAGGATGAGAATAATGTTGATAACCCAGGGACATTTTAGTTACTGCTGAGCAGTGCTTGCACAAAGTCAAGGCCTTTTCTTCTCCTCACCCCCACCCTGCCAGCAAGGAGGCTGGGGTGGCACAAGAAATTGGGAGGGGGCACAGCCAGGACAGCTGACCCCAACTGACCACAGGGGTATTCCATACCATATGATGTCATGCTCAGCATAAAAAACTGGGGGGCAAGCTGGTTGGGGGTCCGCTGCTCAGGAACTGGCTGGGCATCGATCAGCAGGTGGTGAGCAATTGCATTGTGCATCACTTGTTTTGTACATTCTTTTATCATTATTATTCTTTTCCCTTTCTTTTCTGCCCTATTAAATTGTCTTTACCTCAACCCACGAGTTTTACTGGGGTTTTTTCAATTCTCTCCCCTTCCCACTGCAGGCAGTGAGTGAGCAGCTGTGTGGTGTTTAGCTGCCTGCCGGGTTAAACCACACCACCAAAGTACATCGACTGATTTAAATCACTCTGAATGAATGGCCTTTAAATCAGATTCTCTACAGAAAATAAAAATAACTGTTGCATTTCATTCCATTAAAGTTTTCAAGAGAAATACTGATTATAATCTGTTTTATAGCTAATGTGGCTAACATGTTACTGTATATTAAAAATAGGCATTTTGGTTTAAAACCTTTTATTCTAAACCTGATAAGGCAAAAAAACCCAAACAAACAAAACCTACCAAACTAATTGCTTTAGAAACTGTAAGAGAAACCAGACTACAGTTAGAAGGTGGGGTGGGGGGGTGGAAGCAAAAATAAACTAGATTCACAGTCACCTTCAATAGTGAAAATGATGGCTCTGTTTCAAGTGTACACTGAATAATCCAGCTAAATGCTTGAGTTCCCCTAGCAGTGCTGTTAAAACCTAGAAAGCATTTCCTTCAGAAACGTTCATTGATAGCATAGCAGCAGTGCAAGTCCTATATAGAAAATACATATAAGTAGTTTCTGAATGTCTGAGTAATTGATTTTAGGAGAAATTAAACTACAATTATCACCAAATCTTTTTCATAGCTCAGTTTTCCACTTAGTTTAATTTAACCGCAGAATACAGATGCATCTAAATCACATGCAAGGGACTACACTTAGGCAGTTCTGCCCCCTCCTGGTCTATTCAACATCTGCGAGAGACATTACAAGCAGCTACAAAATAACCAGGCTGACCACAGGATTATTTACTGGAGGTTACAGGGCACTAAACTGTCCCACAATCACTTCTTTGGATTCTGATCTAGTGCTCACTAAGTCTTTCTGGATAGAAAGGGATCTTTCTAAACACAAGAGAAACATAAGCATGTATTTATGCAACAAAAGTAAACTGCACTTCTCTTTTTGCTATTGCTTTATCTGCAGAAAGATCTTCAGTAACGCTTTATTTTATACTAGCCAATATTTTTTTCTCTTAATTGGATCTAAGTTTCTCTGTGTAACCTCAATAAAGACTTAGCTCATGAGAGAGGATACCCATGCTTGGGTATCTGAGTAGTATCTCCTGTTTAGGTAAGTTAAAAATCTTAAGTTTTACTTCATCTGATACTTTCTTTTATCCCAATACTATGATACCGCCTTCCCATGTCTCTTCCTTTAAGATGATTCTTGTATGTCATTCATAAACTCTAGACTTGTTACCCAAAACAAAACCACAAACATATAAATATAAAAACATCCCTCATGAGTCAGAAACATGAATAAAATTTATTAAAACCCTCCCTCCTGGCTTCCATGATATCCTTTTCACCTTTACACCAGAACTGGACTGCACGACCAAGGAAGCACTACAGATTGCTTTGCACAATTGGGTCCTAGCAAGCTTAGAAACTGCTCCAGCAAACAAGCAAGCCACAGTAAAGCTTTAGGATAAGCACTACTAAGGTATACGAGCAACATGGAAAGTCATCTGCTTTAAGTGTTTTTATGATATTTGTGCAGAGTGAAAAATTATAATGGAAACTTGTAAAAATATTGCAGAATAACAAGAAAGCTCTTAGTTCTTAATTTTTTCTATAACAAAAAAATATTTCCCTATTTTCTGTTCCTGCTCCTCTGAAAACAACCCTAAAAAGGGATCATCTTTGGGTCTTGGCCTCTCAGGGAAATCAGAGGGTTGCAGCTGAGTTCAGAACCTTAATAAGATTTCATGATAAAATAAACAACTAAATCCTGAAAAGTTTGCTTTCCAAGTACTGAGAATAGCTAGACAAGGGAGAGCATGTGTCAAAACACGTTAGAACAAACAAATGTTCTGGTGGGCACCACAGAACAAAAATCTTCCAATTTGAAATGTAAATATTCTAGTAAAAGGCGTATAAACAACTAAACAGCTCTTCATATAGTCATGTTTACAGTATGGTCAGGAATTATGCTGAAGAGGGACTTAGCCCAAACTGTGAGCAGAGTCAGAAACTCCATGTCTCGCTACCATCTGAAGCACTCACAAAAGTGAACTTCCCATCCCCAAGAACAGTATCTGTCTTTGCTTTTAAAGTAAACAGTCTTCATCTCATCTTTGTCAGGACTTCCCTAGAATAGACTATGATGGAACTAAGGAGAGGTGTTGCCTCTTTCATTTCCTGGAGAATTATGTTTTTAGAGAATGTATGTAGAGGCCAATATCTTTTTCTAGGCAAAGAGCAAAGCTACTGCTCTGAAGGGGAAAATTTATATTTATACATATACATTCACAAGGTACTCACAAGTTCTACCACAGTCAGCTGGAGGACTGAACAATACCAGTAATTCTAGAAACACTTCACACTGATGTACTGAAATATTAGAAAATATTAGAATATTTTAATCAAACATTAGTGTATTCTGATTTCCTGGAAAGTAAGCTTAGAATTAATTAATTTCCAAGTTCCATTTAAATTCCAGAGGGGTATAATTTTCCCACTCTGGAGAGAGAAGAATTGGTTTGGCCATACTCTAATTTGAATTTATCATACTGATTTACAGGATTCCAGAATGATTCCACGCTAACTACTTTCCTTTTCTAGCTGTTTTATATAGGCAATTACTGACTGGAACATTCTGAGTATCCTGCACTGCTATTCTTACAGATGTTCTCACAAGAAGTTTAAACCAGATTGCTCAGATTTCAATAAAAATAGAGTCACATAAAAGTGGAGGAGTATTTTTGTCTCTTTCTAAATGCACTACTAGGAAAAAACTCTATGATGAAGGGAGTAGTAGCCACCAACTTTAAGAAATGTAACCCTGAGTTAAAAAACACCCAAACATTTCTTGGGAACAACATAATGTATGCACAGTTGGTAAGAACTTTTGAATCTGGCAGAGAGAAAATCCAGAGATCCAAGAGGTGCCATTTCTTGGCATCCAATTCAGCAGAACTAGCTGTTAAAATCACAGGTGCATCTGAAACAGGCTGTTAAAAAGTCATGTCAGCAAACTCTGTTCATTGCTGCTATTATGCTCCCTCTCTAGATCATCTCTCTTTCGCTTGGTGGCACTTGTAGCATCCTGCCACAACCTAGTCAGTCAGGTTCAGATCCACAAATCCTGCTCCCTGGGCTTACACCAGAATTGCTGGTCAGATTGGAAGCATGGTCTTGAGATTTGCTATACATAATTATTATTGTCCCACATATGTACAAAATCATCATTGCCACCTAAAACATCAGAGACAAGCACACATTATCTGACAGTCTAACATCTGTAAGTGTATAACAGGTACACTCTTGATGAATGGGGAATAGCCAGCACAATTTTCAGGCTAGAGTCTTTTTGTTCCATTTTTCAGTAATTGTTCATATGTACACTTATGACTATGTTTCTGCTCACAAGTGGTAGGATACATTGTATAATATAATACATTTATCTTCTCTCATACATTATCTCTGAATATAACCAGTGTGCCCATGGACTCTACTGGGATTCTGAACATTCATTAATATTTACAATACACTTTGAGGATAAAGAATGCTGTGTCATTATTGTTGTCTATCTTGTAAATGAATAGACAGCATATGATACGTGCTTTCTGGTCCATTTACCCCATTAATATATTTCTTTCTCCTATGGCTGTAGTATCTAAACCGCTAGTTATTTTACAGTGTTACTAGTTATTTTACCATAGAAGCAACTTATGCCTCTACTGATTTGGCAATTCAGCAATTTTAGTATCTCCAGCTAAAAAAGAAAACCATCAAAAAGAAAGGAAAAGGGGGATTTTTCTCCTCTTTGATTAGGAAGATTCTAGTGCTTTTGCTGTACGCACTGATGCAATAACTCTATATAGGTGATGACAGAGAGTCTCATTCTCTTTCCCTGGCAGAGCCTTGTTCCACTATTTAGCAGGGTGACTTTCTGCAATTCCAGTCAATGCTTCTATCACTGTACAAAACCTTTTTAGTACACAAGATTTTCTCTTCCTATTAGAGACTTCTCTTTGGCTTTCTTTTATCACTGCCTCTCACCCCTCTGCCCCCAGCAACTCACTACTTGTTCTGTCCAGGGAAGATCCAGAAACCTCTCCTCAATTCAGAGCTCTTCATCTTGTAACAAATCACAGCTACGTAAGTCTATTCTTTATAAAAATCCTCAAACCTGCTACTGCTTTAATCTTATTAAAGAAAGCCTCTCAGAAAAACACTGCTCTTTCCAGCTGCCTTTCGCCTATTAAGGGTCTGTAACATCTCTTATCCACTCATAAAAGGTGCAACTCTCTGCACTTAATTTATTGGGAAGAATCTAGGCTTTGACCAGAGATGAGATCTGAAAGTCAGAAAGGGCTTCGTGTCAGTCTTTTGTTAGAAAGAAATACAGCAACTTGAGATCTGAAATTCTTAGTCCAATTGGGATGCATCTACGTCTGTGTTCTTTGGCAAGTTAGCGTGCTTCTTACTTCCATTTTTTCTACCTTTAAAAAACAAATGATAGTACACATACTAATAATTAATGCTTGTTGGTGATTATTTAATTATAGGATAGGTCTGAACCTGCATTGTTTGCTCTAAATCGACTGCCTTCAAAATCTATTGCAAGTTTCAATCAAAATTAAAAGGAAAAGAAAAAAAGATCCTCCAGGTTTTTGAACAGAAACTCATCTTTACAAAAAATATGATGTAGTCGTAATGGTGGCAAAAGACTCAAACATTTTTTGAGTGAATGACAATTAACTTTAAAAGTTTTTATTGTAATGTTAAAAACAATCTTTCCATATATAGAGAGAGACTAATTTGTTAATTTTATGCTTCTTACAGCAAAAAAAAGACATAATCCCTCTGCCTTTGGGGGTTAACAGAACCCTTGTAACCATGGAAATGTAAAGAGCTAGTCAGAGCCCAACATCAAACTAACAGAGGTGCTGAGAGACAGAAAATAGATTTATGATGAATTTGCTACACATGAAAGCTAGCTGAATCTGTACCAACTGCATTAACAACACAGAAAGCAAAGTCCACAAAGCCTTTTGAATGCTTAAAAGCATATAGCATGTACTACAGCTTTTCACTGAAAATAAAGGGAAATGCCTTTAAAGGTTTGTTTTTAAAAGCACTGAGTGCATCTGAACTAGTTCAAAAGCAGAGACAAAATGAGGTAAAAATGGCTACTATGTGAATAGGAACAGTGACGATATGCATGGAAAGACTAAAAAAGGCCCGATGGAAGAAGGGTTTTCTTAGATTAAGACTGTAGTTACGGAGATTACGCAACTAATGGCCAGTGACATCTGTGTTAGCATCATCAAGAATGTTTTCTCATCACCTGGAGAAAGCCCCAAATTTAACAGACACAGAAATAGTCAAGACAGGCAATCACTCAGCCGATGATTTATTGACCAAACTATCTGCCTTGTAATAATAAGGTGTGTGCATATTTAACTGCCCTCTCTATGACAGGCCAAACCCACAAAACATCGTCTAACCAGTCACAAATACAGTCCTTAAACACAGTCCCTCTCAAAAAGAGACACCTTTGGAAAAATTTTATTCCTTGTTATAATAAGCAAGCTATGACCAAAGGCAGAAGAAAAATCTTTTCAGAGAATACATCTCAACAAATTACATCTACTTGGAAAATAAAATGATGGATACACACAGCAAAAAAATACAATATATGTGCACATTACTTACGTACACGGGTGTGTGATGACTCAAAAGAGCCAAAATGTGTCAGCATGGTCAAACGGATACTCTCCCACTTTTTCAGCAGTAGCATCATTAGACAAACTGATCAGACCTCTCTCTTTGCCTTTCTTCTTTTCTTTAGCCCAGTGATAACTACAGCATCAGAACTCTCTTACAGTTCCCCCCCTGGGTTCAGGAAGGCGAAGCTTACCTCCCAGCCGGCAGTATTTCTGAGGCACAGTAATTTATATGCCCAGATGATCCAAATGACAATACCATGCTTCCTAAAATGAGCTCAGCACAGATTTCAATATAAGCTTTAAAATCGTGTAATGAAGGCATATGGATCCACAAGGCTTAATATCCTTAAGGAAAACCTGGTTTGCCCTTTCTTTTCTGTCAGTCCATAGGATTCTATATTGCACGTAAGATGTGTCAGCTTTACTTTCCCAGGAACAAGAAAAGAATGACAGATTAGTTCTGCAGACTTTTGTGATAAACATAATTTTCTCATCTGCTTTGTCCAATTATGTATTTGTTTTCCATGGAAGCAAAGCATGGGCCCTTAGGTCATAAATATATTGTAGATTTCTCTCAGCACAACTGTGCTAACCAGGGTTGTAAATAGTTGAGACATAATTTAAATACAATTCTACCAGTCGTTGCACGTGCAAAAAAAAAATTAGTAAAATGCCTTAGACAAGATGCTGGGAATCCCAAACACTGAGTTATAACTCAGTACATGATTAGGACTAATTGTATGCCAAAAATAAAGAGATCTGGGCCTGTGTTAGCTGAATGAAATACACATTCACTATTTCTCACATCTATGACCTGTTGTTTCACCATAGTACCATCTGTTTTCCCTATTTACCACAATTATTTTTCACATATTCATAAAATTTTAAATTTAGGATCAGGTTAATGCCATGAAAAATGAAGTTACTGTCTGGACAATGTTTTCTTGCAATTTCTTTGCCATCTTATTTGAATCTTCAGTTTTAGAGCTACTTTGCATACCTTTGCAGATATGTTCAGTTAAGGGTACATTAATTACGTTACTTATTTTAAATTTCATTATTATGTCTCTGGAAATCTCCAAATCCTATACTTAAACTATGATATTTTAACCAGGATAAAATTTGAAGAAATCCCATTGTTCCATGCTTGAAATGAATTATACAGATAAAATTCTATGGATTATGGGCTTTCAATAAAATACCAGTTTCCAAGTGCTTAATTTTTTATTTTTTTTTTAATTGGAATGGGTTCCTGTGCTGCTTAAACACTTTTGAAAATATTACCTCTCTTGTCTGTTTTGCTGGTATGGTATCTGGCATGCTAGAACCCACTCCTAATAAGAGTTACTACTGCACTATACTAATTACCACAATACCAGTAATATCTTAGAAGTATTACATAAAAAATACAGTTTATTACAAAATCCAAATGAATTCCATAGGGTTACAGGAGACGTAACTTATAGCAGAATGCATTTCTAGTGTTCCAAGAGAATCTTGGCTATACTTCGTATTTCCATTTTGTATATGATGAAATTTTTTTTTGAGTCCTATTTGGGAACTCACTAATTCAATATTGATAAGAAATCCCAAATGCAATAGGTAGAAATGTTTGAACAGAGGCCAAGTAATAGAAGTCTGTTTTTTACATTAGTGGCAAAACCTTCATACTGGCTAATTAATATAATTACCGATTATCTTAAATTATTATTTGTGGCATTTTAGCCTTTTATCCTCTGAACCTCAAGCTAGTACCTAAAATCAAAACCAAAAAGGCAACATGAAAAAAAGAATTAGGTGTACCATAACACAACACTGGCAAAAAGAGCATGACAATGTTTTGCATTTTTATGCTGTATTTCAGTGGAGAAACTTGAGAGACTTTAAAAATATTAAAAAGGATGCTTTGAAGCAATACCCAAAGTAATATTATTCCTATTTAACTACAAACAAACAAAAGGTCAGAGACCCAGATTCAGAAATGTTTAAGTAATAATTCACTTTGAAAAGAAAGGATTTGGTCTGAAGTTATTTCACTAGTCTGCGGAACTCTTCTTCTGCATCCTATGCATGTGATTGGCCTATAACTTTTATCATGGATAGTGAATATTTGCTTACTAAATAGATATGTACTACTAAAATACAAAAGGAGCCTAACTGCATTGACAAGCTAGGAGCACTGGCAATCTTTCAGCTCTTCTTGTGGACTGCATTTCATTACTCACTAATAACTTGATCTGCCCTCTTACAGATACAGTCTTTGGCTTGAACAACAGCTTTGCATCCAGTTCCCAATACAGCACATAAAACCCCAAAAGAAACACACAAGAACATTTCCTTCTTTCACCAAAGACCTGATGCAAAGATCACTTAGGGAAGTCTTTCAATTGACTTAATGACATGTAGATCAGATTTCTAAAAAGCAGGCATTCAATTAATGATTTTAGCAAAGTGCATGGTTTAATAAATATATTTATCCACCTTTGCTAATCCTTTAATGCTTGGCATTTATACATGCAGTATATCTTCTATTTTTTTTTCATAGATTTTGTAGTCATGTAACCAATGGCTGATACTAAACCATAAACAATGCATTAGAGAGGAGTCATTAAAATCTGAAGTAAAAGGAGCCTGATGAAACTGTACTTTTAGTAGTTATATTATATTTAAGTAAAATTATACTAGGCATGATATAGGTCTTATTTATGACAGGCTTAGCATTTTCCAAGACAAAATTAAAAGAGTTGTATAGGAAAAACTGCACACTACTTTATGCCATCAACATAATCAAGTATGACACAACATAAGGATTACGGGAGCAAATCCAAGGAAATTCAAAATAATTGGCTACCCCACGCTGCTACTTCCAACTTGGCGTTTGAATTAATTAAAAGATCAAGTCTAATATAACAGTAGAAAACCACATACCTAAAAGTATGATTACTCTCCTAAAAAGTCAGAGAAAACTTTTAGCATAGAAAAGAGTTCTAGGTATCATACCAACTTTGAAGCGGAGGCAGGCTCAGCTTGGTTCAGCACTCTGACCGAGACAGCCCACAGGAGGAGCATCTGAAGAACCACTGAACAGGATTTTATTTTGCTTGGTGTTCCAAGTTTGTCATTAAGTTGTTAAGTGTCCCCTGTAATCTCATGCATTGCTTCTCAATCTCTGGTCCGTACGTTGATCCATAGGACACCTGAAGATAATATGAACCTTTGAAATAAATATAGACAACTTCCCACACATCCAAGCAAGCAAAGAAGTGGCAGGGAAAATAAACATAGTAAATGAATATGCAGAGTATCTTAAATTTCATTAGCTTGTGATAAGCACTGAAGTAATACTGGACAAGAAGTGCAACTGACCACCGGCATTTTTTTATTTAAAAAAGGCAGGGTTTTGTTTGTTTATTAAAATGTGTTGATTAGCATATTCTTGAGACATCTGTAGCACTCAGAGCAAGCCCTAACCATCTGCTTACACTGTACCACCTGCACTGCCCTGGGTCCGTGAAGCAGCCTCCCTCCTGGCCCCTTACTTATCTGGCAACAATGAACATTTTAGTCATGTTCCCTCCACTCACTCTGACCAACTCCATGTTCAAGCTGCATTACCGCACTTTCAAGAAACTTCAACAGGACTGACTTAAGAACAGTATGAATATTATCCAGACCAGTCCTCCTATTCCCTTCTTTGCTTGTCTCCAAATGTGTTCATGGGTAAGTGGATAGGTCTATGCTATATCTAAGATGAATAGTATAACAGGTCACTTTCATGCTCTTTCCGATCCCACAGTGTTGAAGAGTGTATTTTTGCTCTTCGTGCTGTCTCAGAACTAGTGTTTTCTTCAGAAGTTAAAAGAAAAAAATAATTGCTTGCAAAGAATAGAAAAATAGTTTCTATTAGTAGAAATCATTCTATAAAGGGTCTAATTTTCAGGTTTGTCGCCACATATGGAAATATAAACATCAGATGGATATCAAAGAAGTGCAAACACAATAATAGTTAAAACTCATGCCACTCCCTGTGACACGTACATAATTAATAATCAGATTTCTGAAGTCACTGAAGTGGGTGTGGAGAGGGTGGGACCTGTATCAGACGTGGTAGCTTTGCTTCAAGTACAAATTTACTGCAACAGAATAAGGTCAAGACTCACGGCAAACTTCATTTCATGTGACCTGCAGACTCAGCAGTAAAAAGCTGGCTGGAACTCTGGGATCCCTCTTCAAGATAGGTCAGTCCAGATCATTCTGGGGCTGCAGTTGTTTGGGCAGCAGAAATGAGTGGCCGACGCACTTCCAGCGTGAAAGTGGAGCTGAACAACTGTGTGAACGCACTATGAGTCATATAAAGCAGGACCTCCTGGCTACCACTAATGGTGAAGAAGTGGAGATTAAAGTCCCCTTGTTTTCCTTCATTAAAACCCTCCCATTAAAACCCAAGAGTTTGTAGCAACAGTCCTGGTAAGAATCGATTTAGTATGACATTGGTGCTTAAGATTTCAACAGCCAAGGTCAGCAAAACATGCAAAACAGAACAGATGCCAGTTCGCTCATATGTGAAATAAAATGTGCAAAGAAAAGTAGCTTTCTACCTTTCCTAGCCAAGTTTTGCTGCTGAAAAAGAGTCTAACTACCCTTACAGCAACTGCACTCATCAGTGTGACATTCTGGTACTTCACAGATTCAGTTCCCACTCTTCACATACTCCACTGCATAGTTCCTGAGTGTGCAACTCAGGCAACTACCTCAGGGCTCAAGGGGTGGTGAGGCCCAGGGATGGCCTATGAAGATGGGGGAAAACAGGGAAAAGCATTGCAAGCTGGCTGGGCAGGTAGCTCCACTTCATATTATGTACAAGGGTTCAATGCTTGCCAGACCTCAACAGTGGCCATATTTTGTCCTTCTCATCAGTTTTTTTCCCAAACATCTTCAGGAGCAGGTGTCTATAACTTCTGTCATGAGTATTTTGTCATTTTTTTAGAGCTGACTGGGAGTTAAAAACCACAAAGATGGAAAAGACTTTCCTCTCTGCATAAACGGATAGATGAAATCCTAGGACTTTATGGCAATAGGCAAACTACTTGATAATTGCTAGATTTTGGAATTAGGTTGTAGCTTGGCATCCATTTCATATTTAAACAATGTAAATATTTCCAAGTGGATCTAAATCATGTATGTAAGCTTGTCTTTGTATATAATTAATTAACACATACAGTCTTTTCTGATATTTGTGCTAGTTGTTGGAATTTTTCCCCAACATACGTTACTATGGATTCCTTTTTGTTGCCTTTTTCAGTCACTGAAATGGCACATCCATTTTACGGCATATGCTGTATATATATATTTTGATCACATCATAGCAAAACATTCCTGTGGACTAACTTTAATGTTGTTGATACACTGACCTTTTTTTTTTAATATGAAATGGACAGAAAATGTACATGGGAAAAGACAACACACTAAGATGGAATATGAGTGAGCACAACTATGAGAATAGATTTTACAGGATTATGTTAAGTATCCTTTAGATTGTAAAGGTGTCAGCTAACGTAAAACTCTAATGTACCAGCTGCTGTCCAAATAGATCACAAAATGAAAGTCCCCATGCTGAGCAAGGCTTAAAATAGAGCTGCTGATGAGTAAGATGGTATCTCTTATATAAACTTCACATTTCAAGCACTAAGACTTTTCATGGTCAAATGTTCCTGGGGTTGCTATTTTCCATGAAAAATCTGCAGCAGAACAAAAGCACCAAGTTGTTTGACTTTTCAGGCTTTAAAATGCAGTTGTTATTTTCATGCCACACAGAAACTCCCTTCTGGTCTGCTTTATGATTCATGTGTTTGGCTGAATAACTTTCCTGGAACTCAGAAGAAGAGGGAAACCTTCCCTAAGTACTTCCTGTCTTTCTACATGTAGTAATAACAAGACAGAGTCCTCCCACCTTTCCCATTTACAACACGCTAGGCACACCTACTGGCTGATATACCCATAAGCCTCAGAAACAGTCTACTTTGCTCTGGTTTTAAAACAGCATGCATTTTCTTTGGCAACAAAAATGTTGTTTCTCTAACATTAATAGGTATCAAAGCAATATCAATAGACTACTTAACTGTCTGTAGGCAACGGAGAAATCATAGCTCACTGTGAACAAAAGATGCATTGCTATTTCTCTTTAGGAGATGGTTCCTGTCTACAGCTAATCACAATGTTGAAAGCATGTAACCTTAAAACAGTCAGGAGTACAGAAACATGTAATATTGAAGGGAAGTACAACCTGTGTCATGTGCTTAACCTCGCAGACCTTACTCCAAATGCCTAATGGAATCAGTATGAAATCAATGCCAAATTTTGACTGTGTAAGAATTAAGTACAATATACTTCAGAATAAGTTCTAGTATATTTACAAGATGAAATGTCAAAAAAAAATAAAATCACTGCCCCACTGTCATGTTACAGCCTGTCAGTCTGGAAATCCTAAAGGAATGGATTCAAATTACACCATCCTCTAATAAAACCATGGATTGTTAAAAGATCTGCTTTTATTAGAGCTAGCAGTACAAACTGAAAATAGAATCAAGACCCTAGTTTTTAAACATTTCATAGCTTCTTTTCAGAATATGATTCCTAAGCATCATATTTTCCTTGTATTTGGAAAAGAGCTGAAAAGTTTTGTGTAACTGATACAAAAAAATAACCAGAGGTGCTGAGTGGCTTACCAAACTCTTTAGAAGGCTGCCAGCGAGGTACTCCAGTTCTAATTGTGGCTTTGCATCTGACTTAGTATGTGGGTGTAACCCTGGCCAACTCATTTAATCTCCAGGCCTGTTTTTCCAATCTGTAAAAGGGGTAATATTATACTTATTTAATTAATACAGTCTGTAGCTGTTAATTAGTTTAAAAAAATTACTCTCCAAATATTAACATGACATTTACAATTCCAGCTATCCCTTTCTGTTCAACTGATTATTCTTCCTATTTACCCCTTAAACTAACCAAATCAAGGCTGGTTCAAAAGCTTTCTCTGTTCATTTCATTACGAAAAGGAAGATCTTGTTGCTTTTTCCCCTCTCTTATTCTTACCCTCATTTCAAGTCAAAGCTGCATATGTACTGCCTTGCTCTGGCTATTCTGTGAAACTTATCTTAATGGCTATTCTGTGAAACTTATCTTACAGGTTTGACAGATTTTACTATTCTTAAATGAAGCTTTATTTCAATAATAAATTAAGCTTTACCCTATGCCATAGGAGTGTTGTTACTCTCCTGAAATGCAGCAACTAATACCTAACAGATTTTCTTCAGTGTTCTAAGACAAAGATTATCCTTCTCATATCACTGTTCAAGTGAAGCTGCCACCACTATTATAAGGATGCAAGACAGATAAGAAAAAAAAAAGAGCTATAAAAGCTAGTAAGAAACAGATGAGTCTTAGTCAAAGATGCAGTTGCCAACACACCATACAAAACTGTAACACCCCCTCCCAAGAAAAGGCAGTAAAACTCCATCCTGGATCTTAGTGTTCTCAACAAATCTTGAAGAAATGCAGCCAGCAATTTCAAGGGTGTCTTTGGTCTAATTCTCTTAACAAAATGGTTTCCAAAATTTTTATTTTTTCTTTTTTGTTGGGGGAGGCAAGAATCTCACACCAGCTAACTCTAAGTTTATACATGAGGCACAAAAAAAAAGAAAGTAATATGGTGTTGAATCAAAATTAGTCAAAGAATGGATACAGATTTTTTTTATCAACAAAGAAGGTAAACAAAACTTTAGTAAATATTTTTATAAGATTTTAGAAAAATGCAAGAAAAAGCAGGAAGTCCCTAATGGAAAAACGTTGTTATCTGAAAAGGCTGTAACCTTCAAGATTTTAAATTTAAAATATTTTATCCACTAGAATTTTATTAACGTATTTAAAATTTACTGTCTCTCCTTCAAGTTCAGACTTCCAGTCTCTGAAAAGCTAATTAAATTCCATATATTTTTAATAAAGTAAAACCTCTGAAAGTGCTTCAACCTCCATTAAGTTTGAATCCAGATAAAGATAGAAATTCTTCCTCTCGAGCCTTCCATAAAGATTGAAAAAATATTGCAGAGAAGTACTTAGAATTTCTTCACTCCCTGGCTTTAGCCTCATTTTCCTCATTAGATTCTTCTTCCTGTTCTTGTTATGCTGCCAGATATTGGATTGCCAACTCTTGTGAGTTCCTATTGAGTCTCAGAATATTAATTGGTGTTCTTAGAGACCACAGGGCTGAAATCAATGGATTGTATAAGAATCTTCTCTTTTTCTGAAACAAGCTTCTAGCCCGTGAAATTATGACAAAGGTTGTAAGGATGAAGAATGGATTTTAAAAAGCTTAGAAGGAAGCAGACACATGACAAAGTCAACATTTATTGCTTTATATTCAAGATTTTTAATGCTCTAATTTGGAAATATCGTGGTAGGAGTAAGCATACACTCTTTAAAGTAACAAGTGTTTATACAAACAAAAGCAGAAAAACCTAATATTCCCCTGGCTTAGGTGTTGTAATATCTCAAGAATGTGAAGAACCCCGAAAAGAATGAGTAAGCAATAGCTCATTAAGACAAAACTTTGGTTTTGAAGAGGTTTCAGCCAGCCACACATGAACTGTGACAGACTATAGTAAACAGACCACGACTGTGGGTTTTTTTTGCATCGGCCTGCAAACAGCATCAAGCCATAGTTTCCAGTTTCTTCTGTCCCTCTAACTGGGTTGAAGCATGACATCAGCTTTGTGTAATAGGATGAGAAATATGGCTCAGTATGTCTCTGGGGTTTTTATAGTATGGACAGAACAAGAAATCCAGGTATTCAAATTATTGTCTTGCTAATTTTCTATGAGCTATAACTTCTCCTGCTGCAGGTAAGATCATAGCTTGTATGTCAAGAGTCAAATAGAGGAAGAGACAGGATAAAGGGGTAAGACAGGCAAGTTAATATTGCGTGTCTGGAAACCTATAAACAAAAAGCAGCTGTTTAAAATGCTGTAAAGCAGCTGGATCCACACAGTTAGGTACTCAAATATATAGCACATCTTGGACATACTTTGGAAGACAAAAATTAAACATGTAAAATACTCTCTCCAAACTATTTTACAAAAACTCACACTACAAAGACTCACAGATTTGTGTCCCTCTGTATCTCTAACTAGGGTCATGATTCACATTTCAGAGAAAAAAAACCTAAAACATCAAAGGACTAACTTGGCAGATTACTTCTGAGCATCTGTTGTTGTTCCAGAGAGATATCAGGGACTGTTTGAAGGCAACCCCCCAAAAAACCCCAAAGAAAATACCCATTTTTGGGTTATCATTTGAGAAACTAGACTCCTTTTTTGTGCACATAATTAGATAGATTAAAAAAAATTAATTAAAAACTGCAGATTTTAAAGTGAAACCACTGACACATAGCCTTATTATACCTTAGGTAGGCTGCATTTAATGAAGATCATACCTGCTACCCTAAGACCAGGAAAGTGGCTACTGTAGCACTCGAATGTGAATACAGTAAAGAAAATCAATCAGTTAGAACATAGGCTAGTTGTTCCAGTGTCCTACCAATAAGACACGATTTTCAGTACAATCACCACAAAGCACACTCTCTTCCTGTTTTTAAATAATAATTGTAAGCCAGAAATGAGTCTAAATTCTTGTGTTTAAACATGGTGTAACCATTAACATATTAACATAGTTATGGAGGCAGCTAAATTTCTGCGTAAGTCCTAAAAAACCATAAAATCTGAAAATTAATCGTGTCAGAGTTGATTTGATGAGGAAATGCTTTCGCTATTGTATCAGACATGCCTGTGCACAGTACCCCGAGCAGAGCACACAGCTGAGCCAGTCATTCTAGCAGCTTCCACAATTTGCGGTGTGCTTTGTTTCAAGTGCTCCTTCAAGTACCACCCTTCAAGGAGAAAGTATTCTACCTTTGCTTAAGCCTAAGTAACTTCTATTTGCTTTTTGTGTTTAGAAATGTGTGGTAGAAGGGTGATGCAAACTCTTCTCTGGCAACAGTAGCTGAACTCAGGTCTCGTTAAACTTCTCATTTCTTAGCTCCTCAGTGATAAACTTTGCACCCTTAGAATTTTAAGTTATAATAGTCACCTACAAGATGCCTTACTGACCTAAGGAGAACATTCCCTGCACTGAACTTAAAGAGAAAACGTATTTTAAAGGAAGTCACAGAACAGGATTGATATGTATCATCATATGCTGAAAATCAGAATTTGATTAACCAGATGCTGTTATTTTCTTTAATATCTCATGAATAGAAACTGCAGTATAAAAACAATTCAAAACAATCATTTACTGGGAAATATGACATATGGCCTGCTAAGCTGCTTTCCTACAGAAATAGCTAAAGATCATTACTCTTGGCACCATTCCCTACAACAGTCACTGGGCTCATTAAAACAGACAGTATGTGATTGAGTCCAAAAGGAAGATAATTTCTACAGGTGGGTAGAAACAATGATGAAAACTACAAAGACTTGTGAGAAAGAAGTAGTCAAGGAGACTTCTCCACCTCCATAACTTCTGTGCGCTAAAACAAACCAAAGCAGCACCACTAAAACAGTTGCTGAAAAGAAAAAAAAAAAAAAAGACGCATTGTCTCCTTTTTCTTCATGGTATGCATTTCCATCTTCCTAATGCATGGTATTTCATCTAACTTGTTCTGCTGGAGGGTTTTTCCTTTAGTAGGAATATCCTGACGTGAACAGGAACAGGAAGTTTGCATCCAGCAGGGGCCACTTGTTGCCTGTGTTTAGTCCAAATCCAATTAGGTGGAAAGCAAACCTTAACGCTGTCATAGGATGAGTTCACGTTCTGCGATAGTGGATTGGAATAGCCACAACCACACTGTGGTGTGATAATGCTGCAATCCAAGCTTCTCCAGTAATGTTATGCTAGTAAATGTAAACCAAACATTTGTGATGTGGCATCACAGACAGGAAATGTTAAGACAATTATAACCTGGCAATGATAATCTGATGTAGCAATAATACAATCACATTTAAAAAATGTTTTCATCTGAAAGCAGCTACGCTGCTGGGGGTTGGACTAGATGACCTGCTGGGGGTTGGACTAGATGACCTCTAGGGGTCCCTTCCAACCCAAAACATTCTATGATTCTATTCTATGTTCTTGCAACACATCCTCTTTACATGCCAGCACTGTTGCGTGGATTATCTAAATTTAGACCGTAACATGGTGCAGTAGATGGCTTTACTATGTTCCATCACTGGCCTTTTTCATATGCTGAATAAAATTACTGCTGTTTACAGCATCAGCATTACACGATCACACTGGGAGATGAGGGAGCACTTATGGTAGTGAAGCTGATGGCAGCACCTCACGTGCTTCTGAGGCATTCTGAAGGGTGCTGCGAGGCTACTGAGGACTCAAAAAACACAGTGCCTTACTGACATGATATTGCGTACGGGCAGACACACGTACAGCACGTGAGGCAGACGCAAGGCTGGGATTTGCTATGGCAGGCTGGGAGCATCAGGAGTGACGCTGCAGCCCGTGGATGCAGCTGAGGCAGCGGTGGGCTAAAAGCCACACGCAGTCACAAGGCAACGATGGTGAGGCCACGGCAGGGAAGAGCAAGGTCAGGGAGCCCATACCAGTACGGCAAGGCCAGGCAACACGCCCCCGGCCGGCTGAAGGGAGCCCCCGGCTCCCCTAGGCGAGCAGGGAGGCGAGCAGGGCGGTGGCCCCACGCCAGGCCCAGCACCGGCCCCGCGGCTTTGCCACTGAAGGAAGCGAGGCGAGGCCTAAGCGCAGGCGGCCACCTTGCCGCCTAGGGCAGCGCGTCACGGCTGCTGCGCTGACCTTAAGGCCTCAATAGGTGACGCCACGGCCCAGGCCGATGTCACACGCATGACGCAGAAGCACAGGCGAACCCCAGCGGCAGCACCAAGGCTGGGAAAGGGGCGAGACGGAGCTGCCGGCGGCGCCCCGCCCGCCGCCCCGCCGAGGGACGCCACATCCGGGCCCCCCGCGCTGACTGACGGCCCGCCGCCGCGCATGCGCACCCGTCCCACCCTCCGCCCGTCGGCTCCGCCCTCGGCCGGGGGGCGGGATCAAAACTCCCAGCCGCCTTTCTGATTGGCTCCCGGTCCAGGGGCGCCCGGGGATTAGCCGCCGTTCAGGAGGGCGGGCGTTGCCCGCCTGCTGGCCGGCCATTGGGCAAGGCCGCCGGGGAGCCGCTCGCCCGTTGGCGGGCGGGCGCGTCCGGTCTGGGGCCGGAGGAGGGTGCCATTGGCTGGAAAGTAGGTTAGTGGTGCGCCGTTGGGTGGCAAGCCAGGCGGAAAGTAGGTCAGGGACGGGGGCTGCTTGCGCCGGGCGCCGCTCCGGGCGTGCAGCGCGTTGCCGTGGGACGGCGACCCCCTCCCCGCCTCCCCGCCCGGGCGCGGCGCGGCGAGGGGGCGCGCGGAGCTGGCGGTGAGCCGCTAACGGGCAGTGGGCGACCGCTGGGGGGGGGGGCGCTAACGGGTGGTGGGCTGCTGGGCGAGGGCGGTCCGCGTCTCCGGCTGGGGAGACGGCGGCCCCCTGGAGGGCGGGGGGAGGCCGGGGGACGGACCCCCACGGGCCGCCACCTCGCCGGGGCTGCTTCCTCCGGCAGGCCGTGGGGAGCTGCCGGCGGGCCGGGGAGGGGGGCCGCGAAGGGAGCGGCCCCGGTACGGACTGCCTCGGCGGTCTGACAGGACCCGGAGGTGACGGGGCCGTTCGGAGCCGGCCCCGGGCCCGCTGCCGGCGCGGCGGCCCGTCCGGACCCCGAGGGCAGAGCTGGTCCCGGGGGTCCTCGCTGTGGGTGCGTCCTCGGCTCGGCCGAGGGGCAGGAACGGGGCAAACCCGGGGTCCAAGAGCTCACGGGAGGCAATGCCAGGCTTGTTCCTCCTCGCTCCCAGGTTTGAGTTAGCCTCCTCGGGGCGATGGAGGCTGAGGTAAGTCGCTGAGCAGAGGTGGTGGTGCCCCTTCCCCCGCAGCAGGAATGGGTCCCTTCACCGTCTGTCCTGTGGCTGGTCCCTTGGACCCTTCTCAGTAAATCAGGTGCCTTGTGATAAAGTCCGCTTTAGGTGAGGCCCGAGGAGCGTGTGCATGAAACACCGAAACGCTGGTAGGAGTTGGAAATTTCTACGGGTTGTGGCTGTTGCACGGAGGCCAGCCCTGCCCGTAGACAGCTCCAGCCAACTTGCCAGTCCCACAGCTGTGGGGTTCTTCGCTTCCCAACAGCGCAGCGGAGTTACCTCCTGAAGGTTTGATGGCGACCCCCAGGGCCCTGCGGCTGGCCTCCCCGGTGCTGTTACTTGTCGGGCTGTTTCTGACAGGTGTATGTGTGTCCTTGCTGTCAGCAGGAGAATGAGCGTTTTTCTTCGACGGTGAACGTAGAATACTGGGAACGTTAAGGTGGTTTCCCAAGATCAGGATTTTGCGCTTGGGGAGGCAGGGGAATCAGTCTGCATTTTTAATTGCTGAGGTTTCTGTTACTCCGGTGCCTCAATTATAACAGCTTTGGAAAGATTTGAGTACTTGAAAATAACGGTGAAGAAACAAGTGGGTGTGTTCTTGTGCTTTTGAAGCAAATACGCTTACAGCGATTTTTAAGTATTTTCTTAGTATCTGAGGTAGAAAGGGTCAGCTGCAGAGAGTGCTCATCTTTTTAAACAATTCTGACTAATCTCTTTACAAAATTCATTCAGCCTTTAAGTAGATTTTTTTTCAAAATGCTGGCCCTTGAACATTCAAAATGAAAATACATTTTCATTTTTTTAATAGGTTAGTATTAAAGTACCTGTCCTGCCTGTTTAGTGTATCTTTTCTTTTAACAAAAAGACTTTTTAAATGGGAGCGACTGATAATACACAGGCTGCAGCTAAGTTTGTAGGGAGAAAAAGAAATGTTGTTTGTTTTAATTCACTGTTAATACCGGCTAACTGTCTCTGTGCATGGTCTTGCAGAAGGCTGGGGTTAAACTCTGCCCTCGAAAGAATGTACGTTTTGTATGCTCTAGGAATATGCAAATGTAAATAGCTGTTTGAAGTGGCAGAAACTATAGACCTCTCATCTGAATATTCTAAACCACAGTTGCTTATTAAGGGGAAAGTCTTTACTACTTCTGAGTTTTGTGGGTTAGTATTTCTTGTGAGCCTTCGTGGGGTTTTTTTATGCCTACTTGCAGAAATGGAGTGTGTAAAATAACCCAATACAATATTGTGGTTATAGGTTAATATGCAGCTTTATCCTGTATTCTCTTTCACACTGCGCATTTCCGTTTTCTCTCTGTGTGACAGTTGTGGTGTGTGGTGCTGTGTGGGCTCAAGACCTGTAAAAGTAGTATATTGGGCGACTGCCGAGCCAAGAAAGAAGTACCACGGGCATAGCTGTTTGGCTGTTTTGTTTTGTTCTACTGTACAAGGGCCTTTGGGGGGACACAGGGGTGTCAGTAAAAACTCAGCTGGGATTCCACAAAGCCAGAGCTGAAGTCAGGGCCTGCTACCAAGTCCCTGTCACCACCTGCTACCAAGAGACCTGCTGTATCTGGGGACACTGCTAAGGATGGATTAGGAAGGTGATGTTTGTAGGGGGAGTTTATTGGAGATTTTTTTTTTTTCTTCAAATACCTGCTCTCAAAGATTCTTTTGGGAAACCAGGAATAGGAACAAGTGAACATTAATTGGATTTATTTGGCAGAGCTTGAAGTTACGCACAGTTCCTTAACACTATGCAGGACTATGATGACAAAGCTGAGACCTAACGTGATAGCGGCAGCCTGCATGCTGCAGATGAGTAAGAGCATTTTTTCAAAGTGAATTGATATCAAGCATGCTGGAAATACCGAGAGACATCTAGGTTAATTAATTTAGATGAGTACAGAAATTCTGTTTTCATGCTCAAATTCAATGTTTTAAGCTGTTTTCAGCACAGAGTCAATTGTCTGTGTGGTTACACTTTGACAGGAGGTACAGGAAAACCTGAAGGAATACATTGTTGTTATGTAAAAAAAAAAAAAAAAAAAAAGATAATTTGGTGCATCCCTTAGTGGCTTTCTTTTTTAGTTCTGTAACTTGTATGCTTTTTATTTTTAACCTTTATCATCGGTTTTGTCTACAGTTCTGCTTTTGAAAGAGAGCAGAAAAGTAATAAAAAGCAGCTACCACCTATATCCCAAAGTGTTAGAAAGTTTAAAGTTCTCTACACTGCTTTTCTTGAAGACAACTAACTTTAAAGGCATATGATATGCAAATGATTGCAAAGAGAAGTCCAAAATAAATACATAGTTTTAAGCTTGCGTAGCTTTCTTGTTCTCAGTAAGTTTACAGAATACAAAGAATACTAAATGGTTCTGTTTACTTTAATATGTTCAACATAGTTTGAAACTTTCATTTTTGGCTGTCATCATATTTAGAAACTTCGGACTAAAAATAATTGGGTGTGATAAATGTAGTAGGTGAGGTGATACTGACTGGAACTCAGCAGCAACTTTTGCACTTAATTGTCAAAAACTCTGCTTGATCAGTCCGTAGAAATTAGGGTCTGTGTTTTAGAGGTGCTTGAAGATGCAAATAAGGTGTTTTGTGGCATTTTCAAAAGCGGTGAAAGAGCTTTCAGTCTGGGTCTTTCAGTCTTTTTAAGAGTTGCTCTAGGTTTTAGATAATGGAATAAAAAAATAAAGCAGGGGTATACTCTGCCTGTTGTGTGTGTGTATGAGTATACATATATGCGTATATATATATGTATGTGGTAGGCTTGTATTGCAGTAGTAAATATGTTCCAGGTTTAGTTAGATCAAATGCAAGCTGGTGACTCTTGCATACTCCTGTGGTGTTATGTAGGTGAAACTCAGGACACTGGAACGGAACACAGAATGATGCGCTTACAAAATGAGAGTGCTTTTCTTTTTTTAAGAGTTAGTGTAGTGAGTTTTTTAGAAAGTCCATTTAAGTTTTGTTGTGACCTTTTTTTGGTGGGAGGAAGAGATTCTCAAATCTGTAATTCTCAAATTTGTTTTTATCTGTATTTAATCACTTTGAATATTGTCAGATAACCTGTGGTGTGTATTTAATTGAACTTTACATTGAATGAGGTGGACATCGAGGTGAAGAGCTAGCTGACATGAACTGTGTATGGCACCTGCCTTTTTTTACCTCAGTTTGTTGGAAAAATGCAGCAAGGCTACCTACCAAGGCCCAGACTTCATCTCCTTGGAAACCTGATCTTTCACCAGATGTTGAAAAATGTAATTTCTTTTTTAATCCATTCTGAATGCAGATCAAAACAGCATCTTCAGGCTTTGGTAGTCTGGAATATTCATTAACTAAAAAAATAGTCTGACATTTCAGTCTTTGTCCCAAAGAAGATTGATAGTTTCTATTGCATTTGTTATTATTTCAGATTGTTTTAGCTGTTGCTAAAATTGCTATAGTGGTTGTACAGTTTAATTCAATTCAGGAACTGGCTGATAATGTCATCTTCATGTGTACAGCGCAGGACTGTCTGTGTTCCCTGCCCCTTCCTTGCCTGCAAGGGTTCATCTTTCTTCTCTATGTCCGGGTCATCTTTTTTCCCTTGCAGCCGCAAAAAGGTATTTCTTAGCCAAGGCACACAGAATTTGTAACCTTTTCAGTCTCCTGCCATTTGAGAAGCTGTTATTCAATGTCTCTGATGTCAGACACACTTCTAGGTCAGCTGCTGGTGTCAGAACAACTTATGACCCTGAGCTGAAGCCATGCTGTAGTTCAGGAGATTGGTCTTCTGTAGGAATGGTGCCAGTAGGCTACTTATAGAGCAAGTAATATCGTTGGCAGGGTTTTAGAATGGTGAAATAACAAGCCACATTTCTTGTGGTCTAAGATGTTGACACTCTCTAATAACTTTAAAGAAAACCATTCATATGAATATAAGCAGTTGAGGAAGCTGGTTGTAGTTTTCATGTTTGTTTTGACAGTATATTCCTTGCAAATGTTAGTAGGCTCTGTTTTCCACAGGTACCAGGCAATTTAGTAGCACCTTGTGTAAAGGAAGCAGCAAGTGTATTGCTAAATCCGTAACAGTCCTTGCTTGGTGTGGCCGTGATGGAAATACATCTTCCAGTGTGCAGCTGCTGCAACGCTGGGAAGGATATGTTTGGCAATTCCCAAGCAGTGTGTATTGGCATCATGTCTCTCAAATCACTTTAACAGGAAGGCATTTTATAGTAAGTCATATATATGCTCATTCAGTTGCGGCCATTTCCCTTAATTCCTTTCTGTGTCAGCTAAAAGTAAGTTAATGGAATCCATGTATTTTAAAGATTGGATGTGGTCTTGATAGAAGACTACTCGGAAAACTCCTGAAGTTAGTCTTACCCATTTGTGATCGATGTAGGTTTTGGAGGGAGAATGAAGCAAGACTCAGAAATAAGTATTATTCTTGATCTGAAGTTCTCTTTATCTTGGAAACTTCCTTAAAGTACCTTTGTCTTTTCTGGTTTGTCTAACAAAAAAGGACAAGATCAGAAACACTTTGGTAGAAATTGCTAAATAATGCTGTACTGCAGAATATTAATGAAGTGAGAAAGAAAGGTTATTCCTAGAAAAAACAGGAGAAAATAAAACTAATATACTTCTATATTAACCTTTTTTGAAGGTTGTTTTTTCTGTCTTTAGAATTGTTAGTTTTAGAGTTTCCTTGAACTCGTTTGGTTGGGTGTTTCTCTCAAATTGTTATGAATTGATTTCTCTTCGTTTTCTATGGATTTTTCTCGGGGCATTATGAAATTTAGGACTTCTGTTTCAATTTGAAGCAAAACTATATAGTAAAAAGTAATAAAACTTTTACCCTTTATGTTGCATGTATGCATTATAGTTGTGTTGAGAGTGACAGCAAAATGGCTTTCATTTGGGTTCTACTTTTATTTCTACCCTTCACTCAAGGACCTCTGATAATTGTATTTTAAATCCCCCTGAGATTTGGGCTGTATGCTGCAGTTTGGCTACCAGCATATTAGTTTTAGTATAACCTTTTAAAATAGTATTTATCTTGCCCATAGACTTGAACAGCCTAGTCATTTTTCAGGGATAAATTATGGAGTCCAGAATACATTGCAAAAAAATCAGATGTTAGTCTTTGAGGTTTATGTTAGAATGTGTTTTCTGACCTTGTCTTGACCGTGATGGGCTTTCTAGTTTGTAGTTCTAGAATTGCTGACTGAGAAACAGGATGCCTATGTATTCCTCTGTTCCCTTTCCCAATGTTTTTTGTTGCCAAGCCATTTCATGTAATCTTTGAATTTGCATTTACAAATTGCCTTGTTATAGATTAAATGAATTCACTGAGTTAAGGGGAAAAAAAGTCAGTGTTAACATTGCTGTTGACATGCTTAAGGATATTTTTGTGTTCTACTTAGGATATGGCCCAAATTCATAAATCCAGAAACTTAGATAAGTTTGACCTTGACCTCTGGTGTCTAGGTTTTTTTTTTTCTTAATGATCTGATAAAGCCTCAGAACTTTAGGTAAACTTGCTGTCCTAGAGTAACATTATACTGTAGTTTTAATCTGTTTTTAAGTTTTAATTTTTAAAAAAAATTTTAATTAGTGCTGTAAAAAAAAAATTACAGAACTTTTACTTCCATTAAAGTTTTTACATAGTATTTAATTTCTAGTGATCTTACGTGAAATTAGGAAATTTTAAATGTCTGTTACAGCCTTTCATCCTCACAGTGCCATTTTTACTGAAAAATCATGGGTGAAGAGAGGTTATGCATTAGCTTGGAAGTTTTTTATGACAAATAGTGTAGTGTGGTTTTTTGGTTTTTTGTTTTTTGGGGTTTTTTTTTAGAATTTAGCCAATTTCTCTTATTTGAAAATACTCTTGCTGCAGTGACCAAACTAGCCACTGAATATTACAATTTATTTTAGAAACCTGTCAAGTCAGTTCAGTGATTTCTTAAGAGGGACTTGTCCCATAAAAACATGAAGAGTTGATGGAAGTGCTCTCCAGTCATTAAAAAAGAATCTGTTCAAAATGTTGTCAAATGCTGGCCATGCAGTTTGGGTCCAAGTTCTAGAAGTTCTTGAAGTCACTTGTATTTTAGAAATAGAAGGCCAGCAATTGGATATTCCTATTTTTAATAGGAAGAGAGAAATAAGAGCAATGAGTTTATGCTAGTTTGAGGTTATGCTGGAATTTTCTGTTTCACCTCTGTTAGAAATTCTAGGGCTTTTTTATATTTATATATCTCCCCCACCCCCCACCCCATCTAAGACATGTACATCTTGGCCAGCTTCCCTGGCCTGGGAACAGTCTGAAGAAAGATGGGTATTTCCCTACTATAGCTTTTTAAAAACCTAGTTCAGTCTGTTTAAGATATCCTAGCTGGCTCTAAAAAGTTCTCAATTACTGTATTTGACTTTTTTTTGGTTGAATGAAGTAATTCCTGTCCTAATTTATCTGACTTGACCACGAGACTCTTCCATAGCAAATGCCTGCTTTATTTTCTTAGCTAGAGTAGCTCTTCATTCATCTTATTCTAATGCTGTTGTCACCATTCAGAATAAGATGATGAGGGGAAAACAAAATATAGGAGAACATTACAGCAGTCAGTTGTTGTAGAAACCGATGTTTCTACATTCCTGTTCCTGTTATAGATTATCAATGTACCAGCTCAGAGGAAATTTTAATAATTGTATATGGCTCATGCCACCACGCAAGTTTTCTGTGTCCTTTACACCTATGTTCCTCCCAAGAATTCTAGTCTGACTGATGAATTTTTGCACACTTTCAAGGACCTGTGTGGGAGATGCCACTGTTCAGGGCAGTAGCACCAGGGCTGTGCTCAGGTACTTGGACAGGACAAAAAGCAAAAACCTATGGCCAAAAAGAGTTCTCTGGTTTTGGTGCCCAGCAGTTTGTCCTGTGAATCCTTTGCAACATCTGTTGATGGTTGCATGTACTTGGATGTTAGTTTTGATGTTCACTTAAACTGGACTGCTATGGACAAAGTATCTCCCATCAGCACTCCAACTCCTTCCTGGCTAGCCATTTCCATCCATGTATCCTGTCCCTCTGCTCCATGGTGGCATATGTGTTTGAGCAAAGGTACTGGACTAGGGAATCTGCTGCGGCTCAAGGATAATTTTTTTTTCCCCCCTGGAGACTGATTTGAGATTACTCAGTTCACTGATACCATACACCTTGTGGCTTCATGAACATTTGCGCTTTTCTAGGTTGGGAATCAGCACAGTTCATGGAATGAGTAGTCCTGAAGAAGTGGGAGAGGCAGTAAATGTGAAGAGTGCTGTTTTAAATATGTTACATTGCAACCTTAGAATCATAGAATCGTCCAGGTTGGAAAAGACCTTTAAGATCATCAAGTCCAACCGTTAACCTAGCACTGCCATCCCACCACTAAACCATGTCCCTAAGCACCCCATCTACCCTTCTTTTAAATACCCCCAGGGATGGGGACTCAACCACTTCCCTGGGCAGCCCATTCCAGAGCCTGACAACCCTTTCTGTGAAGAATTTTTTCCTAATGTCTAACCTAAACCTGCCCTGGCGCAACTTCAGACCATTTCCCCTTGTCCTATCGTCCGTTACCAGGGAGAAGAGGCCAAAGAGACCTTGACATGGAAAAAGAGGAATTATAGCAGAATTTTTTTGGATTAAGCTGTGTTGGGTCATTTCTTTCATAGATCTACAGAAAAATTTGAAAAAAAAAAAAAAAAGTCTGGTTTTGATACTGATATCCAGAAGCCAGAAAAGTAAACAACTTCTTACTTTCATCTCTGGAGCTACACAATGGAGCTTTTCACTATTTTTTTGTGCCATTTAAAAAAATCTTTTTCATAACAAGAAAGAGTAATTCAGCTAGATGTCTGACGCTCTCCCTTTCCCCTTACTGGCCCATGTGCTTCTGGGTTTCCAGATGAACAAATATAGAAGTGTTTCAGCTACGCAAATCTCTCAGGAGCTCATTCACCATGATCACTTGACTTTACCAGAGCTGAACATTCACACGTCCAAGTTGTTGTCAAACTGATAATTTATCTAAAAATGGCAGAGACCCAGCAATATCTCCAGTTAGGCTTGCCAGGAAATCTGGAGGAAATGGAATATAGAAAGGAGACTAAAAGGAAGAAAATTTTCTTTTCCACCAAGACAGTAGAATCATAGAATGGTTTGGGTTGGAAGGGACCCCTGGAGGTCAAACCCCCCTGCAGTGAGCAGGGACATCTTTAACCAGATCAGGTTGCTCAGAGCCCCATCCAACCTGGCCTTGAATGTTTCCAGGGATGGGGCCTCCACCACCTCTCTGGGCAACCCGTCCCAGTGTTTTACCACCCTCATTGTAAATAATTTCTTCCTTAGATCCAGTCTAAACCTACCCTGTTTTAGTTTAAAACCATTACCCCTTGTCCTGTCACAGCTGGCCCTACTAAAAAGATTTTCCCCATCTTTCCTATAGGCCCCCTTTAGGTACTGAAAGGCCGTAATCAGGTCTCCCCGCAGCCTTCTCTTCTCCAGGCTGAACAAGCCCAACTCTCTCAGCCTGTCCTCATAGGAGAGGTGCTCCAGCCCTTGGATTATTTCAGTAGCCCTCCTCTGGACCCGCTCCAACAGTTCCATGTCCTTCTTGATCTGGACACAGTACTCCAGATGAGGTCTCACCAGAGCAGAGGGGCAGAATCACCTCCCTCGACCTGCTGGCCACGCTTCTCCTGATGCATCCCAGAATACGGTTGGCCTTCTGGGCTGCCAGCGCACATTGCCGGCTCTTGTCCAGCTTTTCATCCATCAGTACCCCCAATACATGGTTTGGACTTCAGTCTGCTAATTGTGCACAACTCTGCTCCCTTTTGGGAAGGGGAACTGATGTTTAAAAAAAAAATTAAAATCTTGAATTGCTGTTCAGGAATGATTTTCTAACTTGGCATAGTTCTCATCTTGCTGTCAATTTGTCTACATATTCTCTTTTCTGAAAGGAAAACTCTCTAAAACCTACTCAGGCTTCCCTTTAGAAAAATATTGGCACCTTAGTTTGTTCTTGATGTTCTTATCAAATAGCCATTCAGGAGAATAGTCCTTTGTTCAGTGACATGAAAATCTGTTTTCTGTATGGCTGTGATGTACGCTTTTTAAAAAGATTTACTACAACTTTTGAACTTAATTTGGAATATAAATAGAAAGTAAGGAAAGGTTTAAGTCAACAGATAAACAGGAGAATCCATGCCTTCTAATTAAAGTGAGGTAATGACTTTTTTTTTTTTTCCCCCTACAGCATATGAACATTAGTAATGACCAAATAGTTACACATCTCAGAAGCAGGACAACAAAAATCCTCTATGCAACAAAAAAGTGAGGAAAGGTGCCTATCCGTATCTCATTATAGACCTAATTAGCGTTGTAGCATATCGACAGTCTTCTGTCTCTAGGTGAACTGATCGTTATCCAGCCTTCCAAAACTTTTGAGGTTTCTTTAAATGCTTAATTTAGTCTAGAAGAGTTCCGAGTGCTTTTTAGGCAAAATTAATGTGCCTTTTAGAACCAGATTTGCTCAGGCAAGTAGTTAAGCTGCATGGTGTGCCGTAAAACTTGTGTAATTAACTTCCTTTGGCATGGCTTTCAGATGCATACTTCGTATTTTTTAAAACAAATATTTTGATTTGTCTCCTAGTTTTAGGTTATTTCTGTGGCTTGCTAGCTCCCTGTAGCCCTTAACACTGGAATGATGGTGTCCCCTGATAAACCTGGGAGAGTACTGGTTTGTGTTATTTGTCAGTGAAACCTATTTTGCCATGTTTCTGCTGAATTTTGTTTGGTGACTTTGGAAAACCTGGTAAATGGCTTTGGACTTTATTTACCAAAAAAAAAAAAAAAAAAAAAAAATTGTTTTCCCCCTTAAAGTTGCCTATGTGTGGCTTTTTGTTATCCTTTTGTCTCCATTCTGTAAGTGCTTTGTTTGCTTTTGTGTGTGTGTGTTTTGTGGTGATGGCTATTTTTTTGGAATGATACTGTGTTGGCAGCCAGGGCAGAGGATAATATTGGTACAAGTTTTCAGGGAATAATATAGGTACAAGTTCTCAGGTTTGTCTGTAGAAGGGGCTGGCAAGTGGATTTCAGAGAATTTCCGTAAGGAGAAGAAGGACCTTTCCTGGCCTTCCGACACCTGGAAGAACCTTGACAGTCTAGCCGGTTTCTACTTAAGGAAAAAACATTAGGAATAAACACAGTTAACTTTAATTTCCCTTTCTAGCAAACCTAATTGCATGTTGTAGTGAAGTACCATACCTTTCCACCTTCAAGTACAACACAACATATCCCTTTTAACTCCTCCCTATGATGTAATTTGGCCGAGTCTTCCTTTGGCAACAGCATGGAAGCTTCTTTTCAGTCATTCTTTATGGTGTAGTTCTGTATTTTCCATGCGTTCTTCCAAAAGCGTACTCATCGGAATCATTTCCACATGTGAGCTAATCATTGCCTTCCACTCTTCAAAGGGTTGCTCAGTTAGTTCCTGCTGGCTTCCCATATTGTTGGGTCCTGCTTATCTCTGTAGTTTTCACATTCCTACTTCTCAGTCTGTAAACATCGGTCATCTCAGTACAATTGAATTTTGATATTTTTATGTGCCATTCTAATACAGAACAATGTTTCTTAAACCTAGCCTACCTGGATGTTGAATGGCATTCATCATACAGGTGCTTTCTTGATTGTGCTCCTATGTAGTGGAGATTGATTTGTTTTAACTTGGGTGTTGCTAAGAGCCTCCTATAAAAGGAGTAAATTTATTAGAAGCAGCAGCAGCTCACAAAAAAAATCCCCAAACCCACACTTTTCAGACTGTTTCTTGAATATTTCTATTACACTGGAGGCTTTGTAGGCTTATTCTTGCTGTAATATCCCTACAGAAGTTAACCTGTGTGTTCCCACGTTCAGGTGTGTGTTTGTTAGGTAAGTTTATATATATACTTACTGCTGAGCTTGTAATCTCTCCCCCTCCTCTATACAATGCTAGTGCTTGTCTGACTCCCTGAATCGCCTTACTGTGATCTACTCACACTTGAAGCTTTTTAAAAATTATTTTTTGGCAGGATTAGTTTTAATCTATTTTGGACGTCTGAACAGCTCACGGTGGGTTTAGAAAGTGCCAGCGCTATATGGGAGTACGCAGACGAAAGAGGAAACTAGGAGGTTAACAACTCCTGCAGTCACACTTCGGTTATAAAGGGTTAAACATATAGATTGGCAACTTCTCATCTAATTAAAAAATGTAAGAATTCTGTCTCGTGAATCTCCCCAGGAGGTCTGAACTGTAAGAATCCATGTAGCCCCATATGACATAAACTAGCTAACTGATTCATACAGTTACTGTTCGTGATCTAAGCCAGGCTTAGTCAGTGGCATTGTTTCTAGCAGTTTCCACCTGGCTCTGTCCCCGATATTACACTACTCAGGATCTGTATCGATTATATGATGGCAGAAGAGACTCGTACTGGTGAGAGAGCCAAGTGACACAGGTTGCTCTGTTTAGTTATCGCCCCAACAGCCTATGTGGCTTGGTAAGATCTTGCTTAAGTAATGTATGTGCCATTTCTAACTAGCTGCCAAACAGTCATATAGCTGTATATCCCACTTCTAAGATGAAGGTTTGAAGTGGCCAAGAGTGGGAGAAGGTTACTGATGGGCAGTTCCCAGTGCAATGTTACAGAGAAGTGCTTGGTAGACAAGGATATCAAGCTGGATACAAAAGTCGTTTGTTCTATGTATGGTGTTAATTATGCCATAGTTTTAATACTTTCCTGCACTTCATAGAGTGTTTGTAGAAAACTGAAAAGAGTTCAAGGGATGAACTGTGTTTTGCAAACACAACCTTACAGTGGGAGATCAAACAAATGCAGCTAAACTTAGTTAAAGGAGGAAAAAGCGATTCACTGAGTTCATCCTTCAGTTAATGACCTGATGAGGTTACCTGGTAGGAGAAAAGGAAATGAGGTTTAGTTGCTGATAGGTGACCCACTCCAATTCAGACTGGAAAAGCTGGAAGTTTTGAACAAGAGGAACTAAGCTTTGGAACAGAAAAGATGGGAGGAGGGTAATAGATTCTTGCAACATAGCAAGTTCATCCAGGATATCTTTCTAAAATAAACTTTGGCCTGAATATCGGTTTGTTGTATAAAATAGTAGATGAGATTGCCTGCTATTGCAGAGGAGATTAGAATGCATGATCATATGAGGGAACAAATTTGAATGAATCTGGTATCAGTATTAAGATAAAACTTACGTACTTTCCTCTGCACTGCAATGTGCCTGAGCAGAAGGAAGCTGAGGGACACACAGCTTTAATCAGACAGTGAAGGTGAGGCAGGGCTGGAAAAAAACTGGGCAGAGAGGAGGGGACCATCTGTAAAGACTCTTGCAACCTTTCTTCAAAACAACTTAGAAATTAAAAGGTTAAAAATATACCGGGGTTCTGATCTTGGTTTTCTGTAAGGCATAAATAAAATGCAGTATCTGAAAGTCATGTTCAGCGATATTAAATACTAATCTTACTAATTAAGGGGAGCAAAATAGAGCTTGTCTATTTTGAAATAAGAGTATCAAGTTTTAACACCAATGATTTGTATAAGAACAACACTTCAAGCACTTGATACCTGATGGAGGCAAAAGGGGAAGAGAAACCTGAGGGGTTGATGTCCATATTCAGGAAGAAAAGAGGTAGTGATTCAACGTGAAGGTAATGAAAGGACATTTGTATTTGTCAGTTAAGTTACTCAAGCTAAATATTTTGTGCTTAGTCAGCTACTTCAGAATTTATTGAATATAAACTTAAGCTTGCACATCTAGGGACAAAGAATAAACTCAGCACATACAGAAGAGGAGTCAGAACCCTTGAAGACAGCTGAAGGTGCTTTAGCAGATATTTGGAAAAAACATTTCAGTTGAGCACCAGATAAACAACTGAGGCAAACACACATACAAAAAGGGTATGTATTTATCTAGTAAAGTCAGGGCAAAATAATGCATTAGACTGCAGACCATGTTCTGAAGTGAACTTTGCAGAAAAATAGGACTCTGGAAAAAAAGCCAGAAATATAAATATCTAGTGATTAGTATATGATCCCCTGAAATATGTGATTCTTTTCTATTCTATTCTAAGCATGTTTGTCTGGTTGGGATTTTCCCCATGTGTTATCAGTAACAGTTTCCCCATTTTGCTGGCTCCTTTGGCCTCCTTTAAAAGAGAATTGTGAGCTCTGCTTGATTATTTGACATTTAATTTCATAAGGTAGGCAAGACTTTGGGTGAGTGAAGAACTGTGTGTATTAACTGAAGTGTTTAGCAAGGTGAAGTGTGGGACGGCCATCCGGAGTGTTTGTTCTGGGTGGTTTGTGCCTACTGACTTTTACAGGGTTCCCTGCTCGGTGCAGTTGTTTCTAGGTGCTGCGTAGGAATTTAGTTGTTTAAACTGGGTTTGAAATTCCACTCCTGAAAGCGAATACCTAACATATAAATCTTGTTTCCTATATTAAACTACTTCTTCTCATAAGCTAAGCTTTTACATTTGCCTTGCTAAACTCAGTGTAATGTGTACAGACTGAATTTAAATCTTCCACCTGGTGTTAAGTGATGTTATGGTGATAACTGCAGGTTAGGTGACTTCAACCACAGGTAACCTAGAAAGGGTTTTTTTGAGGATGTTGTACACTTTACGCTTTCACTGTGGGTATTCCATGTATGCCATTCCTGTAAGTACCAGTTTTCTCTGAATACTTAGAAACTGAGATAACGTCCTTTTGCTGATACTGAAAGGAGGTAGGAGTGACCATTGCATGCCATAATGAAGACCCAGTTCCTGTAGAGTCCCATCTTGAGCAGTGGCTGTGAGTGGTTGCTGGGCAAAGAGTAAAATAGGGCAAGCATGTGTTCTCTTATACCGGCCTACAGTTATTTTCAGCTCAGGGACTTCATGAGCCAGATGTGGTGATAGCCCTCAACAGAAATTCTTTCCATGGACTGTCCCACCTCTCTTTGGAAGCCACATGAACTTGCAGCCGTTTGTTATTTGGCAGAGTTTCCACAGCCTACCACCTCATGTGTGAAGAGCTGTGATGTTTTCAACATTTCAACCAAGCTTTGTTTGATGTCCCCGTGACATTTGATGATTTTGTAGACTATGGTTCTGTCAATTTTCTAAGCTGAAGAGTACTACCTTACTTCATCGTTCCTTGTACAGAACTCGTTGCCTGTCTTGTTCCACCGAGTGAAACTGGAAAGTTTTCCATTTTCTAATAAATTTAATTGCTCTGGATTTGTTGGATGATATCCAAGTCATCCTCCGTACTGTTCAGAAGCTGTAAATAATTATGAGCATTTGTAAGTGGTAACTAAGGGACTGCATTATTAATATTTGGCACAAGCCTGCTGCTTGCGGAAATAAGATCATCTAAACCTACTTAAACTTTTTGTGAAGGAATGTGAACCGTCTAGTGATCCTTCCTAGGTCCTTTGGGATTGGACTGCGTAGGTCGTGGAATGTTCTCTTTTGGAGTAAAACAATGGGTTGGAAAAACTTCTGCTTGCAACTGTTAGTCAGATGTCCCTTTGCTCTGTATTGTATCCCCTCTTCGTTTGGAGGGGGAAGAGGCTGTTGCATGGGGGGATCTCTGGTCCAAGCAAAAGCAATCAGTAAAAAAAAAATAAAAAATTAAAAATGCAGCCTTCAGCTTTACTGAGAGTCCTTTTGTGGTGTGTGTGGCTGTGTTTTGTTTTTTTGTTTTTTTTTTTCTCTGAGCAAGTTTTCTTTCTCTCTTGCCCATGTTTGGTGTTGGCAGGATTTTTTTATCTGTGTTGGTTTTTTTTTTTTTCTGTGGATGACACACTGTTCTTCCCCAATTGCTGTAGTTTTTTTCCTTTTTATAAATTTTTTTTTTTTTTTTGTTTTGGTAACAGTCAAGATGTCTGTGTAGCATAAGGACCCTGTTAAGTGAATTGCTGGTGTTTCCTGATCATTACTCTGCCTTTATTAAGGGCTGTCTTGATTTGGTTACTGTGAGTCTTTATTCTAAATACAACAGCAATTTTAAAACACTTTCGGTTTTAGTAGTAATGTAAATGTGTGCATTCAGACTTGACTGTTGATTTAAATTAGAAATCATAGATTTAAAACCTGCCTGGAAAAACATAAGTCTGAGGCTTGCATCCAGATATATCTCTGGCAGCTGAATGTCACCAGGTTTGGAAATTTCGTGGTTCAACGTCAGCATTAATGTACAGACACACACACACAAATGTTTTTTCAGCCCTTTCTGTAAAGGGCTTTACTATTGCTGTAGGCCTTTCTCAAGAAACTAAAGCTTCTATGCCCCCTGAAGCAACAAATGTAGACTGGATAGGAATGTTACTTTACTGTGTTTATATACTCATAACTTGTCATAAACAAAAGAACAAACTCCTGAGGAGAGAAAATATCATGTGTGGGTATGGAGCAGTAGAAAGTTTTCAGCACTTTGCCTTGCTCACGCCATGCAGGGGTTTGCATGTTGAGAACAAATCCTGGTCCAGTGCTGTGAACAAGACAAAAGTGCAGTTAAGGGATGTAACGGGGATATTTTAACCGCTCGCTCCTGTAGAAAGGGACAGTTCTGCCCCTTCCCCTCTTCTGGGATGTCTCACCCCCTTGCTTTGCACTGCTGCTGGGTATCCTCTGACCTCTCAGTAAGACGGTTGACCTTGCTAACCCCCCAGAAGACTGTGCTTCTGTCAAGTTGTTATCATTCAGCCTGATGAGCAGGTTGATTTGACACACTGTGCAGACAGGCTCTGGGGACTGTACGAAGTCTGTACTGGAGTACCGGAAGGGAAATCCGGGGGAAGGGTGGCAAGGAAGAGAAGAAAAAAGGGAGTGAAGCCACCCCTTTGGCTCTAAGATCTTCTATCAGCTGTTCTGTGGAACTTTGCTGCAAGGTTTTCAACAGTATCTCCTGCTTATCCCGAGCTAGACAAATACAGCTTTTTCCAAGCTGTACGGCTGTTATCAAGGTACTTACCACTCCGGGCATGAATGTAAAAAACAGGAAATATTCTGCATGGTTTCTCCATAAATTATCACTTAATTTGCTCCACCAAGTCTTACTTTGAATGCTCTGATTTACAAAGCCTCAGAAGCAAAAATTTCCTAGATGCTGGCTTTAGTGAAATGCACATTGTAGGGGGGCTCACCCTGGAGATGCTTCACATTGCACAGAAATCCCAGTTTGTCCAAATAAAAGAGAAGGAAACCTGAAAAGTAGCTGCTAGTGCTGTGGCAGAAGATGCCAAGAGCGTGTGACTTATGCATTCAGTATGTAGTATGATGACACATCTAACTTCACTTTTAACGTCCTGTTAAAGGACTTCTTTTAATTGTCATTTTGGTTTCAGAGTCACTGGAAACTGGTGAAAGTGTGATGTGAGAGTGGAAGAAGCCATCCTGCAGTCGTGCTTGCCGTGTCCCGTGGCAGTACAAAGCAGCGCTGTTGGCGGGGCAGCCGAATGGGTGGGTTTTGCTATAGCAATTCTGCTCGTAATGCACTGTATCAATATTGGCGCTGGCCTTAGGGCTCTGTTGGGAACTTGCCCTACTTCTTGGTGTTTGCTATTGCTGCGGTTCCTGACTGCTTTATGTGAACCTCTCTGAAGAGCAGAGCATTGGTTAAAGCCACAGTATGAGCTGTCAGAACTCTGGAATGCTGCCTTTCGCAGCGTTAGATGCAGCTCGCTCACTTAAGAAGCAGGATTTCAGGAATGGGGGGGGTTATTATTTCTGAAGCATTGAACAAGACTGAAAATGGTGTGTGTATCTTTTTTTTTTTTTTTTTTTTTTTTATGTTTGTGTCTTTGCATGTTTTACGGAAAACATGCAAGCCCTAAATTGTCAGTGTCTCAGTTTTCACTAGTTTGATTTGGATTCCGCTGGATGATTGTGTGACTTCAGGAAACCAAACTGCTGAGCTTATTTATGGCAGTGTTTACTGTTGCTCCAGGTACATCAAAGGGACTCCAGGTGCAAGGAGAAGGAGCTGAGGCTATTTGCATGAGTGTGTATATAGAGGGGTTATTTTCTTAAAACTGGAAGTTTGTAAGTAAGTCTGAGTTGTAAATTTCCCCATTGGCACACATGAACTTTGTTAACACATAGAGTAGCTATGCTATCATCATATGTTCATCTGCAGCTTTTTTTTAGCAGACTACTTACTGAGATACTTGGAAAAAAAAGCTGTGATGCTTTCCTGTCCAAAATCCAGTGGTGTAGTGGGAGAACAAAAATGAAGTTGCGCCTCTAATATAGTACTGAGATAGCCTGAAGGAAGAAATACTGGTGTTCATATGGATGTGATGCATATGTGTTTGACAGCTGATTTTGTGTAAAGTTAAGTCCAAAAGAGCTTTTAAGAAACCAGTGGGCAAAAATGAACCTGTCAGGGATATGTGTGCTAGAGGACACAGTAGAGAAGCAGCCGAGTAGGAATACCCCAGCTTGGTTCCAGGTAGGCTGAGAATATCTTCCTTTTCCCAAGTCCTTACTTTAGGATCAAAGGGGAACTGACAGCCTGTCAACTTTTCTTTGTCAGGCTGGCAGAGTGCTGACTGAGAGCAGGGACAGCTTCTTCCAGCCAGAGATGGAATTTAGCTGGACCAGAGGGAGTGGGCAAAAGTGGGAAATGAAAGTATAAGATAGAAATACAACCACCTGTGTCTACATGCCTTTTTGTGGTATTTTTCCCCTGTTGTTTCTATGCTTTGTTCACTTGTCGTGGTATCATGACCACGTATCATGGTCATAATAATACTTACAATGAACAGTTAGGCTGTATTTGTAAGCTCTAAATTAGACGATATATTTAACTGCATAAAACTTGGCTTGTTCGGTGTGGGTAATTGAATGGTGAAATTCCCTTAAAACTTGTATCTAAAGCATCTGTGTGCTATAAACTGGTGCTCATATTTAGGAGTCAGATGAAATCTTGGAACAGAAAGCTGCATCTTTTGGACTGCAAGTGCAAAAGGTAGGCATCCCCAGTTAAAGAGGCACTGATTTGTAAATTCCCACTGTTTGGGTTAACATGAGGAGTGAGTTAAGTAGCTTACCTACTTGTTATCTTGTATGCTGCTCCTGCTCTGGAAAAGTCAGTCCAGGTTGCGTACGGTCCTCTTTAGAAAATGAGAAATTTTTCCGTAAAAATTTTGCTTTGAAGTTGACTCTGTGCTGCAGCACAAGATAAGACATTTTGTTTTGTTGACAGATCAGAAGCAATGTGTACAACTTGGAAGACTTCACAGCACCACTGCCACCTCAATTGAGAGGGGTTTTGTGGTTTTTTGTTGTGTTGTTGGGTTTTTTTTTTTAAGGTTTCTGATCAAAGCATACTGGAAGTACATAAGCTACTAAAGAAGTCAACCATAACTTCAATTAGGTTTTGACTTCAAGCATATTAATACTAGATAATTGATTGACCCACATGGTAGGATGGATTTCCCTCTGTCTTTCAGCCCCCCTACCCCCTCTAAATCCCTTAGATGGCTTGGGCTTGATGAAAAGGTCGTGAAACAGTACATCCCTCACATATTGGAGGCTGGACCCAGCTTGGAAACTCAGTTTGAGAACTTCAGCTAAGTTTATATTTCAGTAACTGAGGAAGTAGTGGGGTTTTTTTTAACACTTTAACTGTGTAGGGGTCTGTCATTACTAATAGAATAATGAATTTTGGTGTTAAATGAGTAGAAGTAGGTATCTGGCCCAAAGGACTTAAAGTTTCTGTTATCTATCAATTTTAAGTCCATCCCCCCCAGTGCTGAAAATGTAGTACTTTGTTCTTTCCCGCACATGCGCAGTATTCTGAAGGATTGGAACAAATTAATATTAAATACTACAGTTTAACATAGATTTTTGTGAACTTACTTTACCAGCATTTAACATTGGTGGACCATATTTTTAAATATAAAATATAATTATTTTGTTCTATAACTTACAGCACTGCAGAATTTCTGTAGTGTGCTGAACAAAGTGTATGTAGCATTGTTTTAAAGTAAGTCAGTGTGATTGTTTTGATTTTTTTTTGTAAATAATTAAAATACTTATGATATTGAGCTCCATACTTTTCCTGCAAGCAGCTGTTCTCAGAATAGCTGATTTTTATTCCATTTCCTTTTCATCCATTTCCAGTGAAATCAAACTGGATGTTTTTGATCAGCAGGACCTGTTGAAAGGAGGCCTCAGAAGGCATGAAGGAGTGTGCTAATTGAGAGTGGATCTTGCGTTGATAATTATACCTGGGTATAATTCTTAGTGTAATTTTTCTTACTCTTTGTAGGAGATCGGCTGTTATCTTACAGATTTTTGTATGGCAGCAATGCTTTTTTATAAATGCCTCCTTAAAATATCTATTTATCTTGACATTTGAGTTGAAATCTGAAAATATGTTCCTAGAATACCTGTGGGGATCTTGGTGTGTCTGTAAAATGTCATAAGGCACCCAGTAAAATGTTTGCACAGCTCTGAGGCAGAATTCACTGGTTCCTGCTGTTAAGTAGAGACATCTGAACTGGTTACTCTCATTCTGGCCATTGTGGCTGAGCTTAGGAATTAGATGATTTCTGGAGGTCCCTTCCAGCCCCTGCCATTCTGTGATTCTGTGGATTACCTCAGCACTGATAGAGTTACACTCAGTATCTAGTGATGTGAGGACCAGTACTTGTTGCTTCCAGAAGTCCGTGGAGAGGCTATAGTTTGCTTCGTGTGTAGGTAACAGCCGTGTTTGGTAGGTGTGCTGCAGAAATCCCTTGAAACCTGCTCTTCCAAAAAAGGCATGCCCATTTTGTTTTCCCTGTGGAAGCAGTTTCTGGAAACCTAAGGAGAACATGTATCGGAGTATTGATTATTGAAGCAGGCCAAAGTCTTTTGGTAACAGCGGCATCTTAGTACTGAGAGTGTGCATCACCACCTTTTCACAAGGGCTTGATTAGTTCCTTTGTGATGTTTCCTTTTGTTGGCTGCCCAAAATGAAATGTCTGAATGGGCTAACATAGGCTTACTTCAGAGACTAAGAGCTCAGAGTCTAATCGTGGCTGATGAGAAGCTTACACTAGATCAAGCTTTCAGTAGTGACTGCAAACTAGCAAGCTTTGTGGAAACACTCTTTTAGCTGGGATTCACTGAATAAGTAGTGGCAAATGGTGCTGAGACATGAGAGGAAGTGAAATCTCCTCTGTCTGAGGGTCAGCCAGTTCATCAGGATGCTGCTTCTGATGATGATACCATCTCCAGACACAGTGGCTGTTCTGTAGAATTGTATGCTAGGCTCCTAGCTGTATCGCTATGGTATGTACCAGTCCCCTGCTAGGGAGGGAAGTACTTCATCCGTAGCACAGGCAGACTCCTTTCACTCTAAACAGGTTTGATTCCTGGAATTGGCATGGGTTGGCTTTGGTTTTGTTCCAGATTTCATTTTCTGCTCTGAAGATGGTCCATACGTCCATCTGTAAGGCCTTCACATGGAACTAGCCTTGAAGCAAACGTTTATCTGCTTCACTGAGAGATGAACGTGAGCTAGGACTTTGGTGTTGTTAAATCTGTTCAGTTCTCTTTCAAGAACCAGCCTCTCTTCCTTTTTTTCCATGCTGTCTGAATTTTCATGCTTACAGATGGGGAGGAGTGACTGATACACCACATTGGTGTGCTACCAATCAGAGGGGTGTCGACAAGCCAGGGAAAAGGGTCAACAAGAACCTTGTGAAGTGCAACAAAAGGAAATGCCAAGTCCTGCATCTGAAGAGGAGAACCCCATGCCCCCACAGACTGGGGGCTGACCAGCTGGAAAACAGCTTGAGGGTTCATGAGCCAGCAGTGGTGCCCTTGCAGCAAAGGCGGAGGAGTTAGGAGTAGTGTTGCCAGCAGGCCGAGGGAAGCGATCCTTCCCATTTCCTGAGCATTGGTGAGCCACTTCTGTGTTCTTGGGTCTGGTTCCGAGCTCCCTGGTGCAAGAGAAAGTTATTTTAGTTACCACTTATTCTTGGGTTTGGAGCGACAGAGAAGTCCTTTGTTAAAATAGCTGGAAGTAAAAGTTTTAAGTACTTCCCCTTTTAAGCAAGGAGAGATGGGATCTGATTGATGTCTCTCTTGAACTGGAAGCCCAAGTGCTCTATGAACAAGACAAAATTCAGAATATTGTTTTGTGGCTCCATTACCACTATGACAGTTTGGAAACCTCCTGTGGGGTGATGCCATATGACTCATTCTGTCTTTTCTCAGAGACACTAGTGATGGACAGCCGTGTTTTAGGTAGGGGAGTGTATGTGGACAGTATATTGATCTATTGAGAAACTGCCTTTACATTAACGTCGTAGAGCTGAAAGATGTTCTTTGTGCTGTGGAGTTGTTGTTCTGTTTATTGGAGGCTTTTTTCCCCCTAAGTCAATGTGATTCATCTTGTAGCTTTGTGGCTGGTTTAAATTCATGGGATGCTTCCCTCCAGCCTGCTACTTTTTCCTTAGGAAAGATGGGGAGTAGCTCTTTGAACACTTCAATTGCTTGAGCAGCTGAAGGCTGTGCCTCTGCCTTCCACAGAGGGGGAGATACTCGTGCCCTGTTGTGAGGGGCTGGGTAGCAGCCGCTGCTAACGTGAGAGGGGCCCGAGGCTGTGGGATCCCTGCTGCTCTGTGTGTGCCGTTAAGGACTGGGTCGAAACATGAGCTACTGATGTCGCTAAGAGCTTGGGTTGGGAAGAGATCCAAAACTGGGCTGTGGATTGCAGGCTGCTGGGGTTGGCCAAGATGCTGATGGGTGAGTGGTAAAAGGATGACCTCAACAAGCAAACCAGGGTAAATCACTTCTTTGCTCCAGAGGGTGTGGTGAGATGCATCTGCATGTGAGAGGAAGCCACAGGGCTTTTTATCTTCTGGGAGTACAGAGTGTTCTTGCAAATATTATTAGGGAGTTCAGGGAGTTTGAGGAGCACAAATATGCCATTGAAACAAAACAGTATCAATATATTGGGCAAGTATTCTGACAGCTGCTCCTTAAGTACTGAAGGAAAAGGGAAAATACCACTGCTTTACTTCAAAGATCATCCTTTGATTCATACAGAGTTCTTCTTAATAAAGATTCTGATGTAGGCACTGCTTGTTACTTGCAGCAGCCATGCCTGTGCGTGCCAGTATGCATCTTGAAATCATCAGAGGGACGTTTGCAGTCCTTGTGCTGCTGAGCAGAAGTCTCCCATCATTACTGAATGTGTGCACATCTGGAGCATACATACATCTACAACACCTCTTGAAGAAATATAGGTAGTGTGGATAAATAATCCTATTCTTTTCTTCCTTACTAGTTCGTACTGTGACAGTTAACTTCTGAGATGAAATGCAGCTGTGAAGGGTAGTAGATGATTTCCTTTTGGTGGCTGTTTTTGGTTCAGACATTACGCATAGGGACAGTGAGTATCTTTTCAATTACTTCTTAAGGAAACCACAGCACAGTTTTCCCCTGTCATTGCGAAATAATGCTTTTAAGATATGAGACAGTTCTGATTCATGAAGTTATGAATTGTGTTTCTTTTAGAATAAATATGTATTGTACGTTGGAGATAGTTGATTCTTGCCTAGGGGTAAGTGAAACTGGTGGTGCTTCTGTAAAGAAGTCTTGACTCCCGGATGGGTGCTTGGCAGATGTAGTTGACCTACTTCAGCTCTGACCTTGATTTGCTCAGGGGTGTTTATGTACTCGTGATCAGCTTTGCTGCATGATTAAGCTAGTCACGTGTCATCTAACTTTTTTTTTAAGGGATGAACAGTAAGATTTGTTTTTACTGTCTCATTAGCCTTGTTACAGGGGGTTGAGAAAGATTGAATGCACGGGAGGGGAATCCTGAAGGAAGTAGTCCCAAACAGGCTGTGGAGAGATGCTGTCATGCAATACAATGACAAAATATAATTTGGTTCTCATCTACAGGAGAATTTAATCAGGAAGTGGACTACATGGCACTTTGTCAAGTAGGTCCTTGGAGTACTTTGGCAACAGGTTGGGCATCATAAATGGAAGATTTGAACTTTGCTTATATATATGGGTAACTTTTGTGCTCCTTCTCACAGAGGATTTTTTTGAGCCATTGAACAACTTAGCAGCTAGATGCTGAAAAGATAGTAAAATATTCAATTTTTCAGAATTTTAAGAAAGCCTTGCAAGAAAACATTTCTGTGAACTATTTATTATAGTGGGGCATATAATGCTATAAAATGTAGGACTCTGGTTGTTAGAACTGTGATGAGCATTTGGGACATGGCAGAGAAAGGCCTGACTTGAAAAGAAATTGAGAATTCTGGGGTTCATGTAATTTTGTTCTGCTTAAATGGTCAAGGCACTTAAAATAGCTGCTTTGAAACTATCATATATAGACATTTGTTTATAATTTAAAATAGCAGCACAGTTGTATGGATACTTGATTTCAACAATTTTTCTGTAAAACTGCTTTGAAATTTTTGAGATGAACAACAAAGCAAATTTTTTTTTGCATTAAAGCACTTCAGTGACTTGTGCAGTGTTCTGATTATTAAGCTAAAATGCTGACTGTTGCAGGCATTCTTAAAGGGAAAGGACTGTTAAACTTACAAACCTTTTTTTTTTTTTCACCCTTTTTTCTTTTTTAATTCAAGCTCATCCCAACTTTCTGTCTGAAGTCATCATAAGTGGTCCATGAAATTGTATTAAGCAGTAAAGTGTGAGTTCAACAAGTACGCTCACATATAGAGCTTTTCAGGAACTTTTGAAAGTTAATTGTGGGTGGTTGGGACAGAAATTTTAGGAACTACTCCTTTCTAGTATGTGCTTGGGTTTTATATTAGGTTCCAAGACTGAATCATGGATGCACGGTAATTGGACAGTGTAAAAAAAAAAAAATGGCATCGTAGGTAGCTTGGTGGGACAGTGACTTTATCACTGGATTCATAATGCTTAGCCACAGGCCACACTAAGTTTAGCTATAACTAACTTCTGCACATCAACTGAAGTTGAAGGTAATGTTTTTGCATCTGAACCAAGCGTGGAGAAACGGTCAGTGGCTGTGGTTTAACTGGTGGCTTGTAAATTAAGCTGCGGTAATCTCATAAACCACAGTAACATAATGGAGTTTATAGTTGTTGGGCTACTTTGAGTAAGAGGCACAAAGCAGACAACTAGGAAAAGGCTGATACAGGAAGAAAGTAAGACCTGATCTACAAGGAACTATATTAGTGTGAATGAAAGCCTTGTAAAATAAACTGTGGTTATGGATTCTGTGGCAATTTATAATTTGACTTAAATTTGTATTGATTTAGCTTTTGTCAGTGACCTTCTTGTGTCAGCAGACCTCTCAACTTGTCTGTACTAGTGTGTCCACACATTCACAAATACCTGACGACTCCTTCATTTTTGAGGAAGGACCACTGAGAAGTTGTTGGGTGAGATGGATGATGAGCCCTCAGCAGCAGTTTAGAAACTCTGCTTCTAAAACAACAATGATCCTTGTTTCACAAGTTGGTAGGGTTAAGGCAATGACATGCGTGACCTTAGATTTAAGAGCTGTGATCCTGTTTTTCTGTTATTACCGTACCAGGACCAGTGATTTAGATAACTTAAACTTTTGAAATAAATTCTGAATTTGCTATTTTGGCAGAGCTGAAGAAAGTGATACCACTGGCTTTGGATTTTTTGAGGTTTCTATTGGCTTATAACCCTTAACATGTCTATACATGTGATTCAGCAGAATCAGTTATAACGTGGTGATGTTGACAGAATACTGGTGGTTTGACTTGCAAACTTCCGAGGGTGTCATTGGAGCTTGCTGATCTGTGTAATTAGGAAGTTCTCCTGTCATCACAGGTTGGAAAGGCAGTCACAGTGCTCACAGGTGCATTTACCAGAAAATAGTGTATCCAAAAGACTTTCAAAGTTTTTGGCAAGAAGTGGACTTAGAACAGTTTTTAAGTCTTGCGTAGTAAGTTTTGCTGAATAACTTTTTTGTGATAGAAATCTGGAAGGGAAAGACATCCGCCTGCAGATCAGGCACTAAGTTTATGGCGTAGTTGGGAGACACAGTTGAGGAGTTATAGTATGGGGTATGCATTTTATTTAAAACTTGAAGCCTGCAGAACAGAACAATGTTTAACCCCCTTTCCTTTGAAAATGCCAACTGCTGTTACAAGGGAAAATAAAATAGTAAGCCAAGCCCAAACTTACTGCTATGGCCACCTTAAAAGTGAGGCAGCCAGGAGTGAAGGGGTAAGTCTGTCTTTTGCGCTGTAACAGCAGTTTGGTAGCATCTGACAACAAATGTGTTCAGATCTGATCATTGTTAGTGAGCAGAGGGGTTTTATGCAAAGACCAAAGAATGATAAGCTGGGCCCAAAAGGAAGTGATGCTGAAGAGATTTGTACTGTTCCAAAGCTTGGTCCATCAGAGGTGCACATCCCAACATCTAACCTTTTTGATGATGGTTAAAGCTTCTATGCTTTTTAAGGAAATTCAGATTTGATCCTTGAGTAGAAAACATCTATTTGCTGTTGTAAACTGGGTCTAAAACAATTGTTCTAAACAAACTCTTTTGACGGTGTTTTTTAAGCTTGCTGGTTTTCTTCCCATTCAGGTTTTTGAAAGGAGTTGACTAACAGAATATGAGGCATGGAAGAGTTTTAAGGTGATCAGCTGCTTTGGGCTGAGCATCATCATCTTTCCCCAGGTTGATCTAGGCTTCCAAGACAGGCTTTCAGGTAAAAACTGTTCTGTTTCATGGTTGATGCCATTTAGTTATAAGTAAGCTTTTCACAGGGTTTCTTCCAACAATATAATTATTTGCAGTCCAGAGGGTTAAAATGTGTATGTTTTGGATGAAAAAGCTGGTAAGACTTGTTTGTACCTTTAACTAGTCTTCTTAGACTCCCATTAGGTTATTAGTTTTTTATTTGTGGGGTCTGCTGTTGTGGAGGTGTTTGTTTAACCTGATTTTCTATGGAAACCTTCTGAATTCTGTTCCATGAAATTCAGTGGAATTAGAACTCTTAAAGCTTATGAACTTTGATAATATGATCCTCAAATGGAGAGCCATACTAAAAGTAGTGTTCCTAGTCAGAGAAAGACAGACAGAACTTATCCTTTATTTATGTTAGGTAGGAGCAGTTGGCTAGCCAGTTAACATAAGAATAAACCTGGTTTAGTTAAAGATCACTCTGACAATTCTTTAAAAACAATTGTGTTAAGTAAAGTGTTTTGAGAATGGTCATGGTTTGTATGCAATATTCAGTAACACCAGAAGCTGGAAAAGGAGAAATTGCCTGTTATCTGTTTTACAGCAAAAGGAAGGAATAGAATTGTGATTTTTGCAGGTTTTAAGAATGCTAAGTTTGAAATTTGGGTTTTTTTGGTTAAAAAGGTGTAAGTTTCTGCTTCTATTAATGCAGTGGGTTTGGGGGGGGGGGTGTTGTTTTTGTTTGTGTTTTTCTTTTCAATGTTAGACAATCCAATGGCAGACCAAAGGATGGACATATCTTCTACAATTAGTGACTTTATGTCACCAGACCCTGCTGACTTGATCTCCAGTTCCCTTAGCACTTCAGGAATGGATTGTAATAGGAAAAGAAAGGGAAGCTCTACTGATTATCAGTAAGTTGGATTCCTCTTGATTTAACACTGCTAAAAGGAAGCTGTAACACAACAGTAGAGTGGGGGAGAAGACAGAAATATTTATAGTGATCTTTAAATACCTTTTCCTGACAACCTGTTGTAAAGGTTTTAATAAAGGAAAAAGCTACTCTGCACTAAGAGGGAAGTTCATTATTTAATAATAAAACTAAAGCCTTCATCCTGGTGCAGCTAGAATTGAGGGCTGTCCAATGGGATAAGGCTGAGGAAAGAAACCTTTGGCTGATGAGGGGGCGAAAAGTTAATACTGAGGAAACGTACAGTGTGAACGTTGATTGTATTGACCATTTACATAGGAAACAATGTCTGACTAGTGGGAGGGAAGATAATAAATTCATTAAAAAGCAGAAGGAAAATGGGGAATAGTTTCTTTTCTTCACCTATTTTTTGCGGTTTTAGTCACTTCCTATCAGTGTGCTACCAACCTTTGCCTGATGAAGCTATTTGGGTCTTCCAGTTGAATATGAATCTGAGTAGTCTCTAGTTTGCGGCAGTAGATCTGCCTTTCATTTAATCAACTGATTTAATCTTGGTGTTGATCCTTGATTGTAGGCTATTATTTCTGACAAAATAAAAACTTGGTTTCTTCTGAGTCAGTGGTAGAATGTGCTTTTGTTTCAAGAAAGCAGCTTCTCTTTAAGGGAAGCTTGCTAATAACCGTGCTTAGAAGCATTGTCCAAGCCATAGCTTCTGTCTCTTTGGGCAGGTGTTTGAAATAGCACCAACTCTGCTTTAGAATAGTGAAGGTCCTGGTAAAGTTTGTCAGATTTCCAAATGTGTAATGTCTTCTGTACTAGGTACACCAAGACCAACTGACTTAACTCTAAGTCCCTGTGCAAACCTTACATATTGTAACTTTACAAAGTCTAGCTGCAGGGTAACTTGTGAATGGGTCCCATCCATTATTAATAAAGCCACATAGTACATTTTTATGTAACTTAGCACGAATCTTATCATTGTGGGCCTTTGGATTGTTGGCAGATCTTACAGGGAGGGGTAGAATTTTTAACCCATGTTGAGCATGACAATTAAGAATTAGGTTCACTGTGCATAGGATGACTTCTTAGGAGAACTTAGGCACAAAGCGTTAAATGCTGTTTAAAGACCACAAACATATGGCATACATACATACCTTCTCTAATATGCAGTTAGTCTTCCTGAAAAGTATGTGACTCCCTCTAGTTGAATTGACTACTACAAAATTGAGTGAACAGCCTCAATCTTACCAACTTCCTCTTCTCTAGAAAGGATTTCTCCATCTTTATTCTTCTGGGTAGGAAGCGTTGCTCAAGTCCTCTTTTCCAAAAGGCAGCTTGCTCTTGTAAGTTATAAATCTGCCCTTTAGGTTGTGTGTGCGTTTTATTAAATATGTGAAAACGCTGTTTCCTTGAATCCTAAGTAAAATAGGTTTACAACAGCTGTCATTGTACCACAGTTCATGTTGTGTTGCAAAGGAAATGGTGGCTATTAAATATTCCTATTTTAAAATAGAACTTAAGCTAGACTTCCTTGATCCCTCCTTCTATATGTATGTATCAGTAAATGTTCAGAAATGCTACTGTTCAGCTTTTGCTGCCCATGAACAATTTATTTTTTACATAAATTGTCTGAGTGTCCAATTTTATGCTTCATTTGCCAGTGAAGTCAGGTAATAAGGAAGGAAGAACCTGACTGTTTTAGTGTGGTTCTTCGTTTGCCTCTCAAGTACAAGCAAGCATATTGATCAGCTGTGCTTTCAGCTCTCCACACCAGCTGCTTTTCAATTCTTTCTCCTGCCACTCCTCCAGGAAAATTCCTGTCCAACCTATTGCTGTCGCTTCAGCAAAGGTTGTCTGCTCTTCCCTATGGTCTGTTTTAGTCAAATGCTGGAATCCAAGAGTTCATGCACAGGTCTATAAACGATTTCTTTTCTTGGGCATAGTGTTTTCAGTTGAAATAATATATGATAAGAAAAACTTATCCTGAAGCATCTGTACCTTACCTTGTACCTTGATTTAGATTTTGCTTTTGGTTTCTGGGTTTTTCTGAGGCTAAAATGAATTTTGTCACAAGCATCCTGTAGCTAAAGGTGGTATTGCAAGTGGAACACAGATGCCTTGTTTCTGTTTCCTAGTCCTGTTCTGGACCTGCATGCTATTTCTTTGTGAGCATAAGAAGTGCTTTGAGCCATTGACTAAGACAGTAACTCAAATATGCAAATTGAGATGAAAGAAACCTTTAGCGTTATTCAAACATTATTTTAAAAACTGATCACAAAGGTAATTGATTTAAAAGTGCGATGAGTAACATGTGGAAGACTACCATGTTTATTTTTGAAGAAGGCTAATGTCCAGTGTTGAACAGGAATAACTAGTATCTTAATGGCTAATATGACAAGATTTTTCATAAGGGTCTTACAAAATGTAGCCTCTTAAGATGTTAATTCTCAGTGGTATTTTCAGATCACTGTACAGTCTTGAAGTGATGCCAGCAGTTAACTTGCATGTAGAAATTCTGTTTAATTTCTTTATGATATGATAAAGTCTGTATAAAGTTCAGAATTAGGACTTTAGTACTGGCTAAAAGAAAATGTTTTTCTGACCTGCTGGGCAGAATAAAAAACTGAGAAACTTGGGCTACTTTTTATTTATTTATTTATGGCCTTAGTCCTCTGAAATCCCATTTATCTAACCACAAGGGTAACATACATAAAGGACAGATCTTTCATTTCTGAAGATGAAACAATATCTCAATGATTTGCATAACATAATTTAGGTTAGTTGTTCTACTAGTTTTTCACATTAAGTGCAATGAACTATGCTATCTTTTCTTAAACAGCAGAATTATTCTTTCAGAAAATAGATTAATTTGAACAAGCTTGTCTCCTTAGAATACGTTCACTGCTATTGTCTTGTTTTCATTGTGCTTTTTGTTTCAAATAGAATATAAATTAGCTTGAGAATTTCAACAGAAAATGTAAGATGTTATTCTTATTTCCTAAGTATGGTGTACTTTTTTCTTTTCTTTTCAGACTTGATGGCTTTCCTTTTGAGTAAGTATAAATATTTTAATCATCGGTTTCACTTAAAAAGGAGGTTGGTGTTTTTCCTTGCGTTTCCCTCCACTTTACCTAAAATTTGCAGGTAGAAATTAAACCAGAGTAAGCCAGGCTTAACAGTGTCCATTTAAGCACAGTTATACAGATTTATATGTATCAAAGCGTTCTCTTTCGAATTCTTTTGTCTAACAGTACTGGAGTCTTAGGCATTCAAATTTTTTTCACCAGATACAGCTATGAAAATGCTTTCCTCTTCTTGTTTCTGTACATATGGTTACAGCATTAAAATGTGATAAGGGGGATCCTTTTTATTCTCCTTACTTTTTTTTTTTTTTTTTTTTCACGTTGAGGCAAAAGTAAGCCATGTATATACACTGGAAGTTGTACTAATTAAAAATGTGCCTGTTTAGTTTCATACGGTCTCTCATTCAGTCCATGCATTTGGCCATTTCGAATGTTTTTTTAGGTTATTACCGTCTCCTACCCCAATATCAACTACCATAAGGCAAACTAAAGTGTGGAAGACGGGCATCTGCACAAAGCAATTCAGGGCAATTTGTGAATTTTATGCTAGGTTCTGTGATAACTGCCTCTGGTCAAACTTTTAATTATAGTAAATGCAAGTTAGTAGCTCTATTTCTGATGAAGGCATGAAAAATATCTGCTTTGATATGTCCTTTTTCTTTTTTCCCCCTAGTTAACTGAAAAACATTTTTATAACAGATGATATCTTTGAACTGCAGCATGTTTTACTGTCAAACACATCAAACTGTGCCATTTTGTTAGCTCCAAAGACACAACTAATTTAAGAGAATGTTTTAATATTACAAAACCTACACTACTTCTCTAGTCCTTCCACATCCTCATTTTTACATTCTTATTTTTGTATTTAAGATTTAAAGATGATGGGAATACTTTATTCTAATTTTATTATAGTTTGATAATGGTTTTGCTAATCCTGCTTAATTTGTGATATATTGCTTTATTCTGTTTCTGCAGGGAAGGTATGGATACAGATAAAGATGACCAACATGGAAGGTACTATTGATACAGTCACTAAAACGTTAGTTCCACAGTACTGGCATAGGTTCCTGTGTGTAGATACCTGTTCTCCGTATCACTGTGGTCACGTGTCCCAAATAAGCCTTTGTCCCAGCAAAGAAAAAAAGGTGGTTGAACAAATTTAAAAAGACAAACAAATTTCCTACATAAATAATGGTATTTTCTAAGAAAGATTAAATAAATATTCAAATTAAAAAAAAAAATTAATGAGGGCCTGTAGTTAAGATGAATTAAAAGAATTGTTTCCAGTGTTTTCAATACTGTAACCATGTGATGCCATTTCTCAACAGATTGGAGTATACAGACCAACAAGGCAGAATAAAAAATGCAAGGTAATACCCTAAAAAAATCTACTGAAAACGATTGATCTCTTGCCTTTTGCCATATATGAAAAATTTGCATGTGTTTCTTATCCTAAAAATCTTTTTTTCTAGTTTGACCTTCTCTTATTTTACCATGTTTTTGCACTGTTAACATTTTTCATGTATAAACGGCATATAGTTTTGTGAAAATGCTAACTTGGTAGGTAACTTGATTTTAGTCACTTCTGTTAATATTAACGTTGAAGTCTCGGTTTCTGATAGGTTTCTGATAACATTACATTTTTAATCTTTTTTTCTTTCAAATTCAGTAGTGAGTTGTAAAAGTGTTAACAGTGACTCTTTAATATAGGAAAATATAAAACAAGAATAATATAACTTAGTGTTTATCATCGTTTTTCCTGGTTAGGAAGAGTTTAGTTCAGAGGTATCTCAAACACTTAAATGGAAAGCTGTAGGATGAGTAGAAGACTTACACTGCCTCAGCAAAAGATAGCTTTAAATACTTAGTACATTTATATAGTATACCAATTACAAATTCTTAATTGAATCCTTTATTCAATATCTATACACACTTGAATTTGCTTATCTGTGACCTTTATGATTCCAGTTATGTTTTGGTGTACATGTTAAGAACAAAGTGTTGTACAGCAGTACCTCTGGATAATTTTGTACTGTTCAGGGGATTGTTTCAGAACTAAGGGTTCGGTGTACTATATGGCCAATGTTATATGTGTTTTCTAGTAAATTAGGGCCATGTGCTGCAGCCTTGCCTATTGCTTATAACTGTTACTCACTCAAATGAACATGAAATATCTGAAGAATTCTGTACGTGGATGTCCTTCTCAAGAGGATAAGAGGGTATCTTAATTATCAGGAGGAGGTTATTTCTGTGGCTTTGTTATACTGGATTTGGGGATTTTTTAATATGATTAATTTTCTCATGCTTTTCTGTTTTTCCTCACCACCTTACTTGTTTAGGGAGGCTCATAGTCAAATTGAAAAAAGGCGTAGAGATAAAATGAACAGTTTTATAGATGAACTGGCATCTTTGGTACCAACGTGCAACGCTATGTCTCGAAAGCTAGATAAACTCACTGTATTGAGAATGGCTGTCCAGCACATGAAAACATTACGTGGTAAGTTGACGGGGGGTAGAGGAGGGGGGATGGGAAAGGAGGAGGATGGCAAAACGGGGTTTCCCTAAAGCCATGCTTTTTCTTTCCCTTTCTTGCCCTTTGGCCAAGAAGGAGGAAGTTAATACATTTGGGCAGGACTTCTCCCCTTTTCTTAGCATTTGATGCTGTGTGTTCATTTATAGCTTACTGGTTCTTGGTCCAATATCCTGATCCGACTGGGAAATTTGTGGGTGAGAAAAGAGTAATTTTCCATCCTCTGACCTGAGCACCATTGCTAGATTCAACAAAAGCAAGGCAGCTGAGGCAGGTGTAGGGAGGGAACAAAGGCCCTCAGAAAAGTTAGTGATGCAGCTAATTTAAAGAATCACTGTTCTAGTTTCTGGGAGACGTGGGGACTTCCAATCCTATTTTTCCTAGTATTTATGAAAGCTTTAACTTTTTCTGCCACTGTCACTTGATTAGGTTAGTACTTCATAGCACTTCGGTGGTTGCTAATTTGACACTTTTTGGCTTTATGAAGGGAATAGAATGAGAAGAATTACCCTTCAATAAATAGTTGCCTCATTTGGGGCTTTTGGCTTTGTGAGATGTCGTTGTAATGTTGTTTTTTGTCTCTGGCATGGAATGAGAGAACTGATTTGTAAGTTCCTAACTAACGATCTGTTTACGTGACCTTGTCATGTTTTACTAAGTTGTAAAGAGAAGAAATAGTTTGAAGGGTTTTATGCTTTAATCTCTTGTTTTTCATCTCTAATTCTGAGAATAGAAATCAAGCACAGCATTTGGGTTAAAAAAAATATGTTGAGGAAGGCATATCTCAGAAGGCATATAATCTGCGTTACTATGTAATGCAGTATTTGTGTTTTGGCAAAAAAGCTTTATCCTTTTTAAAGTTAATACCAACAGAACTCATGTTCATAGTAAAACAAAACCAAAGCAACTTTCATTTTAAAGAACACCTGCAATGAATAACAGTAGAAGAAGGAGCCAAAGGAAAACTGCTCATTTAAGCGTGTATTGTTAAATTTGTGATATGGGGACTGTTTGTTTGTTTTCTTTAGGTGCTACAAACCCATATACAGAAGCAAACTATAAGCCTGCTTTTCTATCAGATGATGAATTAAAACATCTTATTCTCAGGGTATGTTTCAGCTTTTAATTAAGAGATATTAATGGCCGTGAATATAACTCTCGCCAAGCAAAACAGTATTCTTCTGCCTTGTATCTCAGTTTAAGTATGTTTGGATCATGGAGGATAATGTAGAAATCTGTAAGACAACCGCATAAAGTCAATGGGTTTTAATGATGACTGGTGTCTCTTAATTTAAGCAGAGAGATTTTATGAGGAAACTCATATTTTGATGGTAACCGTCTGAATCTTCAGTTATTTCATGGAATGAACCAAAATTACATAAATTGTTTTCTTGCAGACTTTCTGCCATGGGCTACCTTGACATGGTTTTCAGCATACAGTGATATAACGGACACCTTTTTTTGAGGTCACTGATGTAACATGACGTAGTATGTTTGGCTGCTTGCTGTATACTTCTTTTATAGTGTGGAGAGTATATATCACTTGTTAAGCTCTTCTAGTAGCTTGTGTAATTTGTGAAGCTCTGCAGTGTCCAGATGCAGCATATGCAGAATTTAATTGCTGCAGCATTGTAACTCTAAAGCTGTAAAATTAGGGCCTTATCTTGCGTGCTTGTATGTGACTGAAAAAGAGTACTATTGAAATGGAATTACTTGCCTACAGGCACATAAATAAATATCCAGGTTATGTTTGGTTTCTAAAAGAGGAACTATGGAATAAATACAGTTAAAATAATATTTTAATTTGAAGGCATTATTGAACACAATCATAATATTATTGGACAAGACATGGATTCTTTCTTCCCAATTTTAAATGGGCATGATGCCCAGAATGATGCCAAAAATGTTTGCAGATGCAAAAAAGCCCTTTATTGTAATTTCATATCTTGCCTGTTGACTCAGTTATCTCTAAATGTTAAGACAGCTCTCCTAGTGTAGAAATTCTACTGTATACAAAGAGTTTTTAAATGTTTTAATGATGCAATGAGGATGTATAACTTAGTAATTTACTCTTTTTTTTTTTTTCTTTCCCCTAATTAGGCAGCAGATGGATTTCTTTTTGTTGTGGGCTGTGACAGAGGGAAGATACTGTTTGTTTCAGAATCTGTCTTCAAGATTCTCAACTACAGTCAGGTATTCTTTTCCATTTTAAGTAATGTTAGGCCTTTAAAGGATTTGAAAGCTTTTTTATGATTATGCATTTATACGGAGGGGTATTTATGTGATTAGTCTGTCTCGAAAGCTGAGATTTGTTGCAAAGAAAGAGCTTTTCTCTGCCGTGTCATTAGAGAAGATTGTTTCTAGTATCCATTCAAACTAAGGAGGTGAAAAGGAACTAACTTTACTGCTTGATGCATTCTGATCAGGGATTTACACTCAGGCTTGTAAAAGCATTATCTAATTGAGAGCATAAGCAAATATTGAAAAAATCAGTCTAAGGTTGTTCCAGTAGCTTCATATGAATTTTTTGACTCTTCTGTCTCTTCTGGTTTTGCTAGCACACTTACTAATGGAAACTGGGAAGCACTTATGCCAAAGCCAGGTTTTTAATATATGCTTAACGTGAGGCTTAATTTATATTCTTCATTCTTTCTGTCATCTGTCCTCCTTACCAAATTTAAAAACTGAATTATCTTCAAAAGTTTTCCTCAGCCAGCCTTTAGTTAGGTAAATACCTACACATCATGTAAATATTGAGAGAGAACATTTGCAATTATGATTTTTTTTTTAGTTTAAATTTTTAGCATATGAATTGAGACTGAAGATAAACCAGAATATTTGTTCGTGGTGGATTGTGCATGCTATTTCTGCAAAACTCTTACTGAAAATAATGAAATAAATTACTATGTAATGTAGTTGTAACTTCAAAATATACAGAGAAAGCATACCTTCCATCAAATCCTGGATCTTGGATGTTTGGCATTCCTTGGTTAGACCTATATGTAAGAGGATTGTTTATAATGGATGCTAAAATTGGAAAGATACACTGAATAATTATCTTAGTTTTTGACTGAATATTCAATCTCCACAGAATGATTTGATTGGTCAAAGTTTATTTGATTACCTGCATCCTAAAGACATTGCCAAAGTGAAGGAGCAGCTCTCTTCTTCTGATACTGCACCACGAGAAAGGCTTATAGATGCAAAAAGTAAGTATTACCACCTTGTGGAAAACTGTCACGTAACCTCAATATTTGCTTAGTATTGAAAGTGTATGGGGTGCTGTTTCGATTGTGTGCCATGCCAAGGAAGTTTTAGCTTAAAGGAAAATAAATAAATAAATTCAAAAGAAACAGAGACCTGAATGTTGTGGCACTGCAATACAGAAGCATTAGCTTAACTGGCTTAATCTCTGGGGTATTTTTCCTATTGAAGCATTTATTCTGACCATTGAGAATGACAGATTAGAACACACTCAGTATTATTTTGGTTATCCTTAGCTGTCAGTCAAGATAGAGGAATTTATTCATTCACTCTATTTATTTATTTATTACTGCCACTCCCATCAATGACCTAACCTTTCTCTTACAAGGTTTTTAGCCTGGCCCTTGGAATCATTTCCTACTATGTCTCTTAGCTCTATTCCACTCTGGTGTTTTAAAGTAGCTCTGTATCTGTGCTGCTTTTGAGGTGAGTGGGTGTTTAATTCACTCTTGTAACAGGAGTCTGCATTGCTTAAGTAGAAGATGGTATCTTACAACTGCAGATTTCCAGGTCTCATTAAGCATTAAGTCTCATGCTTGTCAGGAGGAGAAATCTCTAGGATCTCATCTGAAAGAAGCTACCAGCTCAACTTCAGAAACTGAAGCTGACAGAGATCATTCTAGGGCAGCGTGAGCCTAGAGGCTCCAGCTGGATCAGCTGAAGTTTTTTCTGACTCCTGGTTTTGTCTGGTTGTCAAGCATGTATATCGAGTGCTAGCTCCTTTTTTGTATGCCTCTGACAAAGTTAGGGCAAAAATAAATACTATGAATTACAGTCTTCCCATCTGCTATGATAGACTGATTGGTAAAATTTCAAGAACTCATATTCTTAAGACTACTAGCATGTATGTAGGTATTTTTATGTTGGCATGAGTGACTCAGGCACAGCTTGTACTCTCACCACTGAGCAGCAGTTTAGAGTGTGTCTGGTGCAGGACAGAAAAGGAGGCTCAGGAGACCTTACTGCTCTCTACAACTGCCTGAAAGGAGGTTGTAGTGAGGTGGGGATCGGTCTCTTCTCCCAAGTAACAAGAGGTAGGATGAGAGGAAATGGCCTCAAGTTGCTCCAGGGCAGGTTTAGGTTGGACATTAGGAAAAATTTTTTCACCTAAAGGGTTGTTGAGCATTGGAACAGGCTGCCCAGGGAAGTGCTTGAGACCCCATCCCTGGAGGTATTTAAAAGGTGTGTAGATGAGGTGCTTAGGGGCGTGGTTTAGTGGTGGGATGGCTAACAGTTAGTGGTTAGTGCTAGGTTAACAGTTGGACTTGATGATCTTAAAGGTCTTTTCCAGGTCCTTTTCTTAAAGGTCATTCCTAAATGATTCTATGATTCTATGGTGGTCTGACCTCCTTGAGGTGACCTCACTCAATTCTAATTTTAAGGGAGGCATACTTTACACTAAAACATTGTTATCGTTGTTTTCCTCCTTAAGTTAAAAGCTACAGGACCTTGAAGTTCTTGTACAGTTTATAACTGTTTATACATATCGCCATGCAGAAGTGGTTGAAGTGGATAGTGAGCTGTGGAAAAGTTGCAATGTGATTTACATCCTCCAAGCAGCTCTTAGAGCACTGTTCCCTGGAGCTCAGCTGCTTCACTAGCGTTGCTGATACCCGTGTTCCTGCTGCATGCCATGCATCTTCTGGGAGCTCTGTTTGTACCAGCACTCTGCTGTTGGCTCCCAGAGTTGATGTGTGGTTTGGTACTGTGCTTCTCCAGTTACTTTCCACAGAAAAGAATCTAAGAATCTCATGCAAGAATATGGTAATGGTCAGGACTTACTGTTAGGGCATGTTCATATGAACTTATTTCTTTGAAGCTGGAGACTTCTTACATGTAACTGGAGATCTTTGGGATTTGCAGTCCCTGTGTAGGTTACTGCTACCTTTTTCCCCTTCCATCAGAACAATGAAAAAATCTGATGTTTAGGAACACACCAGTTGAGGTGGATCTGGAATGTCAATGGGCCTCTTCTGCTCTAAGCACACATACGTGCTCTCTGGGTGGGTATTATGATAGAAAAGTCTTCCAGTCTGAAGGGTCATGGGCCTACCGAGTCACTATATGTATGAAGTACTGCTCTGGTTATGGGTAAATAATCTCTGTCTATTTTTAATCAGTTGATTTAGTGTTCAAAGAAATCACAACATTTATTGCAAAACTTTTGCTAATCTTTGCATTCAGAACCCTGTGTTCTCAAGCTTGCGTTGATGTTTTCATGCTAGAAAGCGTAATCAGAAATTCTAATGTTGATATGGTCAGTTGAGTCCTGCACATATTCACTTACATGAAGGCCTCTAAAACAGGACATCTGCTTCTGAAGAAGGATATAGAAGGACTTCTGTGCAAGTCCCAGCAAAGTTGAAACATCGTACAGTTGGGTTGTATGTAACCGTTTGTGTGGTTAACTTTTTACCTGACAAAGAAGGCTTCCTCACTTCCTCTGTTTGCTACAGCTGGACTCCCAGTTAAAACGGATATAACACCTGGGCCATCACGACTATGTTCTGGAGCAAGACGGTCCTTCTTTTGTAGGATGAAGTGCAATAGGCCTTCAGTGAAAGTAGAAGACAAGGATTTTCCTTCAACCTGTTCGAAGAAGAAAGGTAACAATTATGCATTTTATTACCAAGTGTAATGGCTGTCAGGCTTTTTTTTTTATATACAGTTGTTCATTTGCAGTGGTTGATTTTTTTTTTTTTACATTTATTGAATTCTGTCAATGTTTCTTATTAAGATACTGAACTATGGTTAGATCTGTTACTTCTTCATACTTCTTCCTTTTCACCCCCCTCCCCCGGTAGCTCTTACACACTGCATTAGCATATAAAGCCAAATTCTCCTCTCTGCTTTCTTGAAAATTTTGCAGGCAGTTTGTGCTGACAGTTCTGGTGTGGTTGTTGCATCTTCTTCAGACATTGATATCTCATTCAGTCTCGACCTTCTAGCCAATGTCCCCAACAAAGGGGAGCTGTTACCCATTCTATTTCTCTGTTCCATATTTGAGAAGGGATATTTGGATAGATATCCAACTTAAATGAGTTTATCTGCAGTTTTGGTACATTCTGAGTACTGGAAACCTAGCATTTCTATACCAGAAGTATTTGGTCATAACATTGTCAAAGTTGGAAATATTTTCCTCTGTAGGGTATTATTCTGGACACGTTGGAATATATATTTAGTCCAAATTTGAAAGGGTTTTTTTTGAATACTTTGGATAATACATTTGGTATTAGTGGAAAGTGTCAACTAGAGAACACCAGTTCTGTCTCTGGATGTGACAGCTGCCCCAAGTATTTCCTGCTAGGTTCACATGCAGCTTCAACCTTGCATCGTGCTTTAGTGCTCATCCCTGAGGAAGCTTTTACTCTGCCTCTCTATGAAAGTCTTCTTCCTTGCAGTTTTAAGCCCTGCTTGGTGCTGAGGGAATATGAGTTCGCCTTTCAGATACCGACTGTATTCCTCCTTGTTGTGAATCTTTATCCTCACCCCTGTGTACAGTTATCCCCCGTACACCACAAACAGTGATTGTTCTGCCAAACAAATTGTTCCTGTTTTTTTTTTTGTAGGAGCCTCATGTTAAGTTCAAAAAGGCATCTTACTTATTTATTCATATATAAATTTCTACAAACCACCCTTTAGATTATTTGCATCCTTTGCTGAAATAATAATGTGATGCAGTTTCTACTTAAATTATCAGAAGCAACCTTGGTCTGAACTATGTGGTGTTTCAGTATCAACAATGTTTTTTTCTCTTTTTTTTTTCTTTTTACAGCAGACCGAAAAAGCTTTTGCACTATTCATAGTACAGGATATTTAAAAAGCTGGCCGCCAACAAAAATGGGACTAGATGAAGATAATGAACCAGATAATGAGGGTTGTAATTTAAGCTGTCTTGTTGCAATTGGACGGCTGCATCCGCATGTAGTACCACAGCCAGTCAACGGTGAGATCAGGGTGAAACCTACAGAATATGTTTCTCGACATGCAATAGATGGGAAATTTGTTTTTGTAGATCAGAGGTAAGAATACTTGTAATAACATCCACAATAAGTCACTGTCGAACACTACTGACTGCTTTACTTAAAGCAGTGTAAATACTATTGAAGAAAGAAATGACTGCTCTTTTCAGCTTTTTACTAAAACCCGACTGCAAGTTATTTTGGTTTTTGAGACCCAGCTCAAACCCATTACTGTTTAAATTAATCAGTAATACTGAATAAATGCAGAAAACGCCAAAAACCAAACAAAAAACCCCAAACAAAACAAACCTCCAAAAATATGGCTTACTATACAGAATAATCAAGGGATCATTTCCACACATTTGTTAAGGGAATGCATAGATGTAATCCTCAGAACAATATGCTGTCCTATTTTTAAACTGGACTTCGTAATTACTACCTGTTTGTTGTTTGAAAACTTATGTGAACACTACATAGATAAGTTATTGCATAGGCTGCATTAGGTTTTGATACAATATACATTTATTTAACTATATACTTGGACACATTCTGCTGAATTAATACTTCTGTATGTGATCTTTTGTGTTTATAAGAAAGCGAGCTTTTCATAAGCTTTGCTCCTTGGAGAAAGTTTGAGAACTTGTACCAACATGATATCTTCTTTCAAACATCAATTTTATTTATTACCTAAAAGTCTAATTTTATCTCTTTCAAAAGAAGTTGCTTGCATTTTCTTAAGTAGCTGAGGTACGCAGCCTGGGTCTTCCTTCAAAATAACTGGCATCATCAAGGGAAAAAGGATGGTTGAAGGACGTTAACTGAGGGGTTACGGTGGGTTGGTTGGAGAAGGCTTATTTGTTTCCCTTCCTTGGCAAGATGGGTTGAGGCTGCCTAGGTGAGGCTGTTTCAGGTTGCCTGTGGCTTAGGCTCAGTTACTTACAATGTAGAAAAGCCCAGGCTCCAAACGCTGCCAGCATCTGCTTGCTGGAATTTGATTCAGGGGTGTGTCTGGTGTGTCAGCTGATTTTTAGTGGACTTTGAGAGGAAATAGAGCTGATAGTCTTGAGAGGAAGTGCAGTAAGGAGAATTTCTTTAATGCTATCTATCTCGTTGGGGTCGTTGGGTTTTTTGGTTTTGGGGTTTTTGGTGTGGGTTGGTTTGGGGTTTTTCTTTTTTGGTTGGGTTGTTTGTTTTTAATTTGATAGAAAGCTTTTTGAAACACCAGCTCTTCTGCAGCAGTGCTTAGAGCTGATGGTCACTCTGAGAGCTATGAGAGCATTCGTAGCAATTCTGTTGCTCAGAATGTGTGCCTTTCTGTCATGCCAAAGTACGGTCATTTATGAATGAGTGTTATTTTCAAAAGATCAGACTTATTCCCCTGATGGACAATTTTGAAGTGTTTCTAAAATATTAAGACTCAGAAAATGTTGACCCGTTGGATTTAAACATATAATTGTTTTCTAGCTGCTGTTTACAGACCTTGGAACACGTATACTACTTCAAAGAGCTCTTTGAAAGGGAATTTTTTTAAGAAGTAAACCTAATCTGTAGGCTTAAACTTGGCATCCTATGATCCATGCTTCCACTGGCGAATATTTAGGCACCTGTAAAAGTTGAAAACTATTAATTTATTTCTACATTGGGGTGTTTTGTTTTTTTTCTTTTCATATAGACTTACACAGTGCCTTTGCCATATGCCCAAGGGAATCCAGGAAATAAATGCTTCTTAAACTCTGTGATGCTAACTTTTTGTCCTTATGGGTTGCGTGGTCCCTGGAGAAGAACTGCTGTAGATTAGGTACTAACTAGCTGGGCTACTACAGTCAGAGAACTGCTTAACAGTTCACTGTCAAAATGGCAGGCTGCACTGAACAGAGTTTTAAAGAGAACCATCCCACCTCTTACTCTCTCAGTACTTCTAATGACTCTGGCTGGTGAATTTGAGAGTAAGACTAAGTTTATTATATATGCAGATGACATCATATACAGCTTCAGAATTCAAAGTTGCCTTGTTAAGTTGGAGAAGCAAGCCAAGGAAAAATAAAGGATGAAATTTAAGAAGGGCAAGAACAGTTTCCTCCCTTGCTTAGTAGAGTATCGTCAGATCTTGAATTCATTAAGTCTGTTGACATCTGCCGTGATTTGATGCATCTTCTTTCCAAAAAGCGTGTTTATCCTGCTATGAAAGTAAATTTAAAAGGCTGGACAAGTTGGTTACTGAAGCCCATATTGGTTTTTACTCACCTATGTCAGGTTTCCCACCGCTGCAGTGCTGTTAAAAGGCATGGTTACTTCAGTTCTTGGAAAGATGCTGGAATAAGGTTGACTTGGTTCCTGGCTCTTCCTTTTTAAAGATAGACTCTACATTTTGCTGCTTTGTGGTTCTCCACAGGCTGTCAGAGATAACCTGCTGACAGCTCCAAGACTGCTTCGATGAGTTAAGTGTCCTAGGATAAGATTCACCAGACAAAAGCCAGTTTGAAAAGTTCTCTCATGCACACTTGTAATATTTCCTTCTCCAAGACCTCAGCCTTGGAGCTCCCTGTCAATGAGGACTTTGGGTGTAAGCCACCTGGTTGGAGCTGAACGCTTTTAGTGTGCGTGTGTGTGTGTAAAACATAAAAATGCCTTGCATTTAAATACTAGGTTTTTTGTCAGTGGTGCTACATTTTTTGTGCTTCAGTGCTTTTCCTGCTGTTCTCATAGTTATGTACTAATTCCTACATTTTATAATACTTCATTTGGGCTTTTTTGAGATTGCAGAAGAGGTGATGGATCTACCTAGGTTTGTTCCTTCCTACCTTTCCTATTTAATTTGCACTGGAATGATTTGGAATTGTGAATCTTATACTGATTTCTTCAAGGAACTATCATTTTCCCTTCAGTACATTTTCTTCTAAGAAATGTACCAAATAAAAGTTCACTGTAGTTCACTAGTTTTGTTTGCTCTCCATTCTTCTAGTGAGGATCTCGGACTCTTGCCCTGGAGTCATTCAGCCATGTTACTTTCTGTTCTGATGTTCTTGAGCAGTTTCTCTAGGCCTCCTGCAGATTTGATTCTAACAGTTTTCTCAATCTTCTAAATGAAATGCTGTGCATTTCAGGGTCTTCCTGGATGGCTTGTCCTGCTTTGTTCCTTTCTCAATTGTTTCTTCCCTCACTGGGAAGTCTTAGAATGATTTCCCAGGTGGTGGCTGTGTTCTGTGAGCCGTGGTAGCAGTAACATACTGTCCCTCCCAAGTACCCTCAAAAGTCTGTCTTGTGCTGTCTTCTGGGGGCTGGAGGCAAGTGTACACATCCCTGATGTACACAGTAACAGCAATTCTCCCCTGCCCTCCCTGTCCCCATCTGTTACTTTTCATCTTGGTATTCTGGGTTAGATGAGTTGTCATGGTTTAACCCCAGCTGGCAGCTCGCTCGCTCCCCCCCGGTGGGATGGGGGAGAGAATCAGAAGGGTAAAGGTGAGAAAACTCATGGGTTGAGGTAAAGACAGTTTAATGGGGAAAGCAAAAGCAGCGCACCCAAGCAAAGCAACACAAGGAATTCGTTCCCTACTTTCCATGGGCGTGCAGGTGTTCAGCCATCTCCAAGAAAGCAGGGCTCCATCACGCATAACGGTGACTTGGGAAGACAAACGCCATCACTCCGAACGTCCCCCCCTTCCTTCTTCTTCCTCATTTCTATACTGAGCATGACATCATATGGTCTGGCATAGCCCTTGGGTCAGTTTGGGTCAGCTGTCCTGGCTGTGCCCCTTCCCAGCTTCTTGTGCCCCTCCAGCCTCCTTGCTGGTGGGGTGGGGTGAGGAGCAGAAAAGGCCTTGACTCTGCTGCTGAGCAGGGCTTACACAATGAAAACATCCCTGTGTTATCAACACTGTTTTCAGCACAAATCCAAAACACAGCTACTATGAAGAAAATGAATTCTACCCCAGCCAAAACCAGCACGAGTTATCCTAATAAAGTTGTTACAGCTTCTAGTTCACTCACAACTCAAGAAATAATTCTTGTCTTGTTTTAACATGCCGATCTCTAGGGTGTTTAGCACACTGGCCCACTGTAGCTTCTTGTCAGGAACGACCCTTTCACCTTGTGTTAGGCTGTTGCATTTGTACATTGGCACTTACCTGCAGTGTTGCTTTGCCTTTTCCTCGTAATCTTAGCTTAGAGCTTGGGTTACCCAGTTGATGCACAGAGTCTTTTACCTGGTTTCTTGAGATGCCTCCATCCTTGCCAACAGCCCCTTGAACACTACCTGAGTGTCAGATCAAGAATCTATGTCTTCCCCATGTTGCAGATAGCAGGAGTATTTTGTTCTAAAGTTTTCTGATGAGGAAGAAAATGAGTTGGCTTTATGGCTGGTTCTGATGAAACAGAAAGTTGGTCATTTGCTTCATGCTCCTGTCCGATCTAAACCAGACACACGTAGTCCCTTAGTGCTTATTCAGGAAAATGCTATTTGTTAACCTTTTTTATGGGTGTAGGTGCAGGGTTTGGTGGGGTGTTTTTCTGTCCCACTCTAAAGGATTGTGACTTGACGGGAGAAAATGCTCCTGAAACACTTGTTGTGCTACGATTTGGCCTCTGTGCAGCAGCAGCACCGTGGGTATACACGGGAACAGAGCAGTTTTTCAGACCTTTTGATGTCTATTTGTCAATGGCATTTTAGGCAGAAAGGTTTGTATTATCTTATGGCAGCTACGAGGCAGCCTTATTCAGGTTTAAATTCTCAAAACTACAATATACCTCCAAAGCTATTCAGAAAGTCTTGCATCCCTTCCAGTGGTGATAGGTGACATATATAATACTTGAGGGCTGTTGGTGCTACATACTTTTTTCTTAATTACCTGGTAATTAAAGAGTATTCGTAATGGGTTTTTTTACCTTCTAAGCTGAAGATACCTTTCCGCACTATTTGAGCCTTACCCAACTTCAGTGTGAGTTTTAGTAATCTGTCACTAATACTTCAACTTGAAACGAATTTTTTTTCTCTTATTTTTTTCCTCTACCTCCCTTCCCCAAGGGCAACAGCCATTCTGGCATACTTACCCCAGGAACTTCTAGGTACATCGTGTTACGAATATTTTCATCAAGATGATATAGGACATCTTGCAGAATGTCACAGACAAGGTACGATTACAAAATTTCTTTTCTGAATTATTAGTGAAAATACTGGGAACAATTGTGTATCAAGAAAACGAAACAAAGTTGAAAAGATTTGGGTATCTCTATGTTTGCAAATGCCTTAGTTAAGAATTTTGTGCTGTGTGTGCCAAATAATATGATTATCTTGGACTTCTGTGGATTTTTAGTGAATATTTGAGGTTCACGTTGGGTGAGTGGGGATGACTGCAGAAAGAGCATTTTTCTTCAGGGGTGAAGGGAGGAATTAACTGAATTTTCCCCGATAAGGGCTCTGCTCATGTAGTCTTGGTGCCTGTTTGACACAAGGTTACTTGCTTTCTGTCGGTTTTTAGTTTTGCAGACAAGAGAAAAAATTACAACTAACTGCTACAAGTTTAAAATAAAAGATGGCTCTTTTATTACGTTGCGGAGTCGCTGGTTCAGTTTCATGAACCCTTGGACCAAAGAAGTAGAATACATTGTCTCAACAAATACAGTCGTTTCGTAAGTATTTTTCCCTTAGCAGATGCATGTAAATGCTGATTGCTTTGCCCTGTTTTCAGAATAGATTTGACCTAAATATGTGTGCATCTTCTATATGACAATAGATGTCTTCTCCAGGTAGCACCCAGAACTGCGTACCTGGGGAGAGGGGAATTAGTTAGTAATTGCAGTAGTTTGATATCTGTTTATTAAAGCCTGCAGAAATAAAAATATTTTCTTTCTTTGGGAAAACCTGGGGTTCCAGTCTTTGTAGGGACTTACAGGAGATGGATTTGGTTATGGGGGAACTTCCCCCCTCCTTTTCTTTTTCCTTGAGAGTTCTGCGCAGGTGCAGTGACTTCACAGTAGAGTAATTGCTGTAGAGGAATTCTCTAAAGAGAGAAGCTGTTTGGGTTCTGCATTGCACCCTTTGAGTTGTAACATGGTGTTTTATTCCTGTTGTTTATCTAGCCGTGGTGTCAGTCACAGTGCTGCTTTCACAGAGGTGACAGTGACTCACAAACCACTTAAACCCTGAAGCATTCCATTCTGACACACTGGCAGAGTGACTGTTGTGCAGGACTTTCTATCACTGATTCTTCTAATTCTTGAAATCCACAGCACCAACGTACTTGATAGTGGAGACGCAGCCTTTCCACAGCTTGAGGCTTCTCCACACAGCATGGACAGTGTGCTTCAGGCTGGAGAAGGTAACTACTGTACTGTGAGGAAATTACTGGCAGTCATGCCTTGTTAGCAGCTAATCTTGCGTGTACAAATTTGCTGCACTCTTGCGTTGAGAATTTGTTAATATCCTAAAGAAAAATAAGTACTAATACAGTTCTTGCCCTGTTGAACTTAAATACCAACTTTGGATATAAGCTGGTCAAAGCAAAGAGAAGCAAGCGAGTCAGTTAAAAGAAGCAAGTATACAGAGTGTTGGAGGAGTGACGTAGAGAAGAAATGTTTGCTTTCATGCATGGCGCTCTTTGTACATTGTCCCAGAGTGAATTCATGTTCTGTGGTCAGTGCAGATGACTACTCGGGCCTGAGTAGTCAATACCCATTCAGCTTAAAGCCCCTCACCTGCCCTTGATTTGACTTTTTGTCAAGACATGAAGACTGATCTCTGGTAATAGCCATGGGCTTGTTGTGAATGCTGCAGATCACTGAACTGTCTTTTGTAACGGGTGGCATGCAGCATAATGCAGAGCAGAGCTTGGTTTAATAATAAAGTGTTACTGGGGCAGGGTGGTGGTGAGGTAGAATAGAAGGATGCAGTGACAGCCCGTGGATGAAGGACAGGGAAAGAAAGATGGTGGTAACACTGAGATTCTTTCCAAAGAGTTGGGAACCACTGCTTTTAGAGACCCCATTTACTACATACTACTTCTATCAGCTATGCCTTTACAGCTGCAGAGCAAGGATATTGCACATGTCTGGAATTATTTTGTAAGTTGTAGACAATATGCTTAGGAAAACAGTGCAAGACTTCAGCAAAGCTGGGCTTTTCAGTTCTTTCTGTTCTGAAAAATGAGGTGCAGTAAGTGAAACTATGGAGGAGGAAGGGTGGCAAAGCATGGGACAGCTGACTGGTAGGAAGAGAAGCTGCCATGTAGGCATGATGGTTAGTAATTGATGGTCGAGTAACAGCAGTAGCATGGTGTCTCGGCCTTCTGAGAGTGGTAAAAAAAATACAGAACAAACTGCTCTATAATAGGATAAACTTATTCTTGCCACAATGCAACCTTTGAAAAGGAGAGAGATGTATAATATCATCATACTCGCAGTTCTTGTCCTCAGAAAAGAAAGCTAATTTAGTGAAGTTTAATTTCAAGGGGTTCTGGCTCTGCTAAGGATTTGATGACCTTTTAGGTGAACCTTCTCACCTCCTGATGGGTCTGAGCCATACCAACTGAGGGTTGCTATTGTTAAACACGAGTTTCTAAAAGAAGGCAGTTATCTATTATGCATAAGCAATGCTAAGGGCTTTCTTGCCCTTTTCGTGTGTGATCTTTTCTTCGCTATGCCTTGGAGTATATCAGGATCCTTCCTGACTACCTCTTGAGTGTTGTTCAAGTGTCAAATCACATTAAAGTAACAGCAAGCTTCCAACTGTTCAGACCTCACTTTTTCCTCCATTCTTATATACTTCCAGTTACCTGTAGGAGGGTTTATGTTCCTCAGGTAACTTGAGCTTATCCCATATTGAAAGGAATATGCACTGGCAAGTTCTTCACACAAAGCAAAGAACAAACATGTTTGGAGGTGAGCCTGTTCAGGCACAGATAAATCGAGTCTGACAAGCTATTCTTTACCAGCTCTGGACGAGAGGTACTACCAGGTGCTTGAAACAGCCAGATTCTGATAAGAGTTGGGATATGCTGTGTCCCTGCTGGTGTGGAGGGACGTCTAAGAGGCATAGTGTAGCTCAGTGCAAGTTGGAGCTTTCCGTACATTTGAAGGTACCCACCAGTTGGTGGAATTGTAAATAAATGCAGTTCAGAACATCCTGCAGCTTGTCAGAACACGCCTATATACAAATGCTTTTTGGAAGAGGTTTGCAAGCTTTTATTTGACCTTAAGATGCCTACTTATTTCAGGTGGCCCAAAAAGGACCCATCCTACTGTGCCTGGAATTCCAGGTGGAACAAGAGCTGGGGCAGGTAAAATAGGGAGGATGATTGCTGAAGAAATCATGGAGATTCACAGGTGAGAGAAGATGGTATCAAGTTAGAGGAAAAACAGTATTGTTCTTTAAGAGGGAATTAAGGAAGTCTTTCTTGAAGCTGAATACTGAATGATATAATTGCATTTTGTAAGTAGACAGCTACAGGTACCTTTTCAGAATACCTGAGGCAGTCAAAGCCCATAGTGAAAGAGTGAAAAAGTTAGTCTTCCAGTTTTCCCCTGTAAAAGACTAACATTGGAATTTTTTTGTAATAGTGGTGTCTGTTAACCAGAAACAGTAGTTACAAAGAACAGCTAACTAGAAACAAATTCCTTTCCAGACTACTCTTTTTCCAATGACTTAACGGTGTAAGTGGCACATCCTCCAAATGCTATTGACTATATGCCAAAAACCCCATTTGTTTTCATGTGATCCACTTTGCTCCCATGCTTTTAGAGTTGTTAGATATGTAAGTTCAGCTTGTGCAGCTCTCCCACAGCTCTTTGAGCCAGGCCACAATGGTTACGCTAGCTCTGCCTTCCCAGGGGCAGTCTGTCTACAAGTCAAGATGTAGGTCTCTGGTTTAAGCAAGAAGGCTGGTAGCACCCTTCAGTAGGGGGCTGTAGCAATACATGGCTGTTTCTCAGCCATCTCATCTCTCTCACTGGTGTGAGCAGCTGCTTTCAGTGGGTATCACTTATTTTCTACTGTTCTTCGTGAATTTCCTCTTAGGAATTGTTCCCCTTCCCACAAAAGCAGCTTCATCCAGCAGATGTTTAGTGGCACTAATTTAACCATGCTGAGCTGCAATTCGGGAAAACATTCAGTTTGTTTCCCGTAGTTTTGTTTCTCCAGCAAGCCAGAGACTACATACATCACTGTTGAAGGGAACAGCAGACCTATCACCACCTAAGGTTGCTTTCCTTTCTATAAGAATAGAAAGAAGGAAGAAAGGAAAAAAAGGGGGGGGGAAGCCACACCAAGGCTGAACCAATACTTTGAAACTTAACCATGCCTTTTAGTAGCTGTAAAACACTTAATTAGCCTCAGTGAGTATAGTAGCGTAGCTTACCACCCATGATTTCATTTCATTTCAAGACCCTGGGTTAGTTCCAGTCCTTTTTCAGCAGCTGTTACTATTTTCCAAAGCTGCCTTCTGTTCAGCTTTCCCAGGGGAACTCTGCCAAGGATAAGATTCCCATTTCCATTGCTTTTCTCTGTAACTATCCCCTCCTCCCTTTAGTCTAGAGTTCCATTGGTTCTACAGTTAATACATTATTCATTAATAAAAAAATGATATTTGATCAAGCTATGGAAAATAGAAGTGGAAAATGCTGGTTTGGACAGTTTAAAAACCATAATATTAACTATACCAAGTGTCCAGTGTACTTCTGTAGTAGTAGCTCACTTAAGGAGTCTGGGTTAATGTCACTGAGGCAGCTTGAATTCTTAGTTGGTCTAAATTGAAGTAAAATACAAAAAATGAGGCTTTCCTCAGTACTCGGGACCTTTTCCTTCTGACTCTGTGAAGGCTGTACAGGAACAAATAAAGAGGGGGAGGAGGTAAAGCTTGCAGACTGAGCAAGCTGGACAAATGTACACACAATTTATCCAGCTGCAAATAAAAACATTGCTACTTCTGATTTGAGTAACACTGAGAAAGTGAGGAAACTATGAAAATGAAGTTCATGCTTTTAACACCTTCTGCCACCTGATACTGAAATCAGCATTTGAAACTCCAAGGCTTCTGGCACCTGACTCTTGGAAGTTGCTGGTAAATGCATTCCCTATTTTATCCATGTTTTAGGATAAGAGGATCATCACCTTCTAGCTGTGGTTCTAGTCCACTGAACATTACCAGTACACCGCCACCTGACACATCCTCCCCCGGAGGCAAGAAGGTAAGAACAAGCTTTACAAACACTCTTGTAGCAGCAGCGGCAAGCAACACAAGGTCATGCTTACAAAATGATACGTGGTGTTGAACAACTCCTGGCTGCTTGGCTGAGAAAGTCTGACAGTGAGTCAGAGCATTCTAGTTGCCAAAATCCCTTTACAGTAGTCCCTCAACTGCAGAGACCAGTAGTTCTTAAACGCTGGCAGCTTTTGAAATCCACCTGCTCTTTAGAGTTTAACTTTTTTTAACAGAGCTGCAGGAAACAACTCTGCTTGGATCTCTTGATCCTCCAAAAACTCTTTACCACCACATACTGGTGAACACTGGAATTGCTACCGTTTGAGCACTGACTGTGTTTAAATGAATCACGACAGTTTTACTGTACTGCTGTAGCACAAAATATGACAATTTGATGCTTTATTGTGCGCTGACAGTTTATTTATAAATCAATACCATGTACCATGTGTTGTTCTAAGATTGCTTGAGTAGCACTCACGTACCATTACCAACACTTAACTACCGGAACACTTGCACTGGCTGCATTTAAGCCATCTAGTAAATTGCTGCTTATAGTAGTTATTTTCAAGGCAAGAAGAGCACTTATCCGAATCCTTATTCTGTGCATTCGAACACTGCCTCAGGCTTACTTAACTGTCCCCAGAAATTATGATGGCTATATGTAAGAATTGTTTGCACTGGAGCATATAGCTGACAGTAAATTTTGTCTGTTCCTGGCTTACTTTGTTCTTGAAATAAAAAGTTGGAACAAACTGAGTTGTAGTTCTAGGAATAGAAATTCTTGCTCTTTCTGCCCCACAGTAATTCAATACCTATGTACAGTAAGGGCTACTGTAACAGAATAAAGGAAAATACACATGGAGAGTTGTGTATTTCTAAATAGGGTACCCCCTTAATATTTCTTCTAGAAGACTCTGCTTGCTAGAAACAACCCATGCTCCAGCTGATGCTACCTTCAGAAGGGAGCTCACAAACGTACCTCCCTTCCCCTGTACGTACTTCTGAGCAGTTCAAAACTATGGTTCCAGTTCAGATATTCCCTCACTATTTAAGAATCCCGGAGAAGGTTCTTCATTTCTGGTGAGCTCTGGTGTACCCAAGTACCACTGTGCTGCTCTGTACCAAAAGATGGTCCAGGAGCAGTGCTTGACTTGTGCAGTCTGGCTTACCTGTGAGGATTATACTCCTAAAATGAAGGACCTTAGTTGGTTTACATACCCTGTATTTGCAAATTCAGAAGCATTCTGTGGTTAGCTGTAATTGGAATACTTAAAAGACGACCCACAGAAATCCCCTGAGGACCTTTTCTAGTAGTTTTTCAGAAGTTATCTTCAGAACTTTGTAGCATATAGTGCTGACTTGACCTCATCTGCTTGATGGGCACAGAGGAAGTAGTTCCTAGTTTATGACTGTGTCTGATTAGCTAGCCTTTAGGTGGTGTGGTTTGGCTTTGGGGTTTTTTTCAGGAATTCCATCTCCCCTACATTAAAAATCCCAATATAGGACAATTTAAGACTTAATGCAACATTTCACACCTTTTTGTGGCTTCTGTTTTTTCTTTCAAGATCTTGAATGGTGGCACGCCAGACATTTCTTCAGCTGGGTTACTGTCTGGGCAAATCCAAGATAGTTCCGGTTACCCATATTCTGACAACTCCTCTATTCTTGGTAAGTGAAGTCACACTACTGTGCCTCAATACCAACTAAACACACACAGACAACTGTAACGAGATGACTGTTTTTAGCAATAACTTGCTTTTGCCATCTGCAGGCTACAGGTGAGGCATAAAGCCCATAACCTACCACTCACAGGGGTGGCTACAAGAGCAGCCTGGCAGCCTCTTCCACTAGCTTATTTTACATTGTAATTCTCTTTAGACAGCACTTGGAGGCCTCTCTTCTCTTGCTGAATCAGTGTGAATTAGCTGAACTCTTCACCTGCTGTTTGTGAATGCTTTTAAACAGCTGGCAACAAGGAGAAAGGTTAAGGCTGACTCCTAGATGTTGATCTAGACTTATTTTCGAAGTGCAGTGTGTCATCCAACACTATTAGGCATACTGGTCATTGCTGAGAAGTGACCTAACCTTTCTACTCTGACACCCAGGTACCAGTGGTATCCCTGATGTGGTGGCAACTTAGCTACCAACCAGACTGAGGCTCCTCAACCCATTTGGGTGTTCTGCTTCAAGTCATAGGGCAAGCGCTCATGGCAAGTGAAGTGAACAAAAAGAAACCAAATTTCTGACATGTTACTGTATTTATGCTTGCAGGGGAGAACTCTCATATAGGCATAGATGTGATTGACAACGATCAAGGATCAAGCAGCCCTAGCAATGATGAAGCAGCAATGGCAGTAATAATGAGCCTTCTCGAAGCAGATGCAGGTCTCGGTGGCCCTGTAGACTTCAGTGATTTGCCATGGCCCTTGTAAATGATGCACCTGGCTTCAACATCCAAATATCAAAGTGCAGTTATTGGTGGAGTTCTCCAGTCTGTGACACTTGTTGGACTGAGAAGCTTTTATGTATGAATTTCATAAAAGCTGTATTGGAATGCGACTCATCCTACCATGTGTAACTTCAGACAAAGTGAATAACCTGCTACAGTGTTCTGTGTTGATTTGGTTAGCTGTGTATAGCTTGCAATACTTGTATATTTTGGATTCTGTTGTTTGAAATTTTTTTTAAAATCACTGTGCAACTCACTGGCATCAGTGGTAGCTTTTATATGCAAATGACCATTTCAGATGTATGGTGTGTTTTTACACTGCAAAACAGTCCCCATGTGGATATTTCTTATACTAATTGTACCATAAAGCTGTTTATTCTTTCTTGTAAGAATCCTTTACTATAAATATTGTTAAAGTGTAATGTATTAGACAGTTAAATATTTTTAAAATAAATGTTTCCCTTGTTCTAAGATGGAGCATTTACTTTGATAAATAAATTTGATAAAACCCTGCTGAAGATGCATGCCAGAAGCAGTTGCCTATTTATCATTTCTTTAGCCCGGGGGGGGAGGGAAAAGGAGGAAAAACAATGCCTTACCTCTACTTACAAGAGTTTATTGCCACAAAAGATTTCTAGAGAGGCTCCTAGATTCAAGTTTATACTAGGAAAAAACCAACATGAGGGAGGTTAAGATAGTCTGACATCATTACCAGATTTCTCTTTTAAGAAATATGTGGTTTTCACTTATAAACCATCCCTCCCTGAGGAAAGAAAAGCAACTACTTTCAAACTTCATCCATACATACACAGATAATTCAAACCCATTAAAATAATGGAAACTTTATTTGCATGAAAAACTTGTTTACAATCATTAATAAATGAAGAATGAACCATTTGCATTTCCTATTTTGTGACACTTATGAAAAATGTATTAAATAAATATTTGTGAACAGATTAAGGTAAGGCAAAATTTAAGATAAAGCCCCTCTGCATTGTTCACAATTTTTTAACATGGCTCACGCTGCAAACAAGTGAAAAAATTCACTAAAGAACTCTGAGTTCAACAAGATGTTACATGGGTAATTGAATCTTGTCCTCAATCCAAAAACCCGAGAGTAAGTAGTTTTGTGCTCAACCATATACAATAACTTTAAAAGGGTCAATCTATTCAGAGCAAAACTATTTACAGTTAATACTTTTGATAGAAGCACTTTGTTAGTATTGTGCAACACATTTATAAAAAATGGCTTCAAATTCCATCTCGCAACCCTTTATAAAGTGCTACTATCAATTCCAATTCTGCTTCTAACCCCCATTACCAACACTGATGTACAACTAGCCACCAGCATCCCATTGCTTTTGATGGGCTTCAGAGTGAGGACAGTCCAGCGTACAAGTCACCAATGTCACAAACCTACTGGTAAACACATACACGTATGTAACCGTAACCCCGGGACCTTTGATCTGTACTCTCTCAAAAACAATCGGGTACTCCCCTCCCTGCGGTCTTTTCCAAGGTCGGTACTGCAATATCCTAAACACTGTTACACAATGGAAAAAACTGGACTTGCAGTGTAGTATGAGCTGAGTACAGAGTCACTTTAAAGTAGCATGCTTTTGTTTTCCTAAGAGTCTGGATCAGAGGGGCAGGTTTTGTCCCTCAGTATCCACCTCACTGTTGCTGGGTGGGGGATGAATAGGCAGAATATCCAGCTCATCCACCTGGGGGGTAGGATGCATTACCACCAGCTGGTCCTGGGGTATGTCTGCCGCCGCCGCTGCCAGATTTGTGATGGATTTGCTTTTCACACACTGAAAGTCAACATGCCGGCTCTTTCCTTCCTCCTTCTCCCACGACATCCGAATAAATGGTCTCTGGACGTAGTTGTAAATCACCTCCGGCCTTCCGCCCGGCCGCTTTTTCACTTTCTCTTTGTATGTAGGGTAACCTAAGAAACAGAGTACATCAGAAATTAGTATTTCCTGTACTGGTTACTTCAGGGTTTTCTTTTTATAAAAAGGCAGCATGGGAAAGCACAGTGAAGATCAGCTGTCATCCCCACCAACATCCTAAATGGAAACAGATGCCATTGTGTTGTCGTTAACATTATCTATACAAGGAGAACACACAGTCAGCAGTTTAACTACCAACCAAATTGTAAGGAAAGAGGCCACACTGCTATCAGTAACGAATATATTGCCACAGGACAACTCTTCCAGAGTTCACAGGCAGAGCTAGCTGCTCCTTGAGCCGAAAGCAGCCGGCTGTCTCTAAAACACAATGACCTGGACAGCAGGAAATGAGATCTCAAGAAAGAGGACAGCAACGCTCCCAGCTGTGGCTTAAGGTCACAAGTAGGATCCCACCGCATTCCTCTCAGCTCCCCCAAATGATGAAAATACATTGGTTTAGACCAATTATCAATTCTGGTTATGCTGTGTTTGAGCCATCTCTCCCCTCTGCCTAAGCAATAATTTTCATTACTAGAAAAAGTTACATTATGGGGCACTAGCATTAAAGTGTAGTCAAACAGTTGTTCTTTGTCTCAAACAAGAAATGCCAGCAGAAATAATCAGGTATTAGCCAGTGTTACACACAAAACCAGTTCTTGTTTAGTCAAAGGCTCACGCCTTGTTCAGCTGGACTGACTGACTTATTTTAGAGATCCTAAGCACTTAAAAGCATTTGCTTTTGGATGGCAAATGACAAAAATGTAACTATGACAACGTGGTGAGTGAAGGACACCAATCCTGCAAATTATAAAGACTGGGTTTTTAAATATTTAGGTCAACAACCAGAAGGAAAACGAAGTGCAAAGAAACCCAGTTGTTACATTCATGATAAAAATCTACAAATATTTAATGTAGTTGTCTCTTGCAAAGCCAGAGCTGAGATTTTACAGATCAGCCTCCTGAATCACAGGATGTTTATTTCACATTAGTATTTCTTTGCACTTCAATGATCCATTCAATAGATTTGCATTTGCTGAAAGAAAATATTTACCTGCAACTTAACATAAGTTTTTTTTTCCATTTCAAGCCCCGAAAAGGGCACCAGACCAAGAACAAAATATAGAAAGCTGTAAAAACACATCATTACTTCAAATAAGTACAGAGAAGATTTTGCATGAAAACTAAAGGGCAGATGGGACAAGATGCAAGTCCTAAATCAGTAGAAACCACCTAAGTGAGACGGCAAACAGTCCAGCAGATAGATACATCTTGTAGACCCCTCATGAAGCCATAGTCAGGTTTTCTAGCTGGACCAGTTGTTGATTGGGTACTGCTCTGCCTCTGGCCATTTTATCATCTAACCTCAGTATGAAAGACAATACCAACCCGTATTTCTTCAGCTGCAGAGACAATCATAAAGCAGACAAGCGCAGCTGACCTCTTTCCCCCCAAAGAGTTAGCAATGCTTCTCTTACCTTCAATGCCCAGTCGGATCTTCTTGAGCCCCCTTTCCTTCAGAACTGATTTGGCCACATCTCGATTTTCAATGTATTTGAAGAATCTATACAACTTTGTGCTGTAAATAACTAAAAATACATCTTAATAAGCAAAAACTGCACAAGATTCATCTTTTTCACTGTTTTGCTTTACTCTGTTATTTCTCTTTCAGAACTGGGGGGCAAGAGACTAAAGAACTCCTCAAAATATCCAAAACAGAAATCAGAGAAAAATGGCTGGAGGGACGGTGAAATGGGCTGGTTGCACATGGTTTTTTCCCTAGCAATTTAGTCTGTTTTATACACTTTGGGGGGTTTTGTTGGATTGAGGAATGCAATAGGACAATTCACAGAGCAAACCATACTATACACTTACAACCCCACCTCCACAAAAAAAAAAAAAAAAAAAAAAAAAAAAAAAGAGACATCTCCATTTTTTTCCCTTTTTGATGGAAACATTGCAGACATTAAAAAAATCTTTCCATTCTGCTTTCCATTATGCAAGAGATCTCCAAATCAGTTTCAGGAACCCAGACTTGTGAAGCAGAACAGGAGGGACACCTTTGCAATTTTGATTATAGCACCTTAAAAGAAAGGACCGGGGACATCAATCCCATGCAGCTGCAGATACACGAATCAACTGTTCATGAAAAGTATAAATGTAAAAGGCAAGTACGTGCTGAACTAATTACTTAGGGTAGGGGGTATTTTTAGTTGACATCTTTGAGACTTAAAGGTCTTAGAAACCTGAGCCAATTGTGTCATTGCATTAGAGCTAGCACATTTGATCTACATTCTTTACAAAGGGTGTTTTGTTTCTTTAGTTAAAAACAAAACAACCACAAAAAAACCTGTAATACTTTGAAGAGATGTCTAAGAAGATTTTATACTACTGGAGTATGCCCCCACAAAACCCTAAATTTCAAGTTTTGACACTGAAGGAACATTTTCAGCTACCAGGACAGCACTGATGCAGGGAAGGGCACACCATTCACAGGTGCTTTTAACTCACCTATACACCAGACTCTTATAGTTCAAAAAAACTAAACAGACACTTTTCTTCCCCCCAGAAAAACCCTCCAGTTTTTCTCCTACAGTAAACATGACTCCTACCCATGTTACTCATCCAGCTCTTTGTGAAAAAGTATTTCCTTCCTCCTTCATTGACTGACAATACCTTAATAATAAAAATTACCTTCTCTTTTTAATTAGACTGGAATATAGCATGCAAAATATGCTTCTGTGAAGCAGAGTATTAACCAGAACTACCAAAACTAAGCTTTTGTGAGGCATTAGGGATGTTGGAAAGACTTTGCTAACAGCACTTATGTACAGATAAGCTAAATAAGCACATTTACTGCTATTTACCATAGCATGGCTTAGTGGAAACAATGAAAATAAACTTACTTTGTGAATACTCCTCTCCCATTTGCGGAGGATACTCTTCATCCCAGTCAACAACATCATCATCTGTCAGCACAACAATGTGGCACTCCCTCTCACCACTTTGGGCACTGGCTACCATTAATGGGAGAATCATTTCTTCTAGATAAAATTCAAATTGTTTGCGAGCACCATCATTTGACAATTCATGCATGAGAGCACCTGGAACAAAATTTTAAGCATAGGCACATTTGAAAACTTGGTAAAGAAATGAAGGCAGGAATAATAAACATGTCAATTCTGTTTATTTTGTACTATTTACTGCAGATAGCTGTAAAGACACTTAGTCTATCAGTTTGTATAAGATCAGAACTTTTTCCAAAGGTTTACCAGAAGCCACACCAGAAGTTCATACTAATAGGTCTGTCCTGCAGATCTTAACATTATGTCGGGCAGACAGTGGAGTGACCTCCTTCATGTTTTACTACTGCTAAACATTGGGGTAATTGTGTGTAAGACTCCTCTCGGGCTTCCTAAAAGAAACATTATTTAAGCCAGTTGTTGAAAGAGTAGAGCATACAACCCCCTTTTCATAAGCAGTAGCTTAAAAACAAAGCCTCTCAAAGCCCTCACAGCATGAGCTGCTAAATCCTTCTGCTAAGGACAAAGTGCACTGAGAGTGTGACTCAGCAGGTGACACGCTGTGAGGTCATGGCACTGCCAGTGAAGGCACAGGTGCCCCATGCAGATCTCACAGCTGGAATACCACAGCTTGGCTCTGAGCCTGGCTCTGCTCTGCACAAACACCATGAGATCACGGGAACCAAAGACACAGGCCAGGTCATCTAAACATTGGTCAAAACTTTGGCTGTGCTCAGAGAAGGAATGAGCCGAAGAGACGCTACACACTAGGAACTATGATGCACCTTACACCACCAGCAAAGCTGTGTTACTTCTGTTAGCAACACAGCCCAATTCTCTTCAGCAAGGAGTTGAATGAATTATCTTCCCTCTTCTCTGCATAAAAGATACCACTTAATGTTACTGTATCTGTACTGCAAAAGCATCAATAGTTTAAGTATTCCACAGAGCTGAACACAGCAGAAAAATATCCGAGTATCAGATACTGAAATATCATAGAATGCTTTGGGGGTTGGAAGGGACCTTTAGAGGTCATCTAGTTCTACCTCCCTGCAGTGAGAGCAGGGACACCTTTAACCAGATCAGGTTGCTCAGAGCCCTGTCCAACCTAGTCTTGAATGTTTCCAAGGATGGGGCCTCCACCACCTCTCTGGGCAACCCATTCCAGTGTTTCACCACCCTCACTGTAAAGAATTTCTTCCTTATATCCAGCCTAAACCTACCCTGTTTAAGTTTAAAACCATTACCCCTTGTCCTGTCACAGCAGAAACATTCTTTTTCAAATGGTGTACATCCATTGCCTTTGGAGCTGTACTACATTAAGAGATAACAAAGGATGGATTTTGCTCATGTAGTATCCACCATGTTCCCTTACTTCAGTAAAGGATACAATTTGGAATTAGCCTCCCTCCATATATTTGCTTAGGTCAAGCCTGTATAAATAAAATTATTTTAATAAATTCTGTACTTACTAAGATCTCTGCATTTAATAGTACTATACTCAAAAGAGATACAGAGATAGTCACACGCTTCTCTTAATTCAGGAATAGATATCCCATCAGGGCAGCGTATCACTCCAGTCTTGTAGTAATCCTATAGTAACACAGCAAACAAAAAACACAACATACTTCAATATTCACTGACAGAAACATTTCATAATTTCATTTACGACTCTTTCTCCACAAGCAAACCCCCGAAAACATAAAAGAGCAACTTCATGAGTTTTACTGTCCTAAAATTTATCAATTTTCTGAGCTGCTTCCAGAGCAGTGAGGTCTGGTTAAAATTGTTATTTAAGTGACACCTATTAACAATGATCATTTTGGTGCACATATACTGTCTTTTATCTATACTTCACTCAGCTTTTGCTACTCTGATTCTGCTGACAAAGCAGTATGGCAGATCTACTTCTCTGTGTAGATATTAAACACATAAGGGGCCGTTTTCTTCTCGGAGTGAAGGTTTTTTCTCCTTTTACCTGCAGTGTTAACTTCCAGTGCTCCGTTTCATCTAATTTCAGCAAAAGAAGGCCTGAATATACCTGAACTAGGTGAACTAGATCCATAGGAGAAGGTACACAAGCTTCTGGGAAGCAGTAGTTTTTTGGTTTATTTCATGCATGCTTTCTCTCTCCCTGGCTGTCATATGCACATATCAGAAAACCTAGGGGTGTTTTCAGATCAAATATTTTTTCCCCTCTAGAGAACAATACAGAAAAGCAGTATTTATTCCATCCACAAAGTCCAGATAGGCAAGTAAGGCTAAATCAAGAAGTTATGCCTCTTAATACTCATAGTGCTTGTCCTAACAGTGCTTGCCCCTGCCTTTTTTTCCCCCTCCATAAAGAAAACTCACCAGAATAGCACGGAACACAGTGGAACCAATTCCTTCAGCAACTTCATACTCTCCTTTTTCATTAGGACGTGTAAAGTTATGCTCTCTGCCTGATCCAAACATCCTGCTCAAGGATAAAAGTAATTCAGTTAGAATTCTTTACCATAGGGTTGGGGGTTTTTTTTGCAGATCTGAAAAGTGAAATGTCAAAAATGGTACTGAAATAGCAGGGAAAAACCAGTCTGTTCTACCTCATATGTATGTACTCTGTTCAGTTTGGTCTATGTTTAGCAAGACTACTAGAAAATAGAAAGCAGGGTAGTGTAACTCAGGATAAGTCTAGTTATATTCTTCAGTCTTAACTTGCCAATATTCTTCGATCAAACCAAAGGTTAGACCAGGCCATTTCCTGCCAGTGCCAAAGGTGGGGAGAACCCAAAACAAGTCTTTGGCATTTTGTAGGGTGATGTAGCAGAAGAACAGGTTTTGTTGTGGAATTGTCATTATTTAAATACATTTGAGACATTTAAGAAACAGAACTTAACATTCAAGTACCTGCAACTCCCCTCAATTTCATTTGAAAGATCTAGTTAATTCAAAAGTTAATATAACATTCTGATAGAAAATACCCATACTTAAGGGTAGTAGGTACAGCATATTTCTACCTGCTAGGATGCAAGGACAGTTACAATAAGGAGAAAACTACAATTCCCAAACAGTATCTACAGTAACCCATTAGATCAGCAGGAAAAAAAGCTGACTTTAAAGCACACCTCTGATACAGAATGACAACCTATGCTTACAAAATTATTGCCACCTACTCTTTGTTTTATTTACAAATATACCCTGATGGCAAAGCTTTGCTTTCATACACACAACCCAAGGAAACGGGGGTTGGTGTACTGTAACGCACTTGTAATGGAGAACGAAATAACTTTTTTCACTTAATGATTTGACATGCGTTTTCTGACCACTCTTCGAGACCAGAAATAATATTTAGGAAAAAGGCAGTCAAACAGGATATAGGCTTAAGGCAAATAATACATTCTTATTATAGTAACTTTTACCTCCCAGAACATACTAGCTAAGCTGTTCCTGTTTAGTGTCCTGTGAACTGACATTGGGGGAAAGCGGGTTTATAAATAACACACGCTTTTAGAGTGGTATTTCCTAATCTTTATTAACCTACTTTTGAATTAGCTGAAGATAAAATAAGCTCTTTCCTTGAACCAATCCCAAAGGGAGAATAACTCAGCAAGACACACACACAAAAAAAAAAATCTAGGGCATTAGCCAGCACCACTTACTCTGAGGCTGGGCATGAAAAAGGAAACTATTTAACCACATAACTTCACACTGATACACCCCCAGTTTGTCTGGATCTTTACACGTATACATATATTACACATATACATATACCATACATATTAATGATTACTTCTATTTATTTCCCTTTACTGTTTACGCAGAGAAGCATTTTTTGCTTTCTCTGTAACTCTTCCCCCTTACTTTTCACATAATAGGGAACCAAGGTACTATTTCTCCCACAAAGTGGTGATTTAAAGCAGAAATTGTTTACTCATATTTATTACCTGTACCCTGACAAATAGCTTATATATATATATAAAACCCATATATATTTAAATATATATATGTGTATTTAAAAACATTATTATATCCTTGTGGGCTGATAAGCAGCCACATTTTAATGAAAAAGCCAAATCCAAAGTGACACAGACATAAACCTTCAATTTTTTTCTTGCCACAGGTTTGGAAGCAGTGGTTTCTACATTTGGACAATGCAAAATCAGCCAGTATTTGAGCAAGTAAAGTATAGAATCTTTTCCCACCAAGTAAACATGTTAAATATGTTGCTCATTAAAGTTTCTACAGAAAATGTTACACACATATTGCAGACTTTCATTCAACTATTGACCATTTTGAGTGTGAGGTTTCTTTGCTGAGAGGCTCTGACCTGTTATATGGACTGTTTGACATTGCCCTGTCCAGAAAGCATTTCAGAAGATAAATGTGCTGAGCTTGAATGTTGTCAGAGTAGGACCATTAAGCAAAATAAATTCTTTCAAGGTTTTCCTCCTTGCTATTTTGAAAGAGACTATCTATACTCACTACTTTGTTTTATGAAGCAGCTAGCTTTGAAAACAAGAGATGGAATGAGACAGAGTGAATACAGAAGCAATGCCCAGCAATATAGAAGGAAATGTGTACATCATGAAATGTTAATTTACTTATGAACTCTTTCATCTCTACGTAATGGATATCTATTGGCATCTCTACCAAATACAGAAGAGAACTTACATCTGATTTCTACTTAAAGACCTTTGCAAACTGATAATATTAAACATGAGCAGATAAGCTGTAGCAATAGGAGTTATTTAAGCAGTTTTATTATCTACGAAGCATTTATGGCTGTCTTCTATAGTTGGAGACTGGGGAAGGGGGAGAGAAAGAAAGATACAAACCTGCCCAACATTGTATTAGGTTGTGCAGTAAAGATAGAAGGATCTACGACAAATCTGGTGTTGTCCACTATGAGTGTTACTCGTTCAGAAGTTCTCACATTCCGAGCTCCCTCTTTTCCATTTTCATATACAAATACCATTTCCCCACCAGCTTTGCAGCTCCCATCTGAACTTGACTGGCTACTGTTTCTGCTGCTGTTCCCCATGCTAACAACAGAACCATTAGGGGAATTCTTCTGAGGACGAGGGCTGCTTGGTCGAGATGAACTGTGATCCTTTTCTCGATCTTAAGTGGGGATGAGGTAAAAAAAAAACAGGAAATGAAGTTACAGATTTACATTAGCTTTATGTGGTTTGTATCTTTCCAGACACAAAACATGTCAACTTGATAAGTACAAATTCTTTCAATTAAATCTATTCTAGTTAAATGAGACTTTCAAAAATAACTGTCCATATACGAGATCCTGAAGTTTCTACCACTTAGACATCCAAGCCACCTCGTCTGCCCAAAGCCTTTACATGAAAAATTTAGCATTCTATTACTGGAAAAGCAACTCAACATAATATAGAAGCTATGCATCACAGCTGGTGTTCAGTGCTGTAGTTCAAAGAAACAAACGAAGTTCTGTCACACACACAAAAAAAAATACCTAAACCCTACCAAGTAAAGGGGAAATGTTCAGTCAATTATCTACCTAGAAAGATTAGATTGTTCTCATGATTTGAACTAAATATGAGCAACATGTAGGAATACACACTGCAGACTGAAGAAAAGGTTATGACCTATCAGAAAAGGATACTCCCAGCCCAGGGCACATGTAAGAAGCCTGTAAATTGTGGCATCAACAAATAATGCTTTTTATTGTATTCTTTCAGCAACACAGTAATTAAGTTTAAGAATTTTAATCCTGTAATGCTACAGATCTGAACACACCAGAATGATACTGTCTTGTTGGTGAAGTAACATTCCTGATGCATGGAGTGAGCTGAGATTCTGCTCTTTCATGGGATGAGTCACGAGATCTGTCACTTGATCTGCGTCTGTCCCTTGATCTCTCATGTCCACCACTTGCACCATGGAGGCTCATTTTTGTGTAGTCTATTCCTTTAGCAATACGAGATGAGGTGCTGAAAACAGAAATAAGAGAAACATTCAGCATTTCAAATTCCAGAAACATTATACATTCAAATTGCAACTTGCCCTTCACGAACGTGGTCAGCCTTAAACTAGTTGATAAATCAAGACACACCAGCCACAGGTTTCTTTCTGCACTTTCTTTTTAAAATTTTCAGTTACTCTTAGCAGAGACAATAGTAAGACACCACAACCCAGGCAGCAAACATATGAACTGTATTATTAGAGCCCAGACCTACAGCACTGTCAATAACAAGTAGGATGTTTGTTGTAAACTAGTAAATTTTAATATAACAGTTTAAGACTTTTTTTTAGGCTGTGATTGCTATGTTACATTCCCTAAATTAAGATACTGATTACATTCTGCAATTCATTATTAAGCCTACCCACAAAACAAATCAGTTTCAAGATCAAGTAGTCTCACAAACTATCTAAAAATACCACCAACTTGAAACCGCTATTGTTGAATTTTACCAAAAACACTAACGCCTTTTACTTGTACTCCTTAAAACAGAAATTTATATATCAGGACAGCACAGGCATATCTGTGTCCTTGCATCCCACTGGAATTACTAAATCAGTTCCTTTGCTATCCGCCTTTCAAGCATGGGCACAACAAAACTCCTTATTTTTGGGTTTAACTGAAGAACTTTCCAAAAGCCTCAGGTACTGGATAGAGACAGACATCTGCACAACTACAAGCTGTGACAGACAAAGAAGGGTCATAATTTCCCACAGGAGCCTCAGTGCCCCACTTGCTCACACCTCAAATCCCACAACTTTTACCAAGAGACCTTAAATATACTGCTAGGAATGCTGTAAGATTCAGGAACACAAAGAGATAAGAATAATGACCTAGCCAAGAAAAGCACAACAAATAAGGACCAAAAAAAAAAAAAAAAAAAAAATTAAAAAGTAAAATTTAGCTTACATTTTTTGGTTTCAGTGACCATAAAAGAGGAGCTTAAACCAGAACAAAAGGCTATCATAGATCTCCCGCAGTTTACATTGGCACAAAATGAGTATTAGCACAATGCAAAGAATATTAAATACACCTCTCGGCTAAGGAACACAAGCTTCTCCCCACCCCATTTGAATGAGGGAAGGATCTTGTATTTGATAAAGCAGAATTTTGGTGCAGAGAAAACCTACTGCAATACTGTTTCCTGCCAAGCTTAAAATATGCTGCAATAAGACATGCATCTTTAGGATGTGAAGTCAGCCAAAGGTCTATTGAATGAGGTAAAAGAACTGCAAGCCTTGCTTATGGCTGGAAATGCTCAGATTTACAGCCCAAGACTAAAGATGATCCAACCACTTTCATTAAAAGGAAATAGAATTTTCCTCAGGACTTGCAATGCAATTCTGAACGTATTAAGATATATAGCATATCTGCATGGCTAATGCGTCTTCTTAGTTGTTTTACTTCTCTGTTAGAGAAAGGTAAATTCTGTATCATGAAAGTGAAATGTGCAAACATTTGCAAGAGTGAGATCTGCAAACCTCCCTTTAAAGAACATCAACGATTTAGGAAAACCTTTGCACTTTTTCTTCCACGTATGTAAATGCATACAAAGCATAAGCATTTTAATAGGTACAAAATATGCCCAAAAACTATGAGAAATGTGGATTGCAGCCTATAATTAAAATCTAACTTGACACCAAAGTCTGACCCCTGTTTATACATGATGATACTCATTACTGCTACAGCTAGACTTCCCAAGAAATGGTCACACTCAAAACCAAACCAAAACCACCTCTGTATCTTACCTGCCCCTAAAGGATTTATATTTCCACATCATGGCGTGACCACAAAGGGGGTGAGGGTGAGTGTGTGTGTGCATGGACTACTCAAACACATGCACAGCAGTCCTGTGACAAAATATCTCAGCAAATCCTAATAAAGCCACATGTGATCAGGCCTTTGTTAAAGCAGCACTTTGATCCTAGCCCGGATAATATTTATAATCATGCTGTGAGAAACCAGAGTTTTGCAGGTGCCACATTTTATAGTATCAAAATGTATGACTCACTATTTCTCAATAGGTAAAGTGCTCTAGTTGCTTTAGATAAGGGAAACACACTAGAAAATGAAACTAACCCACTGTAAGGCTATGCAGGTTTATCATGCATTTTGGCAGAGCAGACATGAATTACCCTTTAACAGAGAAGGCAATTAAAATACGATTCTTAATCCAGAAAACTATCTAAAGCCACATTACCCTCTAAGCAGTGATTCAGAGTTCACACTGAAGTAGGGCGAGCCCTAGTTAATAATCTCTTTACAGGAGTTGAGAAAAACAGGTGCTACAGGAAGTAACACTGACTCAGCTGCCATCACACTTCCTCCTTAGTCACGTCTGAATTAAGGACTGGAACACGCCAGGCATGACTGTTTCTGCTATACCTTCCCAATATCGGAACTGGGGCTACTCCTGCCTTGGTGCGTACAGCCAGCAAGCCTGGGAGAAGGGCAGCACATGCAGATTAACGTGCCTCCTGCTGCCAGCCACGTCCATCCCTTCGGAGCGTGGACACACGAACCACCAATTCAGCACGCTGCACTACGAAAGAGGCAGAGGCTGCCAGCTGGAGGAGGACAGAATCCTTAAATATTAAATCAATTGTTTCCGAAACAGACAGATTAGTAAATAATTTGAAAGAGCTGTTCAAATTGCAGCTGGCCACACCATTCATTTGCTCCGCTTCTACGTTGTACCTTCCTCCCTTTAATGTACAGATTAATGCTGTCAGACTGGCACACTATCTATTAGCCAGAAGATGCAAGATACCAGCCAAAACTGCAAGATTTCTGAGAATTCAAGAAGTTTGGCTTGAGACAGCACCATCTGAATCATGAATCTTCACTCCTCTTAATAACAGCCATCTAAAATGTCAATCTTAAATCTCATCACTGTTGAGTCACAGTACACAAAAAAATAAGTGTATTTCTTTGATCTGTTGGATATGTATACCTGACAAATCTGAAGTTCCATTTGTTTGACAGCATGTGTACTCAGATAAATACTACCACTGAAATACACCTTTGCTCTACAATAAACAGGACAACTAAAGTAAGTTTAAATCTGAACAAAGAGAAAATAAAGAGGTGGAATCTCACACATCAGAAGAGACAGTCACTGGCTTTACCCTGCAATATTTGACTAAGAAAACTGTCTCACTGAGCTAGTCTGTCAGCTAGTCTGAAAAATGAGCTACATCTGTGGCCAGTACATATAAAAGACAACCTAGGGCTTCCATTTTCCTGTAAAGAGGCTTTAGAAGTTGCAAGCATTCAAAAAATCTGAAGACATCAGAACTACCAAATAAGACTGATTTTTTTTGACAGAAGGACTTGTTAGTAATATAATTTCCCCCCTCCCTCCCAGCAAAGCCATTGGGGACAGGAGGTTGTTTCTGCAAGGAAGTGCAAAAACACTTTGCTCCATACCAGCAATGCAAAACTTGTTAGGAGTTACTTTATTTCATGCATTACTAAGACCAAAATATTCACACTCTCTCTAGTTCCATAGTTTTAAAATACTGTTTTCTTAAGTTGCTAACTAAGACTGGCAGTGTGTTCCGTTCAAGAAGTCCTAACGTTTTTGTAGAAAATGGAACTTGAACTACAAACCCACCCCCAGTGATTCAGGGAAGCTGAACTGACATTCACTGTGGAGCTCCACAGCTACCTACCTACACCAATGGAGAAGTAACCAACAAAAGCAGAGCCGCCCCATTTGCAAGAACAGGCAAACTGTTAGGAAATATTGTGGATCATAGAAGCATTAGGCAGACCAGATAAAACACCAGTACCTCTCAAACAGCAGTGAACCACTGATAATTAAAAGTGCCAGGAAGCCGTTGGTCTCATGTGGCACCTGGCTGCCACACTGTATTAATCTGTAATTTCAGCCTCCAAGAGTCAATGGTGCTCTGCACAGTGCATTACTTCAAGGCTCCAAGAAAGCCATTATAGTTTCAGATCTCTATCTCACTCTGAAAAGAAGTATTTGCAATGTCAACTTCCAATTAATTTCCCAGCTGATGACCACCAGCTGCACAGTATGCCGTGGAAACCATGGACAATGACCAAGGCACAACACAAGCTTCTAAGCAGAATTTCCTCCTGCGTGCTTAATAACATATTGCATTTAATTTAAAACTGTAAGAGAAAAAAAAAAAAAAAACCACAATATTTTAAACCCACAGCCTCATTTCCTCTTTCACTAAAGCTGGGAAAAGCCCCATACATGTAGACCATCTAGTACCCAAAAGTTTATAAAGGAAAGGTAAGAGAGTCTTGCTTTATCTATTACTTTCAGGGGGGGACGGGGATGGGGACACAGAGGGACACATACAACACAACCCAACAACCAACCCTATCAATATATGAACTGATATATTTAGACAATCTTTACAAATTCAATATACTGTTTTTCCTGGCTCCAAAGGAACATTGGGACGCTAGCACTGCACCCATTCAAGCACTTCAGGTCAGTGACAGAATTTATTTTCCCCCCCTCAATCAGGGATCAAGAAAGCTCTCCCTTTGTAAAGGGAAGAAGCATGTTCTTTAAAAGCAGCTGCCTCACAAAGAAAACCAAATAAGCTCAAGGCTTTATTTAAGCAATCCTATTTAATATGATGTAAAGGAAGAAAAAAAAAAAAAAAAAAGAGTACCATCAAAATGGCACACTTGTCGTACTGGTATGCTTCCTATTTTTGCAGTAAGGGAAGAGCTGTTTTTTAAAAATGTAAATGCTCTTCAATTTAATGATTCTTTGGAGTCATCTGTGGAAGGAGAGCTTCAGTTTATACATAACAACATATTGCTCTGAATATATTACTAATGATTAAAGAAGTCATTAAACTGAATTAATTCCACTGCCAAAACAATTAGCAAGTATTCCAATACAAAAACTTCACGTGCATCCTACTGAATACAGCCAATAAATATACTTGTTTTATAAAACAGGCTCTTGTCTACACAGAATTATGGTTCTAAACCAACATACTTATTACCCCCAAAACAACCCTACAACCTTAACTAAATGAAAAGGACACAGCAGCGGAATATTAACCAAAATTGTTACCCTTTTTTCCCCCCCTCCCTTTATCTTCTAAGGCTATATTAACTAACTCTTCTTAAAATATAAACTTAGATCTAATCCTTTCCTAGGATGATTCACATAATCAACACTTGTAGAATAGGGATATAGAGCTTTATCTATACACTAAGTTACAGATATAATGCTATAAGGCTTTAGAAGAAAAGAAATCTGTTCTGCTCGAATTGCTAGGACTTACACAATGACAATGCTTATGCCCCTCTTCCTCCCCCTGAAGTCTGTTCTTTGTCAGCAGACATTACAATTGACCAGTGCACACAAAGGACAGTACTTTTGCTCATTCTTCTCCTGAATAATGCCCACAGATTATTCTTGTTAATGGATACGCACCTTCCTCTTGTATCTATCAGGGAGGAAACACAAAAGCATGGAAATAATTTTGAGATCAGAGCACAAAGGAATTCTGTTCCTTCCAAGAAGGCAGCTTTGAAAGCCAGATCAGCATCCTTTGGCATTACTTGTTAAGTTCAGCATATTTGATATTTCCATCATTTCTTCAGTAGTTCACTGCACCATCAGCGAGCCTTACTTTTTCCTCCATCATCTTCCCCTCAAGGATAAGAGATTGTAGCTATACAGTCCATTAAGTGTTCAAAGACGCAAACCCCTCTAGATATTAATTCAATTCAATTTCTCACAGTCACTGACTCAGCCATGCGTAGTGCAATACTGACGTCTGACCTCGCAGCCTCCTGTGAGCTGAATTCATACTTGCCATTTCCCCATCTCTAAGCAGCCATTGGGTACCGCGATTGACAGGCAGGGTGGGGAGCGTGCGAGAGGAGAGCTGCTCGGTACCGTGCCAAGTACCATCTGCGAAGCTATTTCTAGTCCTGCCAGCTTGTCGGGTTTCAGCACACAAACACCACATCTGAAAAGGTTATTGCTAACTTTCTCTCGTCACATCTCTCATTTGTGTTCGTGATCATTCAAGATAGACAAATCCATGCAAGTTTCAGGGGACAGTTAATTTGTTCCTCTAAAGTCTGCCTGGATTAGTATTTAAAAGTAATCCACCTTTCACAGAGTTCACGAGCAGGTAGAACAATAGCCTTTTGAGAACAAGGCAGCACAGCCTCCATTTTTTAACTACAAACACCCCTTTGCCAGCAAATCTAAGCCAGGAAAAGTGATCAGTATAAATACTGGTACATAATTATACTAATCAGTATGTTTACAGATCAGAAATCAGTTCACCAAGTCCTGATGTAGCGCATCTTCACATCCATAGGTCATCAAATGCTTGACAAGTAAAGCAGCAAATTAATACATACGTCAGGATAAAATTTTCTGAACATTTTTTCTTTGGGGGAGGATTAAGTAGGCATTATGCTACAGCTTTTTTTAAAATTAATTCCTTTTAGAATGTCTGTAGGCTGTTTCAAGGAGCCACAATACACTGAAGGAATAGTTCAAAAGCAAGTCCTACAATAAATAAAAATCAAAATGTCATAAGCGGTGGAGTGGAAATTAAAATATGATGAAAGCTGAAGGAATAAGGGGGATTGTTCAGCAGAAGACTGCTGTTATAAACAGGAAGTCAGTGAGAAAAATAAGAGACTTGTGATTAGAAAAGCAGGAGAGCATCGACATTCTAGGCTAAAGAGTCAGCTCTTTAGAAATGGAAGGAAAATTTCTGCTCACATAATTCCGATTACCTGAGCCAGTGAATTTTCTCCTGTTTTTAGGGTCTTGTGAAGGTTCACACAACTACCTTCCCATGCCCCAGGGATAGAAAAATCACCAGTCTTTTAAGCCTTTTCTTCGCTTCAAAATAAGCCATGGAAGACACAGCTATAATAAGCTGTACAGAAAGCATGCTGGAAAAAACTTCTTTCTTGGGCATTTTTTTGCCTCCAATAGAACAGTCCCCGAGCAGCAAGAAAAAGTGCAAGTGCACCCAGGTTCTTTCCACACTGGTTCCCTTCTTCTTTTTCCCTACTTTTCTCCATAGCAGAATTAGCACGGATGGATTAGCTCCCGATTCCCACAAAACTAACCCTCAGGCCAGGGCATGCATCCACCAAAATCTTGGAGAAGCATGGTCCAGCAGTCACACTTAACTTGGGGCTCCACCTCCAGCAAGGAAGCCCTCAGAAAGAATTCTATCTGCTTAATTTGGGGAGTGCTATAGGATCTTCCCTCAGCTTCACACAGCAACTCTGTGAACATTTTCCTGCTCCAAAATTCTTAAATATTCACATAATTTTGGTCTTCAGTGGGCTTTCTCAACCATGAGTAATATATTTCTTAGTAATTCAGTTCCATTTCAGGAAGAAAAAAAACACAAAAAGAATCCCGTGAGCGTTCAGTTGCCAAAGGGATTTTTCAAGCAGCAAGAATTTAACCTTTAGGTTCACACCTTACAACTTCTGTCAAGCTACCCAAATACACAACCTCCATAAAAGAATACTTGTTGCCTTTATTTATCTCAAAATTCCTACTCCCATTTTCAAAATGGGATGTTAGGTAAAAATCAAAGTTTAAGAAACTCAGAAGCATATTCTCCTCTTTGGAATTGGAAAGTACCTCCATCTACTAAAAACCAGCTTCAGAAGTTCATATTCTAAAAAGAACTAGGTCCAAACACTTACTGAAGCTGTATGTAGCCATTATAGTTTCCACTCTCAGAGCTGAAAGGAGCAGACAGCAATGCAGAGAAGAGCTGTCTATAAAAATTCTATGGTATAATAGTTCTGAGCACAATAGCTCCAACTCTGAAGTGCTGTGTGTCTTAATTAAAAGTCAGGGTCTGATCAAGTTTTGCGCCATGCCAAAACCCACCACAAATAATATCTGATGGTATTTGGAAAAGGTCATTTGTGTGTTGGAGAAGCTAGAGAGGATTTAGTGTGTGCTTTTGCACAGAAAGCCACTAAGTTTTCCTTCTCAGCAGTGTTCACAAACTGCTGTTTCAGACATGAAGTCTGTCAAAAAGGAAAAAAAAACACCCCAAATTGTTTAAGACCACTGACTAAATATGTACAAAAGATTGGTAGCCTGATGTTTTTGAAAGCCATCACTGAGTGCAGCCCATTTTTCTAGATTCCAAGACCATCCCTTCCCAGCCCATGTCAGTTTCTTCTGAAGGCTTTACATCCTGGTGCCAAAAAAAAATCTAGATGAAGAGATCTTGATCCACCAACACCAGGTTGCAATTAAGAGCAGGCATGTTTGCAGTTAACTTAAAGCAGATGACGGATGGCAATTTATAGACTATGACCTGAGCCCATAGTAAAAGTAGGCCTAATTATTTTTATGTCATACATTGTGTAGGCCTGCCCCATACTATAAAATGTTCAACTGCAGAAACCAAATTTACAAGAAAGAGAAATAAAACCCATCCTGCAGTGGAAAACTAGATTATACATTCTGATATCATTCCAGAGATGAGAAAAGGACCCTTCTAGGGACGCTTCATGTACTTACAAAATGCTGAGGCAAGTGGCACTTCCATTCACAACCCATGAATGCATCCTCCCAGCATGCAAAAATGGTATTGGGGGAAAAAAATTCTCAGCATTCAGCATCTGCACAGTAACTTCTTATCTATGGAATTTTTTTCAAAGTAGCTCAAGATTTTCAAAGATTCGAGAGTCATAGCAACAGAAACACAGCACAGACAGATTTTGTTCATTAATGCAGTAGGGCAGGCAGGACTGAATCTAATAGTATCTAAATAGAATGAATAAACAAGGAACTATCAAATAGGACTAAAATAGAAGCAGATTTAGAAAATTAAATCCAGGACAAATCTTAAAGAAGAGGCAAGCTTAAGCCACAGATTTTTCACCACAACTCCAGAGAAAGCGCTTAGTACAAGAGAATTAGAATTAAAGTCTTCCAACAACAACAGAAACTGCAGCACTACAGAGAAATTACATGTAGGAAGCTAATAACCAATGAAAAATTACGCAGCAAATACAAAACAGCAATACCTAATAATGAAAAAATTAATTCAGAGACCATTTACTTGAACCTTAGCCACTGTTTAGTCAACATTTAATTCCTTAAAGTTTCCTTCCATCTTATTTGGGTACTTAAATAAAAAGTATCTCAAAGATTTTTCTAATAGCTTGGTCAAACAAGATTGTTTGTATCATTAGTTACAGTCAGCTTTAACACAATATAATTTTATCCTGTCAGGCTCTTTGGATTTATACCGGGGTCATTTACATTATATTTTTGGTCCTTATTTTCTGAATCTCTCCCTTCTGAGTTTTTCCTTACTTTGCCCATCTCAGAACAAGTAAGAAAAATGAGGAGAGAAAACAACAATACAACTTGCCAGAGGTTTAAAAAACTGTACAGAAAAAAAGATATAATGCTAACCTGTGTAACTGTTTAATACATACACCTGCTCAGACAGTTTTGCCACATGTCCTTTGCCCCAAACAGACAGCACAGGGGAGGGAGCAGAGTCCTGTGGCTATCCTTCCTGCCACATAAGCCTTACACACAGAAGGACGGCTCACAGTCCTAGATTATGTTTTCTGTGAGTTTAGAAAATTATCTAAGCTATTTTAAGAATGTTGATGCTGAAGGATTAAACACTCCAAAGCACCAAGTGACAAGCTAAGCATCTATCTTAAATATTACTCCCTTGTTGAGATTTATAATAAAGTTCTTATTTCACCATTACACTTTTCAACCCTGAAGTATTTTTTTTCCTTATGATAACAAGGCATATTTTGAAAGTGCAAGACAAATAAGACTGCAGTACTCAAACCTTTTAACAAGTCATACCATTAAAACTTACGTCTCCAAAAGCATTTTTCCCCCTCACACTGCATTTTTCACACAGACTTTCACTTGGCTGGAGAAAAAGCGTCAATTAAGTCAGAAATTATAGCAATATGTCTATATTCAGCCACCCAAATTCTAATTATTTTGTTTAGGCGTTTGAATAAAGCACACTATTTTCCAATAATTTGATTCTCTGAAGTAATCAAGTATCTCAAAGGAACAAGGTAACAAAATATTTCTCCTTAATTTACTCCTTATTCTATTGTGACCTCAAACTATTAGTTGGATTCTCATTCTCAAAGCTTTCCAAAATGGATCTACATTATCTGAGGGGGCGGGGAAAATCAGATGTTAGCTTAAATACTATATCCCCGTGAGATACGTTAAAAGCTTCCATAAAACACTGGCTGTTCAGCATTTTATTGGTAACACAAATTGGTTTTTGCTAGAAATATGTCCAACTGAGCTACAATTATTTTAGAGGCACAGATTTCATACCTTCTAATGTGTGAGCTTTGAATTTGGATTGTACAAAGTGATCAACAGCAGCCTTTCTGAAAGGCATAGGCCACAGACTTCCTTGAGTTAACTCCTATCTGCATCAAATAATCTTTTCAGAAAGCTGCACAGCTTTTTATTTAAACAATTCCCCAAAATAGATAATCCACTACAGCCATCACATGGCAAGACATATGCACTATTTCTCTGGACTGGATTTACCTAGCTTCAGCTTCCAGCTACTACAGTTTGTTACAAATTTGCCTACTGACTAAAGCTTTGAGTTTCCCCATCTCAAAAGATATTTAGCAACTTCTAGGTCTTCAGAATCCCCTCTAATCAAAATCTTCCCTGAACTGCTGATACCAGACTTCCAGTAACTCCACTATACATCTAACAGCTATGTTAGCCTTTTTGACCTTATGTTACTGGGGGCTTATGTTCAGTTGACTACCCACTGAGACAGTGCTCTTTACAGCGCCAATACTACCAATGATCATCAGTTGATGTAGTCTACAAAAATAGCCTATACAATTTGTTCCTAAACATTTAACTTTGTGTTTAGTTACATAAAGACTGCATGGTTATTTGCATTCAGTTTACCAAACCACTCAGATCACATACTATTAACGAGTCCTTTTAATTATTTAACACTCCCCATCATGGGTCATCTGCATCAATATCAGCTTTAGGTTTTATTCCAGACCACCAGTCATGAGAGGTAGCACAGGATCAGAGATAAACTACACAAACTGGACTCAGCAATGAATCACCCATTTACAATCACACTCTGAGACCTGACAGTGTATAATCCTCAACTCACATACAATGCCCTATTATATCTATATTGTTCATTTGCTGATACTGTGCCACATTTTGAACCTAAATAAGAAGCACAGATCAACCACTTACCAGACACAGTCGTCTCAAAACCAACAACTGTACAAAGCTATATTCCATAAGCCTATACTGGACCACCAGCAGCTGCCACCCTCTTTCGTTCTGCGTTAACTGTTCCATTATTCGCATTACAGACAGACCTATAATTATGTGGGTCTCCCTGTGAGCCTTTTAATTATTGGCGCATTCTTTTTCCCTGCCCTCTCGGATGTCTCACAATTATCCAAGTTTTAATGACAGGAAAATAACCCACAATATTAATTGCCCACAGAATACTTTGGACAACAATTAAGTCCAGTTTATCTGAATCTATCCAATAAAAATGTGAATTAAGTTGCTGTTATTGAATGTGCTCCCCTAGCTCTTTCCCTATCATCTTGCAAGTAGGAAAGCTTAAATCACTAACAATTTTAGCTAGCTAACAGAGATGTTTTAGTTATATTTAGCACTTCTAAAAGGGCAAAGTACTTGGAAGATACACATTTATTTGGATGCTGATCTATATTTCCAGCAACATGCTTCTTCACATACATTTGCTAGGTGACCAACTGCTTTGCTTAGTTCATTTTTGAACACTATATGCTGGAAAAACACTAATTAACTTCATAATGTCTTCAAATCAAGAAGCATTTAAAAAACCACATTCTTACAGTGAGGGATGTAGGCGAAAGCAAGATCTGACATACAGCTTTACAAAGAAAGTGCTATAGACAGTGATACTTGCATGCAAGCAACTATTAGTTATCACCGGGAACAAGTTGCACATATTTTAAGTGTGCTACTTAACAGAGCATACCAACAACTAAAAAGTGATGAACGGGAAGCAACTCCTAATAAGCACCCCCGAAAAATTCAATGTATTTAGTCACTCAACTGGTATCTTGATATGCACACAGAGCATTTAGTTTTTTTTAAAAAAAAAAAAAAAAGACTAAAACCCCACACATGGCAAAACATCTAAGCACAGATTAGGGAAGCTGACAAATCAGTTGTTAGAAAATTAAAAGAATTAAGAAGCATTCCTTTTAAGAACTACAAAACTTATGACAGGACTTGCCACAACCAGATACAGTAGCCTTTAGAATGGACTTTTATTGTAGTTTTTGAGATGCAATAGATGGTACATAGCACCTACCTTGAATGTTTACAAAGTTTACGAGGTCTATTATGCAATTTCCGATCCCAATTCTCTGGGTCACTGGAGTTACTGTCATAAGGATGAGGCCGTCCTGCCATTCCACTGCCAGCTTCCTCACACTACTGCTCTGAAAAGCACACATGCAGCACTCACAACCTACATTAAGAGAGCAGTGTTTACCTTTAAATAATGCCACGTGGAAAAAAAAAAAATCAGACATGCAGAATTTAGTGTTGTTAGGTTTTGGTTTTTTAAATAAAGATTACAGAAAATAGGATATACTGAAGCACAACTTCTAAATTGCATGACAATAATAGTTTATACATTTTGCTGACATCTGCACTAAAAAATTATTTTGTTATAAAAAAAAAAAAAGGTTTATAAATGTTGGCAGACAACTTCAATTTTGCCACACTTAATTTCACTGTGTCCAAACAGAAAACTCACTGGTTATGAAACACAGGGCAAACACATCAGAATTTTCTTTCAAATGTATACATTTATTCAAAAAAAGATCCCAACTGTAGAAGAGACCCCAACAGTTTTACAGTTTGAATGGCTGCCCAAGAGGAAAACAGAATTAAGATTAATAAACAGTTACATCTGAGTCCTTACTCCAAAATGGAATCAACAGCAATTCTTAGAAATACTCAATATAGTCCAGTTTCACTGACTTTTGCAGAAAAGTCACAAAAATTTAATAGAAAAATAGACATTATAAGCCTACCCTTCTTTGACTGGAATCCAGTATTATGTTCGACTCCCACTAAAATTCACTCGTAGATAAAACAACCTTGTGACTGTCAATAAAGATAGCCAATCTTAAATGACTGGTGTTCGAGCCATACCTATAAGTGACACTTGTGTCACGAGAGCTGTATAGTTCAAAATGACCTGGTTACAAAAGCTAAAACGTAGCCACAAGTGAACAGCTGATGATTATACAGCATCTGGAAAAAATTGAATTACAGATAGATAAGCCTACTAAGTAATAGAAAGATAAGCCTACTATGTTCTCTAAAATTTTAAGCTAAATATTTTAGAAACATTGTATCTCTCCCCCCCTTTACTGCATTTCTGTTACATTCAATGAAACTTATAATTTTTGGAAGCGAGTCCCAAAGGAATCGAGACTTCCTTAAAACAAAGTAGGTTTTCAGATTAAAAAAAAAGTCCCCCAAGTCATGAAAAATACAAAAGCTGTTCTGACAAATTTAGTTTCTCTTTGCTAAATTTATACCGAATATTTTTTATTACAGGGAACTGGTAGAGAACAAGCTTCTTAAAAATGTTATCTGCATATAAGTTTTTCTTTCATGTTCAGTTCCAACAAAGAAAACAGATTTTATACCAAGTATACAATCTCCACCGCAAGGGTTGGGTTTTTTTCCTGTTACAGTTTCTATAATTAAACACACTTTGATTGTAAGACACATATGGTCAGGTGTCCATATAGAGTCAAGAAAGGAAAAAACATTTTATTTATAAATACAGGAAATACTCAACTTTCTCATGCAAAACAAAAAGCAAAAAGCCCCAGTAAGCATTTCATTGTGTATTACCTGGAAATTCAGGTTATCAAAGCACGGTCAATGTGTGATACTACACAAACACAGAAGGTCATAGGATTTACACACATGTATCAGATGTGTTTAGATGCTTAACAAGGAGAAACCTACAACCTATTTCAGAACAGAGAAAGTATTAATAAGGAGACAAGGGGAAGGAAAGGAAGGGTGGTTTATAAATCCAGTCGCAAGTTACTTCAGCAGCAGAACTTAGGAGCAATATGACGCACCATCTTCATAGACAATAAAAAAAAAAAAAGACACCTTTTATCCTAAATTGAAACAAATTGTGTTCATTAGACTGAGTCACTCGAGCAAGATACACAGTGAATCTTACTACTCATGGCAACAACACGGTTTAGAACACAAAGCGAAGACCAGCAATCTCCCAGTGGAACACCACAGGTCCCATTCTGCAGTCGCTCCCAGCAGGGTCCTGCTTCAATTCCCGTATTTGCTGAAGCACCCCAGTGTCAACCTCATTTAGCACCACGCGTTTCTTTTCAAGCTTTTGTTTCCACAAATTCTCTCTTCCCTTTAAAACCATCTGAAAGACTTACAAACACCCCACTCTCTCAGGTATGGACCAAAGCAGGTGCCTTAACAGAAACAGTTTGTCATCCAGCAGCTAATTCTTACTCGTTTCACTCAAGACATCAGTATTTGAATTTAGCTTTCGCACTGAAAAAGATATATAAAAGCAGTTTTTACAAGAACTGCAGCTGAAAGAACAATTTAAAGTCACTTTCTTACATTGTCTCACACTTTTTGCCTTCTCCACATCTTTCATTTAATGAAAGTGACAGATTCAACAAGAGGGTATAGGTTGAAATACACTTCAAAGAAAAAGATTGTTCTAAGTAGGATCAGTTCCTCAATCTGCTTTGCTATGCAGCTACATGCTTAAGCCATTACAAACAATAGATGACACAGGAGGACAGAAACAAACAAATGGGACTGCTCCTCATGAACAACAGTATTCCCTTTTCCGATGCTTAAAGCATATGAGGACACGCAGCAGCGTCACTGATGAGGTACCACACAGCACACAACTCGGAACCAGAGCACAATTATGAAAAGAAGATAAAAACAATCTGAAAGCGTCCAAAGCCACATCTTGTGAAACTTCTAATATAATTCCAAGCATGTCACATTATCAACTTATGAACAAGAAAGTCTTCCCTCCGTCCTCCACTCAGTAGGATCTTAACAAATAACAGTTCTCTAAGAAGTGTAAAGCAAACAATTTTTTTCTTTTTGATCACTGCTCATAGCGCTTTTGCAAGGATTATAAACAAACGTATGTATAAATTTTCTTCCAGGTTTTTAACCAACCTGTAAGCCCTTCTGTATGTTTTCTCTATTGAAACAGAAATTTTCAATTAGCAAATGCTGTATAAATTCTGCCAAGTAACTAACTAGTCCTCCTGATTATTTTTTAAAGACTTCTGCACATCCACATTTTTCTCCAATAGAAAGGAATATGTTTCAACTGTGGTTCAAACGATATTTTTTTTTTTCACGGATTCACACTGTGGGCAATAAAGAAAGCATTATTTGCGGAACATTTTTGCCTTGCACGTAAACCAAAAAAAGTGCAAGAGTACGTCGCCCCAAACACTATTCATGCCTCCCATGAAATCAAGGAACCATGCCCAAAATGTTGGTAAAAGTGAAAAGGCACTGGGAGCATATGAAATAAATAAAAAAAGAAAACCAAATCCAAATATCCTTTATAGATCACAAAACACTGTCATATCGGCCAAACTTATTGCCATTTTAATTAGCTAATAAGCAATTCTCCAGGTGTAAAGAATAATTTCTCACCCCTCTGCAGAAAGCTAATGCTCTGGAGAATCAGCACAGGGAATAACCGTGTAAAATAGGAAATCAAGAAGCAGACTTTAATTTTCAAAGCTTTCAACACAGACAGCTAGAACACTTCAGATTTACTAACATCAACTGAAAGCCAGAATCATCACTCATTTATGAAAGTTGTAGGCTACTGAAATACAAGGGAATTGTAAAGACAGACACCCAGTGGGTTTGGGAAGCTAACAGTCTGTGTCATAGAGCCACCCCAGGCATTGCAAAATACAGTAATTAATGTGTTTACACCACTACTTGAAGAGCTCGTGAAAGCATGTATCATACACTAACTTGTGATAGCTGTAGAACAGACTATGTTAAATAATACTCAAAGCATATTCAGTTCTGTGTCATGACAAAATACAATGCACAAAAGATGCACAGCAGATTAAGCAAGATTTAGACAACATCAGATGCTGGACAGAAGTGGACATATACTTTTGTGATATGCAGGACTTGCACTCTTCAAGGTACCGCAGGTGAGGAAAAAAAAAATGTTCTTTGGAAATCTTTCAGGAAAGAAAGCTAATCTTAACCAGTATCAATACATTTCAAGCCAGCCAGCCACACTGTATTTACTGAGAATACTTGTAAGGCTGCAAAGGTCCAAGTCTTACTAGAAGAGATGATTAAAATAGCCTGAAGTTTTAAGACAGAAGCCCCAGATGTCATCTTGTGGACACCAGCTCATCGGGTGGAACAAAGAACTGATTGCTCCAGCTGTCAGTACAGAAGACAACATTCAGGTAGTTCAGGCAGCTACTCAGCTTTAAACCTTGGTCAGCAGCATTTCCTAAAGTAGGGCAGGTTTCAGCAGCTCATCTGCTCTAACCTGCTCTATCAGTGAAATACACTGTAAAGGTGAATCCAGATAATCGGAAAGATCCAACAGACAAGTAACCAGCTAGGACAAAACCTGCTTTAGTTGTGACAGAGAAACTCCCAGATTCAGATTATTTAGACTTTCTGTAAGGGGTGACAGTCTGCTGTTCTCTGCCTCTAGTCAAAGCACAAAGGCAGCAACAACAAAAACTAACTTACAGGTAAGATTTACTGAGAATGCACACACAGTGACATTACATCCTAATTAAGAAATACATTTCAAAGTACACATGCTCATAATACAAACACCATATACCATGGAAATCCATACCTGCCAAGTGAGTTTCTTGCAAACTAGTGCAGACGTCAGCCACAATTCAGCCGCCTAAAGTAGCCTTATAAATTATCATCATTAAATGTTATCAAACTGACACTGATTAAAGCATACCTAAGAAACATCCTTTGCAATACAGTCTCAACACTAGCATAGTAAGTCAGGATTGAAGCGTCTCTTAATGAGTAAGAAGTTAAAAAAAAAAAATAAATTGAGCAGTCACATGAAGCTGATGATATTCCTATTTCTATAACACCATGAGCAACAGATACCCAGTGACTATCTTTCAAGCTTTAACTCTGTAATTCCTAAAAGGAACATGATGATAAACCACCTATCTGATATCGAAGCATAAAAAGCAAGAGGCAGATGAGTCCCAACTCCCCCTCTGTATTAAAGAGTCATTGTATAAAATCAGCCTGGGTATATCTGTAAAATCCTCAGTAATTCAGTACTCTAATTCAGCAACTTTTTCCACGCAAAAGCAGAAATGTGGCAGGAAAAAGGAGCAGACCCTAACTCCTTGCTGCTACTACTAGCCCTAGCCCCATCCCCTGCGGCCCACCAATATAAACCAGAAAGCAGAAAGATGCAGGGCTTCATGACAATCAGCACCAGTAACAAGATGAATAGCATGAAATGGAGTATCAGGTAGATTTCTCAAAGAAATAAGCAAGGTCTATACCCATGGCTGTACCCAGCAGTAACAACACATCTCAGTGAGCAAGAAAATCCCCAATAATTTTTCAGATTTTAAATTAATTCTAAATTAGATTTTGCACATATTTTAAAGAGATACATACTTTTATTGATAAGCAACAGCACCGGGCCAAGATTTAAGCAACACTGCTAAAGGAAAGCTGTGCTGGAAGAAATTAGCATATAATGAGATTTTGATTTTTGTGTATGCATACAGGACAAAAAAGCCCCAGCCTCAAGCTCACAATCTACAAAAGCATACAGTTTATAACAAAGTGACAAAAAAAATCAATGGTGATGACATTTGTGACTAATTTAATAACCAGTGTCATCCACACATCAGCTACTTACCATTTTCAAATGCAATGGTGCCTAAAAGGAAAACCGGGCTTCAAGAAGGAATTTAATGTGCAATACTTTAGCTGCTTTAACTTGGCTTTCTTGAAACTCAGCTTCCCTAGCATTAACACACTGGGCAAAAGCTCAAACACAAACATGTGCTGAAAAAACTTGTAAGAACAGTCTGAAACAGCATCATCAGTAGACAGCAATGACCACAGGCAGGATGTAATAGACTATAATGAGGTTTTGAGACAGAAATGGGACAAATCGAGAGCTTACAGGGAAAGGCTTTTGGCAGATTTGTGGTCTTAACAGAAAAAAAAATTCTCTATGATGTTTTGCAAGAAAGAGACCTAGTCAAAGACAAATCCACATTGACAGACCTGCAAAACAAATACAGTGCAATAGTCTTCCTTAACTACAGAGAAATTGTTATAATAATAAAAAACCCCCAAAACAGCCAGTTCCTCTTCATTGTAAGGTATAGCTCAAGTTATATGAATTCAGGGTAACCTATACAAGTTGACGCAGAAATAGATTTTTACTTCACCTAAAAGAACATACATGAGAACTATCAGGTTATGAACTGTGAATAATGTGAAGTTGATAATTTGAATTACATTTCTGGATCATCTAGTTCAATAGCAAATTGAAGAAAGAAAGAGAGGGTCTTCCAGGGAAAGGATCTCCAAAACTGAAGCAACAACAGAGATAAGTACTCTTTAAATGAATCACTGAAGATGATTCATGAAGAAAAAAGGAAAAAGCAATAAAGAACAAAAAGATACAAAGCTCAACCACTACTTTAGGCAAAGAAGCCAGACAAATGACAGAAACAATCCTGGAAAAGGTCTATGGTGGAGCTGGGTCCAAATTCTGAAAAAAAAAAAAAAAGAGGTCTAAAGTGACACGTTTGATGGGATCAGAGATAAAAAGGAAAAAGACACAGAAGCAATAGCCAGAAACAAAAGTAAATTTAAAGAAAAAAAGTAATGATAGGCAACTGCAACACATAGTTGTACTGTGGGCAGAGTTATCATACAAGCATTTGATATTTTCTGCAAGTAAAATATGGTGCTGTGCAAAAAAATTTTAAAAGTCATTGAACTTAGCATGAAATCATTTGAGTAGGTAAATAAATGCTCAGGGATTGTGCAAAGTAAGTATGCTCAGGAATCATACGATAGCTCTCAGGCAGTCCTAAGCAACAATACTGTTTCTGTACAGCCCTCATAGCAATTGCAGGTTTTACCAATCAGCATTATACGGTTAAAACCAGCAATTTTAAGTAGCGTTCAGCCTACCCATGACAGCACACGTAACAAGAGTTATCAAGGCACAGCGACCTGACGCGGGCACACTTTCTACCATGTTTTCAGAGTGTAAAAGCTTCAGCACACGATCCGTCTCAGGCCTCAGGGAAACCGACGCAAGGCCGGCGGACAGACGCCGCGCCTCACGAGGCCGGCTGAGGGACTCTGAAACGCCTGCAGGCGGCTGCAGCACCGCTCGGGGGGGGGGCCGGGGGCCCCCCCTGGGCCGCAGGGGCACGCCGCCGCCCGCACCTTCCCCCGGCTCCGCCGCCGCGGCAACGGCCCTGGCCGCGGGGGAGCGGCCCGGCAGCCCCGGCACACCGCCTCCGCGGCGCGGCGCTCCCCTCCCCCCCCCCCGCGGCGCCGCGGCCAGCCTCCGTCTCCCGCCGCCACCGGCCGCTGCACCCAGGCCCGGCAACCGCCGCCACCACCGCCACCTCTCGCGAGAGCCGCCCACCGCGCAGTGGAGGAGGAGGCGGTAGCGGCGAGATCTCACGAGACTTGCGGAGCAGGGGGCGGGGCGAGGCGGGGCGCGAGGCGACGCCGTTGCTAGGGGCGGGCCGGCGCGGTGAGGCGGCAGTTGCTATGGTGTCGCCGGCCGGCGGCGGGCCCAGCCCGCGGCTGCCTGAGGGCCGCCGCCGCCCCGGGGGGCCGCGCCCCGCCGCGCACAGCGGGCGGGGGCCAGATCGCCATCCCGCCGGGCGCCGCCGCAGAATGTGCGGCCGAACAGGAGGAGCCTCCTCCGAGGGTGGAGGCTGCCGTTCTGAGGGCCCGAGAGGCGGTGCTGGAGAGCGAGCGCCGCCCGCCGGCGGGAAGAGCTGCTGCTCCTCGCCTCCCGCCTGCCGCCGCGGAAAGGTAACTGGGAGAGGAGACAGATGAGCCACGCTGAGGGCATGACGACTGGGCAGCTGCCCTGTCAGTGTTTACACACAGGTGTTCTGAGGAACAACCGTTACCGGTTTTACATGGCAGCACGTACCCAGCACCCAGGCCTCTAGTCTAGCCCCATGGTACTCTGGCACCGTCATCAGTCTGTCCCTGCCTAGCGTAGAAGAAAAAGCCAAAGAAGGATACAACACAGTTTACCTAGATGAGCTGACATCTTAGCTATCTCAAGCTTTATCCTAAAAATTATTCCTGTTTTAAATTAGAACTCTGGTTTTCAGGTTTGTACAGCCCTATCGGTTATATAGAGTCTGTGTAACCTGCAGTCTATTTGGGAGTATCATTAGTGGATGTGGCTTTCATTCCATAATACGCCAGCAGAACTATCGTGTCCCACATTGCTGACAGCTTCAGTGTACTGGAGTGTTACGAGTTGTTAAGATGACACTTAAGCCCTTTGCAGTCCTCGTGGGGCGAGAATAAAACAATACCAAGCCCCACTTTATTCAGATCTAAATACATTTGTCTCTTTTCTAAGATATCTATAGCATCATTATTAAATACAGGCAGAGCTTGACTTCCATATCAGGTGAAAGGACTGCAGAACTCTAGACAATAAGTATATTGAAGCAAATTGGAATTAGTGGAGAGTTTGGGAGGAACAGAAGGAGAAAAATCTCTGCCCAAGCTTTCAAATGTTTATCTGTTCTCCGTTGTGCCCTGTGGGAAGCCAGTTTGATTGCACATTGGGTATTTTGGGGCAGCCCCACTGTGAAGATCAGCCACCATGTACAGGTTCTTCTCAGAGTCTCATAAAATGCTATTCTAAGCCACTGTTGGACCAAATCTCCCAGGGAAAACATGGAGGTAAGAGGGAACATGAATCTATATCCCGCTGATGAGGATACTCACCTCGAGCAGGGGTTCTGACTTAACCTTTGGAGGAAGTTGACAAATTTCCTATCAGATTCCATAGACTGGAACTCTACAGTGAATCCCCTATTGTGTGCTTCTTACGTATTTTACAGAGCATCCTCCTCTTTCAGGGACACCTAAGTATTAATCTAAAGATTCAGCAAATATACACCTCTGGACTTGCCTGATGCATTAGCAGATGTGACTGCTTCAGGCAGGGAATATTAGACAAGTTGTGCACCTTATGCTCATTGGGGAGAGCAGGGAAAGAGCGGGCAAGAGAGCAAGGATTCGTGTCTTTGCTATATTGGAATGCCCCATAAAAGACACAAGCTTTGCTACAATATACAGCAAAACATGAATCTCTTAAACGAATTCTCTTTTCCATCCACAGAGATAAACCACACAGTTCTAGAAATCCACCAGCAGAAAAATGACAGCCAAGCAGCCCGCACAAAAGCTGTTAGAATGCACTAACTAGGCAAGGAGTCAGATGTTACGTGCTGTTTAACAGTCAGCTGAGCATTATTAAACAGCAGTATTAAACAGCAGCCAAAGTTAGAATCAGCTAAGAAAGCCAAATCACTAGCAGTTACATCACCAGCAGTAGGTTCTACCTACAGATCTTACAATTTAGCTAGTTTTTATTACGAGTTCTTGTGATTTTGGCTTTGTTAATTTTGCATGGGGTTGGGTTTTTTTCACATGCTACTGTTTTACTTCTGAGGATGGATATTAATATTAGTGCTTCTTGTTTCAATGAGTCATGAGTGAGAGACACAATTATATTTCTTTTGACTTAGAATCTCATAATAAACATATGTGTACAATAGATATCTGTCTGCACAGGATAGGTCTTTGAGGACACAGGTCTTAGCAAAAACCCTTAGTCAGGTCATAAAGCAAGGTTTCCTGCCTTGAAAGTAAGTATGCGCATAGAAACCATACTCTTCAGGAGGGAAAGAGGCCTTCTAGAGACACCCCATCTTTGTGGATGTGAAGGGAGGCGGACCTAATATTTTCCTGACTTTATCTCACTATAACAGGGGACATAGGAAGTCTCCTCTGGCAGTCACATACATGTCTGAGTCTATTGTGAAGTGCAGGCTCGCTTAGTATTTACATTGTTTGCATGTAAGTACACAACCTGGTGTAGACTTAAGGTACGTTCCAGTGCACGCGTGGGAAAAGAACTTGAGCATACCCAAGAGTTGTCCCACTGCCTTCTCCAGAGATGTTGGCTGGAGAGGAGACTTTGGTTCATACTAGCTAAAAGCTCCATATTCAGCCATGTGCAAGCTCCATTCTTCACTTCTCTTTCCTTGTTCTCTTAGAAAGATAGGTAGGCAATACCATTTATCTCTCTGTACTGTTCATTCACCATATATTTATCATGCCTCTTTTTATTTATTTCTTTTCTGACTGCTGTTGTTACCATTTGTTGTGACATATAAGTGTTTCAGTGGCCCTATAAATTCTTAGCAACCTCTTTCTAGTCCCCTTGATCTGTGAAAGCGATGACCAAAATTGCAGATGTTAGTCCAGGTGAAGATGAATCTTTGCAATATACCATGGTATTAAAATATTTTTGATAACATCCTCTGCCCCACTCTGAACATTTTGCTGTTTTGCCTGCTGCTACACCGATCAGAGGTTTCAGCTGAAAAACTGTAACAATCTGTTTTCTAGATAATTGCCATTAGTGTGTAATTTCATTCAATTTACATCTTTTTTCTAATGGGCATTACCTAGCACTAATTCATCTGCCACTGTGCTGTCTTTAGTCCTTCTGAAGAGTCATACTGTATGTGGGCAAAGCGAAAATGATTTTAGCCATAAATGAGACAGTGCTGAGCATAGTTTGTCTGTAGTCATATTTCTAGCTAAATAATGTTCAGCGGTGCATTGTCTGTCTCTGACCCTGAAGCCCTTTGTAAGCAACAAGTATTTTTTGAAGTGTACAGAAAATTTAAATATTCATGTAAACATCTTTCATCTACTAGATAGATGAAGATTAGAAGAACAACTTGTTCAGATAATAGAATTCTTTGTGTAGATCAAAATGAAACAGTTTATGAATTTGGCACTTGAAGATTGTACAGTTTCTGCACACGTGTCATTATTGTAAGGGGAAATAAATAGGTTTGTGCTAGGTAAACACTTTTTGTTTAACCATCAGTATGATTTTGTGTTCAGGAAACACAGAAGGAAAAGTAAAAATTGCTTTCATCATTATTTTTGTATTTATATTGCTGTAATAAAATAAAATGGCTTAACAGTCTTGCCCCAAATGCTAAATTATATCAGAATAGTTACAGGTCACTCAGTTATTATGCTTTGAAATAATGTCCAAGAGCTTTTGGTCCACTTTATTTGGTAATACATAAGTGAGACATAGGTACAAAAATGCAATTTTATTTCTTTAAGTTAGCACAGATGTCTGATAAAAGAATAAATAGAAAGTGCACTTTAAAGCCTCGATTCTACAAATAGACAAGTGACATGGAACCCTTGCCTGTGAGTGTGGCGCACTGATGTGCACAGGCATACCATCTGCTTGCAGCATCAGGGCCTTTACATTACTAAAAGTATAGCCAAGATTATGAACTAGTTACAAGTACCTTTCTAGCCTCCAGCAGATTGCATTTATATTTGTAATGTTTCATGAGTTTTTTACTAGGTTCCCCAAGGTGTGCTAGACATCAGACAAACAAATAAGAAGTTATATGGGTACGTATGTATAGACACTTTGGGTTAGAGCAGCAATTCATCTAGGTTTGAGCTCTGGCAATGGCAAATTTGGAGGCAACCACCATTATTCCTACTGAGATAACATTCTTATTAGTCAGAAATGATTGAGGGTCCTAAGCACATATGTGCATATACCATTCAAAATAATTTTGTATTTGCTGCTTTTTGAAATTATTGTTATCATAATTTTTTTTTTCCCATCCATATTTATGTCCTATTCTTTTTGAGTCCTGCTTAGAGTTTTGAATATATTACAGCTAATGGTTTCTCTCCCAGGTTGATTTCTGCATGTTCATGGTTCTCATTTGGGGGATTTAGCAAACTGAGATTCCAATTCTAAAAAAATTGCATATGAAATTGAGTAAATTTATTTATGAGAACCACTGGTCTCACAAACAAAAAATACTTACGCGTGAGGCTTAACATAACATACAGAAGTTTAGAGATAGATAGTTTACAGAGAAAATGAGGGACAAAAAATATATATTGCAAGATTTTTGTTTCAATTTTAATTGGCTGGTATAGAATCATTTCCCTGTTCTATAGTTAGGGCCATGCTTAGATACGTGCAACCATCCCTGCTCCCACTGTTTCTGCAGTTAATTAGAGGTTATCATCTTTTGGAGGAGGGGAAGGTAATCAAACCTTCCCTGCATTTCACTATTTTGCAAAATTCAATTCTTCTGTTTCATACAGAATTTGTTTTAATTTTATCCCATTGTACCTTAATCTTAAGCTTTGCCTTCCTACTTTAAATTTTTATGTTTGCAGTCTTTAATCCTAAATTATTATCATGCAGCTTTTGCTATGTAATTAATGTTCATCTGATCTTAGGCCTTCTTCTGAAAATAAATGTGAATTTAATTTTATAAAATTTCATTAAACAAAACTTAACCCTAGGCAAAATGGTGCCCTGTTCTGGAGACAGGTTCTACTGCATTTATTCATTGTTGGTTAACAAAACAAGTAGGCCTAGTGATTAAATACAAATGCTGTCCACCTAAGAGTAGAAGAACTGGCCTTAAACGATTTTTCAATTTTCATACTCTTTTGGGTTTCTTTTACTTTTTATGCTGGAAATTTTATAAGATACATTAGCGATTTAAAAGATACCCAGAAATTAGCAGCAATGGTCATGGGTGGACTGTAAATACATTTTATTATTTGGTTGTGAAATGCCTGACTCAATGGGGCTACAATCTTGAATGGAACCTTTAATCCTCATTGCAGTTTGAATAAATAAGAATAAAATGCCCTACTTGATCAATGATATACAGACATGTGCTTACTTGGACAGACATAATGCTCTGGCTTTTTTCATTATGGCTTTGTTTTAAAGAGGACATCCATGTAAGCTTTGTCCAGATCAATGGATTTCTTCTGCATTGCTGCCCGCAAATGCTCAGGAAGCAGCCTCCGACTTCTTATCTCACCCAGGACAATATCATCCTTGTTTCGGGGTCTCTGGGTCCTAGCATCCTCGAGGGCACTGTGCACATCCTGCAGTTTCATCTGAAGCCAGTCCTGTCTCTCCACGGTGTGTCGATGCTCTCCAAGATTATGCATCAATTGCATCTCACTCACTGATCTTTTCCTGCATCAAAGAAAAGCAAAGAGACTCACAGTGGCCCTTCTTGAATTCTAGATCTTTACTCAAAAGCCCAGGTCTGAGAACTTTTGTGAGGTATCGCGATAGAGCTGTAGAACCTACCTTTCTAATTTGTAAGGGATAGAATGACATCTGGAGAAGAGATGGAGGGTGACTGGTGATTTGTTGTTGGTAATGGATATATTAGTGAGAAGGCAACAAAAATGGCAAGTAGTCCAGTTTTGTGACAGTATTGTTTGACTATATCATTTATTTTAGCTGTTGTAGATAAGCTTAGGGCTTATACAATAATAGGTAACTGATTAATAAAACTATGGCATTTATTCTGTGGTAGTTTTCTGTGAACACCAGAGCTAAGGAAGCATGATTTCCTATGGATTTGTGTCTCAATGCTGATTGACGTTAGTGCCTAAATGTGAGTTCCAGCTAGATTCTTGCACAATAGAGAAGATGCTTTCCTGTGTAACCCCCCCAAGCATCTAATAAGAGATTCAGCTTACCCAATTATGTTCCTAAGAGAACATTTATATATTTTTTTCTCCCTCTACTCAGCTGCCTATTTTCAAAAAATGTGTAAGAACTCAGAGTATCTGCAATATCTACAGCTGTATCAAGAGGACAGCTTTTGGCCAGCTTGGCCAAAGGGTTCAAATGCAGCAACAGAAAGGCTCGCATACACATGAACTTGCATACAGACAAGCCAACCATGTTCTCAAGAACAGCTAAAGTCATATTCCAAACTTTGGAAGTGTATAATAATGTACTTACATCATTGGTCTTCCATCAGAGTTTGTAAAAAAGCATATGGCATATAAAATGATTGCAGTCCTGGCCAGATTTTTCATAGAAGTCATTTTGTCTACAAAGGTAGAAATGAATACATGTATAAATCTGTATTTCAAGTAATTTCTGCTAAGTGCAAAGAAATATAGTTTAGAAAAAAAGTTGAAGAAAGACATCAGAGAATGGATTTTGAAAAATATATATTTTTTGCAACGGGTTAGGGCAAGGAATGCAAATGAAGAATTTAGTTCTAATGCTAATTTGTTGAACAACTTACTGTTATTTCATAGGCAAGTCTAGGAACTTAGTCAGCCTTAGTTACCCTGCATCATCACCATATAGGTACCCATCTCTTGGATAATTGAGTGAAAAACACTGTGTTCTTCCAATACTACTATTATTATTATTGTTATTTAAAAATCATTTATACTTTATATGCTCCAAGTATGTTGAAATACTTGTCTATAGCTATACAAGTGAAAAGTTTTGTTCTTTTATCTATTTCTTTTGCATATTCTTTAGAATGAAGAGCCTGACGCTCTTCTTGACAATTTTGCATAGAGGCATAACTCTGCTGAGTTATGTCATTCCCTGTTTAATTACATGAGAAAAATCAGAATTGATCCCCTCATTTTTTTCAGTGGTAATCCTGCATTGCCAGTATGAATTCCACTCTGCTTTGTACATCATCGGCAAAACTGCCACTTAGGATATATTTGAAAAATATGTATTACTGATGATGCTACAACAGGCAGGAATCATACAGTCCGAATATTGGCTTCCAATTTGTATTTTCAGTATTGGCAGCCAGAAAAGGCAATTTTTTGTTATATCTTAAGAAATTTCATACAGAGTAACTGAAAATTAAGAAATATAAAACTCCACAATGCCATTTTTGCAATATTTTCTGCAGCTTTACTCTAGGTCAGAGAAGCATTTATTACATGGTATCTTACATGATAGTATGACTGTGGTCCGAGCAGTCCATCTAACCCATTATTATAAATTCAGGAGTTGGATTCACTTCAAGATATTTCTAACTCACTGTCTCAGATTTTTTAATTTCACAAATTTGGTTCAGATAATAAAGCAGTTTGATCTTACTAATACTCATTTTATTTTTAAGGTAGTCTGAAAAGAAGCTAATGTAAAAATGAATAAAGAATCAATGATAAAATTTTCTAAATAAGTCTTCTAGAGAACTTGGAAATAAAATAGAATATACTTACCAGATAGTATCTTAAACAGATTTCTGGTTTGGGTATGTCGGCAGATGACTGTCTCTTGATGTCAAGTGTATTTAAAGACTACTGAATTGGTTTGGTGGACCCCTTAAATGTAACTTTAAAATAGAGCTTCTAAGTAACTTAGAAGCCCTTTTATTGTCTCAGTTGATGTCACTCTCAACACACACCCTCCTGACCCTCATGTACCCACCCTCGGATGCTTTTGTTAATTTGGCATTTACAGGGAAAAGAAAGGTCTCAGCAAAAAGAAAATATCCTGAGTAGCTGTGAAGAAGTTTGACTTTTAAATCCTGATTCCCTATTACTCATAGATTTCTGCCCAAGATAACATGATTTCTGAAGCTGTAGGAAGGATTTGCAAAGAAAACTTTGTATTGTTAAATGCAGGCAGGTAAAACTTAAATCAGGCAGTGAGGTTAGTGATCTACAAATGCAAGATTAAAACAAAATACTGAAAAGCTAACATCTGTAATACTTGTGGGAAATAAGAATAGTAACTTCAGATAAGATACTAGGTTTCTTTGTAAAAGAATATACTGGAGAGGAGCAGAAGCCCCAAGATGATAGAGGATCATGCTTTTAATGAGAAGCTGGTGGTACTGAAAAGTTGTTGAAATACAGTGTTAGACCCTCACTGTTCTGTTATACCTGTGCCTATGAATATCCCTGAATCTCTCAAATGAACTAGATGAAATGGAGGCATTTGAACAGGCTGCGATATAAATTAGTACTTTATACATTTTGGAAAAGAAATACAGAACTCTTTGCCTACATTCTAAGAAGTTAAAAGTGTAAATCAGCAATACTTTCCCATATGTATGAAGAAATATTATTTTTGGCTGCAAGATATTTTTCCTACATTAGATGCTTCTTCTGAGTTCCAGCATATTTCTCCAGAAAAAAAAAAAAAAAAAAAAAGTTTACATCTGCACATTTTAACACACCATTTGGAAGCTATTATCACTTTTACTGTGAATGCTCTTTCAGTTATGCTATATACCTGTTGTATTTCACAAAGATGTAAAAAAGATGTTTTATAATATTGATTTACATGGATGATATTCTCATGGGGAAAGGAAGGGAAGAACCAGAAACCCCAAAAAGTTCTAAAGAGATCTCATGGTTCCCTCAGTAAATTGTAAACTGAGAAGTAAAGAAATAATTCTTAAACAAGTTCAAGGAAACGGTGTGGAGATGGCTTCCAATATTATACTGTCAATTGTCAATATCCTTCCATCTACACAAAAAGAATGCATACAGAGGTTTGTTGGAATGATATGTTTTGTTAGGAGATTTGTTTCTGAAGCAGACATTAGGGATATTAACCTGAAGGCTTTAGTGACTAAAAGTGTACAATGGACATGGCATGCCAGGAAAGTATTTGAAAAATCTCTACACAGTTGATAATGAAAGGCTCCATTTTTCAGCTTTTACCATAATAAACATATGCAACACCTTTAACAAAACCTCAAGGCAGTATTTTTACAGAGGCCTGGCACTCATATGGAATCTCTAGCATATGAGAGCAAAGCCTTAAGTAAAGGACAAACATTAGAAAATCTAGTGTCTGTATACAAAAAAAATCATGCTCTGATATAAACTGGCAACAACTGGTAGCAAAAATTGGCAATAAATCATTAGTAATTGCAAAATGAGTGTTAGTAGACTTGAGTTGCTGACATTATCCTTTTGGTTGCAGTTACATGCCTTAAAACACACATGTAAATCTGGAAGAGACCCCAGGCTGGAGGTTTGAATAAAACTGAGACAGAAGAAACACCAGAGTATGATGTTGTAATTGAAAATACTCAATTCACTTCAGACAACTCATAGTATGTTAGTGCAGATGCTGTTAAACAAGATATAATTTTTGCTGGCTTATTTGCTGCATACCTAGTCTTTAAAATAACTCTGAAATAGGATTTCTTATTCATTGTCATTTTTATTCAAAGATACTAAACAGGTTGTACCTAAAGTCTCAAAGATGGCTAAACTTGATACTCTAAAAATATTCATGTGTGAAAAAATACACACGACAAATTAGAATTGCACTGTTTGCCTCAGATGAGTGAAGATGCAAAAATAATAAAAATATGAAATATATACCCCACTATTTGTAAACAAATAGAGCCTGTGATGGTAATTAAAGAAACTTTAAATTACAGCTCAAAATTGGCATAGTTTTATCTGTATATGCAAGAAAAAAAAAAGAACTTACTTGATTTGGATATCCAGGTATCCAGAAATGATGTTATTTGAAAATACAGCTGCTAATAACTTACCCGATGTCATCTATATTTGCTAAATTTAGCATATCAAATGTGGGAATGACAGATAATGGAACAAATGAATGTACTTTTACAAAATACTGTGTACGTTTTTGTTTGGACGCAGCATATCCCCTGTGTAATGATGAGCTGAAAATGATACTGAGCTCTTTAATGTTTATGTTTATGTTTCAGAAACATAAATATTCATGTTCAGGTTCAAATTTTTCTTAAGCATCCCTTAAAAAAAATTCAGATTTCTTTTGGGCACTACTTAATGGAAGAGCCAAACCCAGGAAACCAGGGCTAATACCTGCTGAAATGCTGTCCAGTAGGAGGCTTAAGACTACCCAAATTTATAAACACTACAGTGAGAAAGCGGTATATAAACTCTTATGACAGAAAGAACAAAAAAAAAATCTCCTTAATGAAAAAGCATTTCATGATCATTTGCAGTTATAAGACTGTGTATATAATATGGGTGAAAAAAACCCCAAGTTTCTTAGGAAATTACCTTCTACTAGTGAGGGTACATTTCTAGTGCCTACAAATGAGGACTGACCTACAGGAGACAATTTTTGCTTTTCTTGGAATATGAGGAGGGAAAACACAGTGGATTCTGAGTTTCCATAGTCTGAAAACAGCAGGCATGAAATGCATGAAACAGTGGGTACAATGGAATAGAGCAGTCAAGAAACTATAAACCATTGAATGTTTCAGGTATCTACCAGGCAAAGGCAACCAATTCAGAAATTGATTGCAAACTATTGGTGTATATGTTGCATTATCAATACTGAATTTTCCTTATGAAGAGGAAGAAGGGAGAGTGGGTAACTTTTTATAAGACATAGGCTGAAATACAATAATGCTTAGAAGATTATTGTTCAAATTTGTGATTATTTCTTCATGTATGTCAGCAAACTGTCTCAAGCTAGATCTAAGCTTGAATGTTATACTGGAAAGGAGACAATATAGCAATATACTCCAGATTTTATTACAGTAATGGATTCTCTATGCCATGAGAAATTATATACACCAAACAAGGGCATGGCAGTTCTGAAGTTGAGGGAGAGGGCTGAAGAACTGCAGATGCTGGAATCAGTGTGGGAGGGAAGAGCTGACCACAGCCTTTTCCTCTGATAAGATTTTTCCTTGATCAGTCAGAGAACTAACCTTCCCTGACCTTCCCTTATAGATTGTACAGATACTTGAATCAACTGTGCATGAAAAAAATCTCTCTGTTGCTTTGTTTGCAGGTGGCATGCCACTTAGGTTGAATTTGTGCCATTGAACGTAATCAGACTCCAGGGCTGAAAACAAGCAGCAAGCAATTAGGTTTTACATCCAGGTAGGTGAACAGTTCTAAGAATTCTGAATTCCTTGTAATCTACTTCATATATTCTATTCATTGTATCAGGGAAAAATATTATACTGCATCTTGAAATTAAACACATCCTGAGGTACATTACTGGAATATGGTTAGAGGACACAAAGCTTTGTAGAATTACACTCTGAAGTGACTAAAGCATATTTTCACCAATCAATTATGTAATCTGGTGTATTAATATTCCTATGGAATTCTCCATCCTCTAGATTTAAGGGTTAAATACTGCGGTCAGATTATTTCTGTGCTATTTACAAAAGCATGCTTTTTCCACTTTGCTTGTTCCAGTGGGTAGTTCCAGATAAAATGCTTTCTAACTGCAACTATGGCTAGAGAATATTAGTAGGTGACTGAGCAAGAGAACAAAGTAATTGGTGACACACTAGATGATTGGTGAGACAACCTTTCTAAATGTGTCCAAGGAATGTTTCTGCCTTGACACAATGAAGAGCCAAAGTGACAGTCAGTAAACTCTTTAGAACTTCATTTGATTGACAAGGTTTGTGGCTTTTCAAATACCACAGCAGCATGTTTGGTAATTTATGTAAGCGATGTTGGGTATCTTCAGGTGGTTTTTGGGTTCTTGCAGCTAGATGAAGCTTTGACGACATGCCAACTTCCAATTAGATAAAAAACAGCACAGAGACTTATGTGAAAATCAAAAGATGGCCTATCAGAGTTTTAGTTTGTGTCCAGTCTGTTTCGTACAATGTGGTTTTATCAGCTACTAGCAAATGTGGATTTGGAAATAATTGCTTGCCAGTATATTTTTCTCCAGTTACATAAAATCTTCCATCTGAGAATCACAATATTCCTGAATCTTCCTGATTTCTTTTTGAGGGAAGTATATACTGAGGTTTTTTGTTTCTAGGTTAGGGATGTTTAGGCAAAGAGAGGTTAAATGCAAACATCACCGAGAAAAAGATCAGAGAGAAAACAGAAACTGGTAGATTCTAGTCCCAGTCATTTGACTTTAAGTACACTTGCTTACCTAGGGAGATAAACTGGAAGCTGTAGTGATAATTGTGATCTACATTATTTCTAGAGTTTTCACTGATTAAATGAAACATATACAATGTCTGAATGGACACCCCCTTTTGCTCTCAGTTAACTTAGCCATGTTATCTAACAGAGCTATCCCGTTTATCATGGAGTTTCTCTGTTGACCTATCATGGACATGCCAGGCTTTGATGATATGATCATGAATGTATGAGTGTTTGCTCTCTGCATGCCACCCTATACCATGGCTGCATAGAATTTCACACAGCATTACATGGCTGTTTTGAAGCCTAAATGGAGAGCCCTGCTTACCTCATCTCTCTCTCATGAGAAGAATCTGAAGCTTGATGAAACAGCCCAGAGCAGCCCGGAGGAATGCTAAAATGGCCGTTAAGGAAATTCATGAAGATGAGGTACTTCTTAGTCTCTACAGAGGCATATTTCAGTGGTCAGTAACAAAAATGCTATTTGGCATCATGAACAATAAGAAAAGCTGTGGTTAGTTTCAACACGTACATACAGGCACATTTTTCAAGTACTGTTAGTGAATTGTAAACTAAATATGTAAGTATTCATAGAATTGTTTGTGAAAGTATAGCTTTTGCTTTGGATTTAAATTTTCTGGTAAATTATTTTACAGCCAATAATTACTTAGTGTGGTATTAGCCCTCATGACACTGAAATGCCATGCTGTCAATGCTGTGCTGAATTCATTGCTATAATGAACAATACAGTACTTTATGACCTTTTTCAGTAGATAGAAAGCTGGTACAGTACTCAAAAATGCTGGTGGATCATTTGATTTTTGGCATCAATACCAAATTGAATTACGCATATGCACACAAATATATACTTATATATAGGCCAGAGTGTTTATTGGCCTATTATTGGTTCTAAATACTTCGTGCAGGCTTGAGTTCCCTTTTCATGACATGCAATGTAGTTGGAACTGTAATAAGGGCTCACGTTCTTTTTTGTCAACCTTGAAATCAACATGGCATCCCTGACAAGCCACACAAGGAGACCAGTTTTGAGAGCACAAATAATCCCAGAGGGAAATGCATCCTAACATTGAAACAGATGTGAGTCTAAAATCCACCCCGCCCTCTTTTCCAGTATGAAGCACCTCACTCAAGACATCAGGATTCAGGAACCCTCTCTTCAGCATACATCTGCACAGGCACATACATGCACATTCTATAAAATCATCATTTTATAAGCAATTAAGACATCTGCTAAAAAAGGTTTGAGTAATTAAATATTAGTGTCCACTTGGTCCTGAAAGTGTGAGGCAGGGAGCAGCAGATATCTACAAGTATCAGTTTTGACTTAACAAAACTGTTGTAAGAATGAATGTGCTAGCTCTGCATAAAATAACCATGAAGACTCAGGATGATACAGGGTGGAACAATGAAGGTCTGCATGCTTTATGCAGGTAGCCACATATTTTTCTATCCTTTCTACTGAAAAGACTTTTCAAGTTCATACTCCCATATTTTTTGCAGTCACTGCAGATGAGCAGATAACATCCAAGTAAGCAATCTGGAGCTTGATGAAATCTGATGGGAATGACGAGTACAATTTACAAATGATGACATTTCAGACCTTTCCTTCAATCCAGTGAATGTCCTGAAAAAATCTTAGTCCATAGTCAGCTGAAAAACTTGAAAACATAGAGAACTGGCAAAATCCATATTTTGTTTGGGCTTTGAAAGAAAATATTGTGCAAGGTGCTATGCAAACATGCAAGAAGATGCAGACCCTCTAATAATGGTGTTACTAAGGCCAAAAAATGTATTGTATTTTATACAAAGCTTTTCATCATTTGATATATTAACTACAGCAAATAAAATGTTTTAAGTTTATATTAAAGACCTTGTCCCAGAAATAAAGTCCTTTAAATGAAAACTTCTAGGTACAAGACTTATTGAAGATTAACTCAGTAGTTAAGTATTTTGACTGGAATTTTCTTCAAGATATTCTCTTAATATATTTGTACATATATTTATACTATTTTCTGAAGGGTTAATACCTTTTCTATATTTTCCCTCCTTTATTTAATCCATCCTTTTCACTAAATTATTAACTGGATTATTAATAGTTGTCAACATAAAATTCTTGAATTAATAATCTTCCTTTACAGAACTCAGAAGATATTTTAAATACATGCATTTATTTGCATTATATGTATATTTCAAATCCTTCTATGTTGACCAGTAATTTTCTCAAAACTCATTTTTCTTCTTAGACCTTCCTGAAATATCAATATTAATATGAAATTCTTACAGTAATTCTCATAATCTACTTCCTCAAGAAGTCTTAGCACCTTATATGCATTTTGAGCATCAGTCACTTCCTGTTCTGCTTTTTCTCTGGTTTTTGACAATGTAGCCTATGAGAAAATGCACTTCATGGATGTATGAGTCTCAGTGCTTAACAGTTACTTGCTTTTGTTTCCTTGTTTCTCTCTGTTTCAGTGTCTGTGTTGAGCCAGTGAGGTTCAAAAGAAGAAAAAATTGGAGTCTGACTCTACAGATCATCACCCTGCCCTTTTCTACTACAGCCTTCAGTAGAGGAGAGCGTTATTATTGCTGTAGTGGTACTTTCAGTGAATTAGATTCTAGTAGTCAGTATGTCTCTCTTAGATCTTCCCTGCTGACATGCATATTTCTTCTCTCTCACAAAGCTATACAGACTATTTCAATGTAATTTTTTTTCTTGTTAAACCATTTAGTTTTCTGCTTAGCCTCTGCTGAAATCTATTCCTAGGCTGCGTCTCTTCTTCCATATGAAATTCAGACTCTTCATCTTAATTTTCTAGGTTTTTTGTAAAAGGCCTAGATCCCCACTTCCGTGCACTGCACATTGTCATTTTAATCTATGCAATTTGGTCTAGGATACTAACAAATCAAAATTTACTTAGCTTGCACTGTGCATGAATGACAATATAGAATGCTGAGTAGTGAGGGACCTAACCCTATATTTCTGCCCTCATTTTCTGCTACCCTTTGTTTTACATTGTGATCTCCATATCTCATAGGATAGACTAGTGAAGGTAAGAAGTAATCAATTCTGCCTAAGGAAGTGACTTCATTTTCCATGCTTCACAGTCCTTGTTAAAATGGTCATCCTTATAGAATCTTGTCCCTAACTTGACTTTTTCTGCAGTAACCCCTGCATTAGGAACAGCCTTTTTCTTCATTAGCCAGATAACTTTCTTCCTCTTGTTTCCTTTGCCCTCTGCTTACTGCCCACTATCAAAACAACTGGCTGTTTTTCAGAATTTAAGAAAAGATAACAAGGACTATATGGAGACAAATATTTACATATAAAAAAGCAGAATCTATAAGAAGCAGGGCAGACCTACGCTATCCTACTAAAAACTGTTCCTTCCCTTCCTGTAAGTTGTACAATTCTGTGTCACCTTAAGATTGTGAACTCTTTGAATATGGATTGTATATTTTCATTAATTCTTATGCACAGTTATCACCCTGTAGCAGTAACAATGGGCTTCACCATGCTACAATGATCCTACAAATGTATCTGAGAAAACAGAGAATCTTGTAAAGGAAGGATTCTGAGCCATCATCCCTAGCAGATTTGTGGAATTAAAGATCAGAATAATTTAGGCAATTACTGCATTAGTTTTCCCAAGATTAGTGCACCTTCTTCTCTCTCATACACTGGGAAACTCCTTTGAAAGGAGTCTCTGCATACCTCTGTAATACAGATGACCTGAAAAACAAAGGCATCATCAGAAGCTAATAGGAAATAGGTACTAATGTGCAAACAGATGCTGAGGCAATAGTAGTATCATAGGCCCCCAAATCTCTTTGTAACTGAGATCTATAAACATTCGTGAGATTATAAATTTACCAAGGTGCACAGAGGAGATGGCTTGAGCTAAGAGTTTGTTTTTGTTCCATGCTAGCATCTGTGCTGTAACTATAGGAACGGACTCTATAAATAGCCCAACCTAGTTACCTTTTTCAGAACTTCAGGGATGGCTAATCCCCAAAATAGATGAATTACATAACTCTGTTCTCTAAACATACTTGTTCACTCTGCAAATGGGGTTCTTTGTGCACCACTGAAAATTAATGCATCCCTCTAGCTTACTTTCAATACTCACTGGAGCAGTCGTTCAGTTGATGTAGTTGTACTAACTCAAAGGAGCAATGCTAATTTTCAGCACCTGACGATTTGGACTTTGGCTGCAGGTATTTGTTAAAATCCATTTAAAAAGAAGAGCAGATCTGAAACATCAGACTATAACACCGATTCTAAAAGTAAATTAGGTAGGGTGAAAAAGGCGTATTTTTGACGCACTAGGCTGGGTGCACATGGGGGGCAGCAAATATTCAAACTCAATCATGCACATTTGCAAGACTGTTTTTGAACTTAAGGTTACAACAGAAGCTGGATAAGTGTCCTGGTTTCAGCTGGGATAGAGTCAATTTTCTTCACAGAAGCTAGCATAGTGCTGTGTTTTGGATTTAGTACCAGAAGAATGTTGATAACACGCTGATGTTTTTAGTTGTTGCCAAGCAGTGCTCAGACTGCTCAAGGACTTTTTGAGCTTCTCCTGCTTGGCCAGGTGCATAACAAGCTGGGAGTACAGCACAGCTAGGACCCAAACTGTCCAAAGAGCTATTCCATACCATATAATGTCATGCTCGGGGGGGTTAGTCGGTCGGGTCGATCGGTCGGTCGCGGGCAGAGTGGTCGCAGCTCGGGCTGTGTGATCACAGCTCGGGACGGGCTGGGCATCGGTCAGCGGGTGGTGAGCAATTGCATTGTGCATCACTTGTTTTATATATTCTGTATATTTTCTTACCATTATTATTATTATTATTGTTATTCTTCTCTCGTATTAAACTGTCTCTATCTCAACCCACGGGTCTTACTTTTTTTTTTCTTTTCTCCGATTCTCTCCCCCATCCCACGGAGGGATGGGGGGGAGTGAGCGAACGGCTGCGTGGTGCTTAGTTGCCAGCCGGGTTAAACCACGACAATAAGTGTTTCTTCCTCTGGAAAACACTAGTATTTATGAAGCACTGTATACTAAAGGGAAGATCTCATTATGGAATTCTGACATCTGTCCTTAAAGGAGCAACTGTACACAAAACTGGACCCAGTGTATTATAAGTGGAAATACCATCCTTGGATCAAATGCTAGCTCTCCAAATCTCTCCAAAGGGCCTTTTACAGTGAAGTTGTGTATTGGAAGTGTTTGCAAACAGAATACTACAGGAGTCCTTGGTGCATGCAATTTTATGTCCAGTTACTGCCTTCTCAAGCTGAGCAATCACATATGTCACTGCTAGAAGCCTAATAATGTAGAGACAGGACATTGCATTGGAATGGGAGGATCTGAAGACACATGCTCAAATATGACCTCATCACATTAAGGATATACTTAGAGGAATAGTATCCTTCCAGGAAAGAGTGCTCTACAGCTGTGTTATCACCAATGCCTGAACAGGTCTCTTGCTTGTGGTAATTCTCATACCATCTTTGAGGGAAGAGTTACTTTATGCATTTTACAGATGAGCAGAAATAGGAAAAACTATGTCCGCAAATCTCAAAGCTGAAATCTACCTAGAATGTTAAGAACTAGCACCAAAAGGCCCCTGCATCACTGCATGTAAGTGGAGATACTTTCCCACAAAAGTGGCCTGCGCTGTGTAACATTACGGTTGCAGAGACGAAAAGCTGAACTTGTTTGGTATGTGGAGATCTGCATTCCAGGTGGCAGTGCAGACTGCAGGGCTGCGAGTCTATTACTGCTCTATTATGCAATGTTTACAAGCTCTTTGCCACAAGTGATCTAACACCTGCAAGAGGCACACATTTCCCACTTTACTAGGGTTGCAATCTCATATTTTCTTCTCTGTATTGATCTTCACAGAGGAATTATACAATATCTGCAGCCTGTTTTCCTTAAGCTTCTTGGGTGTTACTAGATTTTCACTCTATGTGTGCCCCATGTCTTGTGCTCTCCAGACATACTTATTTTCTTTTCACCAGCCTTCACTATTTCATCCATCTCTGTTGTGGTTCTCTCCTTGGTTTTTATTCCTAATTTATAATCAGTCATATGGCATACTACCTACCATATTTCTGAAGAACTACGAATTCATATTGTTCTGCTTAATTTATAGCTCTGTTTTTTTAAAGTATGAAGTAAAAGCTCTTTGCAAAAATATGAGCACTGAATGGAATGATTTTCATTTTTTGGATTTCTGGGGAGCCTCACACTGACAGCTGTTATTGCTGGTGCCAATTCTACCTCCATGTAATAAGACACTTCTCTGTATTATCTCACTGCACAAGTATGATAAATACTTTGTTACAGGCATTTACTTACATCCTAGTCCTTCTGTGATGGTGAAACACAGGTGTTAATAAGTCACTCAGCATCTGTGGCTGCATTGTAAATAGCATTAGACTAACCAGGTGATGATATCACACCAATATTTTGCATTTCCAAAGAAATAGCTTGCATTTTTGTTTTTTGAAACAATGCAAAGGGCTTTTCAAATTTCTCAATGTTCAGAAGAGACTACTGTCCATGTAAAATTTGTAAAAGAAGTGGCTTTCAACTATCTCATGTTTCACAGAATCATTTAGATTCTCAGAGGTCCTGTAGTCCAACTGCCTGCTCAACAATTAATTCAGACCTGGATCTCAGGGCTTTATGCAGTTTATGCAAAGACAAAGATCCCAGAAAGTCTCTGGGAAGCCTGTTTCAGTGTTGAATTACCTTTAAGGGGAACTTTTTCCTTAGAACCTCACATATTTCAATTTGCGGCCATTGTCGCAACTCTCTCTCACAATGCATTTTGGTAAAAAGCCTGGGTCTGTCTTATTAGTAGCCTCATCTTAGGTACAGAAAGAGTGTTATTAGGCCCTTCTAAGCCTTTTCCAGGCTGAATAAGCTTTTCTTAGCTTCCATTCACAGGGCAACTGCTTCAAGACCCTTACCATCATGGTGGTCCTCTGCTGGATTTGTTCAACTTGATCATCTTTTTTGTACTGAGGGCCCCAAAACTGGACACAGTATTCCAGATGCAGTCCAGTGTGTGCTGAGTAACAGGGGATGATCACTTCTCTTGGTCTGCTGACTGTGCTGCTGTTGATAGAGCCCAGCATGCTGTTAGCCTTCATTGCTGCCAGGGCATAGTGCTGAATCATGTTTAGCTCACTGTCCACCAGTACCCTGAGGTCCTTTTCGGCAGTGTTCTCTCTATCCAGTCTGTCCCTGGCATTTACTATTGAAAGGGATTAGACCATCCCAGGTGCAGGACTTGGCATTTGTCCCTGCTGAATTCCATGAGGTTTCTGTAAACCCATTCCTCTAACATAATGCTAGGTCCTTCTGAATGGCAAGCCTGCCTTTGAGCTATCAATGCCACCCTCCAGGTTGGTGTCACTTACAAGTTTGTAAAAAACACACTCTGTCTAATCCTCCAGGGTCACTGATAAAGTTATAAAAAAAGATAGGTCCCAGAGTAGATCCCTGAGGAACTCCACTTGTAATTAGCCCCCAGCTGAAGTACAAACCATTAAGCACTGTTCTTGAGCTTGATGACGCAGGCAGTGTTTCATCCATCTAGTAGTGCATCTGTCTAGACTGAGTCCCATCTTGGCACAAGAATGCTATGAAAGATTGTGTCAAAAGTTTTGCTAAAGCCAAAGCAGACAACATCCACTGTTCTTATCATCCCCCGGTCATTTTGTTATAGAAGGCAATCATGTTGGTCAATGCCGAGATGGGTATTCCCTGTCACTTTTCTCCTTGTATGCCCAGAAAGGGCTTCCAAGACTTGTGCTATGATTGTACAGGAACAAAAGTGAGGATGATTGACCTGTAGTTCCCAGGATCATCCATCTTGAAGCAAAAGAGAAAATATGCAAGACACACACCAAGTCAGATGACGGTTGCCATCATGTCTCTGTAGCAATTTTTTTTTTTTTTAAAAAAAGATTCTAGTCTGAGGTAGTAACATAGCAGTTTCATATGGAAAATAAAAAGCAAGGGGAAAAGAAGACAATATATTATATTTCAAGATATATATAGATTGATTGAAAATAATGGAGTTTTAGGAAGGAAGCTGAACCAGGCATTTCAAATGTCATTAATTTACAAGGAAACTGATATAGTAACTAGAGAAAGAAACAACTCACATAAGGTAATTAAAGGATTTTCAGTGTTTAGTTTTGTTTATATGAAGAAAAAAATTCAATAGAAATAGCCTGTGTTCTGGAGGACGGTGAACCAGTTGTATCAGTCTTTGGAAAGGGCTCTTAGGGTGGTCTGGAGTATTATACAATAGTAAGCTTTATTTAGGTACATTAGTTTCCTTAATAATTAAAATGGAATAACAAAAAATTGCAAGAGTAACCAAAATTAGCAGAGAAGATCCCACCTCACTTATCTCTCAGAATTATTTGAACATGCTAATACAGTAGTAGATAAAGAAAACAAAATGGACCTTGAGTGTGACCTAATTTACTAATTTCTGCATTCCTAAGAATATCACATGTCAAGAGATGTCATCCACTGGAGCATGAGTTTCCCACAAGGATTTTGTCCCCTCACGTTCTGTTTTCATCAGAAAAAGAATCCAGATGCTGAAATAGTATTTATGTGAAAAGAAAGAACACCTGTGCATTTCATTTTCTTTTAATCAATGTGGTTTACCTCATTTAGGTTTTTTATCAAGCAGTATCTTGGCTATAAGTTGGCTTTGGCAAGTTTCATAGAAATTTATTGCCTCTCAAGGGTTTTCAGAAGTACTGGCAAAACATTCAATTGCAAAAGCTTTTGAAAATCTGATGCATTTGGAGCATCTCAACAACAAGTGCTCCATTATAATTAAAACTATACCATTAGTCATGAATATTTGTAATCAAGAGCAGATCTGCTGAGATGGGTGTATCACAAAGGTCATTCTTTGCCTAGCACACATTTTCCTTGGCTCATGTTATCATTACATCTGTACAATTTGAAGATTTCTTCAGATATCTTACCAGAAAAACAAATCAAAGCTATGAAATATTATGTGGGAGGAGATGTCATCTGAACTTATCACACTGTTTAAATCACATATGCAACAAGGGGAAGCAGCACTTTATAATGCTTCCCTGTTCACTGAGTGTATGCACACAGAGTAAAATATATTCGATATTTTTATTTTCTGACCCAAAAGAGCTCTGACAGCACTTTCAAGAGTTCAGTGGCAGTGGCTTCCTTCAGTGTGAATTAGATGGACCAAATTTTCTTACATGCCCAATGAAACCAGACTGCCAGCATGGGGTTTTTTTATTGATTCAGTTTCACAAGCACAGAACCTCACGTAAGTTTCCTCAGAGAGCACTGCTCTTACAAGCCTAATGTTCTCACTGGGGAAAATCCCTTTGATTGTGCCAGTGATCCTAAAAGGAGAATTTGGCCTGCAGAATAAATTGCCTAGCTCCCAGCCCTAGCTCCCAGCTTTCCGTTCTGAGAGGCAACCAGGCATTCATTAATAAAGACAGTTCTTTTACCATTGTAAAGGTAGGGATGCACAGCAGGAAGCCTAGTCCCAGTGAAGTCAATTTTGTATTGAATTCTGATATATGATGTCAGTTTATTGATGTCATCAGCGGACTTATGTTTTATTCAAAAACATGCAAGTTTAGATTAAAAAAGAAGGTCTGTAAACTGTGGTCCTGCAGAGCTGGTGAAATTTTAGGGGGGCCATGGGTTTCTAAGAGACTCCCTCCGGCTCCTAGCACAGGGATAAGTTCTGGAACTTATCAGAGTTTAACTGATGTTTGATCTGGGCACCTTCTTTTCTACAGCTGTTTCCTTTGATGACATCCACAATAAAAGATTCAAGTGTCCCTTGTGCTACCAGCAAGGATAGGAGTTTATTTGCTGGGGAAATGAGAAAAAATGGTAAGAAGCTTAGGGGGAAAATTGCTTATCATCTTTACATGGATGTTCTTCAGTTCTTCCATATACTAGAAAGTTGAGAAAGGCTACTTTTTTTTGCATATCAGTGCCTAATCAGTATACTATCAAACATATTTTTTCCAGATTTTAGTGCTAGCGGGGACATGATAGATTGCAAATACCTATAAAGAGAAAACATTTTCCTCTGCATTTTATTTTAAAGACGTTTGACTACTACACACACAAAAATTGCAGAACAAATAGTTACCTACTGAGTGACAGCTACAAAAGCAGCTGAGCACAGGCACAGTTCTGCATCCACATACGCCATTAGCAATGCTGCCCTCGCATGGAAAGAAGGGAAAGGGTTTCTTTAATTTAATTGCAGGGCCATCCAGTTACCAGCAAGATCACAGTGAATGGGTTTGCTTATGCTACTGAACCCAAAAATATGGGATGCCTTATTCATAATACTGAGAAACAAATCTCTCATGTGGGTGAGAAGGAAACAGAGCCAAAAGGGCTACTCCTAAGAAAAAATATCTGAACAATTTGTTATGCAAATAAAACAGAATATGACAGAACCTTTCCATGGTCACTCCTGTGTTAACAAAGAGAAACTGGGTCAAGTTAACCCTGCAGTAATTCTGATGAAGTCAATGTGGTTATGCAAAGGTTGAATCTAGACTGTCATGCAGCTAATTTCTGTGTTCAATTTAAGTGTTGACAGATGAACTCTTACAGATTTAGAAACAATGCTTTAGGATGTTACCACCTTACCTGTTGATTCCTTCTCCCAGCTAGATGTCACTGCCACAAATACTGAGCTGCATGAATTAGGCATATGAGCATTTCTAATCAGCTGCAGAGCAAAGACTGTCAGATTTCTAGCCAGAATAAACCGCCAGAAACCAGGCCTATATGAACAAAATTTGTAGATACTTGAGATAAATCAGGTATAAGTAACAAGCAGATGTAGCAATAGTGATTCACACAATATCTTATTCACACATTAGCACTTATATCAGTATTCCGATGCAGTAATACAATCTTAATCTCCAAAATCATGTATCTGCAAAGATCTGTTAATGATGAAAATAGACTGTGTTCAACTGTTCCTTATTCATGACTATCACATGGTTTTCAGGGAAATAGAACTTCAAATATCTTAAAAACATGTAATTAAGAAGCTTTTGAAAACATTTATCTTTCACTTTTTTAGGACTTGGGCTATATATCATGTGATCCAACATATAATAATTGAGAAACATTGATCTATGTTAAAAGTAATTTTCCTAGTGTCTACCTAGTTCCTCCAGTACAAAAAACCCCCCAAAACCAAAAGCTAAACCATACAGAAACCAAACACCCTGACACTTTCTTATTTTCCACTGAGAATAAAATTTTACTTGTATATCTTTTACATTGATTTCCCTAAGGAGATTCACATATATCCTCAAAGATATAATTTTGTAGAATATCCTTGGTTTCAGTTATCTTCTGGTATCATTAGATCTGGAATTATCCTTCAAGGAGATTTCAACTGCAATCCCAGAAAATTCTTAACTCCCCTCCAACTTTCAAAGCTAACCTTGTCCTCTGCTAGACTTACAAGGAGAGGACACAACTGCATTTTGTGAGATTTTGTCAAGTGACATTTGTTCCTAGCACTGTGCTGCTAGACTGACAGTTCAGGTGTTCACCCTGAAAAAGAGGGGAAAAGCATTACAAATCAATACTGTAAAAGCTGATTCCTAGTGCTTCCCTCATCTTTGAAGGTGAAATTACAAAAAAGTCACATCTCTGTGGAAAGGCTGTTCCCATTAATGTCTTCCATTTTTCGTGGGCTCATGTAATTTAACAGGAAGCTAAGCCAAATCAAGCTGCAGGGAACACATGCTACATATTCAACCTTATGCACGTGCTGTGTGCAGGCCACGTGATTTCCAGGCATAAACCTGACAGAAAAAGTAATCCCTGACCTCTCAGATTTTATTCTCCTTAGCAAACACTAAGGAAGCACTAAAAGTACAAAGTGTAAAAACTATTTTAAGAATAAAATGAAGTCCTTATCTACCCCAGGAAACTGCATGATGACGGAAAAGGAGATAGTGGCATCCCAGATAAAGAAAGTAAAAGGCTGAATAATTGAAAGGATTTTTTTCACTAAAAGATCATTAACATTTTCTTTTTTAGCTCCTGTTTAACCACTGCAACCAGTGAATCAACTGGAGAAGGAAACAGTTGTTTGAGATTTGTCATCTCACTGCTGACGTGTACAGTGCATGATCAATAAAAGGGGACACACCTGTCTCCAGGAAGAGATTGAGCAAGACCTGACAAGGTTGGTAAAATTAAATGAGGGGAGGGGGAGGAATGTGGGAGGAGAAAGGAACTATTTCAGTTGAAAAAAAAAGGCCTTTTGTTTTTCCTTTAGCCAATGTAAAGAAACAAAAAAGAATAATTACAGTTTTTAGAAAGTCCCTTGCTGGTCACTTTTAAATGTCCCTTACAGTAATTTACCCATCATTAAGTATGGAGAGATGTAGAAGGAAATAGAGTTACAGGAAGAGAAAGAGGAAGAAGGGGAAAGTGAAAGGGCTCCAGAGTCAGGGGGCTGCATTACCCTGATTTGGAGGAATCCTCATAACCACTGAATATTGCTGTGGTATCAGTGGGACTATACTGAGTTTACAAAGTAGACTGTGATGCCATAAAACCTCTATCAAGGGTATATCAGCATAGCTAGGTGAAGTTGCAAAAGCAATGTGGATCAGCACATTCAGGCTACTCATAATCCAGCTACTTATATAGCAAGCATGATGAAGACCTGGTGGTGTGGCGTGGCAACCCAAAACCAAGCTCTCTGAAGGTGTTCTTATTGATGCTAGTGCAGCTTGAGCTAACTATAGTATAGCTGGTGTGGATGTGCCTATCAGGCTAAAATGATACTTTCTCTGGGCTGGATAGGCATAGGTAATTGGTTAACTGTAAACCTCATGCAACAATGCGACTTTCTGAGAGTGTGTTAATTTGGGCACATTTATTAAAAGTATATTGAACATGACTCTACAAGCACCTAGAATAAAATTCTGAAAGAAAAAATAATTACTTAAGGAATTGGCATGTAGTTATAATCAAGAAAAATACATATTATTAACTAACAGCTATTTTATGAGGATTTTTTTGGGTGTTTTAATGATATCTGAGCTTTATGCATTTCTTCCACATCTAAAGAAGAGTACCTTTGTGAAAATATAGCTCTAGCAGGTCTAGGATGCAGAACTGAATTCAAACATGATTTTTCCATGACAGAGATGTAGTTATACTTCGTGATACTACACAGCCCATAGTAATTTAGGTGTCTGGCCATCCTTCTTATGCATTCAGAAGCCATAGAGTTAGTATTATTGCCCTGGTCTAATTGGTCTTTCCATGACAGCTGTGCATACTTTGGAATTACTTCAGAATCTCATGGATGCATCTGACAGTTGTTAAGGCAGTAGGCTCATTGTCTGTCACATAAACCAAAAGTATATAGACACAATTTTCCACTTGTATGTATTATAGCATCTTGTATTTCTTTTCACAAGGTGCAGATTACCTAAGATGTCTTGCAGTGAAAAATCAAAATCCTCTAAGGAGTCACAAACATGTCCAGTCTTCCTAAATATGAAGTTCTGGACACAGAGGGCTTGCTTTATTTCTCATTCATTGCAGTTTCAACCCAAAGTACTCCACAATTTTAATAGGATTACAACTGGTTTGCCTATGCAAAAGAGCTGTCAAGCTGTGTAATACCTAGCAACTCCAACAATCTTCTATCAGATATTAACTATATAAAGCACAACCTCACAAATGATAAAAAGAGAAACAGTTGGGTTTTACTGCATGTGAAAGGATGCACACAGGTGGATACTAATGGAATACTCTAGTATGGACTGCTGCTTGAAGAAATCTTTGTGTTAACACCTGTCTTAGACTGGGGCACACAAATATCATGTTTTCAGCACACAGAGCAACTGTAATTATGCTTCCAGAGAACTGGAAGAAAGACTGCATCATTCTTTAACCATGGGTATCATGAAATAATTATCTTTTTTTGACTGTTGATTTCTCACGTACTTCCCTCTGCAAAAGTCACTGGAGATTTCACATCAGTTTATTCCATTTCACAAAAATAGTGCAGAAGAAAAAAAAAATCCGTTAATACAGAGAAGTTTGAGATTTTCTCAAAGCATTCTCAAATTAAATTCAAAAGCAATTTGATGGTTTATTGCGATCTTGGGTGCACTTAGCCTGGTACAGGGCATGTTATTTGCCTCTAGATGGTGCTATCACGTTGAGATTAAAGAGTTCCATTAGCTTTTTCATTACTTTCATAGTTCTCTCAAAATCAACACAAAACCTCTCAAAAGAGCAAGGAAAAAACTTGCTAGAATCATAGAGTAATTCTGATTGGAAAATACCTTTAAGATCATCAAGTCCAACCTTTAACCTAACACTGCCAAATCCACCACTAAACCATGTCCCTAAGTCTTTTAATACCTCCAGGGATGGGGACTCAACCAGTTCCCTGGGCAGCCTGTTCCAGTGCCTGACAACACTTTCGGTGAAGAATTTTTTTCTAGTATCCTAGAATGCATACGAATGTACCATTCGTGTAGTTTCAGATAATTGATATCCCCCAGCTTGTATAAGGAAGTGATTTTAATTCCAGGAAAATCAGCACTGAAACCACATAATACTCTTTACTAACATAAAGGTGCAAATTCTATAAAACTGTAAACCATGTAATGAGCATTAGTTAAATAATACATTCATCGTTAAATAATATCTGTTCCAGACAGGTAATAGTCCAGTATTACAAACTGGAAAACAAAGGCAAAGGGTTTACTTGGTTTGCTCAAAGTCTTGAAAATTGTGCTCAGAGTGTGTGTGTAGGCGATTTAATACTTGCTCTTTTAAATAGAGACCACAGGTATTGGTTTCCATGTTGCTAAAGTGTCCTTCCTTGATATCTTTCTAGGGAGGAAGTATGACTAGGCTCTGCTTCATAGCAGAGAATAAGAGTAGTGTAAGAGCACAGCCAAAGGCCTTATTTTTCCCAGGGAAGTAGGAGAGCTATGTATTGTCACAGCAATGCCAGCCTGTACAGCTGTGCAACATGTCCACGTTTCACTCTGTGCCTACAACTGCTCTGGTGCTGGAATTTCTCCCTCACAATTATCACCACTATTGGCTGCACGAGTGCAATCTTTGAGCATCTCAAAATAGTACAGGATTCAAGTCATAACTTCGGCATTTTAGCAATGAAGCTCAATACTTTCTTCTAAGAATGAATTCCACTGTTGGCTGTATGGCTTGTGTGGATCTCTACTTGCATATTTCTACTCAGCATTCTCCTTCACATTGGTGCAAATATTATGGCAGTAGATAGAGGTGATTCATGTGTCTCAGAGATTTCTGACAACGTCCATTGTCTTTGAGCAGAAGGCAAGTTTTTGCATCATTTATAAATGCTGTGCATCCTTTTGGGTTCTTTTTTATTTTCAACATGCAACTCATCTTACTCTTGCATGTTCCTTCCCAGAGAGAGCTCTAACTGAGGAGGCATTCGTCAGTAAGAGCTTCTCTTTGTCCCACCACATGCTTCCTATTTCTTCTGCCATGTGCAGCTGTGACACACAGGAACATTTTGCTTAAAATGAAACAAAGGAACATTTTGCAGGCCAGCACTGTCTTGCTCATAAGTCTGAAATTTAAGGAATGAGTAGCTTTGCCTACTTTTGTAGTAACATAATATCCATCCTAAACTTTTTTCTGTCCTCTCTCCCCTGTAGTGACAACTATGCAGGGTCCATCTTGTTCCTTTCATTCTAGGTTCACATTAGAGTATGCCTCATTGCAACATATTATTCCTTATCCCCTCCTTTCCTTGAGATTAATCATAGAATCATAGAATCATAGAATCATAGAATGTTTTGGGTTGGAAGGGACCCCTAGAGGTCATCTAGTCCAACCCCCCTGCAGCGAGCAGGGACACCGCTAACTAGATCAGGTTGCTCAGAGCCCCGTCCAACCTGGCCTTGAATGTTCCCAGGGATGGGACCTCCACCACCTCTCCAGTCTAAACCTACCCTGCTTCAGTTTAAAACCATTACCCCTTGTCCTGTCACAGCTGGCCCTACTAAAAAGATTTTCCCCATCTTTCCTATAGGCCCCCTTTAGGTACTGAAAGGCCGCAATCAGGTCTAGGCCGCAGCCTGCTCTTCTCCAGGCTGAACAAGCCCAACTCTCTCAGTCTGTCCTCATAAGAGAGGTGCTCCAGCCCTCGGATCATCTTTGTGGCCCTCCTCTGGACCCGCTCCAACAGTTCCATGTCCTTCTTGTGCTGAGGGCTCCAGAGCTGGACGCAGTACTCTAGGTGAGGTCTCACCAGAGCAGAGTAGAGGGGCAGAATCGCCTCCCTCGACCTGCTGGCCATGCTTCTCCTGATGCAGCCCAGGGTACGGTTGGCCTTCTGGGCCGCCAGCGCACATTGCCGGCTCATGTCCAGCTTTTCATCCACCAGCACGCCCAAGTCCCTCTCGGCAGGGCTGCTCTCGATCCTTTCTTCCCCCAGCCTGTACTGATACCGGGGGTTACCCCGCCCCAGGTGCAGGACCTTGCACTTGGCCTTGTTGAACCTCATGAGGTTCACACAGGCCCACCTCTCCAGCCTGTCCAGGTCTCTCTGGATGACATCCCGTCCTTCTGGTGTGTCAACCGCACCACGCAGTTTGGTGTCGTCCGCAAACTTGCTGAGGGTGCATTCGATCTCGCTGTCTAAGTCATTGATGAATATATTAAACAGCACCGGTCCCAGTACGGGCCCCTGAGGGACACCACACGTCACCGGTCTCCATCCGGACATCGAGCCATTGACCACTACCCTCTGGATGCGGCCATCCAGCCAGTTCCTTGTCCACCGAACAGTCCACCCGTCAAATCCATAGCTCTCCAATTTAGAGAGAAGGATGTTGTGGGGGACCGTGTCAAAGGCTTTGCAGAAGTCCAGATAGATGACATCCATTGGTTTTCCCTTGTCCACTGATGCTGTCACACCATCATAGAAAGACACTAGGTTTGTCAGGCAGGACTTGCCCTTGGTGAAGCCATGCTGGCTATCTCAAATTATCTCCCTGGCCTCCAAGTGCCTTAGCATAGCTTCTAGGAGGATCTGTTCCATGATCTTCCCAGGCACAGAGGTGAGGCTGACAGGTCGGTAGTTCCCAGGGTCTTCCTTTCTACCCTTTTTGAAAATGGGCACAATATTTCCCTTTTTCCAGTCACCAGGGACTTCACCTGACTGCCATGACTTTTCAAATATCATGGAGAGTGGCTTGGCGACTACATCGGCCAATTCCCTCAGGACTCTGGGATGCATCTCATCAGGTCCCATGGACTTATGTGCGTTCAGGTTCCTCAGGTGGTCACGAACCTGATCTTCTACAGCAGGAAGGGTTTTGCCCTCCTGGTCCCCCTCATGCTATCCATCAACTCGGGTGGGGTGGGGAGAGAGGTTCCCAGTGAAGACTGAGGCAAAAAAGTTGTTGAGTACCTCAGCCTTCTCCTCATCTGCTGTTACCAGCTTGCCAGTCTCGCTCATCAGCGGGGGTACGCTGTCTTTAACCATCCTTTTCCGGCTGATATACCTGTAGAAACCCTTCTTGTTATTCTTTGCATCCCTAGCCAAGTTTAGCTCCAGCTGAGCCTTGGCTTTCCTGACCCCATTCCTACACAACCGGACCGCGTCCCTATACTCTTCCCAGGATGCCTGTCCCTGCTTCCACTGCCTGTGCAGTTCCCTCTTCCTCCTTAGTTTGACCAGCATCTCTCATCTCAGCCATGCCGGTCTCTTCCCTTCTTTGCCCGATTTCTTACACCTGGGGATCGAGATCTCTTGCGCTCTGTGGATCACTTCCTTAAAGATCTGCCAGCTCTGTTCTCTTCCCCTGTCCCTGAGGACCGTTTCCCAGGGAGTCCTTCTGACTATCTCCTTGAGAAGCTGGAATTTTGCTTTTCTAAAATTCAGGGTCCTGACTATACTCTTCATTCTTCCCATTTCCCTCTGGAGCGTGAGCTCTACCAGCGCATGATCACTGCAACCCAAGCTGCCTCCGATCTTGACATTTCCGACGAGCTCACTTGCATTGGTGACCACCAGGTCCAGTATCGCATCCCCTCGGGTAGGGGTGTCTATTACCTGGCTTAAGAAGTTGTCCTCAATGCATTTGAGAAACCTGCTGGATTTCCTAGAGCTTGCCGTGTTGGTTTTCCAGCAGATGTCAGGGTGGTTGAAGTCCCCCAGGAGGATGAGAGCCTGCGAGCACGAAGCCTCCCAGAGTTGGAGAAAGAACGCTTCGTCAGTCGGCTCCTTAAGTGTCTGTTCTGTCATACAAGCTCTTCCAGTTCTAGGTAAAGTGGAGCATCCAATTGTTCATGATGAATATCAGGAAGTCAAATTCTTTTTCAGCAGAGTCAGTGTTCTCACATGTAAAGAGTTTATTTATTTTCAGATAGCACGATATCAGAGCTGTAAATTATCCGAAGATGGCATTTAGTGTGCCCTTTACCTTTAACATCCAAATGCATTGAACAAAAGCAACTGAGACTGTAGTTTGCGCTAACCCCAGTTAGCAAAGAAAAGAAAGCTGAAACTTGGAGACTGCAATGTGAGAGATTCTAGTAAATACCATGTGAAGCATTGTTTCATGACAGGAATGACTCAACAGCCCCTTTTCTAACCTTAGTGTGACACTGTTCGTGAATAAAGCTGTACAGAGAGAACGCTCAAGAATATTTGTTCACTGTGGTTCTAGTATTGGACTTTTTTTCCTGCAAGACCTGATATTAGGAGTATCTCTAGGACCTGCTCCATTAACCACTTTTAAAGCAGATCACTTTTGCTCTAAGTTTTTCTGCCTGCAGAAGGTCTGAAGCAAGTAAAAAGCTCACACATATAAGCCAGGTGGAAAGAGATGAATTCATGACTTAAAGGTTTAAATTACAGTAAACACAGACTCCTTGTGTCTTTCTGCCCACGTACGAACATAACACATTAATGCGTCACCTTCACACTAGAGCTGCTCCTCCAGTTTCTTGCCTTAAGGTATCACATTGTGCAAAATATATACATTTATCTAGGTAAAGGCAGTGTGGTTCATGTTGTCAGTGACAGTTTCTTGCGGTTAACTGCTGTTAGGCTAACAAGTTGATTTAAAGCCTGTGGGAATGAAGGACATGAGGCTTATAAACCATGGTAAGAGTTACATGAGCATGCTTTATGATATGCAGAGCCATTTTCTGAGTCATCTCTGTCAATGGAAAGATGTTTCTTTCTCTCTTCTAAGAATGATGTTCATAATTTCCTTGAGAAAGATAACATTGGTACCTAGTATTTAGCATGACTCATACAGAATATTCAGGTAGCCATTTCATTGGGTTCTATTTTCCTAGGATCAGTAGCTAGTACAGAGCATCATTTATTGTCATTAGTATTGAGTTTTGTCATCAGTAACAATCCACAACATACACTTTGTTCTACTTGTGACTAGCACATTCATGAATATGACTTGGCTCTATTGGGGATACAACTTCTTATCAATAATAAATTGGACAGAGCAAAATGAATTAAAGAAAACTGACATTCCAGCTACTTTTCTGCTCTCTGGACAAAAACCTGCCCAGCACTCTCACTGTTCACTGGCATAAAGCAAATATTTTCAAAAAGAATCACCTTTCAGACTAAGGCCAACAAAAGAAGAATACACATCTTATGTGAGAGGACATGCAGGGTCAGTTTTGGACACACAGGGCAGAACCAACTCAGATGCTGCACCATCTCTACAGAAGAGTCCTTAGATTTGAAGTCATACTATTAAAATGCTTGAACGTGCACTCAGCATACGTAAGTTTAGTGTGACAAAGATATTCAGTTAAGTTACTATGCTTCATAGTAATCTTAATCTTGTACAATTTTATGGGCAGGTATGATAAAAAAAAATTAAGGTTTAAAGCTATCACTGTAGATGCATCCATTTTGCTCACAGAACTCCTCTAATGCAATTTGGGCTACTGCTGGGCCATGTGCTAACACCAAATATGGGCGGACTAAGACAAATGTAAAGCAAACTACGTCCTCACAAGCTTGTGCATCAGAACAAATATAACTGAAAATATAGATCAATATTTCAATAGCAAGTGCATTCTAACATCTGCAGGGCACAGCAGAATGCACAACACCCAGGGTCACTCTGTTTGGGAAGATTCATAAGTATGCTATACATATTTCTTTTTTTCTACATGCGTCTTTCCAAGGCTGTAGGACTTGCCTCAGAGCAGCCTTTCCATGTACTCAGTTTTTCTGTAGTCATGGCCATGTTTGCTGAAGCCATTAGATAATTCTAATGCTATATTTTTATATATATATATGTAGGGAAGAGTTGGATGCAGTTTGGCTTAGAAGGAAGAGCAGCAAGTGTGGACTTAGGAGTATGAATCTTAACTTTGGCAGGTTGTTTAGCCTTCAGCAAGTCAGTTAACCTTTCTGTGCCTCAGTTTCACTATCAGTAAAACTGAAGTATTAACCTAATTTCTTTATAAATCTTGTTGAGTCCAAGGAACCAAATATACTATAGCAAGGATAAATATTTGTGAGCAGATATATCCTGGCCATTGGAACGAAATGCACTCTCCTCAACATGTAATCTTGTCTCAGGCTTATGGAGTGCAGCCCATTTGTACAGCAACTGGATCAGCTCTGCTTTTCTGCCAGTGATACAGAATCTTTGAAGAGAGAACCATAAAACCACTACAGGAGCCTGTGATTTTACAAGCCCAAATAATTATCATGTATCTAGAGTATGGAGTCTCACAGAAACTACAGTCACTGCATGCTGTTTACTTTCATACAGAATGGATGAGTTAATAGAATACAAATGATCGCCCTGTTCACGTGTCATTCTTTTTGTAACACCAATTTCCCCAAGTTCTTTTTTTCATAATGCCTAGAAGAAATATTTCATCCACATATAAACATCCACAATGAAATTGGTTTGTTTAGATATCCACAATGAAACCTATGTTTGCAATATGTGCAAACCAATACATTCTAAAAAGGAATCTCATGCTTTGTCTCATATGCACTATTTAATGAGTAGAGATGGCAAGTGTGATTATACATAGACACAAACACACACATATATCCGTGACTGTGGCCTTGTTTGTATTGCCATGGCACAGCAGGAATGGATGTGTAAAGTAAACCAGTTCATTCTGTGGGCCTGATTTCAGTCTATATGTGTCTTGGGTGGGGGTTACTCCAGATTAACTCTAGTGCTGTCAACTGAATTAGTTGTTGGGGCACATTAGAGGGCTCCCAGAGTAAAGCTCTAGTTTCAGGTTGCTCCGCTGCATGAACCAAAGCATGATAACTGGAGAGGATCAGGAGATTTACTTTGGAAGTGCATGCCTAATCTGAAGTAAAACGCTAATGTAGCTGCTCTCTAAATCATCACAACTCTTACTGAACATCTGAAGGTTGAGCTGAACAAGATTTGTTTTGATCTACATTCTCCAGAGTAAATCTATATGTCACATGCCATCGTCCCTTGACTTATGAAATTATGCCTTCAGGTCTTAATAAGAAAATAGGTTTCCAGATATCGGAAAGGTAAGTGCTGAGTTCTACCATATAATAAGCAAATCTTACTCAGTGAAGTTCCAAATATGCAGTTGGCTTTCTCTGTTATCTTCAGTTTGGACTCTGGAACATGGCTTTGGATGTGGCATATAGGATCCTTTCTGAATCAGCTCTGATATTTTTTTTCCTCCTGGCAGAAGTAGTCAGCTTACTCTTGTTTTCTTACATTTTAAGCCTGCCAGGAAAAACGAGAACCTGAGTCCTCCCTAACTTTGCCACTTCTTCCATTGCAGAAGGTTTTAAACAACTTTAGCTAAAGAGGAAACATCCTGTGAAACAAAACCCTCCTTATCCTCGTGCAACAGCTTGAATATCTGAGAAAATAACAAGTTCCAGAAACTTTCTAGGCTCTTTTATTGTTTCGAGCTTCCTGTATCAATTGTCCTCCCAGGGTACTCTGTGCCAAAGTTACATTTGTGTACCTTCCTTTTGTACCTGGCAACACTGAGAATTTCTCTGTGAGAGGTGAAGTTTTCTTCCTTTCACGTAGAATCAGCCTTAACTTCATACTTCCCTCAGTGTGGACTATGCCAATTACAAACACACAGCCATGAGCAAGAAAATACATACTGACCCATAACATTATTATAACTTAATGAAAAGCTCTGTGGATTTTACAAGAAAATTAGATCAAGTGTTTTATTGAGCCTTTTTTTTGTAAGAATTACTAGAAGAATATTTTCCTTCTAGAGAATTCCATTCAGCAGTGGTTAATCTTCTGTGTTTTATGAGATATTTCTATAAACAATTACTGGTTTCACCCAAGTTTATGTATTTAATATTTACCAAAAGCGTGACAAGTAACAGCTTTCTGAGAGACCTGTCACATTCAAAGAACAATATCCTCTATTTCAAGGGAGGAGTGCTTTATTTAAAATGAACAGCCATCTGCACTTGGGTCACAACAACCCCATGCAACGCTACAGGTTGGGGAAGAGTGGCTGGAAAGCTGCCCAGCAGAAAAGGACCTGGGAGTGTTGGTCGACAGCTGGCTGAATATGAGCCAGCAGCGTGCCCAGGTGGCCAAGAAGGCCAACAGCATCCTGGCTTGTATCAGGAATAGTGTGGCCAGCAGGAGTAGGGAAGTGATCATGCCCCTGTACTCAGAACTGGTGAGGCCACACCTCGAATCCTGTGTTCAGTTTTGGGCCCCTCACTACAAGAAAGACATTGAGGTGCTGGAATGTGTCCAGAGAAGGGCAACAGAGCTGGTGAGGAGTCTGGAGCACAAGTCTGATGGGGAGTGGCTGAGGGAGCTGGGGTGGTTTAGCCTGGAGAAGAGGAGGCTGAGGGGGAGACCTCTACACTGCTGTGTCTGCTCTAAAGCACCATCTTTCCTCTACAACTGCCTGAAAGGAGGCAGTAGTGAGGTGGGTGTTGGTCTCTTCTCCCAAGTAACAAGCAATAGGACAAGAGGAAATGGCCTCAAGTCACACCAGGGGAGGTTTAGGTTGGGTATTAGGAAAAATTTCTTCACTGAAAGGGTTGTCAAGCATTGGAACAGGCTGCCAGGGAAGTGGTTGAGTCACCATCCCTGGAGGTATTTAAAAGACATGTAGATGTGGTGTTTAGGGACATGGTTTAGTGGTAGACTTGGTAGTGTTAGGTTAAACAGTTGGACTGGATGATCTTAAAGGTCTTTTCTAACCTAAATAATTCTATATTTCTATGAAATATTTCAATGATACTCATATATTTTGAAATCAAATTATCATTATCACAATCATTTCAAAACACAGCATTTTCTGTTGTCATGTTCATTTCACACAGGTGAGCCATCACTGTGAAAGTTTTAAAAGAAGCCAAAATATTAAATATAATCCAAATGTGAGTTTTCTAATCACGAGCTTTAACAAATGGGAAAATCAGTATAAACACTTCTTTAATGTGTTTTAAAATGTCAGTGGGAGCCAATGAATATTTTATTACTTGAAAGATGAACTCTTCAGCATTCAGCTGGGATTATATAACTTTAAATTGCATCTGAGCACAAGTCTTCCACCACTGTCTAGGCAGTAGACATAGCCTAACTTGGGAATAAAAAATACAGACCTTGAATCCCAGAAGCACTATATTCCTGTCACAAGGAATCCACAATGAAAAAAGGGTTCAGGAGGTGCAAATGAAGTGGCTTTATAAACAATAAAGAAATAAAGAGAAAGCTCCAGGGTATGGTAAATGTGTCTGAAGAACTAGAGGAGTATGTCTAGAATAAGCCTGCAGCACTTATTAGAAGAAAGTATGTAAGAAAGTATGAAATTCAGACAGAAAGGCACAACTCCTAAATAATAAAACATCCCGGAGAAACTAAAGATAGTAGTTTGGGAAAGGACAGAGGATGACAATATGTATGGCAAGATTCTTCCAGAAACTGGAGTAAATGAAAGTGTAAGCGTTGGTAATTTGGGTAATCTGGTAAATTTTGCAAAGTGAGGCTGACCCTCTACTAAAGGATAAGGCTGAACTACATTGAGAACTACAGTATAAAAAGCTAGCCACTAATGCACCAGGCACTAACAAAAAAGGGTTATTGCTGCTAGGACAAGCAAAGCAGTCCTTGTAGAATGAATGAATGTCCCACTATAGGATAAATCCTTGCAGAACCCCAAAACCAAATGCATTTGATGAACAATTAGGATACGGTCCCAGACATAAATTATAAGCAAGATTAGTCTGCCAAAAACAACGAAAAAGCAGCAGCACCTCTGACTGCAGGTAAACAAAGAACACTTGTGACGAAGTACTGTGATGGCTGGGACAGAGTAACTGTGAGTTGCCCCAAAAGAAGATTAAAGAGGTAGATGGAAGAGAAGATGGGTGAAACTGTATGTTGCACATGACATGTGAAAGCCAAAATGCAAAAAAAAAATAAAATCCAACTGTTTCTCAGCCTGGAAAAGCTGAAGCCTTATAACAGAAACTCAAAGTCTTTTGTGCTAGAGTAGGGCTAAAAAGAAGTTATTTCATATGGAAAAGATGGCCCCATATGTATAAACAAGGGAAGAAGAATAAAAGCAGATTTCCCATGTACATCTCTGGACAACTTTTGGGTGCATGAAGACTGGAAATGGGCTTTCATAACTATTTTTGAAAACTGGAAGTTAATAAAAAATTCTAGAAAGGAGCTTCTCTGTAGGAAGGAAAACTTTAAAAGAAATGTGAGGGGAAAGCCATGGATACTGTTTCAGAAGTCTGTATGGGAGACGTGCACTGTGGTGGACCTCAGAGTCCCTGCCCCCTGACTGCATAGAGAAGTAAACGAGTGCTGCAGCCTCTTATAATTCACAGACCTTGTTTTTATTCCCATGTAAATCAAGGCATGAGAGAAAAGGATGTATAGTCAAGCCACACCCTGATGTGGAATCAGGATAGAGCTAGAGCTCACATCTATATTTGTGAGCCCAAAGGCATTCCCAGACTATCAATCTACACATAGATAGAAGGACTAAGAATCAGCCAAACCTGTATGTCCAGAAGGCAGCAAGTTTGATCAGTGGGAAAAGCCTAGCACCGTTTCTTAGTTCCAGTATGACTAAACACCTAAATCTGTCATCTTTTTTTTTCTAGATTCTGTCATATTGAAGAGAATATATGACTTTGTCCAGAACATAAGCTTTTGGGAGTACAACTCTTGATTATTTCTGCTGCAGCATTTACAATTAAAAGATGGTTGAAAGTTTTAAGTTTTTTTCAGACTTTCAGACAAGAGGTATTCCTTTGTGAAAAATTGTGAAGGGAGATAATTAGGTCAGTAACCCTTATAAGGTAAATTATATGTGTGTCTATTCCAGACTACTGAGATATCAGGTAGCCCAGCTGGCTGTGCTAACCCCAGAACTGGAATCAGTATCACTGCATCCTCATGGCACTGCACTCAAACTAATTAGCTGGGCAATGAAAGATAGGGCTTTTTCAGCTTGCCATGTGGTTTATAATATATTAGAGCTTAAGCTGAATGACTCCACTCTGCTTGCTTCTGGGACATGTGTCTCTGCTAGCCTGCTGGGAGTTTGCTTAGGGGTCTTTGCATGCAGCCACCTGTGGGGTTCAGTCAGGCCCTGAGCAGACAACCCTAGATGATTGGGTAGGGCCTTGGAATGGAAAAAGGCCTCTAAGAGGGGGTGCAAGAAGAGCACGAAGTTGCCTGTGCCTCCAGCTGGAGGCACAGCTCCCCTTAATGACATTTCTAAGGGGAAGAAGTAGACATTGAAGCTCTCAGTATAGCTGGCTACTAGTATCCTAACTCACTGACAAGCATCTGATCCTGTCAGTGCTGTTGCTATGATTTGAGAACTGCCTGCATCCTGATCTTCCCCCCGTCAGTGATGTAACAGACAAGCATAGGCATTTCGTGCTACTACATGAAATTTAACCAGAGATCACAAACCCTAAAATGCCTTTACCTGCCACTCCCATAATTTCTGCCTAGTATCACCACTGAGTGCCAGAGCTGCATTACTCTATCCTGACATAGTTTGTTTTTCTTTTCAAGGTAACCTTTGTTCTGAACTTTCTTGTTTTGTAATACTTGAATTGAGGATTAATTTCAAGATCTCTGTAGTGTACTTTGTCCTAAATTACTGCTAGGTGCACTTACCTGCATTGTAATTTAGGGTTTTGAAATTATAATGCCCTATAGTGGTGTGGTTCTATGTGATCCTTTGTTCACAGATGCATGGCAGAACTCGCCTCCTACACACTATGGCAAAGAACAAAATGAAACACCCAAGCTCTATGCTTATAGTGTGTTTAGGTTAATTCCAAAACAATTGCTGTTCCTTTATCATGCATAAGCATTTATAGAAACAATAGAGATGAGATCAATGTAAATTTGAGTAATAGAAGGAGGAGGGTTTGCAGCCAGAGCAGCCAGATTTATCTTTGAAGTTGGTCAAGCCTTGCAGTTGGGTCTGCTCTGAGTGCGGGGTCAGACCAGACAAGGTCCCTTCCAACTAAAATTTTCCTGTGATTCTATGATTCCAAGAGATTCCAAAAGATTGTAGCACTCAGTCAGAAAAGGAGATAAGGGAGTGAGGAAAGAAGAATGGGAAATGGAGGAAATTAAATAAAAGGTTAACCTCTTTAAGACAATACGGAGGCTTGATTTATTTCAAATTGCACCTACCAAATAGATGGCTGTACTTCAGGCAAAATTAATGGAACCAAGTGCCACAGTTTTCATTCCCATGAAATACCAGGGAATATGAAGGCATTTAGCTAACAGAAATAGTTAAGTTAAATGCAGTTGACATAATATCAGGGAAACCAGGATTTGATAGAACAAACTCACAATACAAAATAATATTTTATGCCATAATAGTTTTGGCAAAAACCTGCCCTGCATTAAGCAGGAGGAAAAAAAGAAAAAAAAGATTTAAATTCCAACTGCGCCCCAAATGTCAGATCCAGAGTATAGCCAAAGACCAGAGATCCTGACCCACTGTTGAATAAGAACAGCTATTAAAATGTCTCACAGAAGAAAAATACTCAGTTTGATTTCTTCTACTCTTAAGCCTCAAAGTTCACCAAATCAATATGAATAAGGTTTGCAAAGACGTTTGACTTTTAGGCATCTGACTGCTTCAGCTCCTGATTGGAAACCCTGGTTCTCTAAGCAATGCATTCAAGTCTAATCCCGCTAGTTGGTCCTGCCAAGAACAGAGATAAATGTAATTTACACCCCAAATGACAAAAAGCTGCTTCTCTCCTTAGGAGAGTGGGATCAGTTTTCCCCCTTAGGAGGATCCTAGTTAAGAGGAGGCATGTATTTTCTAATCCATATCCCTGTTCTGAAGAATTTATTACATAAAGTGAAGCAGTGCAAGTAAGAGATTCTGGAAGATTGACACCTAGGGTGCACGGCAGCCTGCTGTGAAGGTCACTCTCATGGACCATGGGAGAAAGAATTAACACTAACATTACTAATCAAGCAGAGTGAGGACTGAAATCAGGTCTGTCAACACCAATGTGGGTGCCTTAATCACCAGATTACTCGATCTTTAAACTACTCCAAAATGAGATCAAAGCTCAGAATTATTTCTGAGTCCTTATACTGAAGTAAGGACTATTGCATTTAGACTGATATTCTTAGGTTGGGTGTCTTGTGTCTCTGCCTAGATTGAAGTATATATCCACCTATTTAGCACTTAAACAGTAAGCCTGACATTCAGGCTGCAGTAGACTGCCTCTACGTATTCTTCCTGGGCAAACAAGGCATTTTCTCTAACTCCAACAAACGTAGAGTTTGCTGGATTTGTTGTGCATTTGCAAACCATTGCTACAGTACATGCACATTAGATCTGAATCTTCTAGGAGGTGCCGTCACTACTGTGTGATTGTTGCAGTGTTTGGAAATTCTGAACATCCTGCTGTCTGCTTAGGACTGAATGGTGGGACAACCAGAAGCCCCTGACAAATGTCTGATATCCTTAAATTCTGCCCAGTCAAAATATCTGTAGAATCTTCTGCAGAAAAAGGCTGTATCCTCAGGAACCTGAAGACCTGATAACTCTGCTTTAAGAGTCAAGTCCTGTTGGAGATTGCAGCAATATTGTAGCAATACTACAGCTGCAATTAGAACTTAAAGCATAGACTTTAAATTCAAGTGTCTTAAAAAGAAGTAATATCCTAGCAGCAAGTGTTACAACAGTGCATTTGGTGGAGTTTAAGTTTATTGTGTTGCCAAGAATATAATCTTACAATCTAATATGTCTAATGTTAAGGTGAAGATTAAGCAGGTCTCTAGTATGTGACTCAACTGACAGTAACTTATCTGCAAAAAAGAACATTTTTCACTGTTAGAATTCATGTAGTTCATTGCTTGAGAAATTAATCTTAACAGGGGTGTCTCAGCATCAGTGATATCTTGCAGGTGTGCATCATAAATTCAGATTGCGTTGCTCAATGGCTGCAAATCTGCTCAGTGGACATTACTGAAGATAATGACTGCCAAACTGAGCCAATACTGTCTTTTCTCAATGTTACCCTAAGTATGGTCAGTAGCAGACACTGAAGGAAACCGAGTGTAAGGAACAAAGGCAGGGGGTTGCTCTCCTTGGTATTCAATGTCTATTTTCCAGTGCTACTTAACATGTCATAAATAAATGATCAGGAAGCTGCATATGGCATTGTGGTGATGGCTTTGAATCAGTGTCAAATATTCCATTAGAATCACAGTAGCACCTTAAATGATACATGGTCCCTGGTCTGTACAATTGATAGCATAAAGTAAAATTCAGATAAAAGAATATGTCACAGATGAGTTAATTGCAAAACCTAATCTTACACCCAGTGTTCATGGGTCCTCACTATCTTTTTTTACTATTGCTGACTTGTGACAGTTTCTGAATGTGATCTCTCCTACTGCTACTCCTATTTTTCTAATTTTTAATTTCTAATCACATTCCAGGTCATATCACTCAATGACTCACATAAGATTCTACAGTCAGTCTTAGGCAGGTGGAAATAAAGTAAAAAATCTCAGAATGGGTACTTGGACCGTGCCTAAGAGCCAGAAAATGAGCACATATCAGATTGATCCTTTCTTCTTTGTGTTGCTATACCTGCCGCAGTATCATTTAGAGGTAGTTTCCAGGCTCTGGCCAGAGATACTGGCAGAGTAACCATTTCATAAGGGCAATAGGAATCACTACAAAATAACATTTGCTTCATCGTGGTGTAGTTTCCTAAGGTAGGATTTGCGTTTTAATGTGTGTTACAACCTGGTATCTTCAGCAGGTATCGTGTTCTCATTCATCTGTTGAAGCTGTATTTGCCATGAGTCTGAGGCTGTTCTTATGGGCTATTTGTGTTATGCCAGCCTGAAAACTTTGAAGAAGAATAACAACACTTTGCTTAGTAGCATAACTGCATCACATGAGTGCTGGCAGGGTAGCTGTGAGATAAGGCATGTATTTTTCCTCATCCCATTCAAGGATTCACACTCAAAATAAAGGAAAATTTCCATGATTCTTCATTTCCATGCCTGGTGACTTTTTTCCAAACACCTTTCTCCACCTCCACTGTCTGAAAAGTCAATGGCATATCACAAATCCATTCAAGATTCAAGTGTCATGTCAACAACTCTATTTGCTGTTGATGGCCAATCTTCAGCTCTTCCTCATCCATCTACACATCTTCATGTTTGAAATCCTTTTACCTGCCCTACTTTCTGTTGCCATTCCCCCCTTGCTGATGCCTTTCTTTCTTTTATTACTTTTCTTGTTTTGCTCTTTATCTACTTGCTTCTGCGATGTCAACAGCTATCTTTCCAAGTTCAGAGAAAATTCAGAGAGGTGCAACCAGGAGCCTTAAGAAAATGACACTTCTTGTGAATCTGCCAAGAGAAAGCCCCATGTTTCTGGGGTAGCAGGTTGGCAGTATCAGAGAGTTGCTAACCTCACAACATCTGCTGGGTTTGAGAGGACTGTTGTCTTAATACATTTGAATGAACAAAGGCAGTGTTCTTGAAGACTAAGAATGTTAACTACACTTTGGGACCACACAACAGGTGCAGCAATGACAGAGAGCTTGAAGGCACCCTCATGTGGGAACACCCTACCAGCCGGCAGCTCCTCTGGGCTTCTGCACCCTCAGTCCCATGGTCACCTCACAGGGAAATGTGGAAGAGTGTATACCTTCCTGCATTGTTCTGAGTATCCAATTCCTAATCTCACAGAAAACTCTGCAAGGGATATGTTTTTAACTTTCTTCCCACCACAGCCAGCAGCAGCAGCTTCTTGTACCAGCACACTTTTTGAACATGTGAAGCATGGGGCTTCTGGTGGAATAACAGCAACTAGCTCAGAGTTGTTCACAAGACCATACTTCTCTGTGCTATCCCAGCAGCACAGAGTTTGCACAGGCAGTAGCACTGTACGCGTGACAATATACCTTGTCTGCACTCAAAGGCCTCACCCAGTAACTATCCTTGGGGTCAACTGAACAAGAAGGAGCTTTTTGACCCACTCTTCATTCATTGCAGGCTACAAGAAATAAGGGATCCGAATTCTCTATTCTCTTTCTCCTCCTTTGTAGATGCCCCTTACCATTCTGTATTGCCCCACTACAGGCATCCATAGGAGACTTCACAGGAGACACAGTCTCTTAGGTCACCATACTAGCAATGGCATCGAGGTAACTTACCACTACTAGGCGGATCATCATGCTGAGAACTTCACTTCACCCATCACTCTCATCAGATAGTCAAGGCAGAAACAGGTCTGTCCCAGTCCTTCCAAGACTGAAACCTGTTCTTGAGAACCTGGGCACTGTGGGGACGGAGACCACAGGCAACAGAATAGTGCCCTGTATTTGACAGGCTTGCTCTTGTCACCTCTGCATACTCCTTTGATGAAGAGGGGCCTCATCACTGATCGCTTCAGTCTTCTGATCTGCTCCTGTTGTGCCAAGTTGGAATGAATGTAATGCAACATTATCAAACAAAGAATAAAAGATCCAATAAACACCAACAAACTACAAACTTTTAAAACAGCAATTATATGACTGAGGAAGAGATACTATTTTATTCCACAGCTGAAAGCATGAAATGGCTTATTTTGCACAGAGTAAACAAGAACTTTTATGGTTTATATAAATATACAGATAGAGAAATGACTGTTCTTGTTTATGTGAGCTAGATGTTGATTGTGTGTAGTAAGTCCTTGAGGACAAATTATGAAGCTTATGCAAGAAAAGGGTAACTAAAACAGAAATAGAAGGGAGAACTGAACATGAATTCAAAGGTATGAAATGGGTTGTGTAATTTTTTAAAAAATAAATAAGATAAAGAGGAAAAGTGAAGCATGAAATGAGCTGACACAAAAGGAAATGGCTACAAGTAATGTTGACATGTGGATACATGCTAATGAAATTCACTGATAAAATGAAGAAACATTATCAACACAAATAATTAATGATTACCAATTAGAATTAATATTAAAAGACTCCATGGCCTAGAATAATAGAAATGAGAAGAAATTTCATTTATATAGAAACATGTAGGTTTGTGCTTGGGAAAAAATAATGACACTATGCACTAGAACCTCAACAGTTTGACGTGACAGAAGAGGAAACCAAATTTTTATGAACGCTGACAGAGGTATTATGAGAAAACCAAATATAAGCCTAAGATGCCATCAAGAGATCTGTATTCAGCAGAGGTATGAAAATATTTTTGCTGTGTAAGATCTCAGTGAAACTTCACCTGGAATATTGTTTAAAATGATGAATTGAATCTGAAATAGATGAAAAAATGGGCTCCTGGAATGATGAAGAAATAGGTATTGTCTACACAAGAGAAAGCTTATAGAACATGGCTATTCTAGCCCAATAAAACAAAAGCTGAAATGGAATAAGATTGCTGTCTACAAATGTATCACCGTGGGGATGGATTATTGGATAAAAAGGCAAGTGCTGGCAGAGAAACAGAGGTGGATATTGGTAAATGCATTTAGACTGCAAATTAAAGGACAATTAAAAGAAGGTTAGATAAGAAAAGTACAACTGTGTTAAAACCAGAACACAATCATTTTACAAATGGACTTCTGTGACCCAATGCCTGTGATAGCTGGGCACCAGAACCATGAGCCCATTAGGCTCCCTTTAATCCTATGTCTTACAACTTTTTTTCAGCCAGTCTGCTGTTCCTAATTGAGCAACAACTTTCACACCTTTAATATATGGTTGCTTTCAACAAGTCTATCCTGTAAAACATTTGTTCTTTACTGATCTGTTTTATTTTAGCCATATGATCCGGATAGCCACATTTCTTAAATGGTGTGATGACCTAAGCCTCACACAATCAAGTTATAACTAGGCCTCCGTCCTTCCTCTTAGAGGATGTTTGCCCTACAGCACTCGTCACAGAAATCAGCATTCCTAGCAACTGTTCCTACCACCCACAGGTTTATTGGTATACTCAATGCGCTAAAATGCAATTAAATGTATTGCTATGCCCAAATACAATTACATCAGAAAATTTCAATAACAAAGAATAGAGAAAATATCAAAACAAATATCATTAATATTGAGCTGTCAGGACTCAGCATGGTAGCCAGCACAGTTAAGAGGTGTTTTAATCAGTTTTTTTCAAAATAAGGGGTATGAAATTAAGTTTCATACTTCGGATCTCATGACAGGTATTTCTGCTGCTTTTAAGTGTTGCAGCAAGAATGCAAAAGGAGAAATTATGTTTGGTTGTAGTCATGCAGCAAAAGATCAGAATCAGCTGATGGGAACCTTATAAAGTTCAACAAAGGGAAATGCAAAGCCCTGTACTTTGGGAGAAATAACCCAATGCACCAGTACAGACTGGGGACCAACCAGGTGGAAAGCAGCTTTGCGGAAAAGGTGCTGGGGATGTGGGTGGACAGCACCTTGATCATGAGCCAGCAATGTGCCCTTATGGGAAAGGCCAATAGCTTCCTGGACTGCCTCAGGAAGGTCAAGGTCAAGGACTGCCAGCAGGTCAAGAGTGTTGATCCTTCCCCTCTACTCAGCGCTGGTGAGATTTCTGGGGTCCCAGTACAAGAGAGACCAGGACATACTGGAGTGAGTCCAGTGAAGGGCCATGAAGGTGATAAAGTGACTGGAGCATCTGTCATGCAAGGACAGGCTGAGAGAGCTGGGACTGTTCAGCCTGAAGAAGGCTCAGGGGGATCTTATCTGTGTGTGTAAGTACCAGGTCGGGGGAGCAAAGGAGACGGAGCCAGACTCTTCTCAGTGGAGTCCAGTGATATGACAAGAGGCTACAAACAGAAATACAGGAAATTCCATTTAAACAAAAGAAAAAAACTTTTTTTTTTCATTGTGAAGGTGGTCAAACACTGGCACAGGTTGCCCAGAGAGGGTGTAAAATCTGTCCTTGGATACTCAAACCCCAACTGGACATGGCCTGCATGAACCTGCTCTAGGTGGCCCTGCTTTGAGCAGGGGAGGTGGACTAGACAATCTCCAGAGATCCCTTCCATTCTGTGGTTTGTTGATTCAGTAATCTTTACTGAATATACATTGTAATCCTAGCAGTTGCTACCGAAAACCAAAGAATTAGCACATTTGCACGGAAGACATACAGAAGGTAGCAGAATGCATTCGGCTGCAAACAATATATTTGTTACCCATCCAGGGTGTACACCGATAACTAATATGTGTTAAATATATTCAGGATTAAATTTAAACAACACCCAGAACACTAAGTAAGTACACTCAATCAGTTAATTCATTAGTAAAACACAAAAGCAGCACTTGACCAAAAACTGTATTACTGCTTTGGAGAGTAAAATTGTAAGTTCCATCTCATGAGGTGTTTGCTCTGTTTTGAATCTAAAGGTATCTTTAAATATTTTAACTAATTTTAATACACAGCTGAAAGTAAGTTCCTGGACTTTTCCTAAACTGGTTTAACTACTTTTGATCAGACTGTTATCTTTGAACCATAGCACCTCAAATTAGGAAACAGTTTTATTAGTTACTGCTCATACAAAGCCCCTGTTTTGAGCTCCTGTAGAACTGTATCTTCCATATTGCATCACATACAGAAGTAAGTTTGCAAATTCCAGCCTATATTACTGTGACTGGAATGCATTGTAGCTCAAGGATAAGAGGTGTTAATGCTCATAACATCGTAAGCGTACCCTTCTATAGGTATGGCTTTTAATTCCCATCAGCCTGAGCACAAATGAAATATTATGAGTGTAAATTTGCTGAACATAAATTGTCTGTGTGCATACTTCTGGCAGCACAGAAAGTAATTTTTTTGTTGACTAATATTTTCATTAAATGGGTTGCATTTACCAAGAAATAGAAGTCAGCATCCATATAGCCCTCACAGGTAGCTACCTTGTGGTAAACACATGCTTTGGTTTATGCAAAAATCCCCACTCTTCATAGTATGTTCACAGCCTACTGAAATAAAGACACATGACTCTTGTTTGCATAAAGCCAGTTCTGTTTCTGTGGTATATAGTGACGAAGTTACACATAGAGAAACAAAGTTTCTATATGAAAACTACATTCTGGTAGCATGGCTGTCATTTCTAGCCATCCTTCCTGGTTTTGGTCTGGTACTTGTCCTCTCTCACTTCTGCCAGTGAGGCCTTTTTCAGTTTCCAAAGCAGGGAGACTGGGGAACCTCGTCCAGGCAGTGGATGCAAAATTGAAGATTTTTATGAGTTGGTCGGTAAAAGGTACAAAGTTTGTACAACTATTGGCCTTGCTTAAAATTGGAGAGACGCAATGAAGTAATCCCTGAAGATTCTTGTGAATGAAATAACTTGCTAGTATTGCTTAGAAACATGGACCGATTTAAAGACATGAACTTGATCTCTTTTTTTGGGGGGTGTGTGTGTGTGGTTTTTTTTCTGATTGTGAGTATGCAGGCTTTTGTTTCATGCTCTCACAGATAACAAACCAAGATCTGGCCTTGCAGGCACTTGTAGTTATTTACCTAGAGGTTTCTAGAACCTTGTGTTGCACTTCCTCTTTGTGTTGGGTAATCGAGTTTCAAACACTTTTTTTTTTAAATATTGGCTAATGCAAGTCTATGTAGTTGTTTTTTTTATATACATAAGTTATTCAGTGTTCCTGGACTAGAGCACAGTTTTTCCTTTGATGAAAAAGTCACATTGCTACCTTGAATACCCAGTTTGGTAGGTTCTTTGAGGAGCAATCATATGTTACTACATTAAAATGCAAATGCATCGTGATACTATGTCACTAATATGCTTTCCTGCTGATAAATAATTTAGGAGGGATAATTGTGACTTTGAAAGAGTAATCTGGAAAAAAAAATATTATGTCTCTCAGTATCCCCACAATTTCTGAGGCTTTTGAGATCCTGAAGAAGTTTTACAGCATTATGAACTCATGCTGAATCACTGCGATACTCCACTTTATCAAGACATTTTGTCCTAGTGCAGTATAAGACTGATTCAGATGGATAATAGTACATTGCAACATGTTGATTTTCTGAGATCACTGAACAGAACTGTATACTGCAATGATGATCAACACAATCTGACAACAGTGTGCTCTGAATGTTCTGTATTTATTTTATGTTTTGATGGCATCTGAAATCATTTTGTGATACTATGCTCTGTTGTGTTGCCATTAAGTCAGCTTGTGGTAATGCACATTATCTGATATATGATGACGGCATGGTGGTCTTGTCGTCAGAGGTCTGAAGGTCATAGAACCCACAAAAATGAAGAAAATCTGTGACTGTCATGCCTCAGTTAGAGGCCACACTGGTTAGGTATCTCCAGCCTACAGAATACATGCTTGGTAACTTTCACATGTATCCTTCTGGTTTTTCCCTATTCTACCAAGAAATTGGGTTTAAAATTCTGATACCAAAATTGCTTAATTATTATTATAACCAACAATTGATATTGAGTGCATCAGTTAATGCACTGTCACTGCATTATAACTTATCATTAATGAGCTATGACAATCATTGGGTGATATGGTATTTATTATAGACAAGGTTTGAAGCCCCACCACTTTTTAGCTGTTTTCAAAAATGAGACCGGACAAAATACACTGCGGTGCCCACATTGAAATATTACCGCTGTCTTCCCCATCACTTCCGTTTGGTGTCACAGGCACATTTTACAGAGCGACTTCTGAAAAACGTGCCCAAATTTAACTTCTGTAATAATATGAGAAACTTTAATTTGCATACGCCCAATAGCAGTCTTTTAAAAATATTTTTTCTGAAGATTTCATGTGCACTGAACACATGCATCTGCATCTGCATTTCTCTGCTGCAATGGACTCTTTCATACCAGGGAATCTGAAACGGAAGAGCTTCATCCCTATAGTCAGTAAGGCTGCCTACCAGGATTTCAGTAGAACAAAAAAGGAAATGCTGGTGCCGTAATAGTGTACAACAACATCATAAAACCTTTCAGCAGGAACGCAGGAGATTTGGACTCAAATCTTTGCGCTGCCTGAGTCGGTTTTCCTATATGGCAGATGATTAGATAATGCTTCAGCTTCAATGAGCAGATATTCTCCGAGGAATAGCATCTTTGAAAAACTGCCTGCTAACAGTTATGAGAAAGAGTTTAGAGTTATGTGATTCTAAGTATTCTGTCAGGAAGTACTTAGGTAATAGGTTTAACCAGTATGGAGTAGATAAATCATGAGAGTACACATCTAACGATAAGGATAAACTCTGTATGGAATCGCTTGAATTATGTGAGCACAGCTCCCATTCTCACGGCCTGGATCAGGCAGGAGCCTTTCTGAAAAAGTAACATGCAGTTGCATCAGCAAAGGCTGTGCTGACAACAATTCTCATATAATACTTTATAGGCACTGTAATCTGAAATAATATGGGTTGTGCAAGCTTACAGAGGGTGTTTCCTAACTTTTGAATGGTTTTTTGTTTTTTTAATCTGATGCATGTCCATCTGTGCAATATTTAGTTGTGAAACAAACAACATACAGTGACAAGGCATGGCAAAATGGCATGTTGCTTTGTAAGCCTGGCAGTATTTGGTAACAAACGGTGAGGTAAGCGGAGTGCAATGATTTTTGTAGCACAGATACAATGCGTATTAATAACTTGCTGATAATATTGACATAGTGTATATAATGCTGCACGGGGTCCTCAGGCTTTTGGCTTGCAGGTGCAAGCTGCTAAAAATTTCTGTGTTGAGGCGGTGGAAATGCCAGCTCAGTGGGAATGGTCCATTTCTGCCCCAGGCCTCGGAGAACTCCCCTGGTTCGCTTTTACGAAGGCCGCGGTTGCTTTCTAAACCCGCGGTTGCTTTGGCATCTTCTGGCCGACTTCAGCCGAAATGGACTCAGCATCTCACCAGCCAAAGTTTTAGAAATCGCTGTGGCAAGTGATGGGTTGTTGGGTACCCGCCTCGGGCGTCAGACCCGCGGAGCGGTCACACGTACACGCACCCGACAGCGTGAGGGGCCCGTGCTTTGCTCGTCACGGGTGGCGCGGAGCGCGGCAGAGCCTCCAGCCGGCAGGGCGGGCTCCTCCGGCGGTGGCCTGCGAAGGAGCAGCTCCTCCGGGCGGGCCGGAGCTGGCGCGGCACGGGGCCCGGGGACAGCGGGGCGCAGGGCGCCGCGGGGACGCTTTGCCGCCGACCGCGCCGCCCCGCCGCGGCGAGGCCGCCCCTGCCGTGCCAGGGCCGCGAGCAGGCGCCATGGCGGCGGCAGCCGCTGGCGGGGCGCGCGCGGGCGTGCTCCCACGCGCCGCCGAGGGAGCGAGGGGGGCGCGCGCCGGCCCGCCCCTCCCCGCTCCCGGGCCCCCCGCACGCGCCCGACCGCCCCACCCGCCGAGCCGCGGCACTGGGCGGGGCTCCTGGAAGCCGCCAACCCCCGGCGTCCTCGTCCCTCCGAGCGGCGGAGCCAGGAGCCAATAGGCGCGCGGGTACCGTGTGCGCAAGGGCCAACGGGAGCGGCTCTTTTAGGACCGCTGTCCAAGCCCCTCAGAGCGAGGGGACGGCGCGGGGAGCGGGGCAGCCAGGCTCGGCGGGGGACGCCGCCCGGAGCAGGTAGCGGCCGCCCGAGCTGCGGGGGGAGCCGGCGCGGCTGGGGGGCGGAGGTCCGGCCCGGGGGGGGGGGAGCCGGCCGCGTTGTGCGTTTCCGGGAGGCTGCTGGGGGGCGGCGGGTGAGGGGGGGGCGGAGGCCGGTCGGGGGCGGGCAGGCCGGGGGCGCGTTGCAGGCGGAGGAGCCCGGTTGGCGGGCTTGATGCTCAGGAAAGGGGGGAACCGCAGGCGCTTCTCCGGGCGGCTGTCTCGGCACCGCCGGGCTGCGCTCTCGCGTGGGCAAGGCCGAAAGCCCCGGAGCCCGCGGCGGCCCGCTCCACCTGCCGCCGGGCCCGGCCGGGGGGCCCCCCCCGCCCCCGCTCTGGGCCCGCCCGCGCGGGTGGCCGGGAGCCGCGGCTCGGCGGCTCTTCCTGCGAAGCAGCTCCGGCTTCCCGCAGCTCCGGCCGTACTGCCACAACAGTTCCCCTTTCTCGGAGCCCGTGTAGTTACGGCTGGTGCAAAGAACAGGCTTACAGGAAAAGGCCGCAAGCGTCTCTCCCGCTTAGAAGAACCGAAACGGTCCGTTTGTCCAAACAGGAGTCCCGGTTGAGCGGGTCCCTGCATCGGGATGTAGGAGACAGAGAGCTGCGGTAGCTCGCAGTGCGGGCAGCAGCCCCTGCCTCTGGGTAGAGCCTTGGAGTCCTTGTGGAGCAGGAGCCGCGTGTATCTACAGAACGACTTTCTTGAGTGAAGTTTAAAGTGTGGCTAATTGCAGAGATATACTGATTGGCAGCAAACTTGTAATTGAAGCCGGCTTGAATCCCATGGAAATAGAAACCTTTAATTTCATTTAACCTACTTCACAGTTTTAACTACTGAAAGCTTTTGATGTTTTAGCAACTGTTTCACTAATAATTAAACCAGAAGTGGAGCATGTAGGAGTCTTAGTACCTGTGATACCCATCTGTCCTGTAGCAGTCTAGAATGTCTCAACCGCCAACTTTCCCAATTTGTGTTATCATGTCTGTGCTTCGTACCTGAGACACTATTATTTCAGCAATTTGTAGATTATATCAGGTATATATTTCTAGAATCTCTACTCATCAGCTTTTCTACCCTCCCCTCCAATATAGATGGTTTAAAAATCATCCCTTTCCCCACCTAAAACCTCCCACAACTGGATATGAAAGATTGACTTTGCAGGTTGGTTGTGGTTTGGGTTTTTTTTTTCCCCTCTTGGCTACTGCAGAACCTACAGATCTACATTTGCATATTGCTTTGTAACTTTCTACTGCGAGTACTTAGTCTGTATTTATTTACCTTATGCTGGACTGCAGGTCTAATGAAGCTTTACTAGAGACAATTTTAACCGTAAAAGCACAGTGGAGCAATTGTTTTCCGTTAAGTGTAACTCTAATGTAGAGTTATGTTTTGAACATGACAAATACTTTTCATTGTTATGGTTACAAAAAAAACCTAAACTGCCAACATCTTAATCATCCAGAGCAGCTGATACTTGTCAATAAAAAGTCAGAATTGGAGCAAAACTGTAAGTTTTTAAATAGCAAAGGATTTATCCTCATTTGGTAGTGTTTCTCAGACTTTGAAAATGTACAGGATATCTACTAGCCAGATGTGAGCGCATTGCTAAGTGTTGGTTTTGTAGTGCAACTGCTGACAGTATGCCATAGAATCATTTAGGTTGGAAAAGACCTTTAAGATCATCCAGTCCAACCGTTAACCTAACACTGCCAAGTCTACCACTAAACCATGTCCCTAAACACCACACCTACATGTCTTAAATGCCTCCAGGGATGGTGACTCAACCACTTCCCTGGCAGCCTGTTCCAATGCTTGACAACCCTTTCAGTGAAGAAATTTTTCCTAATACCCAACCTAAACCTCCCCTGGTGTGACTTGAGGCCATTTCCTCTTGTCCTATTGCTTGTTACTTGGGAGAAGAGACCAACACCTACCTCACTACTGCCTCCTTTCAGGCAGTTGTAGAGGAAAGATGGTGCTTTAGAGCAGACACAGCAGTGTAGAGGTCTCCCCCTCAGCCTCCTCTTCTCCAGGCTAAACAACCCCAGCTCCCTCAGCCGCTCCCCATCAGACTTGTGCTCCAGACTCTTCACCAGCTCTGTTGCCCTTCTCTGGACACATTCCAGCACCTCAATGTCTTTCTTGTAGTGAGGGGCCCAAAACTGAACACAGGATTCGAGGTGTGGCCTCACCAGTTCTGAGTACAGGGGCATGATCACTTCCCTACTCCTGCTGGCCACACTATTCCTGATACAAGCCAGGATGCTGTTGGCCTTCTTGGCCACCTGGGCACGCTGCTGGCTCATATTCAGCCAGCTGTCGACCAACACTCCCAGGTCCTTTTCTGCTGGGCAGCTTTCTAGCTACACTTCCCCAAGCCTGTAGCGTTGCATGGGGTTGCTGTGACCGAAGTGCAGGACCCAGCATTGAGCCTAGTTGAATGTGTCACAATTGGCCTCGGCCCATCGATCCAGCCTGTCCAGGTCCCTCTGTAGAGCCTTCCTACCCTCAAATAGATTAACATTCCCACCCAACTTGGTGTTGTCTGCAAACTCACTGAGCATGCATTCAATCCCCTCTTCCAGATCATTGATAAAGATGTTAAACAGAACTGGCCCCAATACTGAGCCCTGGGGAACACCACTTGTGACCGGCCGCCAACTGGATTTAACTCCATTCACCACAACTCTTTGGGGCTGGCCATCCAGCCAGTATTTTACCTGGTGAAGCATATGCCTGTCCAAGCCATGAGCAGCCAGTTTCTCAGGGAGAATGCTGTGGGAAACTGTGTCAAAGGCTTTACTAAAGCCTAGGTAGACACCACCCAGAGCTCTTCCCTCATCCGCTAAGCCAATCACCTTGTCATAGGAAGAGATTGGGTTGGTCAAGCAGGACCTGCCTTTCATAAACCCATGCTGACTGGGCCTGATCACCTGTTTGTCCTGTACGTGCTGTGTGATTGCACTCAAGATGATCTGCTCCATAACCTGCTTCCCCAGCACTGAGGTCAGATGGACGGGCCTGTAGTTCCTTGGATCTTCCTTCCAGCCCTTCTTGTGGATGGGGGTTACATTTCCTAACCTCCAGTCAACTGGGACCTCCTTGGTTACAGCAGTAGCCAGATTAAGTTCTAGTTGGGCTCTGCCTCTTCTAATCTCCCTGCATAACCTCACAACATCCTTCTAGTCCTCCTGAGTTGCCTGATTCTTCTTCCAAAGCTCATAAACTTACTTTCCCCGTGCCCGCCCCCCGAGTTCCAGCCAGAGGTCTCTGTTCAGCCAGGCCAGTCTTCCCTGCTGGCTCATCTTTTGGCACATAGGAATGGCCTGCTCCTGTGCCTTTAAAATTTCCTTCTTGAAGAATGTCCAGCCTTTCTGGATTCCTTTGCTCTTCAGGACTGCTTCCCAAGGGACTCTGTCAGCCAGGCTCCTAAAGCCTGCCCTCCAGAAGTCTAAGGTGGCAGTTCTGCTGACCCCCCTCCTTACTTCTCCAAGAACTGAGAATTCTATCACTTTGTGATCGCTGTGCCTAAGACAGCCTCCAGCCATCACAACGCCCACCAGTCTCTCTCTGTTCACAAACAACAGGTCCAGTGGGGCATCTTCCCTAGTTGGCTCACTCACATGCTGTGTGAGTAAGTTATCTTCCACATGCTGCAGGAACCTCCTAGACCATTTCTTCTCTTCTGTATTGTATTTCCAGCAGACATCTGGTAAGTTGAAGTCCCCCACGAGAACAAGGCCTAGTGATTGTGAGACTTCTCCCAGCTCCTTATAGAGTATTTAATCTGCATCTTCATCCTGGTTGGGTGGTCTTTAACAGACACCCACCATGATATCTGCCTTGTTGGCCTTCCCCGGGATTCTTACTCACAAACATTTGCATCGTCACCATCGTTGAGCTCTAGATGATCAAAACATTCCCTAACATACAGGGCTACCCCACCACTTCTCCTTCCTTGCCTATTCCTTCTGAAGAGTTTATAGCCATCCATTGCGGCACTCCAGTTGTGCCAGTCATCCCACCATGTTTCTTTGATGGCAGCTACGTCATAGTTTCTTGTTGCACAGTGGCTTCCAGCTCCTCCCGTTTGTTGCCCATGCTGCGTGCGTTGGTGTAGATGCACTTCAGTTGGGCTATTGATCCCACCACCTTTTTGGGGGTAGAAACCATAATTCCTATGTGACCATTCTCAGGCACTTCTGTGGTTTCTAACACATGATTCTGCTTAAGAGAGTCATCTTTGAAAGTTGGAGTAATAGCTGTCCTGAAATACTTGTGCTAACATTTCCCCTGCAAATGGAGAATCAGTCCATCCATAGAACATCTTAGCTCCTGAGACACCAAACTGAATCTCCTTCTGACTACTGTAAAGCAAAGGCTCCTTTGCTATCTCTCTGTTTCTGAGTTCTAGCTCTTGTAGGAACTCGGTTCCTTACAAGCACCATGCGTCCAGTGCTTGGAAGGAATATGTAACAAACTAAAATGGTTATATAGCAATTTGTAAAGTTTAAGCAAGTGCTGGAAAATATTCTAGATGTCATTGAAGACACAGCTGTGTCACTGCAGTGATTTCGGATTTGGTTAGCTTCTCCAGCCAGAAATTGTCCATGTGTGTTTTGTGTGTGTGTTCATTTTTTTTGTCACAAAATATTCAATGTTTGAGGAGGGTCTGTGTTAAGTACAGTATACCTGTTACTTGTCTGCAGAATGCAGAGCTGCTGGATAACTTAAAGCAAATAAACAAAAACTTCTGAAAAGGATCCAATGTCATCACAACTTGCACTTGGCTAGTTTTGTACTTTGTAGCTGGAGGACTTCCCTCATGTAATCCTTCAATGGCTGGACATGGTTGGTAACTTCACGTACATCCATAGTGCTTCTCCCAGTTGCTAATTGAGATATGAGCCTTGCAGTAATACAGTCCTCCAGCTATACTTCATTTAGCCTCAACACTTTTGAAGTTTGGGAGTTGCAAACCGTTGAAACAAGTACTGTCTCTCTAAATAGACTAGGTATTCCTATTTGCTTTTTTTCTTCTGAATGTCTCCAACCCAGGGTTTATAGTGAGGCCCTTCTTGTAAAACTGTTCTTCTTTGCCTTTGTTAAGCTTTTTCCAAACTTTCTCAAAGAATATGTGACTCCATCGATGTACCCTAATACTTTCTTCCTTTGGTGTGGTTGGAAAAGCTGCTTAGTAGATCTTGCTAAGCTGCCTTTGGGTGTTGGTAGCTATATATTCACTACATCATACCAACCTTTCCATGTCATTGTTCAGTTTGATGTTTTTAAATTTCTTGTGCAATAGGCATAACTGGTAGATCCAAATAACACATCCATTGGTGTAAACAGAACTTACAGTTGGAGCCCTTAGTATCTGCATGATCAGTATCAGCTACAGGAGTGAATACCTCTGTTCTGAGAAGAGAGAGGCTCCATGCATCCTGTTTTATTGGGGTTTACTTTTATTTGTCCTGTTTGTAGGACTGGTAGGCAATCTGTTAGTAGAACATGCTTTAACTAGGTGTTTAAGCTATTTTTAAAGATAAGGAAGTTGTAAAAATGGGCTTTTAATTTTTTGGTAGGGTTTTGTTCTATGTGTATTGGAAAAAAAGAAAGATAAACGTGTATGTGTGTGTTTTTTAAAGAAGGGGATGAGGCTTCATAGACAACTTGATAGAGCGGTTGTCGGATAGATGAGTTATTTTTAGGTTTCAGAAGAATTCTTGGGAATTTCTGCAGGAACATAATGGGAGAGGAGATATCTTTATTGATTTGCATTGGAAAGCCATCGAATTGCACCATGTTAAGATGTTATATTGTTTGACTGTGGTTTTGCATTAAGAACTTCAAAATGGCTCACCTAAACATTAAGGAATTAAATTCTTAGTTACAGTTATGGAGGACTTGACTGTAATTTTAGCGAAGAGTTCTAAAATCTTAACTCTTTTTACAGCTGTTCAACAATCAGCTCATCAGCTCTGAGTATGCTTATTAAGGGTGTCCTATACTACAAAGGCAATGGAAGTCAGGATTTGGTGAAACATGATCAAGGGCTTCTGAGGATTTTCTTGCAGAAGTACAGTTAGTGAATTAGTGCTAAACATTTGAATGTATTTGTCAAATAATGCATTACGTTGGTTTTTTTTCCCCCCTGTAAATCTCTTTTAAACTACCTGAAACTCCTCAGTTGAGAGGAGCTGAGAGGATCAGCAAGGTGGGTTTTTTTATTGTAAAAGTTATGGGAAAGTATGGAATGAGTCTGGAAGTGTTGATTCCTAGGATTTCAAATTCATTGTGTAATCTCTGCTGTAAAACGTGAGTCAAGCCTTCTAACTCCGTAATAATATGTACAATTTAAAGCAAGGGAGCAATAACAGTTGGGGTTTTTTTTTCTTGATTAAGTATTCTCATTGTTGTTGTTAATAAACTTAATCATGCATGCCAAGGCAATTCTAGTAAAAGACTAGCTCAGAAGGCTTATCTTGTCCTTCTGATGTTTTGAACAGAATGTAATTGCAGGTACAGTTTTTGGGTAGTTAATTTTTGTCCTGTCAGATCAATATAAGGAATGTGAATCTGGGTTTTAATTACCTACATTTGTCTCCTACCCGTGAAGCTAGACAAACTGATGAGCCACTTGAGTGTTGTTTGTTTCCCCTCCTGCCCCCTTCCTTCTACTTGGTTTTTGGCTTCCCAAATTTGTTGATGAACTGTAAGCCTCTCCCCACATCCCCTCCCAGCAAAAAGACAGTATTGCAGTAACAACTGGAGCAATAATCCTGCTGTTGCTGCTAAGGCTTTCCCTAGTGATAACCTGGACTGGATATTGGCATACTTGTATGAAAGCTAAATTGATGCCTTTGTCTTATCTTCTTAATGCAATGAATAAGAGTTGAGTGATCTTGTAGCTTCAGCATTTTATGTAGTAGTCAACTGTGGGTGTTACTCTGGTCATTATGTTGTAGGTAGGTTCTTCAGACAGGGTTTGTTCTCCTTTCAAGGTTAACTCGAGTCATGATTTATGCAACTACCTTGATAAACAGTGAGGCTTTATCTTGTAATCCTTTTGTAACCAAAAGCACAAGTGAGGTTTCTAATGCAGATTCTAATTAACTTAGATAAAATGATCTGGAACTACGATCCTGTTCAACAAATCTTGAATCTACCTGCCTTGGTTTTTTTCCTAAAAATTGTTTGAAAGCTCTCTGGATACAAGTGTTAAACATGTTTCCACATGAACTGGAGATGGAGTATAGTAAATGTTCTTATGTGGTATGTGCTTTACTGTAATAGCTTAATTTCTGGACTGATCTATGCCTTCTGTGCAACTTGGAGAAATTATGTTAATTATACCAAAGGAGATTTTTTTTTTTCCTTCAACATGCACTTAAAGACTAAGCTCAAACAGTAAACAGTTCAGAAAAACATTGATTTATAACTTAATTATAAAGGGATAGTAAAGGAGAAGAATTGGTTTTTAAAAGCAAGTCCACTTTATTTGTGGACATAAGGCTATATACTTCGTTATATAAACTTTGACCTATAGGAGTTACTTTAATGGTATTGTGTTTCAATAAAGAAATAATCTGAAGTAGGCAAATATCTTTGTAGTAGCTTAATCTCTTTGAACGTCTTCAAGATTGAAGAATATAACTACTTTGAAATGTCTATTGTTGTTGTTCAGAAATTCTCTAATATGCTGTCAGTCACAGGTTTACCATATTCCACATACAGCTTTGAGTCTTCTGGTGGCATTTATACTGCAGTTGGGATGACTTAGGTAGAATCTTTCAGATTGATTTGGTTTTGTTGCGTTTCACTTGTTTGTAGAGATCATCAATAAGGGCACGTTTGGTCTACATGAGAGAACTTACTATTACCCTGAATCCGCTGCGGTTACTTGTCTGGAAAGTGTGAGGTGAGACACTGTCTGGCATACTACCAGGCATGAGGCAAAGACTGGCTAGCCAATATTAAATTAGTGGACCGATTTTGATAGTTCTTTGAAACTCAGTTGTTCTAATTAGCTTCCAAACCTGACAATGTGTTTTCCAGCTCCTGGAGATGTGTTAAATTTTCTTGGCAGGCTTATCCTGCAAGGGACTGTGGCTTACAGCTAGTAAAGAAAATGACCTTGCGGAGAATGTTGATGAAGTCTAAAACACGGATAAGCTTGTCTTTCTACTAGCTGTGGGAAGAATCCCAAATCTTCCACAAGATGTGAAGTTTGGAGTGGGTATGCTTTAAGGTTAACTTACACTAAAAGCATTTTACAACAGGAAATACTCTGTTCCGTCACTTCAGTCTCTACTCATCTTCTAAAACAGTATCTTTCACAGATAAGGTTTCTCAATGGATATAACCTTGGACTGTGAAGACAAACAAACTCTAATCCTTTACTGATATGCTGTATAAGTATTGTCCAAATAGGGCAGATCATTGACCCTTGTGGTTGTTGAAGATGTGGACATTCTGCTGATAGCATTCATTGATTTACTTTAGTGGAAACAAAGCACCAAATAAAATGAGACATGATATCATGACACGTTCCAAGCTTGTCTTTCTGGCACTAACCTTGTTTAGGTGAGTTAAATATTACTTCCTTTGTTGCCTGAATCTCTCCAGTTCTTAGAATTTTTTTTTTTTTTTGGTTGCTGTAGTGTCCTTGCAATGTGGCAATTGAAGCTCTATATGAGGGACTTCTGTAATGATTTTTGTCTGGTGTGGATGCGTGTGTGTGTGTGTGTGGTGTTTAAAAAATATTTGATGGATTCAGATTTGATGTCTAGATGGACTTCATCTCCTGAATATACAGAAGTGAAATGTTTTTTCCACCTTACTTTCAGATCTTTTTTCTGTTGTACTACTGCTAGTACTAGGCTCAAGCTGTTGGAGGGAAAGGGGGAAATTAGTCTGCCAGGCTGTATTTTTGCAGAACTTTGTGGCTTGTTGCTGACACTTGAGAGGTTGGGAAATACATGTTTTCTATTTCCTGAAAGGGATAATCTCAGTGATTGAATTTGGAGGGAGCATATTGTTGACCTAATGTTTGTCAGTGATAAACTAGAAAACAGACCATTTAATCTCCAACCAGGGCATACATGCACACTCTTTCTAGTTGCTGGATTTAGCATTTAAACACTCAGTAGAACTGCAGCAGGCTTTCCTGGCACTTGGAAGGCAAATCTTTAAGCATCTTGATCTTTGGACAAATCTGAGAATTGATCTTTTTTCCTGTTAAAAACAGAATTGTTCTTCTTTTGGGAGTCAGAGACCTCTGTTTGAAGCAATGAGTTAAATACTGCTGCAGTAGCTCTGAAGGCAAACAGAGCTGCCGTTGTTTGTTCCATAATAGCACTTGCTCAGCCTTCGACACTAGAATTTTTTTACAAGATTGGGAATGTTGGCTAGGATCCTGGAGTTGGGGTGGTATGTTGCTTTTGTGTGGTGTGGTTTTTGTTTTTGTGTTTTGTTTTGTTGTTTGTTTTTTTTTTTACTGAACTGCTTAGGAGGTCTTGAGGTTTCAAAGGGCAGCACCCTTCAAACAAGCAGTATCTTCAAAGTGTCACCGTTGGTTTAGTCCTGAACCTGTGAATTCAGAAGTATCCTGGCATCAGTTTCTTTGTAGCAGCCTACTAGAAGCTTCCTCTGCCAAAGGCTGCTTATCCCTACAAGTCATTTGGTAATTTTGATCATCCCTGTGCTACAGCAAGAGTCCTTTAGAGGACTCTTATTAATCCTTTTAACTGTCAGGTTTCTCTTTCTTGACTGTTATTACTTACTAGCTCAAAGTATCTGCAATACAGGGATTCAGATACTCCAAAGTGTGCATTAGACAATTTTGTGTTTGATAGGAGTTACCTGTCTGCGTGTTTGAAGAGGTAGCTGCTAATGGGTCATTGGACAACTGGTGAAAATATGTATTGCTGGTTAATAGCTACAATTCAGCTATTGCAGACGTGCAAGAAGTGGCAGTCTAAAAACTAGATAAAACGATTGCTGACACTTAAATATCAACCTTAAAATGCTAAATTTGATTTTGCTATGTTGCAAGGTAGGTATCTTTTTCTGGACCTACTCCAGCCTTTTAGAGGCCAAACTAAATTTCCACTGGAAACTACATCTATTTCTTAACTTGTTTTTTTTTTAAATCACAGTTATGAGGTAGTTCAGTAATTTGCTACCATAAATAACTTTAAATGGTAACACAGGCAGTATATTATACCTGTGAGATCAGTCCCTTCTGAGTTTGAAATTAGGAGTTGCCAGCAATGCTATGCTAACTGGCATGTGGAGATGCATTCTCAGAGAAGGCAGGGAAAGGTAGGTGGAGAATGGCAACATTCTTTACCTTTCCTGGTGTTGAGATAACCTGTCTTTCTAGTAGGGCAAAACATAGGCTGCTGCTTTTGGACTTTCTTCGTTCACACCTAGATCAATACAAGGTTTTTACCCTTAATTCAAATTTGGTGCTTCTAGGCAGGTCCCTCACAATCCCAGTAAGCAAGCCGTTGCAGTAAAGATGTTGCTATATTGGGCTTAACAGGATGGCTCAAAGTTAGCCTGTGGCACAGTTTGAGTTCTAAAGGTCACAAGGGTCACGGTCCAAAGACCACATCAGTGTAAAAAATAACAGTATATTTGTCCTTAGAAAGTCTTCCAGTTTCTAGAATTAGACATAATCTCCAAGCAGTTGATTAAGGAGGGGAAAGAAATGATAATTCTCATAGTTAACTTCCTAACTGAAGCAACACCTACAACACTTTGTGCTGGTTTTGAGTAACAATCCCTTGTCCTTTATTTCATTAGGAGGCATATTTGTGGCTAACTTGAATCTTTGGTTTGTGTGAGAATTCTAAGCACTTATTTGGGGGAAAAAAATACTTGATTGATGAAAAGGTTGGAAACCTGTATAATCTGTGAAACTGTATGCTTTTTTTGTAATCAGTGTAGAACCAGCAGGTCTCATACCAAGAAACTGGCTTTATCTTCTCTCTGGCCTAGCAATGTTTGTAGGGGGGACAGGGGACTTGGCTGACACAGGCAAAATACCAGGGTCAGCAATTGGCAGATGCCTGGCTCCCTGTCTTCTGTCAACATATTTGAAGTATCTACTTGTGATTATATTTTAATGGTATGACCTTTAATTTACATGGAACAGCCACTTAGAGTGGTAAAGGACTATGCACATAGAGATAAAAATAGACTGAAGTTGAGCTGTTTTCCTAGACTGAGTGGGTGTCTAATTCCTTAAGACACTGTTAACAGGGGCAGTTTACAAGAAGATCTGGGATGACTATATTGACCCTGTGGGACTCCTTTGGAATGTGGTGAAAAAAGACATCTTTAAGTACTGGCTATAGGTAAAAAATAGCTGTAAGCATTTCTTTCAGGTATGAGGTTGAATGTTTGCATCAGTGCCATTTATTTATATATTCTGCAAACCTGAACTCCTAGAAGTTTTTTAATATACTTTTGTCTTCAACTTTTATTAAGGTCATAATGGTTTCCATCCCCGAATACTATGAAGGAAAGAACGTCCTACTGACAGGAGCTACAGGCTTTGTGGGAAAAGTGCTTCTGGAAAAGCTGCTCAGATCTTGTCCTAAAGTTAAAGCAGTGTATGTATTGGTAAGACACAAAGCAGGGCAGACACCTGAAGCACGAGTAGAAGAAATTACCAGCTGTAAGGTATGTGTCATATGCTCACAAAGTACATTTTTGTACTTTTTTATAATGTTCCTATTTCAATTTGAGAACAACTTTGGTTTGTCTAAAGAAAAATACCGTTGTTAAATGTGTTTTATTCTAACAGAAATATAAAATCCAAGACCTGGCAGTGCTTCTATGACTGGTTTTCAAGCTGTTAGTGTCTAGCAAAGCTGGTGGTAGAAAATTAGTCTGTATTTAATTCAGGAGGAGGATGTTCAGCTGTAATGCAGTACTGAGAAGTAAAATGCCTGAATTTAAACTTGTTAAGAGAATGTATAATTAAGTACAAGAGGTGGTGTGGACTGGGAGTTGTAAGATGGGATTGAGTCCCTTCCTTAGTGACTTCCAAGCAAGTCACTTTTTCTCCTTCTGCCTTATTTTCTTTTCTGTAAGATGAGGCTTGGCACTTCCTTTTTCTTGAATGCACTATTGGATCTAAGAGTAAGCAGGAATATGTGATCTAACAGGTTGTTTAAATAGCTTGTGTTTGTAAACAACATAAATGTTTGTCTTAATAGATTCTATTACAGATTTCTATTAGTCATACAGATTACTGTAAACCTGTGACAACAAAGGCACGGCACTGAAATTCTGTGCTGTGGAAGTATCAAAGTAGTTATCTAAAAAATTTTCTTTGTGTGCTGGGTGGGATACTTTCCTCCTGAAAAGACTCATTATAATCCTTAATATTCTGGTGAGGTAGGCTGGGCATTCTTACTACATGCAGAACCATCTGTCAATGTTGCTGATCTCTAATACAGACTATCCCATTTATGATGAGAAGGATGAACAGGAAGGGGAAAGATTTCTAGCATGAACTTTGCTAAAGCAGAGCTTATTTCTATCCAGGTCTTTCTCTTAATGGGACATGGGAGTTGGCAGTTTAATTTTTCAGGCTTAGGAAATATGTTGAGATGCAATGTAGTCTCTACGAAGTGTGTGCTTAGAAGATGCTTAAAGGGAATCCATAAGAAAGCGTGAATGCACTTAGGCTAGGAGGGCTAAGTTGTTTTAAAGTAAGGCAATGAATTTCTACAACTCTTGACTAGTTAAGATTACAGCAGACGTGAGGATGGCTGTGTTCCTAGTAAATTGTTTTCTGTAACCATGTCAAAACTCCAGCTCATTGCTCAAAAGCATCTGCTTGCAGTCCTGTGCAATGTCATAGAATGCAGCAGAATGAGTTACAGTGGGGTTCTGTCTTAAAATCAAGTCACAAATTCTCTCTACATAAACCCCTCAGTTTGTCACTCCCTGAAACAAAGAAAAGACTAAGCTCTGAGATGAGAAAGGAAAAAAGTTTCTCAATCCCCTTTTCATATACATTATTACCCAAATAAAAAGTGGGGGATATTCGGGCAGGGGGAGAGTAGCAGTAAGGCTGACTTAAACTTCAGTAAGACGTAAGCTTCCGTATAGCTTTTGGGAAACTCGCATGTTATAAAAGGCTTTTCAGTCTGGGTCCAAATCTTCTGGTTACAGTGTTACCTCAGCAGGAGTTGGTACCATCTGATGTGTTTTATGAGTCTTAGTGAGTGCTTATTGCTGAAACAGCTTCACAACAGATGTCCTGGTAAGGAGGACTGCTGCTTCAGGTAGTCCTACATCTTAGCCCCTAGCGTGAGAGCATAAAGGGATGGTGTTGGACTTCTATGCAAAGGGCAAGAAGGGGCAAGATACTTTTTCCATCCTCATCAAATGGTGAGACAGATTAAAAGTGTATTGTTTAACCGGCATCCATGTAATAAAGATTCCCCTAAAAGACTATGAAAATTTTTAATAGATATGTTGTCTTAAGTTGTCCACTTATAAGGGCCCTGCCAGTAATTTTTCACAATTTGGATGGGCTCGTTAAGTTTTCTACAGAGGTCTTGGACATTGAAGAGTTCAAAATTGCAATGGGTAAATGTGATAATTAAAAGAAACTGAGCTGCAAATAGCTAAAATTGTTGAGGTTTGGACTTCAGATATCTAATTCCTCTGATAATTTGCCGTATGTAGTGCATGTGCTCTAGGTATTTGTTCTTGTTCTGCTTTATACTGGTGTCAGTGCTAGTATGAGGTATGTAGGAATAATGTAGGGCTGTGGACATGAAAAGGGGCAGAACGGATACAACGTACAAACTAAAAGTATCAAACTGGTTCTTTGTTTAAGTGCTTAACCACGGGACTGCTTTTCTGTTATAGTGTGTACCACACATGAATGTGGTTAAAAGATAGTTGCTTCAGTTCCCTGGAGGCAGGCATCATCATTCCAACTAAAAACACAGCAGATATATTTTCGAAATGACAAAAGGCTTCCTGCCCTTAGGCAAGCACTGTTTGCTGTACCATATGAACTAAGAATTGCAGAGGCTTTAAATGCTGTCTTGGCACCTTTGTCCTTTAGGGTGAAGCTTCATATTTGGGAAATCAAGACCTCTGTCACTGGAGATGTCCCATATTCTTACTATAGCACTACCACTACTACTTTAGGTGGCCACACAGTGAGCTGCATTAGCTCACAGCTGAGCTGAAAAAATATCTACAAATCCCCCTATTTTTTCAGCTGCAAGCGTGTACACTCATGCAACCATCGGGCTACTTGCTATTGCCAGTAAAGGAGAAGCAACACAGAAATGAAGTTAGAAGAGGGATCAATCTGTTTGGTAGCAATACAAACTTGTATTGCCTTAAGAGTCATGAAACTCTACTTACTTAAGGTGACTTACTTAATTTATAGTTGAAAATTAGTTGACTTCATTCTGTAAGGAAATGTCTTTTGACTATTTGCGTTCAGTAAAACTGCATGCTTGGAGAGAAAAAAGGTACTGCTGTACTTTTAATACATTTTAATTAACTTGTGTTAAAGCAGTTGCTAAGATATCATCCCCTGTACAGTCAAGAAGAGGGGTCTGATCTGGTGAAACTTCAAGTGTATTTTATTCCCACAGTACTATTTTGCTCAAGAAAGCTTGCGTACTAATGAGTGTAAATAAGATGAGGCAAGAATTTTTATCTGTGTGTGTTAAGCCACATGGTTAGAACCCAGTTAATTATGAGGAGAATATATGGTGGAATAAAATATGGGTGATTTTTTTTTTTTTTCAGTGAGAGTAGTTGCACATCAATTTGATAAGACCCGGTCAGATGTTCTAACATGGTACACAGCCTTTAACCCTGCCTTTTTCTTTTAACTAGCCAGAGAAAAAATTTTTTCATCTGGAAGTTCCCCCAAACTGGCATAATTCCAGGAGAGAATTTCCTGACTCACTGGACATTTTTGAAGCTTGATGAAAGCTTTCTAAACCTAAAAACCAGCATGACTTTTGCAAGTCTATGAGGATTTGAATAGTTATTACCAAGCTTGGGAAGTGGGCAGACTTTTCCTTCTGTTGAAAGAAAAAGAGATTATAGTATGTAGACTGCCACTTAAAATTTCTTTGAGTCCTGGTATCTAACAGAGACTATTCCTTCTTTCTTCTGATATTGACAGAGATCTGGTTTTAAGGATAGGGATGAGTATTAAAAAAAATTTAAGTGCAAGTCTTATTACCTTCTATACAACACATGCAATACTGCTTTCACTATATGGGATAAAGTGTGCACAACTTCATTGCTGAATGTGTTCATGGGAAGTCAGTAACATGTTGTAATATTCCTAATGTACTTTCCTAACTTCCTTGCTTCTCAAGATCATCAGTATAACTCTGTATAGGCAGAAAATGTGGGGGTTTTCTTCACTTAAATGAAACATGTACCTGTTATCTTCACTGGCTATTAGTTTGAATTTTTAGTCCTGTTTTTTTGACAGCTTTTTGACAGGTTGAGAGACGAGCAGCCAGACTTCAGAGCAAAAATAGTAGTCATTACGAGCGAACTTACACAGCCTGAACTGGACCTTAGTGAATCAATCAAGGAAGAACTTATAGAATGCATTAATATTATATTTCATTGTGCTGCTACAGTCAGATTCAATGAAACACTAAGGTAAGTCGACAGTTCTGTATACTCTGGTAAACCAATAGTACTCAGAGGGAGGGGGTAAATCAGGTGTCTCCACAATCTTGCAAATATTCAGACTGTCAGGCTACTTCATGTACCCTGATGTCTGTGTGCTTGGTGAATTCATGATGCCCCTTCAGGTAATAATCTTTTCTCTAAAACTTATCTTAAGCTGTTGGCTTTTCATTTCTCTTCTTGGAAAGATGGAGGCATACTATTTAAACCTGCTTTGCCAGAGTTTATAATTACACTACTCAACATGGAAAAGTTTGTATCTTTTTAAAGCTTTAGGCAAAAAGACAAATCCATTATTAGCACTTAAAATCTATGTAAATTATTTCTGTACTTTTGTTACAGGCCCCTTAGGTTTTATGTGTTTGGTGTGGGGGTTTTTCATTGGGGTTTTTTTGGTTGTTTTTTTTTGTGGTTTTTTTTTTTTTTAAAACTAAATCCTTCTGCCTGGATTTCGGAAGTGTTTTTGAAGAGAAGCTGCTGAAGAGACTAGGGAACATGTTGCTATTCTGAGTCTTCCTAACATCATGTGTTGCTCTGATTTCTGGGACGGCTAGAAAGGATATGAATAAGCTGTAGCTATATGTACTGTGCTCATTGGTAATGTTAGGGCTTTTTTTCCTTGTGTGTAATAAGGAACACAAACTATTCCTTTGGCCTTCCTTGTTAGAAGGGGAATGCACATTTTCAGCGGATAACTTTTTGACAAAACTGTACATGGGGAAAGTTCTAAAGTTCTAGCACTTGCTCTCTACCTGATGAACAAACAGATTAAATACTGCTCAGCTTTCTCCATGTCTTCAGAAAGTCCTTCATTAAGAAGGTCAGTAAGCTGTGTTCTGGTGGGAATTGTAGAGATATACCTACTCTCCTATAGTGTCCTTAATATAATGACTCTATCTTAATGAGAAGCAATGAAGTTGGAGGATGAAAGTGTGGTTCTTGGTGGCTTTCCTTTTGCCTCCCTCCCCGCCCCCTTCTGTAATCCTGTTGAGCTATTGAGCCTTGTGCTATCCTACAAGAAGATGCCAGTCGCCAATTTACTAGCCTTCTGAGCCTTCCTTCTGAGCTGTTGAACTAGGAAGTTCAGAGATACTATTAAAACTGGTATGCATCTCATGTGGCAGCTAGGTATATTATTTCCTTAACTTTTTATTAAAATGTAGGATTGGGATTTAGCTTGAGGAGCTCAAAGGTATGCTGACTTTCCCACTATTAATGGGTTGTGAGGATGACAATAAGGACAGGGTAAAACTTAGGAAAATTATCCTGAACATTGAGAGATGTTCTAGATTAAGACCCTGGCATATTGTTTTGAGTAGAAAGTTAGGATACTGTCTATGATGCTTTTTTGAGGAGGATGGGGTGTTTAGGAATATTCTATATATCCATTACTGAAGCATTTAGGAATTAATTGACTAATTATTTCTTTTTGTTTGTTCTTGCCTTGCTTTCTCCTAATCCAATTTCTGTTTAATCAACAGAGATGCTGTTCAGTTAAATGTGGCTGCCACACAACAGCTCCTCTTCTTGGCACAGCGAATGAAGAATCTGGAAGTGTTCACGCACGTTTCGACTGCCTTTGCATATTGCAATCGAAAACAGATTGAGGAAGTAGTTTATCCACCTCCTGTTGATCCCAGGAAACTGATAGATTCTCTTGAGTATGTATTATGTTTTATGAAGCTACTTCAGTAATATGTAACCACTTGCTTTCTAATAATGAAGCACCAAATGAAGTACCAAAAATGTAACCTGAAAGATGAAGAAATTAGCTTATGCTGTCCTGTAAGTCTGACCACTTGGCTGACACTTCCCTTTTCTGTAAAGGAGATGGGCTAAGGTTTTATGGTCCCTGTCAGCTGAGCTAGGTGTGGAGTAGTACTGAAGGAGGGGGATGCTCCTATCTATTCATGATGCCTCCTATGTGCCGAGAGTGGCAGTTTTTCAGCTGTATGATGAGCTGAATCAGGAGCTAATACAAACAAAAATGCTGTGCTGTTACAAGTATGTTAGTGCAGGCATCGTGAAGGAAAGGGATAAAAACAAGACAGTCCCCTTTAACAGCAGCCTCCACTACATTCACCTAAATGCCGTAGCCAGATCAGTCTGAGATACTGAAATGTTACTTAACTGCTCAGAAACACAACTGTAGAAGTAGTTCCGTTAGGTATTCAGAGAGCACAAACATTACAAATCTGTTTCTGTACCTTTTTAGTCTTGATTTGGGCATTACTGGAGGAAAAATATTACTCATTCTACATTTTATTTTCTACGTATATTAGCTGTCCTGAGGGCTTATTTAGTAGCTGTCAAACAATAACTGATACAGGTGGCAAATATGGGATAAGTCAAGTGTAGTGTAATAAATAATAATCAGTCTCTCCCTTCTTTCCTGTAATATAAAATACCACCCCTTGTAAGAGGAGTATGGAACTAAAAATAACTAATTAAGAAGTAAAATATCTTCTTTAACTTGTTATTGTAGATGGAAGAGCACTAACATTAAAAACAAATGAGCTATTACCTATAATGCACATTGAGCTGACCTGGTTTTATAATGTTGACTTTAAATATACTTTCAAATGAGATATTCTGAAATAGTCATATTTTTGTCTGTCTTTTCACAAGCAGGATAAATATAACTTAAACTGCTTGGTTTGGGCTTGGACAGTTGTCTGTATTTTAGAACTCATGGCAATGAGGGAAAGCTTTTGTAAACTTACACAAGAGTGATCGCTCTAGCCAACAGCTGACTGAGACACATAGAAACAGATTTGTGTCCCCTTCTGGGCTTTTCTATCCCTCTTCCCACCCCAATTCATATCATGGAGACAGTCTGATGCACGTCAGCTTTGATTGTAACCGAACATTGGTGAGTAAGAATAACAACGTTGGCTAAATTCCACTTACATGACTGAGGCAAATAAAGTCCAAGACCTGTTTTGAAGTAGAGAAGAGCGAAGCAGGAATAGTTCAAGAGGCACACCTCTGTTGTGCTTGCGTGCTATGACTACAATTTTAAATACAAACTGCTGAATGAATTGGGAAGCAAGATGAAATTGCAAGACTTAACTGAATTAAGGGGAGAAGCATAGTGACCTGGTTTGCTTCAGAGGTGTGAGATTGCAATGCCATAAAGGTGGAGGTGACGCTTATAATGCAGCTGGGACTCCTTTCCAGTGCCATCACCTGGGGCAGTGTGCTTGTGTCCCAAACGCTAACTTGCTGTGTTTGTACTTCGCGTTTGAGAACTTAGTTTGTAGAATTAGGGTTATTGTAAAGGAATGTACTACTTGTTCTATAGTTGATGTGTAATAAATGAATAACCTGGGCAAAAAAGTAAATAGCAACATGCTTCTTCCAGTGAACACTGAATATGCCACCCTCCTCTATTTTACTGAGAAACTTGTTTTCATTTGAGTGTGTATCCCTTTTTCTTCAAAGGAGAAAAAAAATTCATGGTAACTTTACCAACAAAAGAAACAAAAAAAGATTGGCTATTTAACAAGTTCATAAACATACTTGCTTTCTACAGTACACCCTATGAAATAGTTCCAAAATACTTTTGGAACTGTGCACATGTTGTGGTGAAAGGTTTTTTTGTTTCGTTTTGTTCTTGGCAATTACTTTCAAATGTTTAGGTTTTATGGCTTAATTTGAAACAAAATGAGCATAAAGTCAATATAAACAGTCTTTTGTACGTTGGTAGTAGTGTCCTTAAACCAACCTAACTGTACTGCTTGCTGTAGGATCTCAAATATAACATTCTTCCTTAAAGTCCCTTTTCAGAAGGGTTCTACATACACAGTTGCCGCCTTAATTTAAATAGTAGTGTATAATCAAAAAGAGTAATAGACAGGCTCTATTAAACTTGATTTTTCTGGCCTCTGGCATTGGCTTTCAGTTGAAATAAGCAGAAAAACCCTAACACTTACATTTTGCTGAATGGTATTTTAGGAGGCTATGTGGTTTTAAAGTTGTGCAGTATAAGCTGTCAGCAAACATCTATCGTTTGATATGCAAATGCTTGTGGAAATGTTTTAAACAGCTGGAAGTTGTAAAGTAGAAAAAAGTATGTGACATGCTAACTTCAGTGTGAGTTGGTGTTAAATTCTGAAAATCAAGCTGTGATTTAAAGTGTACTAGTCTAGTGTTAGATACTGGGGTTGCAGAAACATGAAATACAGAACTGAGGTTTTTATTACTGGCTAAATTTCTTCACAGAATTTCTTGTTCCTCTGGGCTTATGCAGCTTCTAGGGGAAGGCTAATGCTTTTGTGGTTTTAGTGTGGGTTTTGAGGTGTGTTTTTTTTTTTTTTTTTTTTTTTTTTTCTTACGTGGTGTTTTGAAGAAGAGATTGGGTTTTATTTTACTTTCTGAAGTATTTTTTATTTATCTGGTTATCTTTTTTATGTATTGCTTTTGCCCCTTCCCGCAGTGAAGCAGCATGCAGTAATTTACACTTGCCTCTTTTTTTGTTTCTTCAGGTGGATGGATGATGGCCTAGTGAAAGTTATTACTCCTAAACTGATAGGTGACATACCTAATACTTACATATATACAAAAGCCTTAGCCGAATATGTGGTACAACAAGAAGGTGCAAAATTAAACACAGCCATTATAAGGCCATCTATTGTTGGTGCTAGCTGGAAGGAGCCTTTTCCTGTAAGTCATTGAGTTTTCACCTGACCATCTTGCCTGTACATACTGACAGCCTGTTCATCTAGTGACCTACATAGAGGAAAATCTTTTAGACTATGAAGTTGTGGCTTGGTTGATTCTTGATAACAACTCTGATACAAAAGCTGCCAAATATAGTATTCTTATGTGGAAAATTTAGGGGTAAATTACTTCTAGTCATAGAACAATAAACTTCTATCACAATGGGAGATGCTATTTCACGCATGAAATAAATGGTTAGCTTTTTTTCATGATTCTGTGTATCTTCATCTGGTTTTCCCTCTTCAGGGTGCTTTGGTATGTCAGTAGCTGTGAAGGATGACTAGGAAAACTAGGGACCGCAGGACATAAAGGTGTTCTGACTCCGATTCTTTTAGTCAAACCCTGTAAGCTTTGCAGGGGATGCCAGAAGCTCTATGTACTGTATGTTGTATTGATAAATAGCATATATGCTTCCTCCTATATGGGGGATTGTTGTATACCTTCTTCAGTTGAAGACTGAATGTGTCTCAAGCTCTTAAAATCCATATAATTGACTTTGCCTGCCTTTTTGAATACATACAATGTATATGTCAAACCAATAAATATATAGCATCTAAATACATTAAAGATGAACAAGAATGTCTTCTGTTTGAAGAATGAAAAATAATTGATATCAAAACTGCTTATGTTTTCTGTGAGTTGCTAGAAGCTAGTCTAAAAATGCTTGTAAACTTGAATACTTTCAACTTAAACATATTTATCCAGACAATGCCCTGCAGTTTATTCTCTAAGAAATAAACAAGCTAGCATCTCACTTTGAAGGACCAGTGAATCTGTGGGTAGATCTCTTGTCTGAGTCATAGCAACTTGTTGCATCGCCAGATTTTGCTATGGAAGAACTTAATTTAGAGACATGGAAATTAATATATTTCTCCTCTTTAAGGGGTGGAGGGAAAAAGAAAATACACTTGTAGAAAATTCTCAAATTTTCCACTTAAAACTGCTGACTTCAGTATACTCTAACCAAACCTTTTCCCTCCCCCCTGTTCTTAATAGGGATGGATTGATAACTTCAATGGACCTAGTGGTATCTTCATTGCTGTAAGTAATGAGTGTACTTAAATTTTTTTCCTCATCTTGGAAGGCAACAAAGCTTCATATGTTTTACTGGTGGGTCTTCTGTCTCTTTTTTTTTTTGTTGTTGTTGTTGTTGTTTTTGTTGTTTTGTTCTTTAAGGCAGGAAAAGGAATTCTTCGAACAATGAGAGCTTCCAACAGTGCAGTAGCAGATCTTGTTCCGGTAGACGTTGTTGTCAATACGGCACTGGCTGCAGCCTGGTATTCTGGAGTTAATAGGTATAACAGGTGACAATAGAGAGTACTAAGTGGTTTGAAATGATTTTGTGATTGTAATAAATCAGTCTTCTATGGAACTTTTAATTAGTGTCCTGCTATTCCCCCAGGACGAAGGAATCTAAGGTTGCAACAGCATTAGTCCCTCAAAGTGTAACTTCCTTATGCCAAAGAGGAAGACATCACCTACAGATACTGTTGTCCAATGCCTGAAAATTCTTTCCTGAGTCACGTTGTAAATGATAGAATCTACAGTAATGTAGGTGACACCTTCTCTGAAAGAAATGTGATAGTTACAGAAGGAGAAAAATCTAACGTAGGACTGATGCCTTCTGCTTTATGTAACTTATGCTGTTGAGGGAAAGGATAACTTTGGGTATGTCTCTTGTCTCTGTTTTTAAAAGGTTGGTTGTCTTCTAATGTGCTCTTTTGTTTCTCCCCCCTCCAGTCCAAGAAACGTCATGGTATATAACTGTACAACAGGTGGCACCAATCCTTTCCACTGGGGTGAAGTTGGTATGCCGTGTTTCTTTTTTTCATAAGTTTTAATAGAAAAATAAGGCCAAATAATAAAAGCACTGGCTATAATTAGTAGGTCATATTGCATTTTTGTTGTTGAAACAAGTATAAAGCCATACCTCTCAATTTTGCAGTGTATTGTCTTTTTCATGTTCTTCCATTGTTACTTTTCTCCCTTTGTAGCATTATCACTGTTTCATTTGTTATTTTTTTTTTTTATTCCGTTATAACTTAAACTATGGGAGAACTGATGTCTCTGTTTTGATGCTGCCATGACCTAATCTTCAGAGTGTGCATAGTGTGCAGAGAAAAGGATTGCTCGGAGAAGCAGTAGTGATGTTGGGTTTAATGCCAACTTTACTAAATACATATGCATAAATAGCCCACAATTGGATGTTTTATACATCTGCATAATTGAGAGGTATGATAATAGTTTTGCACTTGTGTAGCTCTTTGTGTTTGGCTTAAGTTAATTGTTGGTTGAGGTGGCTTTTTTAATCTTCGGATAGCTACACGAGACTTCAACTATTCAAGTACAGGGATAAGTAATGTTTAGAAAAGTATGGCCACCTATTTTCAGCTCTTAAATATCCTGACTAGAGTGTAACTGACATGCCAAAAGCTTTGTAGTAGTTTTTGTTATGAATAGCAGTAGAAGCTGACTGGCATGGTAAAGCTGTTTATTAGCTTTCAATTTTTTAGAAATAGTTCTTAAGCTCAGATTATTTTTTTTCTTTCAGTTAACTTAAATACTTAAATCTATTTTATTTCTTTTGACTATTTTCTCCATGCTTCTTACGTGCTGTTGCCCATTTTATATGTGTCTGTATTTATAAACCTTATAGCTTCAGCCAAACTTGGAAAATTGCTGACTTCATTTATATCCCAATTTGAATCAGGTTATTTAAACACCATCTATAATGACAGCATAAAGTTACAAGAGATGATTACAAAGATGAGGTGAATTTCAACGTAACTTTTTAAGACACTGATCCTGCATATCTGTCATGTACAGAATTTTCAGGTGTTAGCAGGAGTCCAATCCTAATTGCTTTTTTCTTAATGTTTAAATATGGCTAAGTTGTTTAAAAATGTCATTTGAAATGCACTTCAGATGCCTGCAAAGTCCTCAGTCTGTTTTTAAATTATTCTTCACACAAGAGATTAAAATAGCCTTCTTCATGAAATATAGATGACTGTTTAAATAGCTTTACATGCTATATAAATGGGAATTGCTGTGAATTTTTAAAATCAACAACTTCTAAGGTAGGGAAGAGGAACAGAAAGAGAGAAGCTACAATAAAATATGATACTGAAGATGAAGGCGTAAAAGACCTCTCGATTATAGTAAACCAGTTGAACAGTATTTAAGGTTAAAAGCTTATGACTTTGTTTTAGTTTCTGTGGATTGTAGAAGAGCTAGGGTGGCTATTTAAATAACCTACTGAAGTAAATATTGTACACTGTAATGTACTTTGAAAACCATTAAATTTTACATGGTTATTATCAAAGCTGTTACGCAACTTTTCTTTCTCAGAATACCATGTAATTTCTACTTTCAAGAGGAATCCTCTCGAACAGGCCTTCAGACGGCCCAATGTAAATCTAACTTCCAATCACCTTTTATATCAGTACTGGATTGCTGTAAGCCATAAGGCCCCAGCATTCCTGTATGATATCTACCTCAGGATTACTGGAAGAAGCCCAAGGTAATGGTGACTAGCTCTGTCTTGTCTGTTCCTCTGACTTTTAAACAAAGCTATGCTTACACTATGATGTATATTGATTTTTTTTTTTCTTCCCCTGAATGCTTTGTGACTAAAACTCAGCTTTTTTTTCGTGAGAACAGGTCCTTGAATTCAAAGTGACTTTGAACTTTCTAGCAAAAATGAGGATGTGTTTGTTGGATAGTTTGGGGGTTTGAGTAGTCAAGGTAAACAGAATTACAAGATATAGCAAGTGATGTTTGTTCTTGAATAATAAATATTCAAACTATGTTGATCCTTATAAATTTGAATTTCGAGATAAGTCCGTTAGGTGCAGTAAGGCACCCTGACTTCAGTTTCAAATCCAACCGCCTCTTGTGTCAGTATTGGACTGCAGTCAGCCATACAGTGGCTGCATTTTTGCACGATCTTTTGCTCAGATTGACAGGTCATAAACGATGGTAAGAAGGACAGGGCTAAAAATATCTTGCTGGTAAGGTGGTGGAGACTTGTAAAGAAGACATGGCATAGGCACTATCTAGATTTATTAACTATAAGCAATAACAATCCAGTGGTGGCATTTCTAAGAGATTAACGACTGGCTCAACGATGTTGTCCAAGATATTCCTCAGATCAGAATCCAAGTCAGTCATTGAACCCTAGGAAGTAGCTGGCACTGAGATTGTTGTTGCTGTTATAAACTGAAAATGGAATGGGAGACAGAGTAATAATTGCGGGCTCTTCCTATAGATGGTGCAACTTGATCTGGTATGTTGGTTTGTATCATCTCAACATTCTATTCAGTTTATAATATTTACGCTAGTATCTGGCTAACTTCTTAAGCAGTGAAAACCGCATAGCCCTGCTAAATAGGCTAAACTAAATTATGTAGAAGGAATATAAGATGTCACTTCAATTTGTTTCAGATTTGCCAAGCCATATGATCTTAACTCATTGCATGTTATGTTTTCAAAAGTATTTGTCTTCAGACTCTATAAAATTCTCCACTCTGGTGACAGTGTATTAACACAAGTGAGTATTCATTCCTTGTCCTGTAGTCTAGGTCTAGTAGGTCTAGGAAAAGTTATGTAATAGACTTGGCACTGGATCATTAGAAGGAAGATATGTAAGTGGTTTGTGGGAGGAAACTTCTAAACTGCCTCGGGTTCTGTTGTTCCAAGCCGACTCAATAGTGTAATAGCCACAGCAACAGTAGTGCAGGAGGCTGTGCCTGTATGGTAATCTTCTCACTAAAAAGATTTAAGCTCTTCAGATCAAAAGAAGCTATTGAACGTAAAAGTTCCTAGCTTTTGCAATTTTATGTTATTAATAAAAACTGATAGAAATTCCCTGACAGATGTGAAGACTTCATCATTCATGAAAAACAGTTATACTATAAATGCCAACCTGCTGTCTTTCAAATGGCTAGGAAGTAGTACTGCCAGAATCTTGTCGGTCTTTAAAAGGTGTCTAGTCTTAAGTATTTGACCAGTGGGAGTATAAAACAAGGCTGTGAATAATGATGTTGTTTAGAACACTCTTAGCAGTTGTATATTATAACGCTGGGAATGTTGAATCTTGGTTTTGCTTTTCCTGAAGTTCTTACTTGATGTCCAAAGAGATGGAATTTAGAACTTTAATCAGTACTAGTACAATTGGTGACATTAAATACATATTTTCTAGCCTGTGAAGTATTACTGATATGAGTATTCCTGATTAGTTTAATATAGCAGTGGGTGGGTGAGTTTTCTGTCATGCACATATCTTCCAGTTTGGAGGAAAGGTGGGAGATTAAACTAAAACAAGTTATCATTCAGTCACTAAGGTTACTCAAATGCACCTGAAAGAAAAGCTTTTAAGCTTGATACCCAGCCACCACTTACAGAAAATATATTATTACCACTTACAGAAATATATCTTTCATTATATAGTGCTCTTCTCTTTTTTTTTTTTTGTTTTTGTTAAGCATTTAAAAAATGGGAGTCTGCAATAGTAGTATTAGAAGCAAATGAATATATAGATGCAAGCAAGACATGCAGTGTTAAATTGTAATGGGCTTCATCATAATAATTTCTTCAATAATAGAAGAAGTTTGAGAGCGCTCTTTACTCTTTTTTAGTCTTCTGGCTCAAAGTACTTTGAAAGGTGCTTTAACTGATGGGCTGGAGATAAGTCATGGTATAGGGATGTGCTACTGTTACTGTGGTCATTCTGTCCAGTTGACAGAATGGTTTTAATTACCAGGTTGTATGTACTAGGAAAATTCTGAAGCCTTGGAAGCGTTATTGGAGATTGTTAAACTCAATATAATGCTGTTCTGAGTGAAGAAGGGCTGGCTTAAACCAAAAATATGACCTTTTTCACCACAATTTAGCAGAGAAACTTGAGCAGTATAGTAAACATGTAGTAAAATCAGCACAAGAAAATTCGAATACTGTGCAAACTTGACTTCACATGGTCAATAGCCTGCCCTCTCTGTGCTGAGTCTGAATACACTTCTGAGGTCTTTAGTGCATACAATGTAGGAAAAACTCTAAGCAATGAAATTCCTGTGTAGGTTTAACTGCACTGTTGTCATACTATCAGGATATTGTACTGCAATTGAATGAGAATTTTTTAAGAAATGGAAGTAATAGATCAGGCCTATGACCCTTCAGAACTAAAGAATTATGTTCGTAATAATAACTTAAAAAAATCTTCCTGTTCAGGGCTTTTTGAAGACTTGTCTGTTGAAATCTTTCTGCAATATGAAATCATTCTTTTGTACCTCATCTGTGGAAGTGATGTTTTTAGTGAGATGGAAATCTTTTTGCTGTTTTTGCATCTAGTTGAAGGTTCTTGAATTTAACAATTCTCTGATAACATTAACAGTTAAGGGAAGGAAGAAACAATGCATATAATAATTATTCCAAATTTTTTGCAAAGAACATGTACATTAAGGATTGACATAATGAAGAGCTAATATTTTATACTAAATACTTAAGGCTGTTACAGTGTTGTGCAATTACATAAATAGTAGTGATAATCATTAGCATCCAAGTTAAGGATAGTGTTGTCAGTAGCTTGCCCTATATACTTAGTTGCACAGCAAAGCTTATTAATTGTCTAATTAACTTTAATGTAAGGCACAGTTCTCTCTTAACTTTGCGTAGTGCTTGGCATAACAGAACCATATATTATCTAGAAACAATTCAGTATGTTTAAGATCTTAGTCTTTAAAAACACATCCAGCAGATCTTTCCAATTACTCTGGAAGAATAGAATGTGTATTTAAAGTTGTAATTCAGGGACTTCTCCAGCAATTCATTTTTGGTCACTGCTTCCTAGAAAGCTGAAGGGAAGGTGTGGTTGATGTATGTGGGAAGGTATAAAGGACATAATTTCATATCTTTCATTAAATTTAAAGCTTCTTAAAACTTAACATGAAGCACCTTTTGTATAGTTACTGTCTTACAAATCAGAAATTAGTAAAGAGGACACTTTCATTGAATAGATTAATATGATTTTTCCTCTTGAAAGCACTTTTAAGTTGTGCACTTAAAGGAACCACAGAACTGCTGGAAAGATAAGAATTCCAGTAGTATGTCTTACACTTCAAAATTTACAGCCAAATGAAAATCTGAAAGCTTGTTTTGTGTGTGTTAGAGTTGTTTTCTTTTTAAGAAAATATAATGAACTATCTCTAATGCTTATGCAGAGACTTGCAGACTGGAAGCCTGTAGATCCACTGAAGGATTGGTCTGCATTTAGTATCAGAACTGTTTTTACTATGGAGACAATAGGTTGTGTTTAGGCCTTCTTCAAAATATAGTCATAACCCTAAGCCAGGTTGCTTTCAATTGTCTGGTATAGAAACATGTCCACTTTAGCTTAAGGATAATAGAATTAACTATTCCTTAAAACTTTTAATTCCTGTGGTGTGGTTCTCAAACTGTTGTAACTTATTCTGTGTTAATGGCAGTAAGGACTGCCTAGTAGAGGCAAAATTCTACTTCGTATCTAGGTGAAAGTCTTGCATGCCGTCACACTGACTTGCTGACTGCCACTAATGTTCAGTTCTTTATGATGACCAGCAGGTCTGACTTTTTTTCTGTCTTCAGCTTAGGAAGAAGGTGTGATGCAATGCTTGATATTATACTCGCTGGTTATACATGGCTTTGATATTTGTGACTTGTATCCAATGGCTCTCTCTGGAACAACATGTGAAATGTGTATTTCAAAACTTCAGGTTGAGAGATAAAGTTCCATTATGTGTATTCATGCTGGGTTTTGAGTTGTGTGTGTATTCCCATTTGCAGGAGGAATATGGTGACATTGAAGTTAATAAACTTAGTCTGCCAGAGCTACACAAGTGTCCGCTAAATGAGTCATTGCTGACATCTCTGAATATGAGAGGCTGTCACCATAATTCTTTTTCTTCTCAAAACAAAAGTGTAGTTTCATGTTGTTTTAGTGAAAACTAACAAGGTGTCACCAAGAAAGTTGATCCTCTTCTGCCAGCTTTGTAACTGGTCTAGCGGTTGAGAGAACATGGAGACATTTGTTTCTTTTGGCTAATATATCAAGAAACTAACACTACAAAGAAAAACCCCAATTTTCCACTGATGAATTGAATCAGCTGGTTCTGTGGCCATTCACTAAATCCAGTTTGAGTTAGAGGGAGGGAAAAAGTCTGTAGCTGAGGTAGAACAACTCTCTTTAGCCACTTGATTTTTTTTTTATTCTGTTTTTTAATCAGCTTAGCTCTAAAACCATATCCATAAGCAGAGACAGCAAGGTTCTCAGCAGAGGTTAGTTGTTAGATAAGTTTAAATTTAGTTTAGTTTCCTTTTTACAGAAAAGAGTGAAAACTAATGTCAGTGGCTAGTAACAAGCTCAAATTCTGCACTTGTCTGATCAGATATTCATTTGCACCATTTAGTATTTTGCAGGGGCACAAGTTTTCTTAAACTGTAGCAGTCTAAGCACTCTAACTAAAACTCAGCTGCTCTTCCAGGTTATCATAAGAACAATTGAGGAGGCACAAAGGGGCAAATCAACTCAGTTAAATAATCTTAAGACTGTCATTGGACAGACTTCTGCAAAAAGTCTAAGCACTTAGCCATCGTGTCCTGTTTGGCACTATTTTTATCCAGGCCATTTTGCTATGAGGTCTTTCAGGCTTATCTTACCATGTTCCCAGTTCTTTTCTGAATTTTTTTTTACTTAGCTGTTAGGCTTTTTTACATGCTCAGTTCAGTCTTGTTAGCTCAGGGTATGTTTTGGATGCACAGTCTGTATTCCTAATTATTTTTGAAACAGAGGAACTGTGGTTCAACTCCACTCCCACTGTTGCTGCCTTGCCCAACTGGTGAAACTAAACTGGTGTTTGAAAGCATCTAGAAATGCTACTAATAAAGTTAGCTGGCAGACTAAAATTTGAATACAACTCTGCATTTTATTCTGTAGATATGTTCCTGTGGGGTTTAAGGAAAAATATTTGTGCTTTTTGTGCTTTAGAGATACTATACTTTTTCAGTGGTCTCTGCAATATTTATTACTCGATTTCATGAGAAGAAGAGGCAATTTTGATATTCTCTTAAATAATGAAATGCCAACTATTAGTGACAGTAGGGGACACTAATGTGATGCAAAATACTTTATTTAGAAGAGTTTCTGGGATAATGTGCTATATCCCTTCTACAAGTATGAATGCATCTAGGCAGCTTTCAGAGAAAAATCAGTGGTTTTTTTATTGCTTCTGTGAACTTTACTGAACAAAACTTACCTTACAGGAAATGGCTTTCTGTAGTGCTGGATTGTTCTGCGGTTTTTGCCTTCCCTCATGCTTAAAATAATCAGTGTATCCTGTTACAAGGATCAAATTGGAAGCAGTTCTGTGAGATGGAAATACCTCAAGCACCCAAAGCAGGAATTTAATGGCATTAGGTTATGTGCTACTAGTTAGTACTTATTAAAATCGAGTGACTGTCTCCAGCACTGTAACAATTTTCTTTTCATAAATGTGGGAACTTTGCATCTGAGAGACTGGATGACTCACATTTTTTGGGTCCACTTCATATAGTCTGATCAAAGAGTAACTTGCCCAAATTGATCCTTATAACATAATTTCTCTGTACTCCAAGCGATGGTTTTGTAGAGTTGCTTCCTCTGCATAATAAAGGATGATGGAAGGTATTTCTGCATATTTTGAAGTAGCATAGAACTGATCACCTAAGTAGCAGGGTCTGCTATGGTCTGTCTCTGCCCTTAAATGTTTTCCTGCCCTTTGCTGCAGAAGCAGTAGGGTTAAGCCATATTTCTGGTAGTTTTAAGCCTTGATCTCTTAATGTCCATAATAAACCAATTTTGTTTTGTTACAGAGATCTGGTCTTGCACAGTGTGCAGGAAGAGCAGGGAAACTTACTCCCGTGCTTAGTTTTCATGTGCATATATTCTGTACTGTATGGTTTGACACTTTCTTCAAGTCAAATTGTTCAGTACAGCTAGATATTCCAGTGAAGTGGAAAGTGTTCTGTGTCTATGTCCTAAAATAAGAGTTACCAACAGAAGACAATATTTTACCATCCCTTCTTTTTTTAGGGAAGAAACTTACTATTGCACTGGGAAGTAGGATTAGGAAAAAAGGACTGTCCTATAATTTCTCATTCTGTACAAAAATTGGACAGCCAAAGTCCACTTTAATAATATGCAGAAACATCCTGTTGATCTAATATAACATGCTTTGGGTACAGAGCAAGATGGGATATGTTAACATAGGGTTGTGGGGTTGGAGGGTAAAAAATCTATAATCTTATTGTCTGGGGTTTTTTTGTTTGAACTAATCTTTACCACTGTAATGTGTACATTCCATGCCTTGGACTGTAGGATGATGAAAACAATTACACGTCTTCATAAGGCCATGATGTTAGTAGAATACTTTACAAGCAATTCTTGGATCTGGAATACTGAAAATATGACTATGCTAATGAACCAGCTAAACCCCCAAGACAAAAAGGCAAGTAGCTGTGTGATGTGGGCATGGGGACTGAAATACAAGCTCATTGATTTAAAATTGAATAAGGATATGAACTGATAATTTTGCTTACTGTAATGTAGAGCTAATCCTAGTACTAACTCAGCACTGGAGATTCCTGTGATGTCCTTTCAGTTGTACCAGGGCTGTGTAATGAGCTAGATCAGTGATGTGATGAGGAATGGCAGGACCCCCTTGAAGGAGGCCTGATGTGAAAGATGGTTGTCTTTGCAGTGGCCTGATCAGGTGTTGCCCATATATCAACCAAGTGGCCAAGCCTGTTATGGTTTTACCTACATCATGAATAAAACAAGGTTTTACTTCTTGACTGCGCGCACACTCTCTCTCTCTTTGGTTTTGAGGGACTCTTTTGCTTGCTTTTTATATACCCTTCTCATGCTTTGGCCAGAGAGCCCATGTGTTTAAAGAAATTTAAGTGTGAATTCTCTGACTTCTTTCTGTAGCACACTCTTGCTGTGTGACTAAAACTGCCCTATGCAGGGGGAAGAGTATAACAGAAGCAGGATGATGGAAGGATCCTGAAGGTTGTTGAGGAATAATGAAAACTGTTGTTGAGTCCAGGGTCTGAGTAAGAGTCAATGAAAGAGCTCAAAGGAAAAGTCTTAGTCTTCCCATTGCATGTGGTTGTTGGCCATCTGTGTGAATCTCTATTTTGTGCCATGTTTACCAATCTCAAACTAACAGAAATGCCTGGGTGTGGCTAGCTGATTCACCCTGGTGACTCATATTGATGGAAGCTACCTTTCTCTCCTGCGTGTGTGCCTGTGCTGCCATATTGCCCACCTCCCTGCCCCTCATATGGCTGGGAAAAGTTATGCAAATCATATTAGATTCATTCCAAGCTATTCAAACTATATTTGTGCAGTAGTAAAGCTGTAGTGGAATGGAGTTGTTCCATTGCCCCTCCCACCTCAATATGTCTTACAGAAAGATATGTGTATGTGTTAAAATAAGAAGTATTGCAGCTGAGATCAATTTCTGCTCCCCCCCAACATTTAACCGAGTTTAAATTTCCTTTCTGCTGTCATGTTGTTAGTTAATATTCAGCAGGATATAAACCATCAGTTACAGTTTTAAAAAATAAAATTCCCGTATGCATTGGTACAGTTTTGTCATCTTTAAGATGTCTTTCATATTCAAGTGTTTTCTAGAATCTAGTTCTGTAGTTAAGTTGAAGAAAAGCTGCCAAACTTCTAAATGAACTGCTTAAAAGTAGGAAATGGAATAGCTTTTTGGTGATACTTGTGGGGAGATTTCCACCCCTTCTCCCCACTTCTCTCCCCACAGCAACTTGAGTTCAGGAAAAGTTTAAAAAGCAAAACCAAAATAACACTAGAGCTTTGGACTGTTAGTATTTTCAAATAGCTGAATTTTCAATGGGAAGTACATACAGTAATAAAGAACTAGTTGAAATAATGTTTGAAACTTTACTTTCTTTACTTTGACATGCTTTCTGCGATGATACATTATGGAAAATAAAGTTTAGTTTAGAGATTCTGATAACTTACCAGTACTAGAAGGCTGTTTAGCATGTATGTGTTATCTTGACTAGAACTACATGCTGACCTTAACTTAAATCAATGCTAAATTACAAAGACTCACTGTGAGGAATTGTCTTCAGAACACACCTGTTAAGCTTATTTGAAAGCATGGACTTGGGGATTTAGTGTATGTATTACAACATTTAAAGCTGAATACAGTTTGAATACAGTTTGACTGCACAAAACTGTTTACTTCTCTCTTGTTCCTATAATGACCTTGTGTATTCTTCTACCTGAAACAAAATTGGCTGAGTTAAAAACCTGCTGGGAAAATCTTGGCATTTGTTGGGACTTAAACAGCTGTTACTGTAGAATATTGAGATGAGGAAATCAATACATCAGTGAAAAAACTGAGTTGTGAATTTATCATAGTAACTTTCTCTCCTGAGGAAGATACATGGTTCTTTCTAAAATATAGCCATACAACTATAAGCACAACTAAAAGAACTCTGCATTTATCAAACAGTGAACTTCACACAGAGCAGTGTTTATTCTATAGCATATTAGAGTTATTTTGTTGCCTAAAAGGAGACAACATAATAGAAAATAGTTATTTCTAGCGTGGAATTCCTTACAGACAGATGCAATGGGAAAGCAATGCACTCGGAAGTGGAGGGAAGAATATTACAGCTGAGGAGGAAAAATAAGGCATGAAATGGTTGAAATTTGGAAGAGATGGTGTAAGAAGCTGGTGGTTGAGTCATAAATGGGATCTAAATCTGGACTGTTCTTATGATTAAGGACAAGATAACTTTCTTGCATCAAAGACAAATTGGAATTATCTGGTATAAAAGCATTTATTCTTTTCCTTTAATTTATTAGCTACAGCAGGTGAATTTTTAGGCAGCTAACAGTGAAAGCTTTTATTTTTATGCAGACGTTTAATTTTGATGTTCGACAACTACATTGGGCAGAATACATGGAAAACTACTGTATGGGAACAAAGAAATATGTGCTGAATGAAGAAATGTCTGGCATCCCTGCAGCTAGGAAACACTTGAATAAGTAAGTATAAATTTTTATTTTCCTATGTTTATATTTTCTGTGTTTTCCTGTCCTTGTGAAGTTTTTCTTTTCCATGTTATGACTTAGTTGTTCTTTATAGCACCTGTTTAGGTCCTCCAGAATTCTTCTGTTCCAGTCCAGTGGTCTGAAGCATTTTATAAAGAAGTCAAATGTTATATTTCTTATTCTATTTGTTGCTCCTGAGTTGCTCTCAGTGTTAATAGTTACAGTATTACTCTGGTTGTAGCTCTGATCTCTAGTGTATACTGAAATCCAGGTTTCTGGTTTTATCCAAGTATCTTCTGGAAGGTAAAAAAGTACACAGTAACACAAGGTCAGAATGGCTTGTTCAGTTAATCAGGTTTAATAGAACAACAGTTGTTTCTTCTGGGAATATGATATTTTGAAGCGGCCGAGTAAACAGGCATGGATTCTCCACCTCAGAGCAGGAGACTTTGATGTTGGTGCTCTAAGATGACCTCTCTTTGCCTTTTATCTGTGGCTTAATTCCTCCAGTTTGAATGTGTTGTTACTGTCCAGAATTCTGCTGGCACGGTTGCCTTTGTTTTGTTCTTGGCTGATTCGTAATGACAGTTGTAGGCTTTTTGATTTGTCTCCTTACAGAGTGAAATAGAAGTGATTAATCTTGTTCTGCAATACTACTTCATATCTGCTATCCTGATAGCACAAAGAGTAGTGGCCTAGGCCATTACTTCTGAGGACAAGGATTTGCAGTTGTAGAGTGGATTGGCATGACGTGTTACCGTGTCAAATACACTTTTGAAAGATGGTAATCTTTGATAATGGTGGGTATAGCTGAAGAGCTACCCTTGTGATATTTTTTTCTTTATTTTAGATGCTGTTAAAGAAATGCATAGGAGTTACCATACAGTTATTCTCTGTACGAAGGATTGTACCAAAAATAACATGATAAATAGTCTTGTATTGGAACAGCATCTGGTTGCCCACAGCTCCCTGTTTATAAGTGGATTATTTTGCAAGAGGTTTAGATGCTAACATATATTTACTCTGAGGCATTAAGTTGGTTTCTCCTGTTACCGTCTAGCACATAACTCTAATCTGAATTTGAGAAGTCCCTTGCTTCAATATTAACCAGATGTGGCAGCCTAGGGTACCTGGCTTCTTTAGGAAACTACTGAGTAGAATTTTTCCTCAAATAGAAAAGTGGGCTTTACTTTTGTAATACAGAAACTCAGACTGTTTTTTCCTACATATATAGGTATATATGTAATATATAACATTACATATACCAACTAAGATATGTAGAGGAAGGTCTGGCTATATTAACACCCAGCCTACGTGTAAAACAAGATAAGGCCAGTGAGTGTTTCCTTAAAAAGAGCTGCCTTTGGTTCAGTGGACCGTGATAATTTGTATTTTAAAGAGATTGCTCTGTTACTATGAAATCTGAGCAAATCCTGGTTGGTTGCTATTTGTCTTGAAACTTCTATCTTTACATGTGAGAAGACTGCTAGAAGTCACAGTTGCCCTAAAAGGACACTTAGTTTCTCCTAATCTTTAAATATAGTTCCCTGGGAAGGAATGAGTTCAAAATTGCAGTGAAGACTCTGGGCTCTGTGGCTGGAAAATCCTACCATGTGGGTTGTTTTTTTTTTTTTTTTTTCTGTCAGCAGCAGTGGGAGTTACTTCTACATATACATGAAGTTTTAAATTCATGGAGGGGAGGAGGGGATTTCATAGTGTTAAATATTTCCTTGACTTTGGGGTGGATTGCAGCCTTCTATAGGTAAGTTACCATGTGTGTGACCTCGGCTTAAAGAGGTTTTTATCAAGCAGCTATAGAGCAGAAGTACCTGTGGTTAGCTACAGGGCTGGCTCTGTTCCTTAGTTTTCATGTGTTCTACTTTTTCAGCAGTGAACTATGGAAAAGCCATCTCTGGTGTTTCACGTATTACCTTACTTCTTTCATTCACTTATTACCACCCATAACTTATCTTGAGATGAATAAATGAACAAATTAAATTCTACATAAACAGTTCATTTTTAGTGTGTTCTGTCCTCTAAGTCTTGGTACCTTGGCTTTTAATTATTTCTTTTGTTTTTCTTTAGGTTAAGGAATATACGCTATGGCTTCAATACAATTCTTGTGATCCTGATCTGGCGTATCTTTATTGCAAGATCACAAATGGCAAGAAATATCTGGTACTTTGTGGTTAGTCTGTGTTACAAGTTCCTCTCCTACTTCAGAGCCTCCAGTACTATGAGATACTGAAGAAGATAATTTAGCCTAAGGACATCTATGCATATGGTGGTCTAACTGCACAAAGCCTGTAACATGTAGTCATCTCACATTTTGTAAAAGCATAATTTCATCTTAAATTGGAGCGTGAAATACACGGTATGGTATATGTAATGTTAATTGTGTATCTTCCTGGAAACAGAGGAAAATAAAATGGTCAAGTGCCAGGGTTGAATTGGCATTAGACAAACATTTAAAAAACTTTAAGTCTTTCACCTGGGGAAAACCATTTTAGACCACTGACCAACATAACTGTGCAATTTGGAACATGTTTGGTTGAAATCTGCCTTAACATGATTTTTTTATTTTAAGTTTTAGTCCACATTGAGCAAGATAAATATTTGACTTAGTAGTTGCTAGTTGCTGTAGGATCTATTTATTTGAAATTCTTCTAAATTACAAAGGGTTTTACAAGTTGCAGAAGCATATAAATGACAGTGGATCTCCTGAAAAAAATTATCTGAGGACTTTTGTAATTTGTCTTTACTTTTTGCCACTTCTTCCCTTCTCAAAGTAGGGATGCAACAATGGTGCCTACTTTGCTTTAAAAGAAAAAAGGAAGAAAAACCCACAAAACCAAAAAACCTTCCTTAATTACTGAAAGGCCTTTTGTCCAATCTAGTCTTCAGAATGCACTTAGTGATTCAGTTCTGTGCTCAAAACTGGCTGCATCCAACTTGCATTTATATCAGCATGAACAATTTGCTTCTCCGAAAGCAGAATTGATCCTATCATTGAGTAGATAAAAGGAAATGTAACCCTGAGGGGGCAAAAATAAAGTCACTGACCGTCCTCTTTTTTTAATGACTTCTATTGAGAACACAGATCCAGCACTTGATTGTTACACTTCTGACTTCAAAAAGTAAATGTATTTGAAAGGAATTTATTATGCTTAGTTGCTATTTATATTACTGGTAATAGTATTTGGACAAACTATAGGCTTTCATTAAGAGAAATACCAGTTTTTAAATTCTAGGCGATGTTAGCAAATACTTCATGAATTAATAATTTTTTTAAATCTCTGAGCTGTGAAATTTGATGCATGGACAATGCCAATCCGTAAGCACACTTTCTCATCCCTGCCCCTCATTTCACTGTGCAAGCAGAGCGAGCTGCACCTTGCTTCAAAATGAAAGTATGTTGACAATTCTTCTATCTGTCTTTTAACCTTAAATTGTTAAGTTTAAATCTGAAAAAATCTGGGTTTTCTGCATGTTACTTTGTTTCAGTAAGGAAAACATTTGCAAAAATAGCAAGTTGTAAGAAAAGATTGAATCCTCATTTTAAGGCAATACGTGAAGATCCCTTTAAATTTTGATTGCACAGAATTCTGTTTGAGAACACTGAAATGTTCGTCTAATTTGATGCACTGACCAGCACCCTTGCCCAGTGTTTGTTCATTAAAATCAGTTTATACTGATGAATATATTCTTGAATCTGCTTGGAAAGGCAAATAATGACTTAATTACACAAAAGCTACATTATACTTGCCCTTGGTAGGTTTTTGTCCTATTTGAATTACGTATGTAAAGAACTTATTTTGCTATTCTTGTGAAAACTCCTACTTTAAAGAGAACACCTTTCGTGCAGGTGTATATCTCATTTTGAAAAGATAATGGCTTCCTTGCTGAAGCTAAATATTCTGTAGTAAGTAGTTAAGCTGTAATTCCTTTTTAAAATTACCTGTGTATATATAAAGCTAGTGATGAAAACCCTGAATGGTCTAGGACCACACCTTGTGTGAGAGACCTCTGACTGTGGCTGAAAATAAATTATGGCTTCTGTGATTGAAGATGTTACACTTTAACAAATACATTAGGTGTATTACATTTTTAGTTGCCTCCCCAAGTATCTTACTAGACCTGAAAGTATGCTTAAGCATTCCTGCTTTGTAGACTTTTTTTTTTTTCAGAGGTGCCTACTATCCAGTGACACCCCTTATCCCATGTTGGCTTGTGGCTGAAGTTTGCAAGAGACAAATACATCATATTCTGAAAATGATTCTGTGAAGCAATTCACTTATGAATTTTGGTTGTTTATAACTATTATACATTTAATGTTGGTTTGTTAATCCTGAGAACTATGAAGCCAATGAACTGATTCTTTCTGGTCCAAAACACTGCTTAGAAATCTATTCTTTTGAATTAAATAATGAAGACAAGGATTACTTTAAACATAAGGATATTTAACCTCTACTCTTCAAACATTTGCCAATTTAGAAACCCAATTTTTGTCCCTCTTTGGAGACCATGGTTCCGTGCACTGTTGGTATCTTACACAAATTCATCAGTCATCCTATTTAACTGGCAGTAGATTCAGTGTCACATTTATTACATTAGTTTTGTCACTTCCTGTGGTCAGTCTATGAAGTTCTATCTGAAACTACTGGGGGTTTTTTCCATATCAGAACCCTGTTCTCTCGCAGTTCTTCATACCAGTGTTTGCACATAACAGATGTTGATCAAAAATACACCGGAACTATATTTTGATACAGTAAGCTAGGCTCACTGTACTGACTAGCAAGTTACAGGAGGTATTCCAGTTGGTTAAATAGGAAGAGCAGTCTGAAACAACATGATCACTTAACAGTTACTGGTATTTAGATTTGGGACCAGGAAAAAAATAACACTTTCCTGCAATGCTTTTTTTCTCTGCTGTAGGAACAGATGTTTGGAAACAAATGCTAAATCCGTGAGCTTTTATAAGACAAACAGAAATATTGGGTGCCTTTGTTTGTAAACCAAAAATAAACAAATCCCTTTAAAATGTTGTTACAGTGTTTATTGTATTTTTGCATGTTTTTAGTCTAATTTGTGGAAAAAAACTGGATAGTGTAAATGCCATCTTAATATAAATGGACATACTCTTTCCTTTGTGAGAAAATGAAAATCAAGTTAGTGACTAATACTGCATTTCAGAAGACAAAACAGAAAAACCTCCACAATCACAAGGAACAAAACCAACAAGCAAACCTTCCACAATTAAACCTTCATGGGATGATATTAAAATGCATGGTGAGGTATGCTTGGTCAGGGTGACTTTCTTGTATGTCAGCAGTCTTCTTGCTTTCATTCCATATTCATTTGTAGTAGTAGTTTCAAATTTGCTTAAATAGATGGGTACTTTTTCATATGGTTTAAAAGGGTACTGTGGTTTTGTAGTAGCTTTTGGATTAATATTTCAAGGAATTGCAAGCAACTACAGCTAATTGTATCTACTTTTTGTGGTGAGGGAGGAAAAGGTAGCATTAAGTTAGTTTATCAACAAAATGGCTTGGGTTTTTGGTTTTTAACAATAATTTCTTGGAATCTTCTGATTTCATGGATTCCTCCTCCTTTTATCAAGAGCGCAGTTCTAGAAATCATGCATGATCTGTAAGCTGTAGTTTGGGGTCTACTAGCTTTAAAGTATAGCCTTTCTTTTGCTTGACTCTAAGTCTTAAAACTAGTAAATACACATGATTTTTGTTGGTCTCTTTAGGTGATTCAAAGTGTAAGTAAGGAACAAAAAAAACTTTTAAGATGTTATCCCTGATGTGTCTTGTGTTGTTTTGACCTTTCTTCATAGTACAGTATTGCATCGTACGTTGTTCAAAAACAAAGAACAGGTTTATAGAGGTAACTTGGATCTGAGAAGTACCCTGCACAAAGCTGGGAAGTATAACTTTTTGTAAGAATTTTTATATATTTCACAATTTGCTGAGCAGACTTTAAAACAGAAATGAAGAAAAGTCACCCAAGAATGGCTACTCTGGAGAAACGTAAGTGAATTGCTTAATGATCTTCTGTTTCAATCTTTAAATATTGTATAATTTTGTCTTATATACGTCTATTTATTCTTTAAGGTGACTGACTTTGTTGTCCAAGACTTGGTATCTGTACATATTGCCTTCTGAGAATACGAAGTGAATGCTTAAATGTCAAGCTATTTAGTCTCTAGCCATGACTCACTTTGTAACTGCTTGACTTCAAATATTAATGTCATTAATTCTGCTTATGTTTTCGAATAAGTGACATTATTCAAGTCAGTTACTTACTTGGCTTTCTTATGCTCATGAGCAAGTGAATTTACTTTTTTCTATTGAACTTAATTTATCACTATATAAATGCATGTTGAATTGGATATCTTTAACATTTCCTAAAAGTGAATGTTCAATTTAATTCACTTTAACTTGATTGTTATACTATTTAACTCTGGCAGTGTGGACTGATTTTGACAGTTAATCCAATTTAATCATTCTAATTCGAATTGTTATACTTTCAGTTAATTCTTAGGTAATTCTGTAACCGCTGTCACTTCTGAAAAATTAATATCCTGACATGTAGAAGCAAGGCCTCTTGCTTCTTTATGAGCATATGAAAAAAATTAAAGCATGAACTTACTATAAGATTCTTTGAAATGAAAAAATTAAAACCACTTGGTTAAAATTTTCTGGGATGTAGAGTGGACATTAAATCTTACATTGCCCTCGCCTCATATGGTAGGAGTTCTGCTACATCCTTTGTGTATGCCCTATCTCTACTGTAGAAACAGTGATTCAGTCTACCACCAGGTGTGTCAGAAAGTAGTTGTGGTATTCTTGTTTTACCCAACAAACATCTGAATTCCCACTTAACCAAAAGTGATTCTCTACTTAGCCACTATTAACTTTCATGTATCATGTCAGCCTTAATCCAGATTCAAGATGGCATCATATAGTTGAATATAGTAAGAAGGCCTTACGAAACTCACTATCCCGTCCTTTCCTGATGAAATTATCCCAGAACTGGATGTCTAGGGACACAAATAGTTACTGCACCTAACTTGGACGGAATTCAAGAATCTAAAGTTAGGAGGCTTGATTTCCTCTATTATGGACTTTTCTCAGTATGATTCAAAATCATAAGGCAAATGCTTAAAATAAGCAGGGACTTTTCAAAAGCAGTCACATTGTGGGGTGGGGAGAGAAAGACCTGTGGAAATGAAAGGAAACAGTTAAATTATGGGAGCAGGCTGAATATTGTTAGTATTTGCTGTTGTGTTAGTATGTGTGTGGAATTGAGGCTGTACTGACACTGCACTGTGTCATGTGGCTCATCATCTGCATTGTATATAAAGCGTGCAGTCTGAACGGGTAAATCGGACCAGAAGTTAACTCTAAGTGAGCAAGTCTCTCATCTGGCATGTCTCATTTAATCTACTCTCTTAGGAGAGTGCTTATTCAATTTAAAGATTCAGATTCAGTTTTGAGAGGGACAGCAGCTAGAGATGTTTAGAATATTGCTGACAGCACATGGAAGTTTGTAGAGTCTGTGGAAGATGAGGTTTTCTTTGCAATTTACAGAATAGAAATCTTCTTGTAAGTTAAGTTATTTACATGGCATAAAGTGCAGCAGTGTGTCCCACAAATACACGTTAATCACTCCCATGAACGGAGGCCCAGTCTGTTAAAATAGGCTTTAAAAAATCTGTTGTATTTCAAGGAGGTAATTAATTTTGAACAAATTGCATATGCTAGAACAAGAGGACTTGATAGTGACTGTAAGTCCGTAGCAGGAAGAGTGGAAATGTCCCAGTCTGCTTGCTGTGCTGTACAATGTCTTGCTTCATGTTTCTTCAAGGACTTTCGACTTGATATGCTTAATTTTTAAGTTGCACTTCAGTTAATAGTTAAGTATAATTCTACAGTTGCATGAAGTTACTTTTACTTTGAGAGGGACAAGTTGTTTTTTGTTTGCCTGTATCTTTCAAATCCATCTTGCCTTTACTGTTTCATAAAGGCTCTCCCAATTTAGGTTGGAGACCTGCTATTTGTTGCATAAAGCACTGGTGTGGTTTAACCCGGCATGCTCACTTCCCGCCCCCCCCCCCCCCCCCCCCCAGTGGGATGGGGGAGGGAGTTGGGGGAAAAAAGAGAAGTAAACCCCATGGGTTGAGATAAAGACAGTTTAATAAAACAGCAGAGGAAAATAATAATAGAATATACAGAACAAGCGATGCATCATGCAATTGTTTACCGCCCACTGACTGATGCCCAGACTGCCCCCAAGCGGCAGTCGCTGCCCCCTGGCCAACTCCCCCAGTTTATATAGTGAACATGACATCATATGGTCTGGCATAGCCCTTTGGCCAGTTGGGGTCAGCTGTCCTGGCTGGGCCCCCTCCCAGCTTCTTGTGCCCCGGCAGAGCATGGGAAGCTGAAAAGTCCTTGACTTAGTGTAGCACTGCTTAGCAACAACTAAAGCATCAGGGTGTTATCAACATTCTTCTCATACTAAATCCAAACCACAGCACTGTGCCAGCCTCTGGGAAGAAAATTAACTCTATCCCAGCTGAAAGCAGGCAGCATGTACTTTCAGAATCTTGTGCCTAATAACTAGGCTAAGGATTCAGGTCTACTTCAGGCCAGAGCAGCACCATCCTCCTGAAGCTGTTGAGCTTTAATGGTGTAACTGTGAATTAACAACATATGCCATCTGACTGTTCATGCAACCTTCTCCAAGCCTGCAAGTGAACGAGCTCTTTTCCAAATACAACAGTGGCAGATCCATAAACCGATTTCCCCCAGCATTGTCTGTTTGCTGGCAGAGCACTTGTCTATAATCAGCTACTTAAGATGATTTAATGTAGGATTTATAATCACATTTTTCCTCTGTATCATGTTGCAAGAGTGACAATCCAGTAGGCTGCTTCCATGTTTGGGTCTTGGGTTTAATCTCCCCTTGCTGAAGGTGCTTTTTTAAAAGGAAGACCAGAGCTCTGGATTTAACTGTGCTTCACTAAGATCTGGTACATTTGGAGTATTTTATGGCGGGTTAGTTTGCACTGAGAAAACAAAGTCTTAAAAAACTGTTGGCTCCTTTGTCATGTGTGTCCTGTTGTCCCCCCCAGATGCTACCATTTGTTGCTTTGCTCTTGCCACCCACTCACCTGGCTGCAGTTGTAGCGCTAGGCCTCGTGAGATGAGAAGATTGTACACTTTTGGTTGTAAACACTTTACCAATGCCAGACACTGTAATATTCTTAAAAAAACTGGCTGTATCCCGGATATCTAAATTCTGATTCTTGGAAACAGATGAAGGGCTTGTAATTCTCCCGTGACAACGAGTATCAGTCTAAATTATGCACTTGTAAGGTTACTTAGCAGAGCGTGTCTCACTAATTTTCAATCCATGTGTGTGGTTTTAAGCTGCAACTAATCTTTCCTTGTCAGTGACACCTGTGGTTTTCCTCTGTTAAATATTTGATTTGGAAAGAAAAGCATGCAAGGTAACTTCCATTCTTTGTGACTCTAATTTAAAACCAAGTCTATCCATTTTTAATAGGAGTGTGCTGCACTTAGCCTAGTAAGTCACCTTCAGGATGGATTAGCTACTTCTGTGCCGGTTTCTGCATTTCAGAGCCTGTAGGTGCTTAGCACGTACATATGAGTTGAAAGAGCATGAAATGTGACTTGAGATTCTACAGAACATTAGGTAGCTGAAATTATTTTAGGGACTTATACTCCAATAGTATTCTGTGAAGGCTTTCCTTGTAGCAATCTCCTCTGGTTAGAGACACACACAGAACCGTTCCATTTTTTTTAAATGTTAAGTGATCTCACTGTTACATCAGTCTCCACTATTACTGTAGAGAAAGAGGAAAGTACTAATACAAGTTAAACCAGTGGTAGAAAATACTAGCTATGGCTCTATTAACAAGCTAAAACATTTTTAATCAGACCTGATGGAAAGAGAAGTACTGGAAAAACTCAGGGCCACAGAATATAGAAAGAGTTGGTGCTTTTCTCTTTAAAGGCTGTGCTAATACCTATCAAATAACCTTGCTTCTAAATAGAACTTTACTGTAACTTTTGTGAGCAAAAAAGGCGAAGGCCAGAAAAAAAGTGCAAAAACCCCAGCCAGTTCTTCTTGGCACTTCTTTCTTTCTTTGTTTTAGAATTAAATGCAATCTTGTCACTTTAGTCATTCTGTTGGAAACTCTTTGGTTTTGTGCCTCTTGTTTGTCTTTTGTTGAAATGTCAGGAGTTACTACCCTGGGTGCCAGCAGTGATCAGTGTAGCTGGCATAGAAACTGAATGAGGCATCTGGAAACAGATGCTCCCTTCACTCATGGTAGTTTTACAGGTGCTTGGCATGCAGGTTTAGTAATTAACCTTTTTATGTCAGGTGTCTTTTAGGGTAAGCGGTGGCCTGGTAAGACAGATTGCCTGAAAGGGCCATCTCTTTAGGCTCAAAAAAAAACCCCAAAAACAAAAACAAAACATGTTAAGTGAAAGCCTGCATACTTAAAGTAATAAATCCTGAGGCACTGTCACCAGATCAGAATGGGTTTTTTGCATTTTCTATTAGCTATTAAAACATGACAAGTGAAGATGATGAATTGTATCTTGATGAATGTTTATAATCTTTAAAGCATGAAATGTGCTTACAGGTCATCTTTATTTTAATTCCTCCTCCCACCTACAAAACATTGGGTGGCTCCTATTTTAAGATCACCTTAGAAACCCAGGTGGGAGAGTTTAGAACAGGTAGTTATTAGCATGTGGTGCTGCAAAAAGACAGAGCTGCTACACATTAACTGCTTGGGGCTTTGGAGTAAGAGAAGAACAAACTCACTTGGGCCCCAAGTGATGGTGGAAGAATGGGCTGCCACCAGTTCTAACAGCAGGTGCTCTCAGTTTGTCTTCCTGACCAATTTGCCTCCAGTTTCTTTTGTGGGAGTTTCAGGGTTGATTGCTGCTGCATCTTCTCGATCACTCTTCTAGAAGCTTTTGCTTGTTCTCTTCATCATCATCAGTTTCTTAGGATTCCTTAGGAAGTTGGTCAGAAGATGGACACAGGCTTCAGGTAAGAGAAAAGCACAAACAAGCAGTTTCCATAAGGAGAGAACAGAAGAGTCTCAGAGGTTCCTCTGAATAGTGGCTTGTTTGAACTGACCCACAGTGAACTTGCTGTTCTACTTGTTCATCTTTTCTGCATCGTCCATGTGGCCCTCCGTGCTGACTTGTAAACACGTGCTTCCAGAGGGACTGCTTGCTTCCTCTGCTTCACTGCATTTCATTAAAGCATTTGTCCTCAACTGCAGGCCTTTTGCAGCCATAGTTCTTTTGATCTTGGGCAGCAATTTTTCTTTTTTCTGTTGGAGCATATATACTGTGTTAGTGGGCGTTCAAATATATTTTACGGCTTCTGGGTTTTGTAGAACTTCTTGAATGTCCTACTAAATGCACTGCGAATGGCTTCCTTTGTGTAGTGCTTTATGTCGTCTCAGTACTTCAGTATCCATAGCCTGGGTAGTGTGGGAGGCTAGTGCAGATTCCTAGACATGGCTTACCAGGAAAAACACTGATGTGATTTCATGTGCACATAGTCAGCACTCCAACTTGTAAGGTTAAAAAGTGATTTATTTTTTTTTTTTTTAGTGTAAAATGCGTGAAATGAAAAACTACTGGTGTCTTTACTTTTCTTTTTTGCCTTCCAGCTATCTGTGATACTATGCTGTCTATTAATTGTTGGCTTTTACAGGACTTCTCAAACTATATATACAGCACACATGGCTTCTGTTGCCCAGCCTTCTGGTTTATTGCTGGTTTTATGTTCCCTGGAAATACTCTTTTTTTGACAGAATTCTGTTTAGAACAGTTGCATACACAGCAGATTTGAGTCCTCATGTTTCTTTAAAGTATTATACAGTTCTGTTAATCACATTATGAACGTACATAGTAATTTGCAAGCATTGTGCAGTAGTTTGAAAAATTTCTGCAGTGTTTAATGTGTATATGTCTCATAATCTCCATAAACACATACGTATGTGTAAAGAACAATACATATTGCCAATTTTTCCTCTTTTGTTTTTGTTCGTGACTTCTGGACTGCTGTTCTATCTGTGGCTCCTTTAGGAACTGAGGGAGGAAACACTTAACCATTACTATTTTCAAAACATAACTCTTTTCATGAAGGCTAAATATAGAATGTCTGTGCTAACTTGTGCCATCTGTTGGGTGCTTGGCTTGCGTGAAAACTGCACTGATCCCATGCCATAAATCCCTTTGCTGTGTCGATGCCATGGTCTTCATGTTGGCTGTATGGAAGAGCACAGCTTGGTCTGAGGAGAAGACATAAGCTAGTCTGGATACAGCATGATTTGAAATTCTGCGGGGCTGCTGACTGATGCGATGCTATAGAATTAAATACTCTTAAGCCTGTGTCCACTGGTGAGCATCTAAAGGAGGCTTTTTGAAGTATACAACGCTGATTGATGCCAAAATGTTAATAGATTGAACAAGCTTATGATTTATAAGGGGGCATGGGAACTGAAGTGGGGGAGCACAGGTTGTCACCAGTGTCTTGACATAGATGTGATAGGAAAGAAACTTTTGATCCGTATTGCAGAAATTACTTCTGGACGCTTCTGCCCTGCCTCCTTTTGAAAGCAAGAAGCACGTGTGCATAGAAGAAATGGGAAAGTGGTAAAAAAAAAAGTGTCGAATTTTATACAACTGGATTAAATAAAACTTGCATAGCTTGTGGTAGTATTTGTGCTTGTCTGAAAGAGAAGTGGGAAATGAGAGTTAAAATGGAAGGTGGATGATGAATCACTGCTCTTAAAATACTTCCACTGTTGTCCTTTTTCTTTAGGGTGGAAAGTGTAACGGCTTTAGAGATTGTTTTGAAAGTAAGCGCTCTTACTAAGTTATTGCAAACATTGATTTTTTTTTTTTTCTCCTGCAGGAATTGGTTATAGTTTATTGATAACATTGCTGTAGGACGATGTCTCTTGGGCTGCTTAATTCTGTTCTGCCAAAATGAAGTATCTGAGGGAAGACAAAAGGTACAAAGGCTGTAACTGAAATGTTGATTGTATTGCAGGTTTTGAACAACAGACTCCTGCCCACTGGCTGGGATGTCTTGGAGCTAAAGTAATTTGAATACATGTGATGTTAATTGGTAAGATCTGCTTAGATTTAACTGCACTATCATTTTGAACTGTGTGCGTTGTGCATTAGTAAGCTTACTAGAAAAGCAGTATTTGGTGTTCTGAAGAATTGACGCACAATTACTCTCTTTATGTATTCAGACTGTAACAGTATCATAGCAGATTTTGTGACACTCCTGTTCTTTTACCTCTCTTCTCTTTAGAAAAGAATGACTGAAGATTAGTTGTTTGTTGGAAACTCAGACACGCAGAGCACAGATCTCTCTTTACCTGGCAATTAATTCTTTAGGAAGAGGCTTGTCTCGGGAGACGTTTGTAAGTGGTGCATGTCTACCAATGTAGCGTTTTAAAAAGTACCGAAGTAAATAATCTATATATTCAATACTTTTCAGATCAAGTTTAACACTGTACAGACAATACCTGCTGTATTGTATTATTTAAGCAGTTCTAATTTTAATAGAATTAAACATTTCCCATGTCACTATTAAACAGAAGATTAAAATACTAGCCCCAACTTAAATATTTCCAAATAAAAATCATCCTCTCTAAATTACATTCTTTGCTTTTTTGTGTAAATTCTACAAGCATACATGTGTGTGCATACACACACATATGTATGAATGGCTTTTCAATTTCAATCTTTGTAGCAGAAGCTCAAATGCTTGCAGTGCAAGGTGTATAAGAGTTCACCGCTTTGCAGAACTAAAAGGTTTATCATCTCCATTTCACCATTACAGGTATATTAAATGTAGTATGCAGTTTGGAGCCTTATAGTTCTATTTTTAAGTTAGTAACTGGGCATAGAGAAGCTGGTGCATGTACTGTCAATAAGTTCTGCCCCAGAACGATTGAGTTTTGAAAGGATTAGCAAAGAGACTGAAAATTAAAAAAAAAAAAAATTAAAAAAATAAAAATTAAAAAATGTCATAAGAACTATTTTTATGACTCCATTAAGATGTGTAGGCTCTAGTTTGTTTATTGATGGGTTTGAAAGCTTGATGACTGGTAAATGAACTTGCAGAGAGATGGTATCAACAGTCTTAAAAATACTGTCTGCACATGCTTGAGCAGGTAACAATAAATGGGGTGATGGAAGAGGAGCAAGTTCAGTTGCATTCCATGAAAAGCACTTTTTCCTCCTGTCAGTTAATGAAAAAAACCTGGGAGCTTGTAACTGCATACATTTGAGGGGAAAAAAAATCATTTTAAGTTTACTTTTCCTACAGTTCTGTAGGAGCTGTATTCTAGAGTTAATTTTGAGAGCAAACCTGCATGCACAGCTAAGCAGTGGTTGAGTGAAAGTGCTGATATGCCATTAATAATGATATTGCAGATGCTGTTGCTTCAGTGAGTTTATGGACTGACAATTCATTTGAATAGAGAGCGCAAGCCAAAAGAGGAGGTTTTAAAACAGGGATCATACAATGGACTGTTGTTGCACGCAGACTGTTAGGTAAGCAGTAATAAACAGATAAAGAGTGCATGTTGATGGTAATTACTGTGTGCTCTGTTTTGAAAACTTAATTGTGCCTTCTGACAAATAGAGTGTTATTACTGCAGGGGTTGCTGTTAGCCTGTTATCTAACTTCACTTGTGTAACAGAATTGTGGCTAGATGCCTTGGGACTGATATCTACTCTTTGGTTTCGCACACCTATTTCTCTCTTGTTACATGGCAGTACAGCACGTTGTCACTGTTGGCGCTGCTCTGAAAGTTCCATGTGCAGAGATAGGAAATACAGGAAATTCTGATGACTGGTTCCAAGTTGCTCACATTCCTGCAACATCACTCAGAGCCCCTGTTGTCAGGAGCCCTTCTGTGTTTCCATAGTAAACACTGGGTCTGCAGCCTGAAGCCCTTCAGGGCTGAATTTGGCAGATAGGCCAGCCCTGATTTTGCTGCTATTGAGCTTAACTGCAGGATTGAAAACTGAAAGAGCCAAGTGAGTCTTCTGGGGGGTTTGAAACAGATACTGCATCAAAGGTACTTTGCATGGCAAAACCAACTCTTTCCAAGGATTATTGCATGCGCGCACACACACACACACTCTTAACATTTTGTTGGGAAGAAGATTGTTCTGATTAAAGAGAATTTTCCTGAGAGGGAAGAATGACTAAACCCAGCTCAGATGCTGTTTGAGGTTGGCTAATTAAAGCTATGCTGCAACAGATGATTTAATACCCAACAAACTTTAATTCTAAAAGCAGCAGGTTTTTTTTCTTACTTCAAGAATCATAAGCTCTCTACTATAGAGAACTTTACACTAACCAAGACTGCAGTGCTTGCTTGGAAGTTTGGGTGCCAATAGAGATCTAGCTGTGGCAAAATGGAGCTTCCTCTGGGCTCAATCGTTCTGGCAAGAAGTCAAGATTATTAGCCTCAGCTGAACTCAAGGAGTTTCAGATACTGAAGTTTCTGGACTTCCATATGGTCAGAAACATGTATAAAATGAATTTGGCTTTTATCTTTCTAAGTTTGGCCATTCTGCTATTCTGACCTTTGCAGTGGCCACTCATGCAATGTTAATTGAGAGATGAAATTCTGGTTTTCTTTATTTATTTGTATCTATTAATAACAGTACTTTGTACAGGAAACCCAGGATTTCAGAGTGATGAATGAATGAGGGTAAAAAAAAAAACCCCAGCAAACCCCAATCAAATTGAAGAAGTTTTAAGACAAAGTGTACCCAAATTCTGTTGTCAAGGCTTTTCCACATTTATGAAGTCTGGACAGTTGCTTTGTGTGCATCAACTTTATTTTTAGCTTAATCTAGGAAGTAGGAGAACCTTGGCTAAACACAGCTCACAAGTGATAAAGGCTGTGAAAGCACAGAAAATCAGATTGCAACCAGAAGCTTCTTCTGCTCTGTGTGTTGAATCCAGGTCCATAGGATAGGCTTCGTGACACTGCAGTGCTAAACTCTCTAATTTATCTGGTGGTTGAAAATGACTCACCCTGAACATACCTATTAAGTAACTACTAGTTTCTGGCATGATTCTTTCTTGCCTGTAACAATGAAAATATTGGAGACTACTTGAATTATTAACTCTTCATAGTCCTAAATCTGGTATCCTTCATACAAGTTGAGAAGAGGTCTGAAACTGTAGAAACCTTTTGGTTTGCTTTCCTGCTACCTGGGAACAGTTCATGACTCCAAAGAATATACAAGGCCCATGGAGGACCTCTAACAGGCAGAAATACAACTCAGAAGGAAAATGGCTCTGTTCATCTTCGTGGAGAAAAGCATGCAAGAGATGCAGAAGCTGCTAAACTGAAGGAGTTGCCTGTTGGTAAGATCTTGAATGTCAATGGCAGTGCTTCCACAGGCTGGCTTGTGATGTTAAGTCCACAGCCCTGTTACATCTCCTGTTCTCAACACCATGCATGATTTCAGCCTCTGGAAGCTGCTGCTTTTTTGCTTTTTTTTTTTTTTCTTTTTCTTTTTCTTTGTAGGTTACTCTAGAGGTTAAGATACGCCTCACTGAAGTTTGCAGTACTTGGGTTGCAGTTTATCTATCCTACCCCATTTCCTTTGATCCATCTGTCCGTACACACATGCCACTCAAGCTTTGAGTTGGGGCTTTTTTTGCATGAAAAGATATCAAAACCTACAGTTTATCCCTGACCCCTGCTCTAGAGAAGGTAGAGAGTTCCTAAATCATGAATTAGTGATGCAACGCCATGCATATTGCATTAGGGCAAGGAACAGTGCGGCAAGTGATGTGTGCTAATTCAATATAAACTAGCACAGAGTGGCACAAAACTACAGTATTCTGCAGTATTTGTGAACTGCAGTGTTCCGAGCGCTTGACATGGCACTTTCCTACATAAAAAGGGTTGCACTGTACACAAAGATGTGAAAGAAATGCTGCCATTCAGTGTTTCAGCTGTTTATTTGTAGGGAGTTAGTATCTGCTGTCTATAGTTTGTTTGGGGTTTTTTTTGTTTGGTTTTTTTGGTTTTTGTTTGGTTTTTTAGAACTGGCCAGAGGTCTTGCATGATCAGCACAGTGCTGCTGTCACAAATACACAGCTGACCCCAATGAAGTCTTAAGTTAAGCATGTACAGAATTTTTGGGTGACTTAGTTTTGTCTCCTGTTTACATCTACTTAAGAATAAAGCTTGTTCATTTTAATTTAACACTGTCTGCATTGGTTGAATTCACATGGCTTTTTAGGCCACGAATAAATGTACTGACCAGTCTCCTAGTGCCACGTACCACTATGTTAGGAATAAATGTATCTTGAAGAGAGAGAGAGATGATGTTAAAACTTGCCTGCTTAGCTTAGGAAGGGCTGTACTGCAGTTGTTCTGAGTGGAAAGAATTTAGCAGCTTCAACTAATGCTGACTGTGTAGAATATCATGCATCTGCTGATGAAAGGCAAAAGCAGTTTCCTGTCTTTGAGCATACTGTGGTTTCTGTAATGCCCTGTGATGTCTATTAAAGGCCTGCAATTTTTGACTGTATTGCTGCAAAATAATTGACCAGTGGGATAATTCAGTTTTCTACCTACTGCAGTTTCACGTTGGCCCTGGAACTCCTTTAAATTCATTCATTTTCTTAAGCTGTTAAGACTCTACCAAGCAATGTGCTGCTTGGGGCTTGCTCTGGCCTGTCATTGCAGATGTAATAGTAGTAACCTAAACCCTCAAACTCTGGTAGCTTTGCCAAGTCTTGCTGAGACAGTTGAAATTTATCCCTTCCAAAGCAGAGGTGTGGTGGAATGGCTGTACATCCATGTCTGTTCTTCACAGTATACATGATCACTTATGTACAACAATGCTTTTTTAGTAGCTCCATTATTTAGCTTTTTTGTTTTGGCTCTTCCTGCCTCTTCTTCTCACCACAGTTATTTTACAGAAGCTTCAGTTGCGTTTGCACATTCAAAGTAGTGAATATTTTGTAAGGTAGACCTCATTTCCTACTCAGTATTTAGAACTACATCTACCATTGCAGAGATAAGGAATCCCCTCAGTTCCAGTAGAAGAGTTTTCTATTTCCCCTCTTTCATCCTGCTGTGTGGTATTTAACTGCAGCGCAATCTGTGTTGCATCTTTCCCTAAAGGAGAGAATTAGTAGATTCATTGCTGGCTCATACCTAAGCAGCAAGTCCCCTGTGGCAGAAAATATTGCAGGTGGTTGCATTTATACAAGCTGCTTGCTAGGTCTTTGCTGTTTGAAAGCAGGAAGCTGGTTAGGAAAGTAGGGAAATAGGCATGCTAATTCAACTTGTGAATTCTAAGCTAAAGCTTAAACCCGGATGATTTTGTTTCAATGCATATACCTGTACTAGGATGAATCCTACTTAGTTTGCTACAGGGTAGAAAGGGTTTGCAAATTACTGTGCCTTGTACATTCAACGCTGAGAATGAGATACAAAACTGGAAAAGCCATACAAAAATGATGCAGCAAGATCTGTGCTGTGCAACTTATTCATAATGCAGTTCCTTACTATGATTAGATAACATCGCAGATCTCTTGGTTTTCCTTAAGCCTTCTCTGCAATCACAAACACAGTTTAAAATTTATTTCTGTGAAGTCTATTAAGAGGATTATGAGCAGCACTTTCTGATATGACTTTAGATATTTCCCTGGATTTGAATGAGCCTTCTCTTGCAGTACAGAGGAGAAACAACTGATTTTTATTTCTACAGCTACCTCTATGGCTGCATGTTTACTATACAATATCAAACTTGGATGTAGAGCAACTACCTCCATGACAGAAATGGTGTTGCTCTGCCATCTTATGGCAGAGCTGAAAACAGAACACAACACTTCCCACTTTAGTTACAATGAAGATTACTTTATACATGTTAACGTAGGGCAGCTAGAAGAATAAATATGAATGCAGTTGATTCTGCTGTTGGCTGTATTTTAATTCAAAATAAAGGAAATACCCCATCACTGTTTAGTAATTGTGTTTGCCTTGGCTTTCCTCATCTCTCTGAAATTGCTTTCTCTTTGGGCTTAGGCTGACTTGGTTTGTGCTTTCTGCACTCTTGCACTACTCTGGCGGTATAAGATAGTCTTCTGCCTACTAAGTTCTGTTTTTAACTTTGCAGACTTCCTCTCTGGCTTTCTTTTTCTGTGTGTCTCCATTTCCGTATTTAACAGGGGGGACTGTGAATCTTGCAGTCTTTCACAAAGAGACCCAAAACCCACTACCCAGATTTCAGCCTGGAAAGTACCCCCAAAGATTTTTAAATCCACCTTTCTACAGTTCTGGCACAATATAAATAGCTCTATGAGCATGCTGCTTTTGTGACTGTTCTCTCCTCTTTTCCGGCTTGACCTGTCAGTCTCAATCAGTAGCCGAGGGCTGTGAACCTGCTTTCTGATTCTCCCTGTGCTAGCTGCATTTTCCCCTGGGTCTTGAAAATACGTTAATTAGCCATGGAGACCAAGCCTGACCAAGAGCAAACAGACCGCGGTGTGTGCGCCAGTTTTCTGTAACGGTGGAAGCTGGTCTCTGTTGACTGATCAAGAGCAAATACATGAATTACTTTTGGACTTCCTTCTGGACTTTTAAGCTGGTTTGACAAATCGTTCATCTCTGATCGCCTACCGTTTGAACTCTATTCCGTCTCCTTGTAAGGCAGTGGTACCCTCTGGGAAATAAGCTGTGCAACGATACCAAGAGTTTCGGACTTCCAGTGCTGAACTTAGCAGGCACCTGGAGTGCTGTCCTTTACATCCTGTTCTTGATGTGAGGTGAAGTACAGACACTGTACTGGCAGCGTGGCCATGCTAGCGTAACACGTTTTCATCTTCAGTCTGTTTCTGAAGAAGCACGCAAGAATTGTTCTCACCGCTGTTTGCCTGAGATGGTATATTTGTGTATTTTGAGTGTATTTTTTAAGCACTGTAATACTGTAAATATTTTTCCCATATTAAAATTGGCCATTAAAATGTATTCACTGTGCTCTCCAAAAATCAAGTCATGTGTTGGATTTATTTTGGACCATGTGTCTATTATGCATCAATTTAATAAGAGATGTGCAGTTGGTTCAATGTAATTATTATGGAAGTCTTCTGTGTGGTAGGTAAGTTCTCCTTTTTATACCTTCTCTGTTATGATATTTTGAACCTTGTTGGAAGATACTATATAATCAGACTTTGCTGGCAAATATCTATCTGGGGCAAGAGTACCTAAAGCTGGGGAGGGGAGATGGGTTACGTCTGTAGTCTCACTCGTATTTGTTTCACACCAATGACAGGGAAGATGTTGTACGGCCCCTTCTACCTGATGCTACTGTTGCATCTGTCGCTTATCGGTATACGCCTCATTTATAGTATCAGGTATAAAAAAAGTAATGCAGTCATCAAAAGGCTATAGCAAAGATGGTTCCTTATGTTCAGCTCTTATGTTCAGGAGTTGTTTGTGTTTCATGATAAAGTGCTAGGGCCATCATAGAAATGCTTAATCAGAATGGGCGTTCAGACCTTGAAAATCTAGTGTGCCCAGTTATGATTTCCTAGTATCAGGCCTAAAGATGAGAGAAGCGGTAAGTGAAGCGCAAGCTGATATTTGTATAGGTAAGCTGGAGATTTATTCCTACAAGATGGTCAATGTAAACATACCAGAATGATTCCTATCAAGTGGATTGTCAGGGAACAAATGATAAATATTAATAGGTGCATATATATTTTTTAATTGGCTTACTCTTTAGCATTGATCATGCTGAGAGACAAAATTACGTTCTTGGAAAAAAATTTCTGTCTCTTAATCTACAAAGCCCACCTGATGAATGTTTGTTCAGCCAAATCATGCCAGATTGCACTCGCATCATTTCAGCTGTCCTCGTCGAAGTGTGGTACGATACAAAAATGTGCTTGTTATTTGGTGTACTTGTCCTGCAGCAGTTAGGGCTCTTCTCTGCACATGCAATACTGACAGTGGGAGGGAGATGGAGGAGGGAGGGAGGGAGGGATGGACTTGACTGTTGTCCATGGGCAAAGCAGTGCAGAACAGCTGCGACAGCTGGCAGCCGTGGAGGGCCTGTTTCTCCAGCGCCTTACATCTCGTATAGTCGAGGTGCCTCCTGAGTGAGGAGAGCTGGGACCTCACTCCCTTTGTGCTTCTAACAACTTCTCTATGGTACAGTGCCTTGTGAGCTCAGGTTTATTGCATTTCAGGCTTTATTCTGGATGTGAGAGGGTGCTAAATATAGGGGCTAGATACCTGCAGGACAAACCCAGTAATTGCTAGTATGTTAGCTCAGCATAAAACAGTACAGTTACATGAAATTAATGTTTTAGCATTTCTCTATTTTTTATTTATGTTTATACTGAGGAGCTGCCACTTCTAAAGACTACATATTTTATTAGCAACAAAACGTTCCTGAGGGGACGCTGTGTGTTTGGGAGCAAAGCGACCAGCAGACTTCTGACTGTCGCTGATTTGTGTGATCCATGTGCCAGATTTTCCTTAGCTGAAAAGCATTAGTATCGATCTTTCCTTACAAAGCGTTTTGAGACATTCAGGCCAAATACTTGAGCTAACCAGGATTTTGTTCCCTTTCTCTTCCTTCACTTGTCCTTTCCCAATTAATCAGTTATGCTCTAGATGTAGGGCTGGGCTCTATCCAGAGGAAGCTTTGGCCTATATCTTAACACATTGTGCTTTACGTAACCTGCAGTATTTTTGCATTTGTTGACGTTGTTCATCTTGTTTGGTTTTGGTCTTGTTCACCTTGAAAGGTAAAATCTCTGTCCATAAAGAAGACTTAGCTACAAAAAGAAAATGTATGTCATAGCATTACTCATCGCAGATGTGAGTAACTGAGCCTTTATCTACGATTCTCATATATTGGTGAGCTCTGAAAGCGGGGAAAAATGGAGCTGCTGTGAAAACTGGGAAAAGGCCAGCAGGTGTTGTTCTTTTAGTTGTTGGTTACCGGTTACTTTTGTCTACTATAGCAACTATTGCACTTTGCTTTGCATAATGTGCAAATGTATAATGCTTAGTGCATTTTCCTCTGAAGCTGCGCTCCCTTTTTGCACAGGAAACTCAAATAGATCTTGATGCATATCCAAAAGCCTGAATTGAAGTCCGAATGTTCTGGGAAACAGTGACTTAGGGGGGTTTCTGTGGGTTCTTATTCCACCAAGTACTCTTTTAAACATTCTTGCTATTGTACGCTTTGTTCTGTGCCCTGACAGGTCAACTGAAGAATTTAGCAGGATGTAGCAAGTTGCAGTAAAAACATTATCAGAAGCCAGCCTTTCTTGTTTTACTGCTCCCTCTGAGTCCTTGCTTTTGTTAATGAGAAGCAATAAAACATAACTAAATGTCTCTCTGTGGGGCAAGAACAGTGGTCCTTTCAGTTATGTGGAGGGCTGTAATGGGAACACAGTGGCAGCAGGGGAGGAAATGTTAAAAGCACAAAGTCTTAGAAAGTAGTCTGCATCCAAGGCAATCTGACATACTGGGCTGACTAATGCTTGGGAGGATGTGGAGTGGACGTAAGTTGTGCAAGGGTGGTAGCAACTTTCCTGTTTGAACTATGGAGTTACTAGGTGACTGTATCTTGTAACTTCTGCTATGCTGCTAGAAGTCTATGAAGTTACTTTGCCCTTTCAGGGATCTTCACACCTTAAGAAAAGGGACTTTGTGATCCCCAGAGTGTGATAGTTGATACTTAAATATCATGCAGAAATGCAGAACATTTAGCTGAGACGTGTTTACTAACCAGAACCAGGCAGGAGGTCATAGCAAAGCTTGGAACAAAACTGAAAACTCTGTGTCTGTTTTTAGGACAATACTGTGTCTAAAACCCAGTCTGGATGAAGTTTTATGATTGCTTTAGATACTTTAAATTATCGGTGGAGGCTGCAGTCAAAAAGAATGGACTGATCTGTCCAGTGCATGCATTCATTCCTCCTCTTTCACATTGGTGCTAGCATTCAATTTTTGAGTAACAGCTTTGATCAAGAAACCAATCCAGCTACAAAAGCAAATCCAGCTACATAAAAGAGAAGAGTATGCAGCTCTCCACACAGCCTGACCAGAACTGAGGCTAGCATAAGGGGAATGGCAGCAACTGGCACTTCTATAGGAGGTGGGGCACAACTGCCTTCCTGGTAGCAGCCTAAACTTGGGTTCGTTTAAAGCTATCATGAACCTACAAGCACTGTGGGAACATACATCAGTTTACTGGATCACTTGTGAAGCGTTTGCCTTGTGTGTTTTCAACAGGTACTGTTTGTCCTTGGTATAGTAGCAATCAATCAGCAGCACTGTTTTTATTAATAGATGGAAATTATATAGGTTGAAAATGGTACTGGCTTAAAACTTTTGTCTCTGGTCTTTTTATAAATATTCACTTGCTTAATTTTCAGGCAAATATTTTGCTTCCAAAAAAAATGTCCCAGCGACTGAAAAATCATGGATATGTGTCTTTCTGGGAAATGAATTGGTAATATTGTGAACATTATTACAGCGAAATTTAGTTTGCAGATCTTTTTTGCAATGTTTACCCAAACCTAGCTATAATCCTAAACTGTAAAACTAGCTTAACTAGGATTCATGTGGGAACACTGAGGTGAAATTCTGTGTTTTGTCTTTTGCAGAAGGTCAGGCGACTTTATCAATGATCTCTACTGATCTTTTATCGTCTTATCATGATCTACTGATCGTGATCTGTACTTTTTTAGTACATGAATCCCAACCACATGAATCCCAACTGAATGCCTAACATGGCAGTTCTGCTCTGAGATGAGACTGTATTTGTAGAGAGGGAGAGGGAAAAACATGTTTGTGACTTGAAGAGTTATTTAATGTTTTGATTCCAGGAATGGAGAATTTCAAGGAGGTAATTCCCTCAGCTTTTCAATACATTGATCCTTGAAGTAACATGAAGGCTTTGGCTGAAAACTGTGAATGAAAAGTTAACCTCTCTCAATGCGTGAGTGGGGAGTGGTGGTGGTTTTAAGCATATTAAAATTGAAGTGAGTTTTGTGCTTGTGCTATTCAGGGTCTTTTATAAGCATCTTAGCATCTTCTTTCATTTTGGGGAAACGGTAGGTGATAATGGGCTTATCTTGAAAATTAAACTTGATTTTCTTTACATCAAATTCTGGCACAATTTGAATCAAGTCAATGGAATTACAGTAGGCTAAAACTGGTGAAAAACAAGTTTGTTGGAAAATCAAAAATCATGCACAACTATCAAACATAAATACATTTAATCCCTATTAAAATTAAATATGCTTTCAGTTAAGAACTACTAGATTAATAAATTAATACGTGAATGGTAAGAGTTATGAAGTTTAATATTTCAAGACATTATATCTTGTTTAAAATATGAAAACATTAATTTCATTGAGCTAACAGGTTTTCCAGTTTTCAGCAGTGACCTTGCAAATGGTTCGAGTATGGTCAGTGACCCTTGAAAGCACAGCTCATTGTGTTTAAAAAAAAAGAAACAACCAACCCACAATCAAACCTAACAAAAACCCCTCCAATTTAAATGTGTCTTTTCCACTGATCTTCTAACAAGTTAATTACTCACCAGCGCTGGCTGCTTGTTTTACCCTCCCCACCCTCTGTCCTTCACTCCTCGTTCCCTCTTCTCTTAAACTTCATGCTGTGCACTAGGTGAATAAATTTTCCACCTTTCTTCCTCCTTGGACAGAAGGAGCAACACGATACAACTTTTATAGCAAGAACAGAAAGTGTTTTTTTAGGTCTTGCAGTCTGGCCATCTTGGTCGTGCACTAACCTTCACTGGAAAGCAGCCTGCACTCCCTCCCACCAGCCCTCAACCCCCTTTAAAAAACCCCTCAAAACCATAAAAACAGAGCAACCATTCGGGAAGGTTCTGATGATGAGCATTAGTCTATTCTATTTTACCTATATTTTTTTCTTTCTTTTGGTCTTAAACTGATCTGTATGTGTGCATGTTTATTTTCTTAATAATCTCATAGGAAGAAGCAGTTGTATCTACTTCTACAATGTCAAGCATACTTTGGGGAATAAAATGCTTGTGAATTAAATGCACAGTAAACGAAGGGAGAAGCCAGACTGACTAGCATCGATTAGTGCCATTATTTGGGGCTAGGCACTGGCTCTACCTGCTAAAACATGGGTCAGGCCTAGATTTCAAGCACATGGTCATTTGGGGCACTTGGTGGTTTAATGGCTTTGATTTGTATTATTGCGAAGGACAGGATGCGAAGCCAGCTCTGCATTGAAATTCAGCGCGCGTGCAGGGATGGAGATCAAGTCGTAAGATTTGACCTTTGTCTTTCTTTGAGGAACGGTGCTGGTGGCGCTGCCTGCCAAGGCTGCGATTTTTAGGAGCAATAGCAGCTATCCGGGGCAGGAGGTAGGTAAAGCCATTAGTGCTTCTGTCTGCACGCAGGGTGAAGATAACCGCTTCGGGAGCAAGATAAGTAGGTAGCAAAAGGGGAGAACAAAGAATAGTAGATCGAGAAAGCCTGCACTTCTGTTTTGCTATCCCAGACAAGGAGTGGGTTGTACAGAACGTGCCTTTCTATGCATTTTCTCTCTGACCTCTTTGGCTGCTGCACAGTAAGTGTTGCCTCTCTGTCATAAATTTGAAGTGACCTGATTGTTTCTCCATTTGCCAGCGGGCCGGATGTTTCTATTTCTCATCGGCAACGTGGCAGATGTAGTTTGCACAGCATCACTTATAACTGCAGAGATTGTTTATTCTTGGTTTTATATCATCCCGTTGGATGGCATCATTCCAAGGGGTGTCACTGTGGTGGGCGATCAGAGAGCTCTACTGTACATGGAACTGATTTGAGGGGTTTGGGGTTTTTATTTTGTCCCTGCAAACTACAGAGAAATTAATGAAGGAAAGCAGCCTTTGAAGGTTTTGATTAGAGCTGGAATGATATTGGTGATGCAGGGTTCAGAAGCTGCAGAATTAGGGATCTCCACAGGACCTGTAGGAAAACAGCAGTCTTAAGAAGTTCTGTATATTTATAACAGAAAAAACAACTGCAACTCAAAAGTTCTAGGACAGGGTTTGTATTCAGTTGTTTGTTATGAAATTGCATATTCAGGGTAAAAGCTGGTTTTTGTTACCCTCTGACTGGCAGAGGAGAACAACAACAAAAACCTAGAATTGAATAAATACATAAAGGATTGTTGGGACGTTGACTGATGGTGGAGTGGGTGGGTATTGTGAAATCCTTGGCCAAATAATAGAACATATTCAATAGACCAGGGCTGATGGGTCAAGTATAAGATTGTTTAATTTGGGAGCCTGAGCAGAATTAAAAAATGTGAGTCTTGTCCATAGTGACGGTAACCACAAAAAGAGAAACTGTTTAATTAGTGTACTTATTTTAAAAGACGATATATTTTGCATTTACCTGTTGGCATCTTGAAAAAAATGTACTTTTAATAGATTATGACTATGAAGGTGTTCAAGACTGAAATTTGTATTAACATGCATGTACTGTTTACCCCATGTTTCAGTCTTTAAAGTCTGATGCATTTCCCATGTGAAAATTATGTTTCTTGTGGGAATATTGAAGGTGGAAATACTGAATTATCTTTTAAAAAGAGAGAGGAGGCTGAGGATCTCATCCAGTTAAGCCAAGAAAGAAAACTAACAATGTTTTTCCCTGTCTTGTGTAAATACTTCTTTGTTCCCAGGTATAAATATCCCTTGCTCTTCCTGATACAAATGAAACTTGTGGCTTCTGTCATCTGGAGTAAATCTGTTGCTTCTCTTGATGACTTTAATATCTTACTTGGTGCTCATGTGCTGTATATGAATTCAAGATAGTTCAGATAGTATTTTAATTGTATTTACCACTTTGCCTGACTTGGAAATGAATGAACAATACTTGCTAAAACTGATGAGACAAAATTTTTAAGTGGTGAATTCGCAGGGTAACTTACGCTTTCTGTTTTGTGACATCTTTTGATTCAGCTGCTGATGTGTTCGTTATTTAGCATCTGAATAACCTTCTAAGAGGCTCGCACTTATATTGTATTCAAAGCAGAGCTTAGCCATCAAAGTGACTTGGAACTGGCACTGCTGATGGCAGCAATGCTGAAATATTTTTAAAAAGCTGAGCCCTGTCCTCCCTAGTTACCTTTCAGTAATGGGATGTAAACATTGCTGTCTTGAAAAAATGACACCTTGCTGCAGTTATCTTTGTCTTGTACAACACTGAGCATGCTGCCAACAAAATTCTAAACTTTTGGTATGTTTCTCAGGTCTGTAAAATTGGCTAAATATAAAGTGTGCAGGAAATATAGTGTATTGCCTCTTCAAGAGCTGTAGAAATTGTAGGGGCAAGTAGCACTTGACATTCTGTTTGTGTGTGTTCTACTTTGATGTGTAGATCAGCCTGGGTAAGTGTTGCTAACAAAGCAAGCAACAATAACAGCATTTTGTCATTTTGCCTGAAAAAACTAGTTTTAGGGAGGAATTTAGCCAGTATTTTACAGCAAAGGCTTCAGTAATGGTGTATAAAAGAATCATGCTCCGTTAAATTTGGAAAACTTATTCATGCAGATTAAGTGCTTTATGGCTGGATTAATGAGTAACTTCTACTTCAATTAGTTGCTGTTCTCCTGCTGTGTAGTATTTGGATTTCTTTTTCCCTATGAAGACTCTCCTTTTTTTCACTCAGTCATTCAGCACCCCAAGATGCGCATTGCCCCCAGTAAGCTGCAGTTACTCCTGGCCGGGATAGTTTGCATTACAGAGTTTTGTGCTGTACCGTCCGCTCTTCAGGAAGGTAGGATGAAAACTTCCCATCTAGCTTTAACAGTTTTCTAAGTACTAATGGTTTTCTCCTTAGGCAGTGACAAGTATGGGAGTCAGTAATAAAATAAAGAAGCTGCACTAGGTTCACCCCTTAAGTTTTTGACCCTAAGAGCTCGTAGACCTAGACACAAAGTAGCATTAGAATAATTGGTCTAGTTTGAATTCTTTGTTTTTATTCCCGTCCAAGTCTGTAACTGGAAGTTGTCTTTTAATGAGGAATCCTTATGAAATTTTTGTCTGATTCCTTGGTGATTCAGAATTAATAACATTAAATAAATATGACTTATAATTAAATAAAATTAAATGCTCTCAGTTTTGCAGCAAGTTAATAAAGGTAATGTTTTAGCATGTTACCCATGGGCTGAAAACAAAATACAGCGAGTCCTCTCTTCCGTTGTCTTACATCTTAAAATCCAGAGTATTCTTTTTAGGAACAGTTAATTATGCCAATTGTTCCTGTTTCCTTCATGAAGATTTACTGATTTATAGCGAACTGGAATGGAAATCAGATCTTGGCTGTCAGCATAACCATTTTGCCTCCATTTTAAATTTGCAGTAGTAAAAAAGGGAAATTCACAGCTTGATGTCCTAAATTCTGCAAATCACTTGCTATCTAAAATCTGGTTTTGGCTGTTAAAACAGGTGTGGCATCTAAATCATCATCATAAGTTGCTCACTTAAGCAGTTCAAAGCACAGTATTCTCTAGAATGGTATTCTCTTGCTTCAGCATCCTGTCATGCAGATGAATGTGATGCAGTTTACACAGAAATCTCTTGTCCAACCAGTGAACAAAATTGGTCCTGAAGCAGTCTGTAAAGCAGGCAGGAATCTCTTGAGCTTACAAAGAAGATTTTAGTTTGTCAAAATATAGACTATATAAGTTTGGTATAATATTAATGTAATATTAATATAAATATTAACTTGTAACTTTTAAAGAAACTGAACTTGCATATTTTAGGAGACTAGACTTATTTGATGTTGAAAGGAAAAAGGAAAGTTTCAGTTTGTGAATCTGATTTTTCCATTTTATTTATTTTTTGACCATTTCCCCAGTATCAAGTTCCTTTTGGTAAAACCTAAATCCATTTTTTTAAAACTTTATCTCTGTCTCCTCTTTTCCCTTTCCTCCATGTATCTTTGCATGTGGGAAAATCATGGGTACAGTGAGAATTAGGAAGGAATGAAAAAAATCAGATAAATGAACAGGATCATTTCTATAGAAAGCCTTTTTTATTTAAAAGCTAGGGCAAGTAGCATTGTGTCAGTATTATTGTGACACTGTAATCACTTGCATCAGCCATGCTAATCGTGAGGATGATTGCAAAACCCTTTTTATAGGTGTGGTAAACTGCATTTTATAATTTGGAGGAGTCCACATTTTCCAGACAGTGTATATGAGAATTGGTCCTCCACCCTTTGAATACAGCCACCTATCTGCCAGAACAACAACAAAATGTTTCAAGTTTATGGATGCTAATTTCTTCCCAACGTAGAGTTTAACAGAATCTGTAGTAAAATTTATTAGACATGTGTTTGGCTTCATTGAGTTTTCATACAGTTTTTAAAAAAAAAATAATTGTGGACACTTCTGGGTTTGGGGAGTGCACTACAAAGAATTCCTGTGCTGCTTGGCAGAATTGGTTGCTTTGCTTCTGTTTTTCTTAAATTACTACCAAATCAGTAATCATCACCACAAATATTTGTTTCTCTAAATATACAAATAAATTAAAAAATATCAGCTTTACTTAGCCATAGTAGACGATAACAATAGTGAGTTAAGAAGGAATAAAGTTAGCCCAGTAATAGATGTTCTGGAGAAATTCAGCTACTGTCGTTGGTGATCAGGGTTGTGCATTTTGACCCTGTTTGTCCAAAATATTTTAAGTACAAATGCTGGGTGTAAAGAGATTTCTGGAAGTGAAACAGTGATTTAGTCTCAAAATAATTCCAAAACTTGCTTGAAAGAGACTGTTAGTATTCAGAAAGCTCAAGTAAGCATGAACCTTGTGAGGACACTAATATGTACATATACATACACACTTGCTCATTGAAGGCAAATGTAATATCTGTGATACAATTAAACCAAAAAATGCTCATCTGAAGAACTTCTGCAAAAGAAAGTACACTACCTTTTTCTTAGCCCAATTTAGCTTTAGTCTGGGCAGTCTGTATTATGAATTGTAAGAAGGTTCCTGTCGTGGCAGAGATTGCACTGACCTCTGTACCAGGCCATGCCTTCCAATTCTACGTTACTGAAAAAATTAAATCCAGACTAAATCTTTCCTTCTTTTCCCCCTTTTACTCCTCAGATCTTAAGTGTGGGCAGAAAGTTCAAGAGACAAAACCATGGAGTTACCTTAACCTTTTCACTCGGATTGTTGGGGGAAACCAGGTGAAACAAGGCTCGCATCCATGGCAGGTTTGCACAAGCAAATATAGTTTTATCTTCAGAATGAAGTCCTGACTTTTCATAGAAATGACAAAAGAAAAAATCAGGTATATTTTGTGCTTACTGACACTTACAGTGTATTTTTTATCGCCATTCTGCTTTTATGAAAAGGAGTGAAGCAGGTGGAGAGGATGTGGAACCTGTCCTGCTCTCTAAGAAATGTTTGCTTATCATTTACTATTTTGTTTATCACTCATTATTTTGCTTATCATTCTTTCTGAAAGAGCATCTGTAAATTAGTCTAGTGTAAAGAGGCATGGATGAAAGTACTCAAAAATAGAAGGACACCAAAGGACACTGCCCCCAGCCTCCAACTATTGTCAGGCATTGTGGATTTCCAGTGCTCCCAGTGACCTGCAAAGGAAAAATTCTCAACGAACTAGTAACCTTTACGGCGTGCAGAGTACCTCAGCCACTTGGCACTTGTTACCTGTATGTTGCTTTTATCCAGGTACCAAGTCACAGCTGAGGGGAACAGCAAGGTTTAGGATCTCTTAGATACAAGGAGACATAAGAATGCCATGAAAGTGTTTTTGCTTGAAATGCAGCATGTACTTTGGCTATGTGAATCTTCAGAGAGTACCTGCATGTATTCTCTCCTTTCTTCCTCAAATGCATTCAGAGCAGATGTAAAGATTTTCTTTATTTGACATGCCTTCTTTACATGGTGTAGGTTTCCTTGAAACGAAGGCAAAAGCATTTCTGTGGAGGCACGATTGTTTCTGCTCAGTGGGTCATCACAGCAGCTCACTGCACCTTAGACAGGTATGGATGTGATATTTCAGGAGTGGGCTGCAGGTGCAGAAAAACATTGATTGTAAAAGTGTGTGTGTGCTGCAGCATCTTTTTGTGGCAATTACATGCACAGAATCACAGAATGGCAAAGGTTGGAAGGGACCTCGGGAGATCTTCTAGTTCAGCCCTCCTGCTAAAGCAGGTTCACCCACAGCAGGTTGCACAGGACATCATCCAGGCGGGCTTTGAATATTTCCAGAGAAGGAGACTCCACAACCCCCCTGAGCAGCCTGTTCCAGTGCTCTGTCACCCTCAAAGTAAAGAAGTTCTTCCGCATATTCAACTGAAACCTCTTATGTTTCAGTTTGTGCCCATTGCCCCTTGTCCTGTCGCTGGACACCACTGCAAAGAGTCTGTCTCTGTCCTCATGACCTCATACAGGTGCTACCCTTTCATTTGTAACCAGTATTTTCATGTTTTAGCAGACAGGGAGAAAAACCTAAACCTTTGAACATCTCAAAAATAATTAAGTGTAAAATAAAATTACAGGGATTGGAAGAGACTGATTTTTGGAAGTGTAGGTAAAAATCTGTACCTAACTATAATTATCAGGTGGCTGCAATTTTTTTTTTTTTCCCCAGAGGTAGCAACTGGCAGAGTATATGCGATTAAATGGTGAATGGATATAGTACTGACCTCTTGCCTTCTGATGATTCTCAGCCTTAGTGCTGTCTTAGTGCTTAGGTCTGTGAATGTTGTACGGAAGGTTTTGGTCCTGATTCTGTGGTGGCTTTGCTGAGATTCTAATTCCCTTATAGTTAATACTGAATCTTAGTACTAATGGGTCACCTGGAATTATAAATTTGATCTGTATTTTGGGGGTTAGACTAGGTGACCTCTAGGGGACCCTTCCAACCCAAAACATTCTATGATTCTATGATCTGTATCTGGCATTGTATGTGATCCCATCTCAGTCAAATTAGCCAATAACTACAGAAAGACAGGCAATGTCTAAATCAGCATAAAGCCTCCTGACAGAAAAGCACTTCTTCAAAATAAATTTGAAGCAGAATAAAAAGCTTATAATGATTGCTTTTGTGTTTCCTTGCTGCACGTCTAATCTGCTACTAGGAGCCCTAAAGCAGGATTCACTATGTTTTTAAGGTATAAACTGAGAATGCTAGAGAAGTAGTCTTATTTTTTCTGTACTTTCCTGTGTCCAAATCTCCCCTCCTTCTTCAAAAAACAGCGTGATGAACATTTTTAAACACAGTAAGAGGACCTGGTTCCTTAATGGACCACCAAACCACAGTCAGGAGTGTAGCTAAATCGTCTGTCTTCTCAGTCCTTTTCATCCCCCAGTTTCTACTACAGGGCATACTCAGCTCTTGCTGACTGTACGTATTAAGTGCTCTAAAGTCTGATGATGAAAGGTATTAGGTATCAGTAGTAATAACTTTTCTCTTTAAAAACAACTATGTTTTTTCCTTTTGTTTTGAAGATTCTGTAGCTGAACTTTTATTCTTCTATTCTACAGGAACCTACTGCAGTACTTGAATGTCACTGCAGGAGAGCATGATTTGAGGATCAGGGAGAATGGCGAGCAGACCCTCCCTGTTAAATATGTCATTAAGCATCCAAACTTTGACCCCAGGAGGCCAATGGACTATGACATTGCGCTTCTGAAGCTGGATGGAGCCTTTAACTTCAGTAAGGCCATAGTTATCTGTCATCTTTTTCGGTGGGGAAGGTGAGGCCTTTGTTTCTCCCACATGCTGTGAAAAGTCTTGAAGCTCAGTTTAAACCCATTTCCCAGCTGTCAGATTATACCATTAAAAATCTCCAGAGTATTTTGCAACCAAAGTGTTTAAAATACCAGAGGTAAGTCAGAGAAATGTATCAGTTGAATTAAACGGTCTCCTTCAGACTTAATACTCCCTTGAAGAAAAAGGTATTGTTTTTTGCATGCAGGAGATTAAAATTTGACCAAAGAGGTGGTTTTATTTATCTAAGGTACAGGGGGAGATTTCTGCCTCTGGTGAACAGTAAAGCTAGTCAAAGGCAGATCGGAGCTGAGAGCATACTGCAGCACTGTCTGTACCTTACTCACACCCCCTCTGCTATTTGCCCTCTTTTTCCTTCCTGCAGAAAGGGCCAAGAGATTGCCTTTTGTAGTGGCAGAACAGTCCATCTGGGGGCTGTAAAGGAACGGGGAAGGTGAGAGCAGGACAACTGCTAATACCCTGTTTCCTGGCCTGTGAGCCAGCCATTTCTCAGCTGTACACTAACTTGGCCTTACAGTCAGGTTTTCTGAAAGGTGACTTCACATCAGTTTTACATAACATTGAGGTGCATACACTTTGCTCTTCAAAGGCTCCAGCTCACGTCACTAGGTTACTCTTCATTTGCCACCACAAAGGTGAGTGACTACTTTCTCTAACGGAAGTTTGGATCGTGATAGCAGCTAAGTTTAAGCTGAATGCCAAGGCCTGGGCTGAAGCTTGTGGTGCTCCTGGCTTCCTCTTTCCATTCCAAAACTCTACAAAGTGGAAGCACAGATAAATTGTCAAATGACAGATTAATTTTTCAGATGTCACAAAACCAATAATACTTTCTTAGTTTTAAAAGAACTGAGAAAGGAAGCTTTTTGTTGTTGTTCTTTCAAATACGTATCAATAAAATTCATGTCCATATGTGGCAGGTTCATCAGTTTTGCCAGCGTGTCTTCCTGATCCAGGTGAAAAGTTTGAAGCAGGACGTATCTGCACTGCTTGTGGTTGGGGCCGTTTAAATGAGAGTAAGCCACGCAAATCGTTCTTGACATTCAGGTTTCTCAGTGTCTTATTCCTGAAGTGAAGAGCTTGATTGCATAGGTCACAGACCAGAAAAAACATCAACTGGTCATAAGAATTGTAATCTCAAAATGGGATCTTTGCTAGCTTCTATGCCTACCTGTGAATTATCTCAAAATGGATTGCTACAATATATAGACCTGTATTTCAGTTGTGAAACATTTTGAAATTTATTCAAGTAAAACTGCTTATGTACACAAAACCAGATGTTTATGTAACCATAAAGTGGCTTGGAGCAACTTCAAACTCTTTGGGTTTGGTTTTTTTTTGTGTGTGTGTGTGCATTAGCAGTGACATTAAGTTTCAGCATTCAGCACCTTTTAGCATTTCTTGTGAGCAATTTTTGTTGTATTTCAGATGGAGTACTCCCTCAGGTCTTATTTGAAGTCAATCTACCAATCCTAAACAATAATGAGTGTTCAAGAGCATTATCAACTTTAAGGAAACCTATCCAAGGTGACACTATATTGTGTGCTGGATTTCCAGATGGAGGGAAGGATGCCTGCCAGGTCAGCTGAACACAGGGCCTTGTGTACTTACAAGCGTTTCTCAAAAGCTGAAGGCTCTGCGTGCCTATGTGAATAAATACGCTGTAAAATGCAGTATTTGGAGTCTATTTATCCTGATGTGTGAATTCTTTCAAAGGTTCTGTATGGGGCAACGCACTTAATTACAGGATTCCATTTTAATTACTGTATGAGTTGTATGACAGGTTCCTGAGAGCAATTTTGCAATGTATCCCAGTGCAATGATGCTTGGGGCTTTCTAACTTCAGAACACTTGATAAATCAATTAGTTAATGTTGCTAAAACGCTAAGGAGGAAAGTCGAAAGTATTGCCTTGGATTACAGGAAGGAAAGGAAGTGAGATACAGGTTAAGTGATTGTTCCTTGTCATGGGGGAAAAAAAAAAGCTCCTCACTCCTTTTTGCATGCTAGAACACAACCATGAGGGAACTGGTTTCTCTCTTCCCCTCTTGACAATCCGGACTAAACAAGATAAAAAAAGAAAGTGTCTGTCTTCGCAGGTTTTTTTTAAATTACTATTCCCTATGTTGCAGGTTTGTTAGCATATGGCTCAAAAGAGAACTCAATAAACTCTCTAAGGCTTGCTCAGTGGTATGCAAGCACTTTTGTAAGCTGTGGGTTGTGGGCTTTTACTTGTTTTTTACAGGGAGACTCGGGAGGCCCTCTTTTGTGCCGACGGAAGCATGGTGCCTGGACTCTCGCTGGGGTGATTTCCTGGGGGATGGGATGTGCTCGTGGCTGGATAAGTAATGAGAAGAAGAAACATTACAACAGAGGATCTCCAGGAATCTTCACAGACCTCAGTGCAGTGCTTTCCTGGATTCAAGAGAACATGAGTGCTGGTATTACGTCTCCACAGTAATGTGTCCCTCGCTTCTGACAACTCTTCTGTCTCATAATAATATTTCATTTAATTCTATCTTTTTCAAGATATAGCACTTGTATTTTCCCTATTTTTCCTGGCAAAGCACTATAGCATTTCACAATACCTTTAAGCATACGGTTGCCAAAACCAAATTGAGAGCACTGTAAATGTTTGCTTCTCTTCCATGTTGCCTGCTACTTAGAATATACATGTGTGTGTATATATACTTTTTTTTTTTTAAGAATGGTCCTTTTATCCAGCTAGCCAGGCAGCCCAGTATTTTGGGTTTTAAGTGGAAATTCATCAGTTGAAAGTGCCTGAAAATCCATAAACACCTCTTCGAAGTCACTTGTCATTTTTCTCAGCTAAAACATGGTGGATCAGACATTTGACTGCATGGGGAAAAGTCCTGCTCTCAGAAGGGTTTTTGCTTACTCTGCCCAAAAGGCTACATACGCCCTCTGTGCAGGGGAACAGCATGAAAATAATCTATCACTTCCAAAGTCATGGAGCTGGAGATATAAATGACAGTCTGTCCACTGCTGAACTTCACTCAGAGCATTAAGAAACTGAATTAATATTTTTGTACATTTTGGGCTATTTTCATTAAAAGGTATTGGAAATTGTGTTAAAATTTATGTGGAGAACTGAAAAAATGAGGTGTTTAAGAAAAAGAAAAACAAAAACTGAGGAGGAGTGTTTTAAGAGTTTTTGCTAGTTAATGACAAGAAAAAAAATTGCGAGGGGGAAAAAAAAATCCTTCCCATTAGAAACCAGCCTCAATTGGTGATAGAAAAAAGAAGCACTCGTAATGTCAGAGAAAAATGTCACCTTCTGAAAAATACTTTGGTTTTTTAATTAACAGGAAAAAAAGGAGAGAGACAGGGACTTTTTATTAAAAACTTGCTTGTTAGCCCATGTTATTATCGGGGGGGGAACTAATACGACTTGCTACTATGGTAATTAAAGTGTGTTGGCTCCAGTGCACAGAAAAAGCCATTTGGTGGGTAAAGTGAAAATGCAATTCTCAATTGCATTGCACTAGGTTTTGCTTGCTTGCTCTTTTGCACCAGTGTGACAGTATAAAAGATCTTAACTGTAATTGCTGTCAGGGTTAATGTCTCTGTGTCCCTGATGTGATGCTAGCAGTTGGATTCTGGTACCCTTACCTGAAATGTATAGTATTTACTCACCAAGCATGTAGAGAGAGGGTACTGTGCTGCTCAGAACGAGCAGTGGCCTATCAATGTATGATTAATTCTAGAAGTGGCTACTCCAGAATTGCTTATTTCAAAGTCAGCATTGCCTACACTTGCAATTTTGTTTTAATTCTAAACGTAGTTTAATTGTAGGCACTATGTCCCCAAGAAGCATTTGAATTTGTCTCAGTGCTAGCTGTATAAGATTACCCTTTCACACAGATAACAACGAAGCCTGCACTGTGAATATGAAACTACAATAATTTGTTCTTCTTTTCCCACCCCTTTTCCTATCCCTCCTTTTTAGATTTGAAAATAAAAGCTCCACAGGTGAGTACAGTAATTTTTCAGTATCTTCTATCTGTGTTAGAGCATAAAAAGACCCCCAAAATAGTCTCATATATAATTTATAAAGGAAGAAATGTAAAGAAGCTTGACTCATCAAAGCACTTCTAAATGTATACTTTAAAGATATACTTTTTTTCTTCATGGTTCTGTAAAAAAAAAAAAAATTACCAGTGGAGGGTTGTACTTATGTACTGGTGACTTCAAAAAAGAATTTTGCTTAAGACAGCTATGTATAAAGCCATATTTTTATTGAAATGCAAATAAAATTAATGGGAAAAATGTAGAACAGAACCTCAAGCAATGCATGAAATCTAGTTAGTGGGGTTGATTCTGTATAAAAATATAGATTCTAAATAGAAAGTACGAGGTAATTTAGTAGTAGTTTTGCACAGTCTATGATGAATCTATCTGCTCGTCTGGTGTCTGTTTCTATGAATAAAATGCAAAAAAACCCCAACCCACAAAACCCAACCCCAGATGTAACATTTTAAAATTCAAGTCTTATTTTGATTCTGCCATGTTTATGTTCTTGTTGGACACTGTTCATTTAGGTTCAACAAAGGTATTAGAAACAACTCTTGTGAACTAGATATTAACATTTTAATTTTGGTAATCTAGAGTGAGCTTTCTTAGATGATAAACAAGCTTGGGCACATGGTCAGTTTGTATAGACTTGCTGTGGCCAGTGAGAATTGGGTGTTTAAGTGCTGTTGGTGTCTCTCTGAAATTTTTTACTGGTCTTACTAGAACGCTTCAGGTAAGATAATCTTATTGGTGCATGGCTCCTTAAATTTGTCTTCACATACATAGTTGTTGATAAAAGTCTTAGTGGCTTGCCTTGCAAGGAGAAGGAAAGGCAAGAGGAGATAATTTTTTTTAAGTAATTGTGTTTCTAGCAACACTTATCTGGAGAGGGAAGCTTCTGCTTTTTCTTTTAAAGTGTCTTTATTACCATATTGTACTGTTGCAAAAGTCTCCTGCTGTAACATAGCTAAGGGCATTATTACAAATGGGCTGCCGTGAACAATTTTCTTATGTCCTGAGGTATGCATTTTTCCTCCCTGAAAAATGTTTATACTGAAATCCTCATTTAACAAATAGTTTCTTTAAGGTAAAAAGCAAGCACTGCCATTTTTACAACAAAATATGATAGCGTGTTGGCAGTGCTTCATTTTTGCTCCCAACATATATATTTTAAAACTGACTTACCATAATTCCAAATAAAAGAGAGAAGAGAGAAGACCCGGCATCAGTCTGCCAGCAGAAACAAGGTACAGCTGAGCAATCTCGAGTCTCACAATATTCTGTAGATGTTTGAGCTTTTTGGTAGAACAGATGATTGCATCTGTGTCAAACCTGATTCCTTCTATTTTGTTTCAACTCTACAATGCAGCATTTTGTAGCGTTCAGGATGGCAAACTCCCTGACAGTGAAGGAGAATTACATTTTCCTGGAGGTCCCAAACAGTTCTATCAAAACCACCAGTAAGTGGACAAAACAGTCTTTCCCCAGAAACTATTCCTCATACTGGTGTAGTTGGGTTTTTTTTATTGCAGTTCTCTGAACAGGAACTAATTTGTTGTTCCAGATTGTGTGTATGGACTCTGTTTGTACCAGAAGGGAATTACATATTGCTTCATTTTTCCCACTTTGATATAGAGCCGGAAACATTTTGTGACTATGATTCTTTATCAGTCTATTCAAAAGACGACAGACTTGTTGGTGAGTTGCCATCCCCTTATTCTTTAAAATAATGTCATTCTAACAGCAAGTACACCCAATGAGGACATTGCAGTTGATTCTGTTTTACTTATGTTTTCATGATGAATACATTGTGACATACGATCTAAAATGAAAGACAAAGAGTGTGGGAGGAGAAAAGAATGGAAAATGCCGAGTAAGGAACTGTGTCAGCATACGACTTTCTGATGTCAAGAATTTTCAATTTTTAATAGTGTGCATCTATTTGGGCTAATGGATTAATAGGGAATGTAGAGGAATGAATAGGCAACTTCCTTTTCATCCTAAAATTTTTATAGCTAAGTACTAAAAATGGTACATGCAAGTTTTCTCAAGTGACTAAAGACTTTAAACAGTGATTATTCACTAATACTGTATTTCAGGGAAATTCTGTGGAGGAGATCTTCCATTACCTGTTTTGATTGGCTCCAATAGTATAAGGCTGAGATTTGTTTCTGACAACAAGGATAATGGAACTGGTTTTTCCATGATCTACAAAGCTCTTACACCAGATATTCTTCCTGGTAAGTCTAAGTCTAGTAATATACCTGTCTCACTCTTGGGTGGTGACCTGAAAAAAATTTTCAGGAGAAAATAAATCCTATGATATTTCTGCTAGGGATGATGTTATGAACAAGGTAAGTGTGGTTAGGCTGCCTTGTGACTTTGTGGAGAAACTGGGATGCCAGAAAGAGATGGGATAGATGCTGTTGAGAGAAGCCCTCCTTTAATCTTGCCTGTTCTAGATCCACTTTATATAAGATCTCATTTCCTTCCCTACTTCCAGAATGTTTTAAAACATAATTTATAAGATTAGTCAAATGAGAAGAATTGCCAGATGAAAGCTGCTTTGCTAGTCCCAAATATGCTTTCATGGAGGGGCCCTGCAGGAGGCAGCTATGCCAAGATACATGTTGTGGAGAATTGCTTTTAGTTTTGATGTGCAGAGCCATTCGCCCTGACTGGGGAGCAGGCCGAAGGGCCATCTGCTGAGTCTGGACAACCCAGTTACAGACCGACACCTGCTGTTCTCGTTTCTGCAGCTTTTCCAGCTAGTTTCTTTCCTTTGCAGAGTGTAGGGAGGGATCCCTTCTAAGGGGCCTTGCCAGTGCTTAGCCCATCAGGAAGACACGTCCTCTGGTTGTGTTTTATGTCTCCACTTTCCTCTCCAAAGAAAGTTGGCAAATGTTCTTCTGACATGCCCGTGCCTCGCTCTTCTGTCACCCCACACAGGTACCTGTGCCTGCAGTGCACTGCCTGTAGCCAAAGGGGAATGCTATAGTCACAGGTTGAATTGCTCTTCTGCCTGCGAACAGATTAAAAATTGCCTTTGCATCTTTTTCAGACAGAAGGATTTGGCTTGCTGCTCTTGTCCTGTTTTCTTTCTTAGCTGTGTGAAAGCACCACAAGAGTTTTTCTGCATTTAAAGATTCTTTTTTGTGAATGATTTAATAGGAAATCACAGTGCCTCCATTTTTGTTTTCCTGGATTTCCAGATTCTGGCTGTGAGTCCATAGCTGTCCTTTTTGAAGAAGGAGTGTTACAAAGCATGCGCTATCCAGAGCAGTACAGCAACATGGCAGACTGTCAATGGATTATCTGTGCGCCAGAGGACCATGTAATCAAGGTATAATATGAGCCCTTCTTGTGCCTACAGAATGGAAGTGAGCGCCATTGAGTTAACAAGAAATTATTTGGACAAGCAAGATCAAGCAACATAAGCTTGAATAATGCTGCTGGATGCAGTTAAGAGAGATCACTTTCCATCCCAAAAGCCAGATAGGTTTTGATTTCTCCTTTAGGTTAGAGTAAAATAGGATTTCCTGGTTTAAATTTTATGACAGATTCTTCTAGCAAGTGCTATGTATCACCTGTGAGAGGTCTGAATGTCACAGAAACCGAATCCTAAAGAAATCATTGAGAATACTAAACACCCTGTTATTTATCTTTGAATATTTTCTATGTGAATTTAACAACAACGTTCACTTTTTCATTTTTTATTTAAAGCTTACATACCAGTCTTTTGAAGTAGAAGAGAGTGAAGATTGCTCTTATGATTCCGTGACTGTGTATGAAGATGTGGGAAAAGAGGAGGAAATTGGTTTGACTTTTGATTTTTGACGTGGTTTGCGGATAACCTATTTCTTCTATGACTTTACTAGCCCTGTTTTACAGTCTAAAATCAAGTTTGCCTCTAGTGTCTCAGATGATGTTACAGGTACTAGTTTCAGTACTTTGAAAAATACTTAGGGCTATTGCTGCTTCTGTTCTGCTTACAGAGGCAAAACCACATTGAACAGAACAGTTTTGTGTGTTTAAATTCTATATGAAACACAGTTCTGAATTTGTGTAAATGAAGAAAAGGCCATAACACAATAATTTGGTTTTATAGTAATGATCAGGCACAGAAAAGGTCTGCTCTTCAGAGTCCAGTTGTTCTTTGCTCCAGATGAGCATTCGTGTAATTCTTGCCACCTTGCTGGAGATATTCCCCTGGCTTACATTGAATGAGAGGAAGATCTGTCGCAATCAGCTGATTTCAGCACTTGCTTGCTGCTGGTGCTTAGATTTCAGCTGGTGGTGAGACACTGACAAGGGGAAATAGGGCTTCCAGTGTCTTCTATATGTAATGGCAGCCCATGAGCATGAGTGCTGCAATAGACTCCTGTTCTAATGAGATAATTACTGAACAGGCAGACTGTCAGGAATAATAGGACAGTCCTTTGGCCTCAGTCTGTTTATCTCTACCCCTCTCTTGTGCATGGTTATTTTTTCACCCTCCTGTGTGAGAGCTGGAATACACGGAATATTGGGTACCCATGGTTGAAAGCGGTAAGGATGAAAAAGCGCATGTTAATCTGCACTGAACCTTTGCTTTCTCATCTTCAGCTAAGTCTTGTGGATTTGCCCTACCAGCACCTGTCCTAAGCTCCTCTGCTATGATGCTGGTTGTCTTTCACTCTGATGAAACAGAGGCCTTCGGAGGATTCAGAGCTACAATCTCTTTTGTTCATGTAACAGGTAATAGAAGTAACTTGGGAAGCTGCCTCTTTGGGGCAGCACAAAGGGCTCTTCAGTGAATCTGGCTATTCAGAATTATTTTGCTCTAGGAGATTCTCATCTAACAAATTGTTTCAGTGAAAAAACTGTATTGTGAACCTATTGAGGCATTAAACAAAGGGCCTATTGAGTGGGTGAAGAGAAACAATGAATCTACCCAAAACCTCAGTTTTGTTTTATGTAAGTGTTTGGTGTATTTTAAATGGCACTTTACTACCATGTGAAGATGTAATAGCCAGATCCCTACCATAGACATCTGTTCCTTCTACAAAAATTATAATAAAGGAAATAAAAGTTATTTTGTAATAAAAACACCACTCAAGACAGCCTGCTAACACATTTGCTATTTTCATTTGCTAGATTTAGATACTTTGGATTCATCTAGCGAAGAAGAATTTGAAGATATGGATATGACTGAAGAAGAAATACAGGTTACAACAGGTAAGCCAACCCGAGTTATATTTTCTTCATGAGAATACGGAGTACCTTTTGGACTATAATTTAAATGGTGTTTTCTCCAAATATTTAATGGATGCAGTTATTCCAGAATTTTTCATTAAGGTATTTTGAGGAAATAAAAAGATGAATAGTAACACTTCTGTACTTTGGCTTTAGAATAGCAGAACCTAATTTTTCTTGATTTCTTCATCTTGCTCAGTCATTTACAGCAATGCAATGACATTATTTCAGCTTGTATGTTGGTTTATACCTACTTGCTTTGATGAAAATCATCACAAAGAGTACAGGGTAGTTGAAAATAATAACCAGCATTTTAGAAGTTCCCTTTTCCCCTGCAGTACTTTTTGGAGAATGGGGTGAGTCATTCATTGTAGGTTTGAGACTAAAACTTTTGAAGGTAAGCAGTTGCTTTCTTCTTGGTGAAGCTCTGTTTTTGCTGAGATCACCTCCTCCTGCTATCTCTAAACATTTGGATCCTTTGTAATGAGGGAAGTTGAAAGATTTGGCAAAAAAGGGGAGGGGGGAAGCTTGAGAAGCTGTGGGGTAGCTCTTAAATAGACAGTTCTTTGCTTCTCCAAATCTTAACCTCTAAAGCTTTCTTGAGACATCTGTGCTTTCTGTTTCAGATGATATTTGTGGAATGCCTTCAAATCAGCCCAGGTTCATCTTCAGTAGGATAATTGGAGGTGAAGAAGCTGTACCATACTCATGGCCTTGGCAGGTCAGTGTACAAATTTCAGATGAGCATATCTGTGGAGGAGCAGTTCTTACCAAAGAATGGGTTGTCACAGCTGCTCACTGCTTTAATTCTAAGTAAGTACACTGGGATGAACCGTTCCCTGGGAATGTCTGTAATTGCACAGTGCATCTCTGCAGCGTGGTGGTTCTGCCCAGAGTGGCTGGCACAGTTTCGGTTACCACCTACTTACAGCTCATGCTGGCACTGGATTCTTTTGCTCCACAGGCATGTACTAGGATCATAGTGGCTACTAAGGAAGTAAGTAAGCCTACTTCTGTAGGCTTGGTATTCATTCAGATCAGTTTTCAGAACAGACAACAAGATACTAAGTCCCTTGTCACCCATTGCTTACTCTTAGGTAATGTCTTTGCATTTGGGTCATTTACAGAGGACTTTTTCATCCAGGTAGAATCAACCTATCCAAAAATTTTTTAATTACTGAAATTGTGTAGATTTTGGAGTACATACAGGAGGCTTTTGCACCAGGGTTGATGCCATCCCCTTATTAAGAACCTATCAATCTGTTAAATCAGATTACATGGAAATTTTTCTGTGTTTATTGAGAGGAGACAAGAGGATAGTCTGTGTGACTTTCAGACTCTTTACAATACTTTCTAAACTGCAATTTGTTTATTCATCTCTTAGGCCGAACGCTACCTATTTTGAAGTTCAAATTAATTACAATGACATTAATTTAAAATTCACATATGTTGCATCATTAATTTTTTTTTTTAAAAAATCCTCACAGAATTGCTGATATTTAGATATTCTGGCCTGTTTTCAAATAAAGTTGAAATTACTTGAAAAAGAAGGTAAGCTTTCAAAAGCCCTGAATGCCAAAGATGCTTAGATGTCTCTATTTTCCATTTCTTTGATTCTCCTCCCCACCCCCGCAAAACTGGGGATCGGAAATGCAAGTGCTGTTTTGACTTTGGCTTCTAAGTTTCTAAATATTAGTTTACAAAGTTTTATGTCTGGAGTGTTGTTGTGCAGTGTTGAAGGTACTGCTTTAAGAGCCATATTAAGGAGGAATTCTCTGTTGCACGTTGCCATCACAACAGAATTTGCATCTGTGGCTTAATGATTCTACACAACTAAATTAGGGGGTTATGACAGATTTTCAGGCAGTGAGTGTTTGGTTAAGAAACCAAAGGGTTAAATGAAATGTTTCTGTTGCATTTCTTTATATCATTTGATTATGTTTTAGAGGTCACACAGTTTTTTATTAAGAAGGTAGGACCAGCACTGTCCCTGGATTATGTGGACCACGCAGGCCTTGTGTTCTGCATCATGCACCCCCAGTCCGTATAAAAGTGACCTTTCTCTCAGTTTGCAGTGTGTTTGAGAGATCCTACTGCCTCATCATGAGAATATTTAATGCTCCCTAGAAGTCACTGGGAAGATTTCCATAGATTTGTATGGGAGTATGGGCCTCAGGAGCTGTTGGGCCAGGAATATGTAGGGTCCTAGTATCTGTTTTGGGTGGGGGAAGTTTTAAGATTCACAGTTGTTTGTTTGTTGTTTTAGGGAACTATACAGAGACTTATGGATGGTGGTAGCAGGACTTCATGATCTTAGAGAGCAAGAATACAGGCAGGTACTATAAGTTCTGCTTAATAATAAAGTAGAAATCAATCTTGCAAAATAGTTTTCCATGTAAATGCACCTCCCAAATTGTTCATGATGCAGCGATCTAACAGCCTGCATGCTGACCTTAATCTGCATTTACACAACAGCTTTTGTGTGACTGTCAGAGAAATTGTATGAACACAGACCTGTGCCTTCACCAGTAATGAACTCCAAAGCTCCATATCCTGGAGGAAGTGTGAGTGAGGAGTGTGGTGTCTCTAAATTCCCTTCTGATTATTACCAAGACAGAAATAATTGGCCACTTTACTCAGACTGGACAAATATTTTTCCAAGACCCTCTTTCTACACTTGCTGGATGGAGTTTCTGGCATGTTCCACGATCCACATCCAAGAGGCATAATCTTGACTTGTTAGTATAAGAAAGCTGGTGGCTTCAGCAGCTGCTTTTAAATGTTTCTGACTCTTAAGACATCTTGCATATGGCCTGAAAATTTATAAAACTTGAAGAGTCAAATTCCTAAGTCATTCAGAAAATGTCATTGTCCTTGCTTTCCTAGAAAAGGTCAGTAAAGCAGTATATTATACATCCAAGTTTTAACAAGACCACTATGGACTCTGATATTGCCTTACTGCAACTGGCCAAGCCCTTAGAATTCAACCATTACGTGCGCCCAGTGTGCCTCCCTGCCAAGGAGGAAGGGATTCAGCCCTCGAGGGTGTGCATTGTCACAGGATGGGGTGCACATGAAGAAGGTATGCAGTCTTTGCTATTTTGAAGGTTGAGCATGCTGTAACTGTGTTTTAAATACTATATTCTGTGTTGTAACATTCATTCTGTCTCTACATTAGTTTCTGGAGAACAGACATGTTAAAAAGGCAGCTTAAACGTGCAGGGAAATGGGTGGGAGGAAAGATAATTTAGATTGAGACCATCTAAAAAGGGGAAGAGTAAGCTTCTTTCTGGAATCACTAATACATGCCTCTACTGATTTCTGAAATGTCTTTTACTTCAAGACAGAGAAAAGGGGAAAAAACTGCAGCAGCTGGAAGTCCCCATCCTGGTGCTTGACACATGTCAAAGCTATTACATAAATCTTCCCAGAAAAGTGACCCAGAGGATGATCTGTGCTGGGTTTCCTCTGGACGAGGGCAAGGACTCATGCACAGTAAGTCACACACATCACCTTTGCCTCCTGACACTTGGGGTATTGCCAGAGGGGTTCCAGAAAGGGAAGTGTTAAAACCTCACTAAGAGCTGTTTTCTTGCAAACAGGCTGTAGGTGATTTACAGTGAAAGACTCCTTAATAGCAGGATTTTAATTCCTCATATTGCAAAAAGAGGTACTTCCCTTGAACAAAGGTGATTTCTTTCTATGTCTTTTAAAATCAAAAACCCCCAAACACATGAGCAGCTGGGACCTCTCGTAGCTGAACCAATATTTAAAAAACATGAGTGATGTTAACAAGATTCCTTTGTCCTTGTGCAGGGTGATTCTGGTGGCCCATTAGTTTGTCCTTCAGAAGATAACTTGGGATTTTACACCCTTCATGGAATCACTAGCTGGGTCTTAGGATGTGGAAAGAAGAACTACCCAGGAGTATACACAAATGTTGGTGTTTTTGTTGACTGGATCAAGCAGAGTGTTAATAGCAGTGGTATGTATGAAAAAAACAATTAAATGAATCCTTTTTCTACGGTGGATGCTATTTTGAGATCTTTTCCAGGGTGCCAAATTATATTTGGGTGTCCAGCACTTCCTAAAATCTTGGCTGTTTAAAATACCCCTAGCTGAATGCCAAGAAACAGACAAATCTAAATCAGTAGTCACTTCTGAAAATCTTATTTCTTCTGGGTGTATTATTATTCCCCTGTCTATTGCATTGCTCGTGTTGATGAATATATTTCCTTACTGCTGCTTTGCTGCTTTGTTTCTCAGGGTTGGGAGGAGGTAGGGAGGCATGAACTGACATGTGATGACAGCTGAGTCCACTTCAACAAGTTTCCAGCCTGCCTTTGTTGACAATCTTTGCAAAGTTTGTCCTGTTTAATTTTTCTCCTTTTTGTAGATCTCCCCATTTTCATGGCTTGACTGTCAAAAGAGCAGTTCTGATGGACCACACTGCAAAACACTTCCAAAGCACAAATATCATTAAAAGCAAAATTTCAAGAGAGTGTGTTAGTTCATGATTTGTGAACAGATTCCAAAGCAGTCAATACTTACGCTGGTGAATTTACTGCTGATTTACCTCAGTTGAGACTTTGACTTTACATGCGTGTGCTTGGGGCAGACACAAGTTACTTACAGGCTTCTGACACTCTGTTAATCTACCTTAGAAGGAAAGAGAGAGAAAATAAGCCACTGTACACCATATGCCAAACATGTCCTTGAATGTAGTACTGGAGTGCATAAAAATACTGCAGAAATGAGATTAAATAAGTGCCTGTGTAAAACAACTGGAGGGGCAGTCGGTCATCCTTCCATTAAGGTCAGTGAGAGCGTTACCTCTGGCTCTGAGAGAACCTAGGCCGTGGCAGTAGTAGTGCATCACTGAGGAGCAGAAGAACATTCTCTCGTCATTAGTGATGTGAATCAGTCCAGTTGCTGGGAAAGGGGTATTTTTCATACAGTTTGTGTTTTAGCAAAATGCATGTTGTTTGAACAGATAGAAGTGTTTGAAAAGACAGGTGTTACAGGACAAGGGCCTTTGGCACCATGCAAGGACTGACAGCTACCCTAATTAACCTGTACATGTAATTAAAGAGGTACTGTGTAATCCACACACTGCAAACTGAGCGCATTTACTTGTAAATAGCAGTTTGTTTAATGCCCAAATGGCTGCTTACACAAGAAATTGTGATGACAGGCTCCAATTAGCTTTGCAGACTGTTCTGTGCACAGTCTTAGTGTTTAGAAACTGGATCAGTATGATAGTACAGTAAGTAACACAAGTATAATCCTTCTTTGACTCAATGGTCTGGAAAATAACTAGAAAATAAGAAAAATATCTTACTTTGTTTCGGTTGATATTAATGGTAAAAATCTTTAGAGATGTGTTTCACATACATCCATTTGATGCCAGTAACCCTACTTTTTTGATGACATTGGTGTAGAACTTCTGGGGTTTTTTTAAAGACATAATTTTATTCTACAGCTGGGGAAAAAAATAATCGCACTACCTTTATTCCCAAATGAATAAGGTAAACATTTTTCACCAGTTTCTTCTCTTCACTGTAAAGTTTTAGGCAAAAGCCCACAAAATAATCTGGAGCATGAGCTTTCTGTGAAACTGTGAAAATACTTCATGGTGGGAGGACTATGGACAAATTCAGCTTCAGTGTAAAGCACAGATGTATTACATTATTGATAGAGTATGCTTGTTCTATCTCTGAGAAACTCTTTGAAGAGGCCTTTGGAGAGCAATGGAGGGCAAATGTCCTTAGTAATTTTTCATTATGGAAGTCTGTTAATGTTCAGTTATGGTGGAAGTTGCTATTAGCTAACTATATCAGTGTAACTATGCCGGAAGGAGATGTGTCTAATCACTTGGTTGCTATTCTGTTTTGCTTAACAGGAACAGGATGACTTAAAATACCTGTAAAGTTTTTATCTGCTCATAAATCTAATACAAGGATATCAAGTGGGTGTGTTCAGAAAAATAAAAAGGTGGGGGGAAGCTGCAGGTGGTTTCAGCTGTGCTAGCCCTATTGAATGCAGTGGTTATATGCTGGTAAATAGATGTGTCTCAAAAAAATCCTTTCATATATTTGGAATGCTGTCTTAAATTATTTGTATTTGATTTGATTGTTAGGGTACTTACTTTTTGCTTGACTGCATGATGTTGACCTTTTGTGTTTCTCCTACATGGTTTTACAAGTAGTCTAGTTTTGCTTTTGTTTGTTGTATCTTTTTAGTCTATTGTAAGCTGCCAGTATCTTTTAGCAATAATGTGAACTGTTTTGCAATGCAAATGAAATCTGATTTTAAAAAAATAAAAAAATTACTTAAATGGAGTTCATGTAATGGAATTGTATTTTAGTTTTTACAGAATTTATATAAAGGTCACTTTAATTCTTGACAGTTATATGAGGCTTTCCTGAACCCTACTGTAAAAAGGTAGGATACTAGTAGCCTGCCTGACTACTGAGGTAGGCTTAGGTTCCCTGCATGCTGAAAATCTGGATATAAACCTTATTCTGTTGGCACGTAAGTAAAAATATCTTCTTTGTAACGTTATATGGAAGCAAATGAAGGCTCATTGCATTGTTCATTGGCACTGTGCTAAATGTTTAGAATAAAAGTCTACTTCCAAGAATATCTGGTTCTGACCTTTGGTTAGCATGAGCATCTGTGACCACAAAGTTTTCCTGCTTAGCTCTGAAATGGTAGTCCTGCTCTGTATGTGTGCAGGGGCACACATGCTGGGAGTCCATCCATATTGCCAATGATGCACCGAGATAACCACTCCTGGAAAGGCTATTAGACCATTTTTGTAACTTCTGTTGGAAAGGTGAGATCTTAATCAGAAAACAGAAAGTATATGTCCATTGTTAAAGCATGTCTAGCAATAGTACAGAAGAGGAAGTGGTGGTTGTCTGAAATCTGTGCTCTGGCTATATAGCCTGACAAAAGGTGTTAAAAGCATTGCTGATCTCTGACTCTATGGCATTACTTCTGTGAATTCTTGGTTCATAACTCTTTTTTCCTTTGTCATCTCCTTTTCCAGCCTAGGACAGCATGGTGGCTTACAGCATCGTACCGTTCTCGGTTGCTTGCGCTCCCATGACCTCCTTGATGAAGCCAGAGGAGTGAAAGCACAGAAAGCACAGCAGCACGGATCCTTCCTTAGATGTACTCTGCCTGGAGGTATGCATGCCATGTATTTTCTGACTCTCTTTCTAGAGTGGGTCTGCCCAAAAGGACCTGACAATCATAGTATTTAGATGATACTGTAGAACTACATTCTCATGTGGTCTTCCCAGTTTTCTTCTCTTTTCCCCTGGCCCTTTTTCCTTTGTCCTTTTTGAGGACAAGTGGCACAAGGGCAGTTTTTTCTCATTTAGCAATCCATTTACAGTCATGTATTGAATGCACAGAAAGACTGTTATTTCTTCAGCTGAAGTGACTAGACTTGGTTCTTTGCATGCTTTCAAAAGAGAAAATTGAGCAGTAGCACCAGAGGAACTGTGGATGTTACATCTGTGTAAGGCAAGTTAACAAGAGGAAAGAATTAGGCTTGGTACTTTGAAGAAAAAAAAAAAAATTACATAGTCCAAACCCCTGCCTTTGACTCAAAAGAAACAAAAATAATCCTGACACAGCATGTGAGTGAGCCAACTAGGAAAGGCGCCCCACTGGACCTGTTTTTTGTGAACAGAGAAGGACTGGTGGGTGATGCGACGGTTGGAGGCTGTCTTGGGCATAGTGATCGCAAAGCGATAGAATTCTCTATTCTTGGAGAAGTAAAGAGGGGGGTCAGTTATATTTTGGTAGTGGTTCCCCTGCTTTTGAAGTCAGAGGAGGAAAGCTGATATTAACAAAAAAAATAAAAAAGAGTGTGGTGGGTATTAATTCTCTGGTCTTCCATAGTTAGTACATCAGTAGCACAGGAGTCAGAATGTATTTTTCTTTCAGTCGTTCTACAAGTCATATAAAATACAAGCATTCAAAAACCTAACAATTCAGATTTATTATCTTCTCCTTGTATCACCATCTGCAGCTTGGCACACTGTGACATTATTCCTGGCATTCCTTCCTCCCTTGTAGGTTTGATCAGCTCCTTTTCTTCCTCCTGACAAAGACATGTCTGTGTGATATGGACGTACTTTTATTTTAAATAAGCTATTTTGAACCTTGTGGCATGGACTAGGACTTCCAGGTCTTGTATTTTCCTTTAATTGACTTCTGTGTCTGTCACCAACTTGTGTGCTCCTGTCCTACACTCTTTAGAGGGAATAATGATGCTTAGTCTCCTTTTTTTTTTTTTTCTCCCCAAAAGCAATTTGGAGTAAAAATTTGGATACTAAATACTTTGTTAGTGCTGCTTGTCACAAAATAAAATTTTGGCCCAGGGGATAGGGAAGAAAGTAGGAAATCATTGCTATTCCCCCAGTCACACTAGCTGAACCTCAGCTTTCTTCCCCCCCCTGCTTTCCCCAGTTAATTGGTCATTTGCCAGTAGTTTGCAACATGGACTGTGGACCGTATGTGCTGTCTGCAAAGAAAGTCACAGCTGCAAAGCCAAGCGATCAGCAGTGCCTTTTGCTGGGTGCCCTGGCATTGTAACGCAGTCCTTGCCTGTGATCTTGGTGCAACCTTCATGGCCTTTCATTAGGATTGTACCTATTGCAGACTTGAGGGAGGATGCTTGCGTATGAAAATGAAAGATGCCGTCTTTACCTGTGAACCTCGTGGTGATAGATTATACAGTTGCATGCTATTTCTGACTAGAGGACTTGAACTTTGTTATTTTACAGGACAGACTGAGGCAAACTGGGACTGGACCAGAACTCCTACATCACTGTTTGCTGTTGCTGAACATGAAGGCAATGAGAACTGAGGTAGGAAAATGCTGGGGAGGAAAAAGGAGTATAGCCAGTGAGTGTCCATGCTGGGTAACTGGATTTTGTGGCTGGTTTTGTCCCACTGTTTTGAGCAAAGCGGGTCTGGTTGCTTGCAGTGGCCTGTGGTGTAGGTGTTGTGCTCCCATCCCAGCAAGCGGGACCTGCTGTCCAAAACTGCCCCGCGGGCCTCTGTGGCAGCGAGGTCTGTGCGCAGGACACGTGAAATGCTGATAAGCCGCAAAGTGTTCCTACCCGTGCCTTAGCTTTACAAAACAGACACGTCGAACGGGAATTCCTCTCCTAGGCTACCCTGTTTCAGCCCGGGTTGTGCTCGGAGCGGGGTTTCGATCAGGCGTTACGCGCCTTGTGCAGAGATGCCCCGGGCCCAGCCTCCGCCTTGCCCCACGCCGGCACCCCCACGCGTGCCCGGCGGCTGGGCACCCGGAGGCGGAACCCCGCGGGGCCGGGCGGGGCGCGGGGCGGGCTGCAGCGGGCGGGCCGAGGGCGCAGGTGGAGCGGTGCCCGCTCGCGGGGGAGCTGCAGGCGGCCGCCATGGAGGCGCTGGCGGTGGGGGGGGCGGGCGGGCGGGGGCCCGGAGCAGCCCCGGCGTGGGGCCCGGGTGCCCGTGGGGCCGGCCGTTCCTCTGACCGCCTGCCCTTCTCCTCACAGGACGCCCCTGTGGCTATCGCCGTGGCCGTGGTAGCTGCATCTGCCCTGCTGCTGCTGCTCAGATGGACGGGGCGGAGGACGAGCGGCCTGGTCACCCTGCAGGACCCACTCGCTAAATACCCGCTGCGGCTGGTGGACAAAGAGGTGACGGAGGGCTGGGGGCCGCCTCTCGCCCCTCTGAACCCCCTCCCTCGTCCCGGCTCATGCCGGCCCCTTTGATGCCCGTTGGCCTGGGGGGGTCTGAGGGGCGGTTGGCCTGGGGGGGTGCCTGGACTGTGGGGCCGCTGAGGGGGCGGTGGGTCCGTTGGCCCCGGGGGGTTTGTGTGGGGGACGGTTGGTCATGGGCTGCCCCAGGCTTCGGGGCCGGAGAAGCGTGCAGAGCTCTCAAGGGGCGGCTGTGGTTCCTGCAGCCAGGCTGCGGTGTTTCCCTAGGGTAGAGCAGGGTTCTTCAAAGTATTTGTGCCTAGACTACGGTGTAATGGTTGTTTCAAAAGAAGAATGGACTAATTTCTTTGTAAGTTTAAATACTAGTTTACAGCTGTGTTTCTCCCTTGATTTCTGTCCAATGTGCATCAGGGAGAAGTAACCCCAACAGCCTGTGCTTCTGCACGTCGTGTCTTGCCTGATCTTTGGCCACAAATTATGAAATGTGCTCACTGGCCTTGTGCAATAGAGGTTTCCAGATTGTCTTTATGTAAAGGTGCTATAGGGAATGTGCAGACAGGCAGAAGTCACTCCTTGTGGAATTGAAGAGGGAAAGGTTTTGGTTCTAAAACTTCTGATTGTTTACACTTGTCAAAGCCACTTCTGCTTCCCTTCCTAGCATTTGGCTTCCACGCTAACAAAGAACAGGTTTAAAGCATATTGTGTTGAGTAGAGTTTGAAATTCAAAGCAGTATGAAGTTGACCTCATTCTGATTTTGTTTGGTTTTGGTTTTTTTAGGAAATCAGTCATGATACCAAGAAATTCCGGTTTGGGCTACCTTCACCAGATCATGTATTAGGATTACCTGTAGGTAAGTACATGGAACACTTCATGGCATGCATTTCTGTTTCTAGGCTTTATAACTACACTGATAGTTCTTGGACTTCTGACTGTTTGGGAACTTAATTCTCAGCAAAGCAAGGAGTTAAAAGCTGCGTCTGAATGCTGCTGTCAGAGAGAAATGTCAGATTGCCCAAAGGGGTTGTATTTCTGGTCTTCTGCATGTGCTTTGTTCTGCTCTGCTTCTGTTAAACGTGTGGGGTAGTTTAGAACAAGAACAGTGAAACTGAACTGAGTCTGCTGAAATTCACCACCAGTCAGGATACAGGCAGGAATGGTATCTGTCAGAGCTTTCTCATATTTCTTATTGGCATTCTGCTTCCATCTGGTGCCCTCAGTTTATTGTCAACTGCCCTCATGCTTTTGATGAATACAGTCACACTTGTAGAGGAGAAAGAGAACAACTCTTCTGTCTGGGAAACTTGTAATTATTCTGTGCAGAACGAAGGGGAAAATACAACTACTGTATATGGAAGATGCTGAAATATTCAGAGCTTTTTCTGTGCATGCACTTACCTCTGATTTACATACATACATGTACATCTTTGTTTTGCTTTCTGTAGCATGAAGTTCATTTCAGACTAGGACTGGCACAGATTTCTTTCATGTCCCCTGCAAAACTGATGGCATTGAACCTTGGATCTTAAATTAATGGTAAACTCTGCAGGGGAAAGTCTCCCTTTCTGATCTGCAGATGTAGCCCCTGTTGTCTTATACTATGTTTTGCAGTTTCCCTTGCTGTATGACAAGTGTCAGGACCTTTCCTGTTTCGTGCTGTGAGCATGTACTTCTTGCATGCTGCTTTCTCCACATTCTGTTCCGGCTTGCATGGGAGAGTGTAATTGACCTGTCCACATGAACTAGACGAATGATAAACTAATTGAGATGTGCCCTGCAGTGCTTCTGTTTATCCAAACTTTATTCTTAAGAGTTTAGGAATAAGATCCTGCAACTGCTTGGGCCAGATTACTTCCTGGGAGATTCCCGACTTCTGCTTTTTACCAGGGTCTTTATGCTAAAAATAAGGTGTTTTCTGCCAGCGTTGTTCCTGCTTTTTATTTTTCCGTACGACTCTCTAGATTAGTGCTGTCTGGCTGAGAAGGCTACTCTTGGCAAGGAGTTTCAGTTCTTTTAATCAGCAGAAAGAAACAGGTGCCTTTTAGAGTCTGTCTCTTGGAGTGTTAGGTTGAGCAAAGAGCTCTCTCGGGACAGCAGCATCCAATGCTGTGGAAGCCGCAGCGTTACAGCGGCAGGTGTTTTGGAGAAGGAATATGGTCCAAGGCTTCGTTCTTGATGTCTTGGTGCAGAATCTCTGGGAATTTTGCTCTGAGAGATTGCTGCTATTAAACCATAATGCTTATTTCCTTCTTTGCTTATGTGAACTGGTGTATCCTTGCTTTCACTTCAGAAACGAATATGAGAACAGTAGAAGCCCAAATATACACTATTTATATGGTAAAGATTTCCTCCATCATTGCTTGTGTTTAATGGGCTATACTACCTGCTTTTTCTGTCTTGTCCTGTCATCCAGGCCTGAGAAAAGTCTGAAGCCAGGGATAAAAAATAAATACTGTAATTCTTTCTCCCTAGGCCAACATGTTTACCTTTCCGCAAAAATCGATGGTAATCTGGTGATTCGAGCCTACACCCCAGTTTCCAGTGACGAGACAAAAGGTTATGTTGATTTAATTATAAAGGTAAATTTTGGGTTCCTTTAATATAGATGAATTGCTAACTGGAAGGAAGGAAAGTACTTCATTTTAGAGAAATAGAGTTTATTTTGATTGATCTTCTTTAAAATAGAATGCCTGCATGGCAAACAACTCATTTCATGTTATCTTTGAGTAGCAAGTTGTATCCCATGTATCTGCTACATGTCACCAAGAGATAGCAGAGGTAGGGAAGATGGAGAAGGGAATCACTTCCTTGGCAGTACTGCAGGAACTTCCCTAGTATCTTTTATTTGGCAACACACGAACAGTGATCACTCTCCCTCAAGCTGCCTATGCTGCTATAGTACTTACTGCTAATAGTTGTAAGTAGGAAACAAGTCAGTAAGAACCGCTATCTTGGTGTGATGCTACAGAGATTGCAATTATATGTCTGTAAGCGTCAGAAGTTGTGCTAATGTGTTTATTGTTTCAGAAAATGGGACACAGAAACAAGGGAAATCCTTTAAGCTAGGGAATGCGGGATGATTTGATCCCAGGACTTCTGGATTTTCTAATCCTTTTCTATGATAGAGTTTGTCCTTAGGTAAAAATCTGGGCTTTTTTTGCGTGCTCTGTTCTTCATATTACAAGTATGGTGAATCGTTATTAACTACTTAACACTTCCTATGTGCTTTGAAAGGTTGAAGAAGCTGTCACATGGCTGAAGTCTCTGGGGAGGTCTTAAAAAGAAAAGATGTAGCAATGCTATTTTCAGAAGGAGCGATTACAAAAATGGGGTAACATAAGGTTCTTGCTGGAGCGATAGTGAAACGAGGGCACCAGTACATAATCTGCCTGCCGCCTATTCCTGTTAGGCTGGCTGTTTGCAGAGAGCATAGGAACATGTGCATGAGAGAGCCCTTTATGTATTTTGGCTGCTTCCTGTGGCAAGGCACAACAGATAACTGAGAGCAAAGAATATTCTCAATTTCTTTCTCAGATGCTGAATTTCAGACCTGCGATATTCTACAGTTTGTAATATTGTCTGCAGGAAAGCTAGTGGTCGATATCATACAAATTATTGTTTTTACAGGTCTACCACAAAAATGTGAATCCCAAGTTTCCAGCAGGTGGGAAGATGTCCCAGTACCTAGATGACATGAAAATTGGAGATATTATTGACTTCAGAGGGCCAAACGGGCTCCTTGTCTATAAGGGGGCAGGTATTGTGACATGAAGGTGGGAGAGCAAAAGGGAGGAACTTTTATTGGTTGTTTTCAGAGCTGTTTTGTAAAACTTGACAAGTTCATAGAGAATGTTTTTTAAAAAGTGGAAAAGAGAAAATCTACCTTTCCTGGTCTTGAGTTTATTTTGTGTGATGTACAGCTGGTGGTTGTCACGCTCCTGGGACCATATAATTAAATCTAAAAAACTGCTATTGCATTATATTACTGAGAAGGCTGCACTGGAAATAGTACCTCAGCTATACATACGGAGAGAAGTGTTCCAGATGCTTCTTAAGCAAGGGAGGTTGTGGCCTAAAATGCCCCCTGAGAATCCCAGTGTTGTTACTGAATAACCCGCTGACTGCAAGCCAGCTCTATTTTGTGATTAAGCCAGGTCTGAGTTGACTGGGAGGAAGTAAGTTCAGAGATGTAAATCCTCTTTCAAGATGCAAGTGAAAGATTTTGCTTTGATCTTGACTGAGAGGGACCATGCATTTAACTCCTACTTCAGGGGGATAAGAGCTCATCAGTGCTTCTCTGGATCATGATCTTTTATGATGAGTAATATACTGATAAAGCCATTATATCTCAGAGGAAATGGGTGATGCATGTTTTACAAACGTTCCTTTCTGCTCTTCTTTGGCTGCTACAAAGAGTAGTAGCTAGGAAAGCTTGTTACCAGTTACAGGTCTCTTAAAAGATGATTGGAATATGTCAAGTGCTTTTCATGGGCTTCTCACTTGGCTTGGTCCTTGGAGATTAATTCAGTTACAAACTGGTTTTGTGGCAGTTCTGAAGCAATGGCATACCCAGGTATGGAGCAGAACTCTGCAAGGTCTTGTCATCACAGGATACTAGAAGGTCGTCGCCTAGCTTACTGCGAGTGTCACGGGGATCCCATTAACTGGAAATGAATTACAGTAATAAAGTGCTTGATGATAAATGTATGCAAGGCTCCAACACTCCTGATTTTAATCTTTGCAGGAGTTTTTGCTTGATGCTGGTTTAATACAACTCCATTGAATGTGGACACACACAAATGGGTAGATCCATGGTGCAAGTGAGGATGAAGATGGCCTGAGAAACCTGCTTCTCTGTAGTAGGCGCTGTGCTTGCCTTTAGCTATCACTAACATTCACAGTTGCTGAGTTGTGTTCTAGGCTGTGATGGCGGGAATCCTTGAGTTTATTATAGATCATGCTGGGTAAGAAAGGGAAGGAGTAAATCAGTTGCTGAAAGCTAGGGTTGGAGTTTACAGAGACAAAGAGGTTTCTACTGGTTGTGCTCGATGTTGTGCGGAGTCCATTTAGCATTTTCAGAAGATCTGTCCCAATTAATTGGTGGGCTGTAGTAATTTATTCCCATGGAAGTTGTATCCATGTTTGTTTAGGAGTTGATATACCTATAGGTTTTGAATATCTCTTCTAGGTACCTTTCTTATCAAGCCTCATAAGAAGTCTGAAGCAGAGAAAAAGTTTGCAAAACATCTTGGGATGATAGCTGGAGGAACAGGTAAAACTATTCTCATCACATGGAATGTCTAGAGAACAAAGGTGTCTTTATGGATGCATGTGAGGATTATCAAACCTGTACTTCAGTAGCAGAGCACTTCCACCTGTATTGCTTTTCGTGAAGTGTTTGGTGACACTGAGGCTTTCTGGTGGCTTGAGCTCAGTCCTGGGAGCTAGCAACTTCAGAGTGTTAGTCTTGATTTACTGTTGACCTCAGAGAAGTCACTTCATCTCTTTAAGCTGCAGTCTCAATGACAAAAAATATTTTAGGAGAATGTCTTGAGGGTAAAATTACTGTATGATATAGAGAATACTGAAGAGGAAAGCCCCGGATACAAGTACTGTGGTTTTGTTTTTGTTTTGAAACTATTTGTAATAATAGAAACCCCCAACCTCTGCATTTGGCACGGATTAGAAATTCAGAGGTATGTAGCCCTATGCAAACTAAGCTCCCATTGAACACTGAAGGAAGGCAGCATTAGTATTGAAACTGCAGCCTTAAGTGGGTTGAAAAAAATAGCTGGTTTTTAACAGCTTTGTTTTTTAACAGGAATAACTCCTATGTTGCAGCTGATCCGTCATATCACAAACGATCCTAAGGACTCCACAAAATGTTACCTTCTTTTTGCTAACCAGGTGAGTACTCCTCTGTTTTCCTTCTTTAATGGCCTGGGTTTTTTTGCTGGCCTCTGGGCTTTTTAAACTGATGGGACATTGACCCCTGGAGCAAATACTGCTCTGCCTGTTTCATACTCTTCTATTGCTTTTGGGTTTGTATTTTCACCCAACCATTTATGAGAAAGTATTATCTGAGATAGCACTTTTAAAAATGATCAGTATAGGGCGGAGCAGGAAATGGTTATGTAAGTTCTCTATCTATTGTCTTGGGTTAAAATGATTTAAGAAGGAGAAACCGAATTAAAAAAATTAGCCATAAGGCCCTTTATAAATATTACGTGGTGCTGTCTTAGTTCCCATGATCTTTTATTTGTTTGGAAGATGGCACCTCAGTTTCACTTCCACTCCCTAATTCCTTGTATTAGGGATTAAATAGTGTGAATAGATCCTTATCCTTCTACTCATTTTATTCCTTCACTGATTGCAAGGAAACAGGATTTTGTTACGTTAATCTGTTTCTACAGTTAACCTTCACCATGCTGGTACAGGGCTGTATTTGCCAGGGTTAGAGACAAATCCAGCTACTTGTGATTTTAGCCTGGATTACAAAGTTTTTCAAGTTGTCATCTTTAAGACAGTCTTTAGGTGTCTATTGTCTCATAGTTTGTTGTTCTTAATCTGAACTTATAGAAGCCTGTAATGATTATAGCCTATCAGGTAAGGGGGGAGAGGGGGAAATCACTTTCTTGGTTTGAATGAGTTATCATTGCTTTTGCCTTGTTGATGCCAGATGAGCTCACATTAGAGGGCATCTTGAGATGGTTTGGAGCTAAACAGTAGTCTCATTTTGCAGACAGAAAAAGATATATTACTGAGAGCTGAGCTAGAAGACATTGCTAAGAGGCATCCTGATCAGTTCATGCTGTGGTATACGCTGGACCGACCTCCACAAGGTAGGCTGCTGGTACGCACTGGAAATGCCTTTGCTCATCACAGTACAAGTCAGAGTTTTGCTCTTGTTCAAGGGGCCACTAGTACAGTATCAAGTGTTCTTGTCTTACGCTATTTTAAACAACAAAGACATCCCCCAAACCCTCAGAAACAAGTCTTCCTGCAACACCTGTTTTGAAAAGTGTTCTAAACCAGGTGGGCCTTAAGACAGTGTGAACCAATAATTTACTCCTGTTGGGTGAGACACAGGTTTCTCAGCAGATCTTTTGATGTATTTCAGGATGTGCCAGTTTCTTGGACTTCTCAGCAAAATTTACAGCTGTTTTGGGATATCATCTCCTCAATCAGGTTATGTTAGCATTTTGTTGGCATTAAATTGCTTAATACCTGTAAACAGAACATGCACATCTTTGTTTTGCAGCAGCTCTAGATTAGATTTCGTAAAACAGAGCTGCCATGTGTATAGATTAAGGCATTAACCGTAGGCTAGTGTGGAAATTCTGGATTAGAAATGGAGGGAGAGGTTGAACTCTACTGAATCTCCATTGAAACCTGGGTATTCATGTTTGCTGATGTTGTAAGTGATCTGAGCTTTTGTTTAACAGACGCAAGAGCCAAACTGAGTCAGATCAAAGTTCCGTGCCTGTTGTCAGCAATAGCCATGAGTAGATGGCCAGAGAAGAGTAACAGCAAGCCTTGATACTCTTCCAGTCCTTAATATTTCGCCGTTCTGAGCCAAATGTGTCTCTGTAGATACAGTAACCCTCAGTGGACTGACTACTTTTGTATGAACTTACTGTTTGGAGCCTGGGTGAGCTTCTTGGCCGTCTGTTAGTGGTTCCATAGGATTAGCACTTTTGCGTGAAGAATAACTTTCTCTGGTTTGCATTTGCCTCTTAATTCTTGTGTTGGAAGAGTGTGACTAGGTCTTCACATTACTAATTTTACAGACATCAGTTACCCCTGCTGCCCCATCTCTTCCATCCTGAAGATTGCTGGTATTCCCCACATAGCAGTGATTACACCTTTGCTCACCCTTGTTCTCCCACCTCTCAACCTTTTCCAGCTCTGCTATGGCCCTTTTTGAGCTGAGCAGATCAGAACTGAGCAGCAATAGTCAAGATGCAGGCAAACTCTGCATTTTTAATTTGACGTGGTTGTTCCCTTTTCCTTTCCTAATACTTCTTAAGACTTCATACGCCTCTTGACTGCTGCTGTTTTCATAACCCCAATATCTTGCTCTTCATAAATGAGCTTAAAGCACATATTTTTATATGTGGAGGCAGGATTATTTTTCCTACTTGGCTTACTTTAAATGGCAGATGCATTCAGTAATATTACTGCTTGAAATCATTTAGCATTTCTTTTCTAAATTTTTTTTTCTCTCATCACTTAACTACACAGCAGAACTTTTGTCTTCTTCAAACTTTGTCACCTCACCACTCGATCTTTTTTCCAGTTTTGGGTGTGTTTTGTTTTTTTAATGTGTTGGGTGGCCCAGGTCTCAATACCTTTCCCTGCACAGCTGCCCCAGCTGCATCCTCTCCACTGGAAAAGATGATTCACTCTTTCTGTTGTCTAAATTCTTCTAAATGTATCATTTATTCACAGACTTTCATGTCTTATCAACCAGAGCCTCATTATCCACATGCTTGTTGTCCCTATCGAAGTGGGGGCCACTAGGTTTGAGCTCAGTGAGGGATTTAACCCTCTCTTGGTTCGTGGTGATGGTGGCATGATTCTTGAGCTACTTTGTGGGTATAACAGATGCAGCTTAAACAGGCTTCAGGCTGTACAGAGATTCAAATTAATAGTTTAATTTCTTTGTTTCAGATTGGCACTACAGTTCTGGCTTTGTCACCGCAGACCTGATTAAAACCCACCTCCCTCCCCCCGGCAGCGAGACGCTCATTCTCATGTGTGGGCCACCACCTATGATTCAGTTTGCCTGTCAGCCCAACCTGGACGAGCTTGGCTATCCCAAGAGCAGTACATTTTCTTATTAACACTGATGTCATCTGATACCTTTTCGTAAGTACTGCATGTTTTCCTACAGGTACAACTGATACGTAACTGTGCAGTATATCTTATGTGTGTTTTTTAACTGCTTAATATAAGTTCTGTGGTTTATAATTTCATAATTGCCTTTGCATGTTTTAATACTACGAAGTTTGAGAGCTCATCTTGAATTGTGTGGAAGTAACTTTGTCTAACCTCTTAAGTTAGTATGAAATGTTAATTCTGAGAAAAAAAAATTAAGTGTAATCGGCGAGGTAGGACAGAGGTAAAACCACTTGTTTGTTAACATGGGTATGGAATTTAGAGAGAGCTATAAAACTGGACTAGGATTATTTGACTGTGCGCTATAGGTAATTTATTTAGTGCATCCTGGGAAAGGAGAATACAAAGTACAGTCATCTTTTTTTTTACAGCCCTTTATCGGGGACTATGAAAGAAGTCACAGTAGGCTATTGAAACAGTGAACAGAATTTGGGTAACATGCAAATTGTTAATTACTGTAACAAATTCTCATTAGTATGACATTTATTTAGGAAGATTACATAACTTCATGCCATTGTCTTCATCCTGTCATGTTTAGTCTTAGCTAAACAATCACTGCCAACTGTATAGGGAAGTTCTGGGCTGCACATACAGACATAACTATCCAGTGATGTTACATTGAGTGTAGTGCTTGCTTTGTTGGCAGTTTCAGAAACTTCTTTTGCTTAAGAGAAAACATGGCTTCTTACCTCCTATTGTAAGTTATGCCGAGCCAATCTTAGACTCAGCTCATGCCCTATCTCTGTGTCCTCTCTTACCACATAGCATTTAATTCTTAGTCTTCAGTGCCTGAAGTACTGCACGTTCATTTCCAGGAATTCGTTTATACTGCATTTGGTTAAGGGTCTGACAACTCCCTGAGCCAGAAGACTCGTTTCTTCAGATGCTAATGAGTATGTTTACTGAATATTTTTATTAATCTAAAGCAAAACCAAAGGACTTGACTAGTTAAGAATTCACACAGGGGTTTTGTACTTGCATCAGTTACATTTGGAGCAACAATGCAAAGACAGACACAGACAGGGATTCAGACTGTGATTCTGTCCCTTGTGAGATATCAGCCATGTGTATTTGTGTTAGAATCATTCCACAGTAAGCAAGAGAGGGAGGAACACTCAGAATTTATTCATAATAGTCAAAAAATAAGCATTTATACCTGTGTTATGCTAATTAGAATTTGTTACTCTCTCTAAAAAAACAATCAATTATTTTTGTAGATTGACTATTCACAGCCAAGTTAGCACAACACACAGAGTTGTAAATACATCATTGAAATCTGAAAATCTGTTTGGAATATCCCAGTGATATTAAGGCTGCCTCTGCTGGAGCAGCTTATCCTACTGTAGTGCTGTAATAATCTGCTGGCTAATTAACCTGACAAAGTATTTCAAATGCCCATAGTACATGATCTGGTCGCTAGTGTTGGTTGCATTGCCAGATTAGAGATGTACTTGGCTGGTATGTTTAATACCTTTTATTAGAGCATTTTTAGTTTGCTGATGTGTAGACTGACTTCTCATTCCTTTGGATTTTTCCATTATTATTTCACTGTTCAGTGATTTGAAAAAAATTTGCCTTGGTTTTACCGTTTTGGACAATAAAAATCATGTGTTTAGCTTCTAAAATCCAACCACCCAGTGCAGGGTCTGTCATGAGAGGCTCATGGAGTGAGAGCTGGAATAGATCACTTTTAAAAAGTGCCCGAGAGCTCTCTAAGAGCCCCTGCTGCACACTCTGGACAGTACCTGAGCTTTCCCCTTTATGGGGGAGGGTTGTGGCTGGGAGTGACCTGCCCTCAGGCTACATTAATACGTAAACCGACACCCTGCGGCCAGCAAGGAGAGAGTAATGCAAACCATCCATGTACATACCAAGTCTTTTCTTTACAACTGAGCAAATTTATTTTCTGGCATTTCCCTGTTTACTAAGATATCTTATTAATACATGAGAGGCATAGGTCAACAGGTGCCACAAGCAATTGCTGCTGTAAAGGAGACACTTTCACCCTCAAACATTTCCATATTTCCCTCTGTTACAGTGCTGCAGTCCTGCCTAGCTCAGCAGAATAGCAACAGATCTATTTTGTCAGGTGTCTTAAAAAAATAAAAATTTGTTTTATTATGATACTTGCCTGATGCTCCTTAGTACATTTTACACATCACAGAACAGTAATGTTTGTCTCCTATTCCTAAATAAATTATTCTATGAAAATCTATCTGTAGCTGGAACGAAAAGGAGTTTCTTTCAGAACTGAAAGTGAACAGCAATGTTGTTTACAACATCACCAGTTCTCATGCAAACATTACAAAAGTATTTCTACTGCAATCTCCAGTCCTTAGGGCCGTTTGCAGCCATATGCTTAATTAGGTGTAACTATGGAAAGAAAACAGGCTTGTTACCATCCCTGTCTTCCTGAGAGCCTGTGCTATGTTTCAGACCAACCAGCTACGGGGCTCAGAAAACTTTGTCTGAACTATATTGGCTGTTCAGAAGGCTTATGAGCATCCCAATGCTTTCACATGTGTGTCAGTACCACCCCTTTTAGGCAAAATGTCAGCGTACAGGAGCCCATCCAATAGTTCTAGTTAAAGAACTGTCATTTATAACCAAAAAACGGATCGTGCGGAAAATTGCGCTTACCCTACAGAGTGTGGTGAACACCATTCTTAAAGTTACATTTTACATTAGTTAAGTGTTGTGATTGCTCCTTGATTGTGAACATCCTAGTGCACATGTAAAAATCAAATGATTAAAAAACCCAATCACTTTAAATGAAGTACCAGCTTTTGAGTCCGTTGTTTTTCCTGGTAGTCTCAGTTACGTTTCCTGCTGTAGCTGATCAGTGCCTTTTTGAGTTAGGTAAAGATCTGTAACGTGCCGTCTTGATTGTCATCCTCCTAAGGACAGCAAGGGTTTGATGGATAGTCTTGTGGTCCGTTCTTCCCATGCTATGCTGCACTTATTTACATAAAGAGGGCAGGGCATGAGCTAATGAAAGGGATGAGTGATTAAAATAATTTTATGAGAAACAGTCTGTGGCAAGACTGCAGTAGTAGTTAGTGAGCCATTACTGCTGCACTCACCAGCATCCGTCTGAATTTCTAGGTGGCTCTGATTAGTTCACGTGGTACAATAGAGTATTAATGATTCCTGCATTACAAGTTAATTATAAAAATAAAAAAAATTACAGAAGTTCTTTATATAACAGTACATAAACATACCACATAAAAGATGGCTGAATAGAAGGGTAAAACATGTTGCCAGTCTTGGCTTTCCAGACTCTGGATGAGTGCCGCTTCTCTCTCAACACGTATTTCGCATTACCAAATACAGAAACCAGCGTGGAGGAGAGTTACCTGTAATGTGTTGCTACACTGACAATATTAACTGTTATGTGGCAAGTCTCATTGGCAGAAAAGAGGTAAAGCTTTTCTGCACCACAGCATCAAGCTTCTCCTGGCCATCCCTCTGGACAGGCATGAGGTATTAGTGTTCTTGGTCATGTTGAAGCATCATCTCCAGTCTTCAAAGGTAGGTGTTAAAAATCTGCTGTCATTCAGCATTTCATCTTGGCTTAACATCGTCTGGAAAAACAAGGTATGAACGAGTAAGCACGTTCGGTTAAGAAGCCTATAGTTATAGAAATCCAACTGTAATGAGATCAGATTCACAACAGAGGGAGTTAGAGCCACATAAAATTAAATGGAATTTCCTGAATGCAGCTTTAAACAAACTTACTTGCTTAAGGAAATTCTCACAGAGATTGTGTGTGTGGCATGTGACTCAACTCTGTTACGTAATTCTTCACTGCACCTTTCAGTCAGCTTTTTGTTGGGTTTTTGGTTGTTTTTTTATTTAGCTGCTATGGAGTCAGGAATTAATAGAGTGAATTTTTCTTTTGCTTGTTTTCTGTGGAGTTTTAGCTGATGTAAATTTTCAAGTCTGTACCTCTTTACTAGACTTTGCTGTGACTGAGGCATTTGATGGTGGTTACTTGCAAAATCTTTGAAGAATTGCTTACATTTAAGGGGCTGAATATCTGTCATTGGGTCAGAGTTCAAGAAAACTTAAAATAGGGCTAAAGGAGTCTTAATTTCTAGTGCAATTTAAAAGCAGGGTTTTTTGGACTGTGAATGCACAACCAGGCTATAAACCAGAATAATGACCCACATACTCTTAACTACCACCAGCACTGACCAGCTTTCACTGAATACTAGCAGAATACATTTGTGACTTTAAACCAAGAGCGAAATTAGTACATACCGTCAGATGGCTTATGCCTTGAGAGAGAGCCCCTATTTGCATTACTGTTCCTTCTGAATGTTCCATCTGTAAAAGTATTCAGGAACCAGTTCAAATCAGGCAGTATGTGCAATTTTATTCACTCTACATGCATCTTTGGGAGGTATCTGTGCCTGGACAAATGAAGGTGTGGTACATTTAAAAGCTGTGATTTCCGCACATTAACAAAAATGCCTCCATGCTATAAGGTATGTGAAAAAACATTAATGATAGGAGGAATGAATCCTGATTAGGGAAGATTGATTCCATGAAACTCGAGCTGTAATTCGCACAAGGAAAAGAAAAGCTTAACTGGTATTATCAGAGAAGAGTAATATTTTCCAGATGGTGCAACACTTCTTATACTTTCAGTAGTAGTTTTCCACAGGCAAGCAGTAAGAGCCCTTCATGATACAGTCCCACCTATTCTTACATAAAAAGGTTGTCAGTTCCAGGGCCCTGAGATTGCGCCGCATGACCACATGCTCCGAAGTCATGCTTAGCTGAAAGGCCATGCTCCTAGAGAAAAATCCAGTATTCCTGTAATGCCTGAACAACTGCATAATCTGTTGGCTCAGAGTTAATGCATTCACTTGCAACTCTTAACTGTGCAAGTTTACTGTAGTCAAGATTTGGCATTGTGCCTACTTAGGAATAGTATTTTGCCAAGTGTACTTTGAAAAAGACAATGGTTAGATAATGAAATGAGATGTTAGATGCAGTAAACCATGCAAACGAAAAAATTACTTTCACAGTTAGTCTTTTCAAGTTTGTGACCATTCCCTTACTCTAGGCTTAAGGTGTTTTTATCTCACTTAAGGTCACCAGAGGTAGGACAGTTTACCCCAGC